>OW203657.1:13750000-15000000 GCA_934044485.1 Apeira syringaria | reverse complement strand
CTGATTGGTCGGTTTTCATCGGTGTGGGTAGGTGAGGATCCTGATACCTCTCGTCTTCCCAGCCGTAGGGTCGTTGAGGACATTGTGCGGGGTCGTACCGCTCAAATGCCGGTGCGCCTTCATAGCACCGAGATTCGTAGCCGTACCGGGTGTCATTCATTTGGCTAAATAAAAAATGACTTTTATGAAGCAAAGATGCTAAAAAATATTAATAGCACACAGCTGGTAAGAAGCGTAACACTCAAACATTTTAGAACTGAATTAATTACGACACTAGAGGATATTATATGTGTTATAATTATCTAAATTATATCTTAGTTATTTATATATTTTTCGACTAACTACGTTCATTTTTATAAAGTTGTAAGATTTAAAGTAGATTGTATTGATTTCGTGTGATCGGTCGAGACTTCGACAGCTTGCTTGTGATTTGTTCAAGAGGACTTGACCAATCACAAGCAAGAGTATAACAGTGGGGGGGTAAGCGAACAGGCAACGCATTTTGGAAGTATGCCGCCATTCGTTTTCCGAAATTTGTCTGAGTAACTTGTATCGTGCCGCTGTAGGCTTTGTTAAGTAAGATTGTACCTCTAAATATATATAGCAATAGCAACTAAAGCAATAAAGCTGATTTTCAAGTTCACAAAGAGTGTTTTTGATTCAAAGTCCTTGCTTCTGAGTGTTAAACCAGTACGGTTAATATCTCAGAAGTGGGATAGCAACTTAGTGCCCACACAAGGATCGAAAAAGAAACGTAAGTGTACTTTGCTCAATTAATTGAATTTTTCTTTTCGATGTGCATTCTATACGTTTACCCTCTTTAAATGATTCGATTGTCCTATTTGAAAAAGTTCACGACCGAACTATATTTACCGTTACGGAGACAGTCCGGAGGTTTATATGGTTAGTCAGGCATGTTAATCTTGCCAGGGTACCCCCTGGAGATTGACATGTTAGATGGTCTATAACAAAGTATGTGCAGGTCAATAAAAATCTTGTAAAGTCTTGTCTAATATAGCGCGGTTTATTAACTCGGGTGTTTCTTTTTTTTTTCACATGTTGAAATCGCGAGGCATGGATGAGCAAAGGTTTAGCTCTTTATAAGGACGTGACGAACCAAGGCGAACCTCTCGCGTGACGCTGACTCCGTCGCTAAAATGTCATGACGCAATTCATGAGGCCGACGCAGTGGTGGAAGGCGTACGCGGTCACGGCAGCCGTGGCAGCCGTCATCGTCGGTCGCGGTCCAGGCGTTCGAGAAGAAGACAATCGCGACTGACGATTAGTCGGTCTCGTCCCCGGTCACGCTTTTCAAGAAGGACAAGCTCGCGGCGAATGGGTGCCGGGTGCCCGCTTCTCATCGGCACGTGTTGAAGCTGAAGGCGGGTTCACCTGGTACACGAGCAACCGGCCGCTGAACGCATGCTGTTTTGGCGCGGTGAAATGGCGCCGGGTGCCTGCTCATCATAGGCACGCGTTGGAGCTGACGGCGCAGCGGGCGCCTTGGGGGCCGGACTGACGGCTAAGCGGCTTGCTAACCAAGTGAGATTAATCCAATTTACTAAGTCTAATGTCCTTGGCTGGACCATAGGTATTAAGAAGGCGCATGATTTCGCAAACCATTTATTAACTATTTAAACTATGTGTGTATAAGTCGATGACACTGTATTCTTCTTGAAATGATGTGCGCTGATCGCATGAAGATTTATTTACTTACGATTGAAGGTAATTGCTTAGAAACAAATAGAGAAACAGATATTTATTGGTAAAAATAATAATTTTCAAGTCGCTTATTCCAGGTAAATGTAACATTTGATAGGTATAATAATAATAATGTTCTCATATTCAACCAAATGGACTGCCATAGGATATCAAAGAGACTAGTTCGCTGAATACTTTCAAAAAGTTATCAAAAAACCCATGTTTTGAAAGATTTTCCCCTCATTAAACTTAAGTGTTGATCTTCTTTATGTGCACCAAAAACCCTCATTAATCAAACACTTACCTATGTAACGAAATACATCTTATTCTTATGATCAAGGACTAATTGGCTTTAATGAATAACTTATAGAGTAACTGCTTACAATTAGTCGTGTATGTGTCAACCACGAACCTAGAAAAGGTTCATGGTGTCAACTCATTTTGTTTTTGTAGTCGCATTGTCAGAATATCCTCATGTCGGTATCTTGTTTTAAATGTTTATATGTAGGTGTAATTCATGTAGATATTGCAATGAACTCGAGTAGTTATATATTTTTATTTGTATAAATATGCATTTAGCATACATATTAAAGTACTCGGCTACGCTTGACGACGAATAAGCCATTTAAAATAATGCATTTCTCTGTAAGTGAACTTTCTTGTGTATCCTTATGAGAAATAAATGAATAGAACCGTAAAGAAACCATGGATATATACAGTCTTTATGAAAACCGAACCTCAAATGTGTCCCCTTGCCAGTGTTTGCTTATATGGGCATACGGAACCTACAGTTCAAAGTGACTAAAATACGTCTGATATTGTTATGCTCGACATCGATATCTAACCATAATATAAAAGTTGTCAAAGACGATTGTGTCTAAGCGTAGTAAAAGTTTTATTTATCTACTTCAATGGGTTTTTTTTAAACTCTGAGTTTGCGTAGGCTTCGCTGTTTCTGTTGAAGTAATTGAACGATTGCCGAAATTAGAAAACTATTAACAGTTCATTTTGGGTAAATTGTTTTCCGAGAAACTTTTAACGTGTACAAGTGTGTGTGTGTTTCTTTCGAATAGCACGTAACTGTCGCGACTATACAAGATATATTAAACAAATGTCAAAATTTGTACAATGTAGGTGTTGGTTGTAATCGACGCATTCATGAGTTACATAGACTGTAAAAATAATATTCGGACACTTTTATTATTGTCTACCAAGGGATAGGTTGTTCTAGTAAAGAAATGAAGAAGCGTCGTGACAGTTGGTTAACGACCATTGTCCTATGAGTGTGCTTTAGTCAATGCGTACGAACTACTCTAAAACAGATATGTAATGAATAGCATGGTGGGGCGCAATAGGCGAAGTCAAGCTAGCGATAAGTCGTATCTATACAAAATCTATTCATCAGCAATGTTTTTTTAATTGATTCAGTCGCTAAACGTTTGTCTCTAATGAATAGTGTAACTATGTGTTGTGCTTACTATAAGCCGACTTAAAATATTGCGATTTGGTATGAAGGAAAAGATTGTAACGTTTGAGTTCGGTGATTATACTGTACAGATAAAGAGCCGTGATTAGTTTACGTTGTGTTAAAGTCAAGGGTAGAGGTACCGTTGAAATTTTTATTAGTGAAGTGTACTTATTCTTGGGTCTTACAAGTCGTTACACGTTGGTATACTTTAGGTAGCTATAGTGATTAGCGAGTTCTGATAATAAGTAGGTATGAAGCGATGTGTGTGCTTGTGACAGTACAGAGTTAAGGCGTTATGTTTGTTATTGTGCGTGCTGGATAGCAATTTGTCGAATCTCGATATGTGTGATATATTGTGTGTATTGAGGTTTTTTTTAGATTTGATTAGAAATTCGAAATTCAGATGTCCTACGACGTTGAGTCCCAGTTTGTAATAAGTCTACTTAAGAACTCCCGAATCCATAAAATGAATACGATCCTACATTAAATTAAATAATAAGAAGGAATCTAATATGAGTTATCAAGTATTTCGTATTTAGAACCATTGCTTCCCGTGGCTCATGCAAAGGCTGCGCGCGCGATGTGTCCATTAAGATTAATCGGGATTTACCTTAAATGTCGCAATGCGTATGCATAGTAATGTAAATACTTTTATGACAAGGAGATTGGTATAACATAGGTTTGTAAACTTGATGTTCGTCTCTGTCTTGGAATAATTTCATTTCGTTCTTGAAAGAACTTAAGATGAGTTTTTACAAATATGCATAAATCCCTAATGCACATACATGGAAGTGAGAGACTATTACATTGACCAAATAACTGCTCGCAACCGCCCAGATACCATGCCTTGCTTATGGCCCTTACACACCGTTTTGGTATTTTGAAATCCTTCTTCGAAGCATTCAATGTGTTATCATTATTAAATAAAAGGACAGGGCTATATCGTCTCAGTATTATTTAAAGTAGATATTATTAGTGTCGTGTCATTTTTAAAAAAAGATAATGTCACAATGACAGAAAGTTACGAACTAATGAACCGGTGGATCATGGATAAATCATCTATCTACGCGGTAGATGAATATCAACTTCAAAATGTCAAAACTTATTCAGCTTTGTAACGTCTTAACTGAAAAATTCTATACATATTGTGTATATGTACATTCATACATAATATACATATATGTATATAATTATACATTCTATATATAATGTATAATGGAGAATACGAAGACAGGGAATAAAGACTACTCACTCATGTTGTTAGAACTATTGCGTTGGACATAAATATGCGCGAGTGTATTTATTTGATATGCATTCTTAAATTGAAAGGGCACCTGTGCGATAAGGTCGGACGCGCTATAAACAGAAAAGGGGTAGCTTTACTTGTATCAAATCGGATGAAGCGTGAACTAAATAGTTTCTTATACTTAATCTCATTGTTCTTACTACGAAACATTACTTCATCATGTTCATATTACTTCCGGCTGAAGTAGCTTAATCGGGAGATTTAAAGTTCAGGGTCAGGTGCAGCCATGTCCTAGAAAGACAGTTGTTGTGGTTTAATGTTCAAAACATGGTTTCAACCGATGTGAATACTAATTTATGGCGCGTGGCGGGTTCCGCCCCATGAACTGTCGTTGTCATACGAGCGGGAAGTATCGTTATTAGATCGAGCATGAAGTCTAGTTCTTAGAACGTACGGATTACTTGAACTATTTACTCGTGTAGGGCTTGACTACATTTAGCAATACTTTTGAATTGGTCTGAAAAGTGTCTGATGCAGTCGCAAGTTGTGTTTGAATGGTCGTCACGGGTTTAGAATAGGTATACTAAGCTTGGAGTGAATTTCTGGTAGAGGGCCTTGAATGTGTAATGAATAAAGAGCAGGCAACAGGACAAGGATAAGCAACGGTATAATAGATATAGACGAAAAAGAAAGTAGAACTTGCTTTAAAGAAGGTGACGTGGTAGTAGACCCGAGAATAATGATTGCGGATCTGAATGAGAGTTGGAAAGAGATGTATGGATAGTGAAGATAATGTTTACTATTAATAAAGTTATGAAGATAAATATTGTACACAGAGTTAAACAAGCAGGTAATGAATTTACAAGGTCCACTTTAAGTAATATTAGTATATAAATGTGCATAGTAAATGCAAAGGTTATGTGGTTTTAAGTTTGGATGATTAATGTCATGTATCATCTAAAATATCCCGTGTACTACTTGCTGGAATATTTGCTGGTCAACGTCATGGACCTGTAAATACTGATCCATCGGTTAGAGTAAGTATCGATGGGTCAGTGTGGGGTATCAGGTAACGGATGCCTCTCATGTTAACAATTTGTACATCGGTATAGGTGTGCTGGTCAAGGTTTTTGACCGACACATTATGAGGTTAAGTTATAAGCATTTTTTGTTAACTAAGGTTATGGTATAATAAGTAGGTACATTGACGAGTTCTATCTATTGTAAAGTTACTAAAGTTAGCGTTGTTTAGATACTAAATGCAATGCACCACTGTAATGTTAATTAATTTATTTTGTAAATAAATAAATGTCTTACTGTTAATCTGATAACAAAGTACTTTATGTTTGTTAAGTTGGGGATATCAGGCAACCGATATCTCCTCAAAGATAATACATATTTATATGGTCATTTAAATTCATATAACTATAAATTTAAAAAGTAGGTAGTAGCAGTACTTCTGTTTTGTTAAAACATACAGTTTCAATCATAGGTCATGTAAATATATTATTAATACAATTGCATTCGAGACTTAAATACTGAAATGTGCTACTTTGACGACTTATTTAAACAAATGCATTATTAAAACTAAGATTGAAGCATTGGCTTATTAACCAAAGGTTTTATAGTTACGAGGAATTTAAAAGATTGAATGAACGAATATGTGACATATTGAAATTTGATAAAATATTATTTTATATTATTTGTTATTTTATTGTACGTTGTTATTCTTATTTTGTGACATAATATGACTGAAATTTATTGTATAACTAATTGTAACTAGTACTACGTACTGATGTCTATATATAATATTGTTAATTTTCAAATGTTATTTATTATTATTATTTATTTCAATGCTAATTTGACCTGTATACCTATACCAATAAATAACTTTGAACTATGAACTTAAGTTTGTATAGTCAAGATGAGTAATTAAGCACTAATGTGGTAAAATATAATTATGTTCAATATACGATACATTTATAGTTTATGTGGTGGAAAAGAGTAATGTAATATTTTTGTAATTATACTTAACAACGAGGGACTCGTTGAAAATCGGATGGCCGAGCTGTTATAATTATCTAAATTATATCTTAGTTATTTATATATTTTTCGACTAACTACGTTCATTTTTATAAAGTTGTAAGATTTAAAGTAGATTGTATTGATTTCGTGTGATCGGTCGAGACTTCGACAGCTTGCTTGTGATTTGTTCAAGAGGACTTGACCAATCACAAGCAAGAGTATAACAGTGGGGGGGTAAGCGAACAGGCAACGCATTTTGGAAGTATGCCGCCATTCGTTTTCCGAAATTTGTCTGAGTAACTTGTATCGTGCCGCTGTAGGCTTTGTTAAGTAAGATTGTACCTCTAAATATATATAGCAATAGCAACTAAAGCAATAAAGCTGATTTTCAAGTTCACAAAGAGTGTTTTTGATTCAAAGTCCTTGCTTCTGAGTGTTAAACCAGTACGGTTAATATATGTCTATAGACATATATGTAATATTTGCACGTATTTTTATTAGTGCTACCCAATGATATTATACTATGTCATTGGTGCTACCTGAATGACTGAGCTTCGCTCGGTATTTCAATAATATAAGTAAACAATTGATTTCTTGGTGTAACCTCAAAGCAAACACTCATTTTGCTTATCAACGCCGTCTATTGTCAAGTAGCTTTAGTGTTGCTGTGTTGGTTTAACCAATAATAGTATTACTTCTTGCCAATAGATGTCAGGAACAGTCATATTCTAATAATATTGTAGCAGTTTTTCATTTCCGGAAAACACGGATAGAACCACTTTTTCTAAAAACGAAACGATCAAGTAATATATGATAGTTTACTTAATACGTCTTGTGTTTGACCACTATATCACTTGGTAGTACAATCAACAAATGATTGGTGAAAATGTGTTCAAGGATCGAACGACAAAACCCAGATATTTCTGCCTCAAGGACTACTGTAAGTAATGCTTCAAAACACACTAATAACTGCTGTCTAAACACAGCTTTATTTTTTATTAGATGATTTTTTTTATTTAGACGCTTAAGGCAGTAAAACAGTAAATGGAACTATTAAAATGTTTCAGGGGTAATAGCAAAACTAATAGGTATTTAATAAGTGTTACCTATAAGAGCGAACGTGGTCTTCGGGCGGGCGTTCGTAAGGCGACCTCTGGTCCGGCGGCGCGCCGTACCCGGCGTGGCGCGTCTCCATCCCGGGGGAGTCACGCTCCGGTTCAGCCGCCTCGCGCTTTGGCACGAGCAGCTCGGGCGCCTCGCGCTTCACGGCGGGACTGCGCGGCGACGCCGCCGGCTCGCGCTCGCGCTCGCGGGTCACGCTCGACACCGAGCTCTCTGTTGACACTGCGATCGGGAGCGTATGGGGCACTGTTGATTGTTTTTGCTATTTCAGTGTTGAGAGAGAACAGTGGAAAAAAAAAGAAAACGGGACAAGGGTCAAACTCGTTTGTGCTCTTAAAGTGTGATATTTATAACCTAAGTACATTTCCAGGTGCCGCAATTAAAGGAATGTGTATGTTTGATTGACGCTCGTACTCTTCGTGCTTTGGTGACTTGATCTTCTAGTTTAGTAAACTGTGGATGAAACTGCAAACATGCAATACATGGTTTTTCGTGTTTTTTATATATTACTAACTACACTTTTTCTGGAGTATTCCAGGTTATAAGCTATCTTCATTCCAAATTTCATCCCAATCCCGTTGAAGAGTAACAAACATACAAACGACAAACAAACTTTCGCCTTTGTAATATTAGTGTGATGTCAATAAATGCACTTCATCTCATTATTCAATCAGTCTAGTATTCGACCTCGGGGTGAGAAATTTGAACGGTCGGGGGTACAGATGGCACCGTTTTTTATACTAAATACTGTGGATAAAATCTGAACTATACCTAAAGGTCTGATGCGTTGAGTTCTAGCGGCTGCCTTGCGAGCAGCTGCAGTGGGGCAACCCGAGAGCGACCGGTGTGTGCTTCTGTTGGAGCTCACGTGACCACGTCCGTTGCACCCAGGTGTAGGGCACTTTAGGATTGTCTCGTGCAACGCCAAAACTGTATTAAAATACTAGTTGAAGTTTTTTGTACGTAATTCATAAAACAAAATATGTTAATTTAAACTATGCGCTAAATGATAAAATAATATAACAACATTGTTCACTATATAGCAACGTAAATTAAATAAGTCTACTTTATAAATTCAAATTATAAATTAAAATAATAATACGATTACATAATATTGGACCTACCTATTTAAAGTCGATGTGAATATTTTATACTGCTGAAAAAATATGATGCGTAAAAAATTGTAAAATATTCTAAATTTGGATACGGATTCAATAAAACGAATAACGTGAGTAAACAATAATACCATTTTTAACCGACTTAAAAAAAAGGAGGAGGTTCTCAATTCGACCAGTATGTTCTTTTTTTTTATTTGTGTTTGATACCGCATAACTTCCGACTGGGTGAACGGATTTTAATCGTTCTTTTTTTATTTAAAAGCTGGTGCTTCCCGTGTGGTTAAATTCCATCAAAATCGGACGAGCACTTTTTGAGTTACGATTCGAAAACTGAAAAATGCGTGCTTATACTACACGATAATATAGTAGCGGGTGAAGACATCGGTGAACATACCTACACCACAATAACAATTGATCCCATGAGTAAGAAAAGTGAAAAAAAAAAAAAAATTAAAAAAAAATAAATGGAACCGACTTCAACACTCAAAAGTTTGAAACAACTTGTTGAAGTCGGTACCATGATAGTTCAAAAGTAACTGATATCAAAATATTGTGCTCATGGTACCGACTTCGACAAGTTATTTCATACTTTTGAGTGTTGAAGTCGGGTCCATTTTTTGGTAAAAATGTTTGTTTCATTAATTATCCACCAGCAAGAAGGACAGATAATTTGACGATATGTGGCTGGATGCGGGCTGCTTCCAACCTTACCTTTTTGAGATCAATGGGGAGGCCTACGTATGTCTGAAGTGGGCGCCTGGCATAGTGATGAAATATACATTGAACCAGTATCAGAATGACCGACGCCAAGATCTTGTGAAACTAAGTATATATATAATTACTAGCTGACCCGGCCACGCGTTGCTGTGGCCATGTGGCGCCATCTATTGATTACTTACTCAACCCAGTCGAAAGGTATCGACATCTGTTAGAATCATTTGGAGTTAACAGATAATTGTGACTGTCAAATAATAACAGACAAATAATTAGCAATAAATTAAAATTGCGACTATAATTTGAGATTTAAACTATCCTATCTTTCAAGTTGGATCGAACTGCACATGGTGTGCGAATTTTATTATAATCGGTTCAGTGGTTTAGGAGTCCATTGAGGACAAACATTGTGACACGAGATTTATATATATTAGATTTATATATATTAGATGGTTATAGTATGCCTTAGTTAGTATGCCAACTAAGGCATACCATAACCATATATAACCTATAGTTCTGTGTTCCAATGTTCTGCAATCTGAAATGTATTTTTGATGTGCACTATTGTATTGAAATGTTTATAATATATCTGTAGATACTGAATAAATTACTGTTACTATAGAAATCTACAGGCCCAATGAAATTAAATTTTTTAAGCCAAATAAATGCGACAACGTCGAATGCAACTCAAAATTAACAGAAACTGAAGAAATTGAATAACAACGCAACTAAGAACATTTAAATTAGCAAGTTCTTATATGAGTAAACCGTACTCACTCTCTGGTGTAACTTTATCCTTTCTTGGACATCCTGACAGACTGAGGAAACAAACTTGGATTCAGTATTTACAAAAAAACATACATAGAGTAAATAATATCGTAATTCAATGTGTGTATGCATTCAATGCTGCTAATTCCTTTAATCAAAATTCTTTAAAATCAAAATGCTCGTACATATTCTATTTGCGCTGGAATTCAAATTAGTTTAACTCCACACAACAAGTCGTCTAATATTAAAGATATTGTTGTTCTCTAGACGAGTTTTATTCGCAATACTAGCCAATTGCGGATAGTTTTAGTCCGCAGCGAATATGTGACGATCTATTTTAACTAAAAGTATTCGCAATCTTAATAAAAAGATCTAATTTTGGTGAGGTAATTGAAAAGTGTCATACTAATTTGGACTTTATCGTAAACATAAAAAAAAATACTTATGTTCCACCATTTTAGTTTAGTAGAGCAAGATAATCACCATTAACAACGTAAAAGTAACATTTTTAGAACACAGGAATTACTACTGTAAAATTTACAGTAGTAATTCCTGTGTTCTAAAAATTTTTTATTTTTATTTTATTATATTTAGTTTATTAGTATATACAGTATTTAATACTGTATATACTAGTAAATATTACTACTACGTGGTCGCTCCGTAGTCCGTACTCTCCTTGAAAAAGACCACCGAATGTGGTCGTAACTATAGTTTATTGTCGAAACCCTCTGAGTTACTAAGTGAGTAATTCCCATGTTTTATTCATTCATAATGGCTCAAATCCACGTCAGTTTTAACGTCAGTAACAAAACATGTATATAGTATGGTAAATATATCCACCTAAACTGTGAAAATGTTAACGTATCATTACAACCTCATAGAACTCCTGAGTCAATACATGGTAAATATTATTGTCTGGAACAGTCTTCTAGACTAGTGATTCTCATTTTTCTCACGCAAACAAATTATCTAACCTGTGTTTAGATTACTTAAACTGTAAACTGTGTTTAGATATGTAAACTCTAAGGCTTTCACGGCCGGCGTTGCATGTTGTATGTATTGCTTCCGGGCTCTTTGGCCGTGGTCTAAGTGAAACTTGTGTTCCAGACGTCACGTTGATCACTGCGGTCGACATTTCATTTCACTGAAGTGAACCACTGAAGATGAAGAAGAAACAGCCCGGAAGCAATACATACAACATGACTGTGTTTGTTGTGTGTTGTGTGCACACATGCTGTGTGTTTTTAAATAGCTCTTTCTCGTGTATGGAAACTTGGCTACATCCTTGTTGTTACGTTATAATTAAAAATAATAAAACGAAATATTAATAATAATTCATGTTTATGCATACATGTCGACATAGCTGTTTCATAGATATAATATTTCTATCTAAAGGAAATATTCTGTGTTTTAGTCCGTATACAATGCACCTTACACAATGCATTTAAAGTTAGTTTCGTGTAATTCTATTTCCACCTAACTTTATTGTATACACAAAGACATGGTGGTGGGAGACTATCTAGTGTCCACAGTTTGTCATCTGTCATATAGATCCATCTGTGTTCCGACTTCGCGGACTTTGATAGGTTGGCGACGTTGAAGTTCTAGGGTGGTATCACTTTTTAATCTCTCAGGAAGCTTTCAGAACTTGAAGATTTGTAGCAAGTATTTTGTACATAATAAGTTTGCGAGGAGATAACAAATGAACACGTGATTCTAGAAACTCTAAATACTGCAGACTACTTACTAAACTTTGCAAGGTAGTCGTAAGAAGGTTTATGTTAATTTTGAGACTTTTCGTGGAAGAGAGAGGCATATTCGTGACACTTTTAAAAGTAGGTAGTCAGTACCTTAGTTTTCGGATAGTAATTACGCAGGCTTTTGTAGGTTTCCTTAAGAAAATATTACTTCACTATTAAATACCAGAATATAATTTATACAGTTATTTTCCATATAATTGTAAAACTACCAGGTTTTATGACGATGTCAACCATTTTGATTGAAAATTGCGATGATCTCGATGACTTACCTCCTGTGGTGAGTGTAGAGGCCGGTGACGTGACCCTGCCCATTGCAGCCAGGCGTCGGACACTTGTTGCCTTCTGTGAACAAATCGACCGGTGCACAAATTAGTGTTTTCCTAATCATCGGGAGGGGGCGTGCACGCGATCGATAACGCGGGCGTGCCATGCGGGGCGTACCTGCGCGGCCCCGCCCCGCCCCACACCACACCACCCACAACTTCAAAGAAAAAATAAAGAACGCCAGGCGGCTGCGCGTGGACTAGCAATTTTTCTTTCAGGAAAAGCGGGGCGGCGCGCTATCGCCCCGCCCACCGCCCGTCCTGACCCGTTTTTATTGCTCGACATAAACCCGGCTATCACCCAGCAATACGAGGAAAATGCGTCAGAACCTATATAGTATAACAGTAATACATAGGTGGAGTCTAACCTTATTTTCATCGTCGCCGACTGAATTACAGAGACGTCTTGCAAATGAGGAATGATTTGTTTTCGCTTTAGAGCAGCTGTGCCAGTCGGAACAAATCAGCGTCTGTTATAGCACCGCAAATTATAGAAGAACGAACACTATTAACTGTCAAATTGTTTTATTTATCTCCATAAAAATGTAAATAAAGATGCTTGCATTGCAACATGTCAACGGTAGAGCTTGTAAGCAACGCGGCGGTATGAGATATCGCGGGACGACCTTGAAACAAACTTTGACTTAGTTCATAGCGGAGTTGTACGTTATGGCCAGGTCGTTAAAGAAGTTTGACTACCGTCGTTGGAGGTATAGATGGTCGGTACCTCTAGCGGTCGGAGGGGAGAGCGCGGCGAGCGGGCGGGAGTCACGCGCAGGCTGCGCGGTGGGCACAGCGCGTGCCTCCTGCAGGACCGTGGCGGCGCGCGAGCCCGCTCCCGCCGGCTGCAGCACCGTGTACTGCTTCGAAGCCTTTTGAAGATTCTTCTCGTGGTCGTTCGAGTAGCCACCGAACGGCTCGCTAGGTAAGGATGGGTTATGCAATCTGTGCTTCACTTCCGCCGGAGGCTTGAACGCAGACTGCGTCGAGTAAGGCAAAGCGGCTGTCGCAGCTTTGTAAGCATTGTAAAGAGATTGCTTATTTACAGATACCATTTCAGACTTTCGTTTAAATTTGGAAGTCATATTCTCGTCGTCACAACGGTCTGACATGTCTATTTCTAATTCATTGGAAGAGGAATCGCCGAGTTCGTCGAAATTAGTCCCGTCGTAATTGGAATACTTATTGTGCCCATCGTATTCTTCGCTTTTTGCCCTATCAGATCTGTTTTGGATTTCGATTTCAACTTCTGGTTCATGGTTGCCGTTAGGGATTTCAGCCTCTAGTTGATGCCCTCTATAGGAGTAACTTCTTTGCGATGCATCGGCGCTCTCGGAAGATTGTGAAGGGGAAGACGGTAACATTTTGTCGGAACGTTTATCGTTGAAAAGATTTTCAAAGCCGTTTGCATCGTCGTCGTTGTCGTCGGCACTGTGAGGTGGAGATGGATTGCGAACCCAGTTGCTAGATAGTGTTTTCAGTGCTGCTTGGGTCTCTCGTATGAGTGTTTCATCGTCTTTGTCTGTTTGTCGCATAATTTGTGGCCTGTGAATGGGAATTGGTCGGCGACGTGGTTCCACTTCATGCCTCTCATCGTCGAGTAACCTCCTGCGTCTCTTTGTGAGCATGTCCTCTTCGTCCATAGAGCCGTCTGTACTGACGCGCTCTAAGCGCCGATCGCTCACTCTAAATGTCTCAACATCCACCCCGAATTCCAATCTCCGCTTCGTGATCTGTGTCAGCGATGCTTGTGTATTCAACGGCGTCGACCTGCAACAAACGGGAAAATAAGACACACCCACTACCACTTCAGTGTTAACATTAAATACACAACGACACCAAGTAAAATAACAAAATATTGTACTTGCGATTCGATTTTCCATCCACAATCAGAATATTTTTACGCGGAAATGATTCTCGGCGTTTTCATTCGACGTTGACACATTTAAAGCACTTGTTTTCATTAGTTTGGTAGCACAAAAATCGTTCCCACGTAAAAACCATTTCACTCAAGAGCTTTCAGACCAGATAAAGATTTTAAATGGTACAACCATTACTTATTTGGATAGACATGAAAGCATAAAATCTGTAGTAGCAAATCGTCTATATTAAGTTACAAAATTTATAGGTTACAAAAATGCTTATAGACAATAAGATGAGAAAATAAAACGTTTATAGAAACGATCCTGGGTTTTTGAGTTTGTATTATTACAGGGGTATAAATTATTTGGTGAGAAACACACCACCCTTCATTAGTTTTCGGATACGTGGACTTTGTTTTGTTGATTTAGTGAACTTGAAAAAGAAAATTAAACTTTGAAAAGTTTAGACACCCGTAACTTTTCTGGAAAAGTTTTGAAGTTGTTTTGTCAAAGTTTTTACGTTTCACGAAGTTTTTTTTTTATTTTGACATATTTTTGAAACTTAAAAACAAGAAAAGAGGCTGTGTATATATTTTACCGAAAAGTTTTTGTTCCGTAAAAAGATTCTTAATAGAATAAATAAAGTTAATGGACATTTATTATGTCTAAATGTATTCAGCTATGCCATGAAAGGACATTTTTAACGCTTTTAATCTTCATAAAAAGGTATGTTCAAAGCAGTATATAGCATTATATTTGACGGGAAAAATACAACACAAACTCTAACTAAACTATACTTTCAAATGTTTATTATGCAATTAAATCGAGGACTCGTGGTATAATTTAGTTAATTTATTTATGAGAAATGTATTGTTCCTGGCAGCCAAAAGTGGCAAGGGAAAAAATATTGTTTGAAATTCTGACTGCAAATTTAGTATATTTTAGGGTTCCATTAAATCAAGTCCAGAACGCAGGTTTTCCTATTCTTCTCTCCCGCCGTCCTTATTTGATCTTTCGCACGTAAACTTAATGAGTTTAATTTTATTATTAATTTATAGTTAAAATATTATATGCGGAGTGCTGACGAAAATCAAATTAAATATAAATTAAAAAAAAATTGTATGCCGTGTAGTTTATTAATTTATAGTTAAAATATTATATGCGGAGTGCTGACGAAAATCAAATTAAATATAAATTTAAAAAAAATTGTATGCCGTGTAGTTTTTTTTACCTCACCGGTCATGTATGAGTGATCACTTGATCATTGAAGGTGTTTTTTTTCATATGTCACGAGATCGTTAACACAATTATTTACAAAAACTAAGTTTATATGTTTCATGTTATCGTAAAATGTATATTTAGTAATAATGACGAAAATGATAAATAAAAAAAAATACGAGATTGATTGTATATTATCAAACTCTTTTGAGTAAAATCATTATGATTCAGTACAATGCTATTTTAAGAGAACAAGCTTGTAAACCACAGCACACGCAACACTCAAAACTACTTGCAAACCAATAATCTATATAGCACTTTTATTGGTCTTTCGCGACAACGTCCATGGCGGTTTTAGGATAAAGGATTTCCATAAAATTGATGGTTCGTGGCAGCCAAGAGGGTATTTTTTTTTTTAATATCGTTTCTAGTCATGAAGGTATATATGAATAAGAATAAATATGAAGAATAATAATGAGTTACAAACATAAGTTTAATTGTTTGATGTACTCGTAGAATGTGGATTTCAGGTCGAGTATTGAGGTGGTATTAGTATGTTACGTTATGACTAATGGGTTAGAGGCCGTCAATGTATCCGTTTCAATTAACTCGTAGTTTAGTCAAAAAGTCAATTTAGTTCCTAAAGTATCACATTGGCCCTAATTCTGTTAGTCACTCGAAATAGCACAAATTCACTGAAATTAATTAAAATGAAATATCTTGTATTCTATTTACGCTAAAATTTAAATTTGCATAGCTCTTTACAACGCGTTCTCTGATATGACGAGTTTTCTTGAATTGATGGCCAAATGCGGGTAGTTTTAGTCGGCACCAAATAAGTGGTGACTTATTTTACCTAAGCCTACACGCAATTTTAATAAGTTCTAATTTTAGTGTTGTCATTGATGCCTTTATTTTATTACATATACTGTAAGAGTTTATACATCGCATATTTCATTACCTAACTATTGCCATAGCAAACAAAAATTTCTTCGGTGGCTAAATTGACTGTATGTACAGAAGCTTACTACAGAACGAGAGCAGAATTTTATAGCCGGTGTTTTGAAAATGCCAGTATCGAAGAGTAAATAATAAAAAGTTATATAATTGTGTAATTAATTGAATATAGCGTCGATTCCAAAAAAAATAAAATAGTTATACCATAACCGAAAGTAACAAAAATTATTTCGATGAAAATAAGAATAAAAGAAAATCACTCGGAATGAGTATTGCTGCTAACAGACCGTCCATAAGCTTTTCAAAATCACAGATATTTAACCGATATTATCTATCCGTTCTCCGGCCCCTAATAACAAAGTTACGGTAACCCTATAAAGCGTTCCGGGCCTGATTTATCGATTTTGTACAACTTGTGCAATATGCGCCGACAAAGTTGAGATAGGAATCGATGGTCCTTGAAAGTACCTTGGCCGGAGCTGGGAGAGCGAACGTTGTGTACGAAAGGCGAACGTACATGATTGGCATGTTCTTGCTTTGAGTGAAGGAAACAGAATGGTTACGATACGATGATTGATTGGGGTTACAATTGTACGGGCGGCGTACTTTCAAGATCGCGGACGTGAAAGGCAATAAAATGATTGCTTATAATAACACAATTTACTAGCGTCAATGTATGTTATAAAATCTACTAAATTGGTAATGAGGAATGGCAATTCTACTAATAGAATGTTGGTGCGCTCGCCGCTGATAGAACTCTACTGCAGTTAGCAAAGGGCGCGAGCCACGAATATTTAGGTTCACGCTATTTTAACTGGAATTATATGCACTGTTCGAAAGTATCGATAAGATAAATCGGTGAGTCTATTAATTAGCGAAAAAAATAAATTATAAATTTTTGTGCATGCAACGATTTAATCTTCTATTGTACTGGTTACAAAGTGATTTAATCTATGACTCCTAAACTAGACAAAGCCTGTATCTTATGGCCCAGAAAAAAAATTAACAGGGAAGGTGACGGAGCTGTTTTTCTACATGCTTACTAAAAATTACAGCAATACTAATCCAATACCATACACTCGTACTGGAGCACGAGCCTTCCACTAAGATAAAAGAGTGTGGGCCATAACATTTTTTTTAACACCTAAATTATATTTTTTTATATCGATTTAGCGTTTTCCTCTATCTTACTTGTTGGCCAGTGACGATGTGTTCGAAGATGTTATCACGCTAGACCTAGAATGGTCACTGCTGCCTGAACACACAATGTGTTTGGAGACAGTTTTAAAGAAACGATTTGTAACCTACGATTAACCTACGAAGAAACATTTTTCATGACATCACTCCACTCTGGCAACACTGAGGTTGTAAGCGTTGTTATAGTCGACATTCAATCCTAGTTTCTATCTAGTACCTACATTTGTTTTCTCCATAATTTACTGCTCGAGTACCATCGAGTTCGTATCTATAGATACAGCATCGATAGTACCCGGGGTACCCCGCCGCCGACCGAGACCGGAAGACCGAACGCCGATAGTATCAAGACGAGCAAACATTTATAAACGTGACCGTACTCCTAAGGCGAACCGTGTAGACTTACATATAAATAGAAGTGTCAGAGCTTATTATAACCATTATATTCTAATTTGTTTATGAAATTAATAAGGAAGGAGTGAATACCTTCTAAGATTACGTGCACCTTAGATTGCGTTGACACTTAACATCAAGTGAGACAGCGGCCAAACGCAAGCTTATAATGGTGAAAAAAAAGGAACTCAAAATGTATGAATATGCAAAAATAAGTAAAATGTTAATTTAATCCGAATATATACAATTCTCAACGACCAAAATGCTAGCACACATAATTAGCTGTGGCAATGTGGAAACGTGGCAATGCTGCTAGAATTTTGGGCACGCTGCCGACTGTGTAGCGTGTAGCGGGTGAGAGCATTTGAGTTATCTATAGGCTGACAACAGCTAGTGCATTGCTCAAGTATTATTGTATGGCTGTAGTACTGTTTTTAGTTAATAGTATTTTATTTTAATTGAATAAAAAAAAACTTTTTGTCTTTATCCCACACTAAGTGAGGTCGCCACAACATGATTTCCTCTTTCATTCTCTTCTATCATATTTCGTCCCAGTACTCACACCTTTCATATACATATCATTTTCACACAGTCCACAGATGCCTTCTTCGACCTTCCTCTACCTCTATATCCATCCACATTCATGTTCAGTACTCTTTTTGTTATATGTTTTTCATCCCTCCTCATGACATACCCATACCAAGCCATTCCCTTTCAACTTATCATTCACTGGTGCTACTTTAAAGCTTCCTCTGATATACTCCTGCTGTATTTTATTGATATAGGCCGGCGTACACAGCATAGGCGCTAACCAACAAAGATTTCAAGAGTGAGCTGAATGCAAACCGCTTCCAACCAGTTTTTGTGAAGGTATATGTGTGTCGTAGTGTTACGAGTCTTATGAGTGAAACAATGATGGTCAAAACATTTATGCTAAGTCATCTGATGCTCTCAATTTTGAAATAGTCTATACAACCCTGAACTATTAACTGCACTGGCAGGCAAAACTAACTGTACATCACTCTTCATTCAGGACAAGAAATATTTTATAGTTTAGTTTACACACTATTGTCCACAAACTAAATTAGGCTAATTATAACTTTAGTTATGCTTCAGATATACATATAATCATTTGTGACTCCAGAGCAATCTTAATATGCTATACTAGAGAGTAGGACATATGCAATTGTCAGTTTTGGGAGGTACTTGTGAAGTGCTAATTACTCCTCATAACTGTAGTGGCTAATTTTAAACACATTGTTTTAAGGGAAAATGTATACCAATTGAAAATACTAGGAATGGGACTAATTAACTAGGTAGGGGGTAAATCCATAACTTTTAAGCTTACGGCGTTGAATCGCTCTGCAAATGTTGTGGACAGGAATGTCGGTTACCATAAGATAAATTACATGCACGCCTTGTGAAAATATTTATTCACGATTCTCGAGGATTACCAGCGTAGTGAAAATATGATGCGGAGAAAACTGTAAACTTGATGTTTTAATATGGCCGTCTATTTCTATGACCCCGTATAACAGTAAACTTAGCATCCTGGCCACAACACACGTACGTTTGTGTGCGAGGTAATTAGATAGACCCTAAGGGCGGGCGGTGCTTAACCAGTTTAAACTGGTAGCGACCTCTGTCGGCGGTGAGGGTTATCTGGGCCCGCGTTAATTGTGATGCGGGAGATTACGACGAGATATAAGACGTTCAGTGCGCGAATTTGAGGAGAATACCCCGTGTGGGGATTACTCAGTATAGGCAAAGATTATGTAATAGTTATTGCACGTCACCGCGTACGGGGAGTGTAACGTGCTTTGAATATGGTCAAACATTAGATGATAGTTCTTTGTTTGAAAAACATCTAGAAAATCCATTAAAAAAATATTTCAACAGTCTCCCTAGGTACCTTGCTCTGTGAAGTTTGGTGCCGCTACGAAATAAACTTCACTTTATAATATTCAAAGTAAATCTTAATATTACGGGTTGTTTTCTCACTCTAGCAGCTGAGTGAGAAACAAGTGATGAATACCGTAATTTCTATCAAATAAAAGCAATTAAAAAAGAATGATCAATATAGCAGAACGTTAGCACTAGATGCAGCGTTTAACCACTATCTCACTTGATGGTCAGTGACGATGTGGTCGAAGTTAATATCACGACAAACCTAGAATGTGTACTGGCTCTCATAGACTGCAGTGATAGTTTTTCAAACTTAAGGGTGTTACTAGCCATGATGGGAATTTGACAACGGTGTTTCCTTCATCGGAAGCTCGCCGTTGGTGAGGATCAAATCCACGTCAGTCAGTTTGACAGCCAATGCTCTCATCGCTGAGCTTTCATTGCTTCAAAACTAGACAGGGAAGAGTAGCTGAGATATTTTAATTACTTTTGTTCGATTTGTGAGGGTCCAATAACCGCCAAAAAATCACGATTCGATTAAATGGTCACTAATAAACTCGACAGTCGAATCCTATTCCTAAGTTTTTTGTATGTTAAATCTTTTCATATTTCTCGGTATCACGGTCTCACAGTCTCTCTAAATTCCTTAAATCGAAATAATAGTACAATAGTACAAATTAACGGACTTGGTGATTCGCTTGCGTGTATCATTGGGGATATTTAGATAATATCTACTTCCATAATAGTACTTCTATAATACTCCTTTAAGATTTCTTTGCGCGATTCGCATACGTTTCTTATAGATTTTGTATGATTTGTTTCGAAATATCTAGGCAGTATTATTAGACATTAATCATTGAAGTAATTATTTTGGTTATTCATATATAAATAAATAAATAATATAATAAGTAATAATGTAATAATTCATATGTAAATAAGTAATATAAATAATAAGATACCTTGCATATCAGTCATTTGCAGAAGTTTTTTTATGTATTCGTGATATAAAATGAACTCTATATCAGTTTAATTATCTGATGGAGTACAATATGGACGGTGAGTAAAAAATTTTAAAATTCGTCAATTATAAAATTAAGACGTCTCATTGTAACGCTGCTACCTAATTTTGTAATGAAGTCTACGAAACCGCATCCGTGAGGAAAAACTTACGCATCCAGCGATCATACTTTCCTATAATTCCTTGAAATTCCATTATAATTCCTTAGAAAATGAAAGGTAAGCCATGAGACCCTTTCTCGCCCTTGGGCAATAACAAACACGCGTCGGCCTCCCGCGGGCCCCTCTGAGTACGCGGCAATCGCGGCTTCTAAATTCAAATTGCACCTTAGAATTCTTAATTATTGAAATCATAAATCAAAACGTGCCGTCTGCGCGGCGACCATAAAATTGGGAGGTGGGGGGTTGAATACGAGCTCGAGTGTGGTAGGATTAAGACATTATCACTTTTCTTTCGAGCAGCGGCGCCCTCCTTGGCGTCTCTCGACTGTAAATCAGCGAGTAAATCCTGTGGATTAGATTCATAGAGTTAGCCCGACTTGGCCCGGGAGTCCCGGCCTGAGGATCGGGCCCGCGCGATAATGGCGTCGTGTGCTCGCGTGATTTTGCTTTTAAATCGACTACTCGAGAAGATAAATACTCTACCAATTTGGCCCCGGATTGAGTTTCGTGTTTAAATGGCTTAAAAGGGAGCTCGGATAAAGTTTATAGGGAATAACATCTGAAACTGACTGATAAGTGGACAGGGCTTTAGTAAACATGATATAAAAGTTTTAACGCCGGCTATAACAAATCTGCTTAATGTATCAAAGCAGGTTTAATTAAGATATTCGCGTGAATGCGCATAGACAGATACTTATCTGTTTTGTAGAAGAAAAATAAACCTATAGCTATGATGGAAAAGATTTCAACGGGATCTCTTTTTTCTTTTCGCGTAATGAGTTGGGAATAAAATTCCAAAACACAATTTTGAATTCGTAAACGCATTAAGGCGGCTGTTCACCAAAATTTAAAACGTCCGATTATCAACTTAACCGTCGGTCAAACAGGTTTTACCATACAGTTGACCGACGGTTAATGGGTAATCGGACATTTGAATTTTGGTGAACAGCACAAGTGGTTAATAATTATTTTTGATACTGGTGCGATAAGTTGGTTTTACCAAACGAGTAGACAAATTAAATAATAGTGAACCCGAGAAAAAATCGAGGGCCAATTTTTGCACGCGTGTCACAACATTTTTCAACACATTTGCGAAAAAACAGGACAATAGGTAATGATTAACTGATATTACTACATACTTTGTTTTTAAAAATATCAGTCAAGATGTCCTATGGCTGAGATGATGATGATGGTGATGATGGGTATTTTTGATTGTAATTTCTTTTTATTAATATAATATAATAAATAAATTAAGCTGTGTTCACTCTAAGATTCAATACTTCTTTTTAACAAAAAAAACCCGGCCAAATGCTCATCGGACTCGCGCAATGAGGGTTTCGTACAGGGGTAAAAGAGGTGGTAAGTATGAAGTTACAAAAATATTGTTATTATATAATGTAACTAAAAATTTATGCTTTTCGTAACGGTTGCGTTTTTCTTTTGAGTTACGGAAGCCTACAAATTACTAGTTACTCTATTGAATATGCAAAACTAAGACACTCTGCATTTAAATCACGAATACGATTGAAAAACCACGACATTTCAGCGAAATTGTACTGACTGAAATTATTATATAACTACCTATGCTAGCTATAACTAAGTATTTTTATATATTCGTCATTGGTGTGATATTGTCACAATATTGTTTTTTTCAACTTTATAGTACCTATAATTAATGTTAAAAGCTGAAAAAGAATATAATAAATAAAAAGTGTAATAAGAATAGTCGAGGATCAAATAGCATTTTGTAATAACGAGTGGTGTAGGTAGTCTGTGTACACCCACCAGCCATTATATCGATTAGTGCAAAGTAGCACAAACAAAGAAACATATGAGTGCCAAAATCGATATCGCAAGTTAAAATAAGTGGGGTAATGGTACCCACGCAGTGCATTGTGCAGCGACCCTAACCCTAGTTTGTTAGTTATGGTTGCCACCAAAAGTAAAACATTCATTTATACTTTTTCTCAGAAATAATAAATAATCATAGCAAAGATGAAATTGTGTTACGATTTAGGAGTTGTTTTTAAACAACTTTTATTTAGGGAATTTTTCCAACATGGTATGGCAGCCCCATCGTACCCTATACTTACACACAAACAAAAAACTTCCATTAAGTCAATAAAAAATATTCTTTTCTTCAAATAAAAATACATGTTACACGGATAATGATCACACCTTAGCTTATGCGCAGTACATCAAAATTAACGCTCTTTACAGTTAAGGTTTATTTCGTAATCAATCCCTTAGCTAGTCACGTCGTTTTTAGTCATATATTTTTTAGCTTTTAGGTTTGTGATGATAAGTAAAGATTTCTACTAATATAAAACCATGTAACCGGTACGAGAATAAAGAATATACCACACACTCCCCACTAAAGAACACACCCCGATACACAAACACACAAAGTTTTTATATATACGAACACTGCACGCTACAAACAAATATCTCAACCGAATCATGCAGTTATATAACACGTGTTATTCATATATTTTATTCATACATATGTGTAATCCTATTTTGGTTGAACTTAAATTTAAATTTACTGCATATAATGTTTCATATCCTGCTGTCAGATTATGTAAATAAATAAAACTATCTGAGATCCCACTAAGTGTATGAGTGGGAAATAAAATTGAATTCCAAAATTTTAAACGATTGTACTGAAACAAGTTATATCGATATATTATTTATATCTTTAACCACTGGGACGTTTTCCTGTTACCACCTTTGTTATTTAATTCTTGTTTTATTTTTTTATTAGTAGAAAATATACAATGTAATTTGATTAGATAAAACTTTCAACAATTTACAATTTTAAATTTTACATTTTATTGTAGTGATAACCCTGAATATAAGGAACTAGTTGCTTTACGAGGGTTATCTAACCCGTACCTACTCTATTCTTTGAGAGGGTTAACACATGTTTGGTATGCAGTTACTATTTCTAAATATGTGTACGTTATTTTGTAAGCTAACTTTCAAGATAACAACGAAAAGATAGAATTAAAATGAAATTACCATTCGTTGTTACTATGATAACAAAAAAAATAACCCACTAAAAACTATAACGTGAATGCGGACTTTAAAGAAACACATTTACTTTCTTTTGAAAGTTACATCCATCAAATTATTAATATTTCATGCAAAACATAACGTATCACGTAAACGAATATATTATTCATTGCCTTTTCATTCATCAAAATTGGATCAGAAGTTAAGACGCCGCGGTGGACCCCAAAATATGTAACTACTGCCTTTGATTTCCTATGACATATTTGATCTAGTGTATTAAAACCTCGATCACATCACTGAATATCTAGTTAGATAGAAGTGAAATAGTACATTTTTGCATAAGTATACACAAACGTAGACAAAATGACAAACGTTAATTCAAGAAGAAAAAAACCTACAGTTCTGCATGAAAAATCTTTTAATGCATACAATACAATAAACATTGATTTGACAGCCCTGTGTTAAAAGCTCACTCTACACAAGAGTTGTCACGGTTGACCTCTCATGTGAGCACGGCTGCCGTGTTTATTTTACTCGCAATATTAGTCTCTCACTTTTTACAGCGAAAAATATAGTGCTGAGCTTTAGAACCGGTTTTTTTTGAGAATATTAACAACTCAATGTATCAGCTATTTTACACGTTTATTATTTATTTTATGCGCCACATTTTTTGTTATTAAGGATACAGGACTTTCTATACGAGAGAGTTGGCTTTAATTAATTATCTACGCTGGCCAAAGCATATTGACGCGGAACTGCGAGAAACCTCAGGTCACCGTGTTCAACGTGTTCTAACGTACCAAACTACCTAATTAAAAGTACCTAAATTAAAGTACCTAAAGAACCTTATCTATTAGGTTCAAATATTTGAAGGAATAAATTCGGCTGCTAGTGGGACTTGAACCCACGACTACCGAATACCGTTTTGTCGCTTTGTCTAACTAAGCTATAGTAGCCCATACCACTAGGGCCGAATTACTTCCTTGCTTTTTAACATCTGAGGGATGTTGTTATTACTGCCATCTACCTATAATTGTATGAACAATTAATTAATAGGACTGATAGACCAACATTACAGTTGATATCGTATCAAACGAAGGCACCCTACCCTTATCTCTAGAGTTTTATGGTTTATTGCATTACCCACAAGCTAGGCGGAACTTACGTTCAAATATTTGAAGAAAAAAATTCGGCTGCTAGTGGGACTTGAACCCACGACTACAGAATGCTGTCCTGTAGCTTTATCACACACAGGACGGTATTCTGTAGTCGTGGTGTCGTAATATTAGCTACATTTTTTCAAACTTAAGTTACACGTTCGTGATTTTCTATACATGTATAATCTGATAAAGTCGATCAACATACACGTAAATTACCAGAATAGTATGTGTCTGATTAATGAAAGTACGTAAATAAAAGCCTTCCCTATCTTCAATAAAATATTTCAACCTAAACTAAATACGTGGTGTTAGACATAACTATTATTACTAACAATTTATTTATTGTGTTCTGTAAGTTGTGACTTTCTAAAGTGTTACATGTTTGTATTTAGAGAATCGCAAAACTAATGAATACTAATAAATAATAATACTAATAAACTTACTGATACTTATCAAGCCTACCAATTCAGTTTTATGTTTATTAAAGTTTTTAGTCTAGTGTTTACGATGTTTGGTTGAAATTAAGCCGAATAATTGTTTTTTTTTAATTCTTTCATATAAAGAAGAACGTCAATTTAAACATACTATAATAATATCTGATATAAATAAAAGAGAATCGTAATACTAAAATGATGTCAAATTTTGGTAATACGATGACACAATTAACAAAAAGCACAACTATTCAGTACACTAAAAAGGACGCTCAAATATATTTTATCTGAATAAAAATAAAACAAAACTCCGCAAACACAACCGTTTAATTCAGGTACGCTTCACGCGTTACGCCTCCGCCCATCAGATAAGCACAAATTGTTTCCACTCATGGCATGCTATCTGATGGGCGGCGTACACCGTAAGCGCTTTATTGCTTGTTTTTCAATTTAGAAACATACTGTATTTTCATATCAGCAGTCTCTGTGGACTTTTATTTTTATGTTTGATTCAATTCCGGATTACTGTATTTGGAGCAAGTTATTACAAATAGTTTTTCAACATTAGATATTGTCAATTACGACCGGGTCAATTCCCATCTTATGGGGCGAATGTCAATTATGTACCAAGTCATTAAAAAAATTCGAAACACTGACTTATTTAAAAAATTCTAATTTATAGACTTTCGCGATTTAAACACATTGTTAATAAATCAATCGGGGCTTGATCGCGAGAAAAAGAGTCTTCTCATGACCACGACCAATGCAACTTGGTCGAAACGTCGAGGTAAATAAATTACTAAATGTTTTTCTCGCGATCAAGCCATGGCAAATCTTCGATTGTTTATTTCTCTCCACAATCAAAGTAAAGTGGCCACTATTTTGCTGTATCTTAGGTAAACGGAGAGGGACTTTTGGGCTGAGCTCATTTCGCTTATGCCTACGCCTTGATTCAAGTAAAATTTGACAAATTATGAACTTAACGCTGGCATATTTTTTTAAATAAAATTATTTTTAGTTACGAATAAAAGTTACCAAATACCTTAGCTTTTGTTAGTTTATTTTTACTGTTCATAAGCGCCCATAATTTTAATTCATCGAACTTGTAATCAAGCATTTAAATTACGTGGTACATTCTAGTTATAGGTTTCTTGATAAATCTATTATTCCGGAAGCTGAGAGGTTACACATTATATGATATTAACTTGTATCAACTGACGAGTACACTAATGCGTAAACTACCGCATAATTGATAAGTCGCTTCAAATATATATTTTTAACTACTTTTTCATCAACTATCGTATTAAGAGCGTCCTACTGTTGACACAGGGACCTCCACTACGGGACATTTATGTCTGCCTATTCGATGTCCACATGAAACCGTTAGAAGAAATGTAGTAGTGTATATGTTTTTAATAAGTATTGTATATGTTTTTGTAGTAGCTGTAATATTATAATTAGTTATTAGTATATTATTTTAATAACAGTTAGAAGTAGCTTACATTCGAGTAATTAGCAAATTGCTTAATAATTATCAAATATTAGAAAACCACTAAAATTTAAATTTAACATGTATTATTTTAGATCATATATAGGACGGTATGTTGTAGTAGTTGTGGGTTGAAATATAAACAGTAGTCGATTTTTTTCCTTCAATAAATTGCAGTAATAGCATGATGATATTAAAATTAAACTAGTATTTATTCTGCGTTTTATTATCAAAATCTAAAGTTAACGTAACGTATTCAAAATTATATTTGGAATTTACGCTAATATACCCCATGCAATACTGTAATTAAAACACGAATTCAATTCGGTAAAGTCTCAAATATTATATCATATTGTTAGTTCAATTCCATTAAAATTGAGTTGGCACCGTTTTCTGTTGCTGTTCTGTGGTCATCGAGTGCGAGTTTTATTATAATGTCGAAGGTCACATTATATATTATGTACATAACTGCTAATCAAGTGTCAAATAAATATCCAGTAATATCTTATTGTTTCTAGGGCGTATACGAGGTTATCATTTAATGAACTCTCGGGGAGTTAAGTTATGAAAATAAGCCGCAAAACAGTCCGCTGCCGCCAGAGGGGAAATAATTTTAGCTTATCAGTCGGTTGCTTTCAAAACGCGTAAGTCGTGAAAATAGCTTACCTGCGATTTGAAAATTTACAACCTGTATTTGTTTTAACAATTTTAGTTACACAATATCCTGATGTAAATTATGTTCATCATCATCATCATCATCTCAGCCATAGGACATCCACTGCTGGACATATGCCTCACCCACACGTAAGTAAGTTTGTCACCACTCATCGCCAAAACAGCTGAACACATGAAACGAAGTACAAAAATTCCTGATTTCCTAAAATATAAAATGTTTATACATGCCGTTTCTGTGGGATGATTACATCCGCTAGAGATAACAAAATAATTTTAGTCCACAGGGTCAAATCTCAATCAATGCAATCGAAATTTAAAGTGTGACCGTTGTTATCATTTTCAAATGGTTGCTTCCGTGATAAACACGTTAAGCCGTTGTTTTGGCTTCGACAATTGTTGTTGAATCCCGTCAGACTTACTCCGGTTTGATTACTTCGATTTAGGGCTAGACTGGTTTGTGCCAACTCTGCGGAGGATAGCATACCGGATCTTGGTGAAAAGCTGTCTAGCTGTGAGGCATACCAATCTACTTGTTTCAGTAGTGAGAATGTATCGGCCTGATTATGCTATACATATGTAAAAATGTTGCAAGCGTTCTTGTTTCACTGTTTTAAAATACCTATTTTTTCATGTGTGGGAGTATAGACCAACAGAATTTTAATGTAAGATTATAGTTAACATGACTGCTGGCATAGTTGAGTTGAGCAATTCAACGTGGCAATGCTACCAGCATCCTGGGGACTTTACCATCCACGGTTGGTCTTTTAGATTAAGGTTTAGTTTAAATTATTTCTAGGTATTAAAACCTTATTACCTGTGACAAAAAAAAGGATTTATTTTTAATATATACCACAGTTTTAGTTATAGTGTTTACTATGCCTTAAAAGTTAAATAAAATAAAAACACGAAATAAATATAAAAAATCATATTACGAAGACGTACTATGTTTACTGTTTCACAGTCTGCACACTGTGTGATGGTTACGTTTTTGAAAGCTGAGAACTTTACGAGTGTCCATCTTGGTAGATACCACCACAATTGTAGATATTTTGCTTTTGATTTATATGGTGTGTAAGTATTAAATGATTAATCAGTACTGCTGAAGTTTTGGGTTAATTGTACTTATAGCACCTAGGAGTGTAAGTTATGACCGCCGTGCAGTGCCGCACAGAAATTTTATATTAAGCTATGGGTCGCAGTGTAAGTGCTATGGGACTGGCCTGTAAAATCTATCGTCAAGCAAACGAGTAGATTTCTTTTATTTAATCATATAAAATACATGCTTGGGAAAATTCATCGTGTGAAAAATAATTTATAATTAATGAACTGTACATTACTTTGTATTATCCGCTGGTAGCGGTTTAACAGATGACTTTATTAGGAATTTTATAAATAAGAACGTTTCAAAACATCTTATTTTAAATAACACTGAGTATTTATTTGATTATTTAATGAAATTATCATAAATGGTTCATGTAATCATGTTCACCAGCACCAACTTTATTTTATAATCAACATGCGTGCGAACTGCCGAAAAATAGTGATAGATAAATCTAAAGCCCGTATGCTTGTATTTCAATATGATAATGTTACTTTCATTCACGTAGACGTTTTGAACACATGCATGGTACTAATAATACATGGTAATAATAATAACTAAGTACCTACGTACTCATGCTTAATAGTTGAGTTAATTTTTAAATGTCTGTGTACAAACACAATCAAAACTTTTCTCCAATTTAGGCGTCAAGAACGGACTAATTCAACGTATATTTTTTCACTTTTATTCACTACCTAAAGTTTTATTTGCAAACATAATAATTATAAATACCTTATAATTTCTATGATTACGTCAAGGTATAAATAATGTTCAAAAGGCGATTATACAAAAAGGAACCTACTCGATAATAAGAATTTAATGCACGAAATAGAGACGTTATGAAGTAAATTCGCAATTGTAAATAGGGTACACAATTATTTAGCAATTAAACCCGGTACGATCAAATATTCCATCTCTGACCTGCTTATTTGCTGTAATAGTGATTCGAGCTGATTCAATTAACCAATACCACACATATGTCAACTGGGGACCATAATCCAAAACTCAAACACCTAGTACCTCCCTCCATTACCTCAAAGTCTTCACATTCATTAACAATCAGTTACTGTCACAATTTGAAAGCATTTCGTGAAATGGTTTTACGAGCGTGGGATTTGTGCGTTTACTTATTTTTTTAATCCACTTCTTGAGTTTTTCACGTAGCAATCACCGCTGAAATAACAATGCCGCATTGAAAAACGTAACGACGCGATCGTAAATAGAAAAAACAAAAGTTCAACTTTTCACCCCAAAATGAAAATAGTTGACGGGATAAAAGTTTCATAATTCTCGACTTACCAGACGGGTCGGACGAGTGCCGACATTTCTATTATAACGAAGGACGACTCCACATCGTGCACTAGAGTTACGTTAAGTCACTACACAGAAAAATCACTGCACAATTTTTTTTTACACTACTGAGTAAGCGCGTAGCTACGTAAAGGATCTACGTCGGAAAAGTTTGTCCGTAGCGGTCGGTTCGTAGCGCCGAGTGTAGCGGTTTGGTGGCGGCGCGGGTGGCTCGCAGGGCGCTATTCGCGGACTATGCGGAGGCCGCAGCGGGCCGGGCGCGGGCCGCGTGCGGGGAGGGGCGGGGGTGCCAGCGCGCGCACGCCGCCGCCCACGCCGCGGCCGCCCCGCCCCACACACCCGCAACCTATTTATTTCTAGTTACGTAAAATTTACGCGCAATACCCGATACTGCATTCAGCTTATGTTACTATCTTGTACAATTGTACATGAGATTGCAAATAAATTGCGGTTACACCAAAAGCCTGGCCAGCAGGAATAAAAATGAAACGAGAGAAGTGTGCGGTACCAAATTCGAATCCAATTGCGATAGTAAGTATAGGAAAAACTATTACATTTTAAGTATTATGGTTTTACACATGTATCCAAAACTTACACAATTATTTTGGATTTGGTAACTCGCAATATTACCCGTGTAAATGACTTTCTAAAAAATAAATAAATAGTTGCCGGCAAAAGAAATGATAAGTGTATGCACACAATTTTTGCAAACCCTTATCCTGCCAAACGCTGTTTACGGCGCGCCGTTGACAAATAAATGGCAAGGTGACGAGCGCAACTTCTCAGAATGACATCATTGCGCATTCCAAATCCTACATTTTTCACTCAAAATAAAGTGTGGTCAGTTAACTAAAATTTATGTATTAATTTAAACACCGATCAGTGTATTCGAGCGAGACTGATTCGGGTGGGTGAAGCGTTTACAAAAAAAAGGCTATTGCCCGCTATCGCTGAGGGGATGCACAGTCACTCCACAGACGAAAATTTTTTACCACAACCGATAGCATCGATGTCACTTAAACGAATTGAATAAACGCGTTGGAGGGCGCCCGGTATCTATCTCTGCACCTTTTTGCGTCATCGTGTCCGGGCCCGACGCCCCATAGTCTCGTTACAAAATGCCTGTCAGCTCCACGGTTTCCATATTCATATCGCATATTTGTCTCCTCCATATTACGTACTCGGTATAGATGCACATGTATCTTGCATAAATTAAACCAAAGTTTGATAAAGCGTGTCGTCACAATCAGCTGTGCGCACCGCGAGCGCAACAGACAATGCGATTAAGATCTACGCAGGACAACTTTCGCCGGCGCGCCGAGCGGCAGTTAGTTGTTATGAAAGAGAGAAATTTGTAAATTGTTCGCGCCCGAGTTCGCGAACTCCGTCGAACCGGAGTTTGTTTTAAGAGTCCAACCTTGAAACAAGAAGAAAAGTAGTCCTGTAAAACAAAGTTTTGCGGCCGCCGTCGCCGGCGCAAGCGGTTCAAGGATTGTGCCCGAACTGTCTGTCTGTACAACTTTACCGATTAAAAGCTCAAAAGCTTCCAAAGTCATTTTAAAAGTTTATCTACACGCGGGAGCGCGGCGTGGGGGGCGGAGCGTAGGCACCGGGTTCGTTATCATCCCACCACGAGTACTTTAGTTAAAACCTAGTTTAACTTATTTATAAATCGACAGCGGTCGTCGGTCGGATCTGCGCCTCGTCCACAAATTAAACTGTCAAAGTTGGGAAGAGTTGCGCGCCGGCGGCCCTTGGAGTCCTCGCGCCTCCGGAGGACATATGTTCGCGCCGGTGCCGAATAGTTGCCAACGTACACACTAAGTTCCTAGACCCTTCGCTACTTTGTTTTACAGCTGTTCCACTTAGCAAACTATGCCTCGAGTTGGGCGCGAGTTCTTGCATGTGTATCGGCGGCACACACCCGCATCCGAATAGTTTCATAAACATAACCCAACTTAGTTTTGGACGACTTTTCAAAGTCAATGCATACTAACTTTCGACGTCTGGGTGTGCGATATTACGATTGGATCAGTTTGCGGGTGGCTTTAATGCATTCGTTTGTTAGGAACTTTGTTTTATTGGATCAAACTTCAGAACAGGGCTGAGTTGTTGGTAGGTAGATACCGACCTTTCTTCCAATTTTGAATTATAGCGCTGCTGTACCTACCTACTTTGTGTGCTACTGAACATTGTTCGTAAACTAAGCATTCATTGTGGCATTGTTCTCACATACTGTACTCACCTACAACAATAAATTTTTACAATATTTATGTTTCAAATTTATTGTTAATATAAAGCAAATATATATTTTATGATCCCTTAGTCAAGAAAACTGCGTACTGCATGCGTTTTGTGGAAATTCTATCAATAGTGATAAGAAAAAAAAATAGCGAGCATTGTCTAAATCGTCCACTATTTTTACATCGCGTAGATGGCGAATTTTTCCTTTTTTATGCTACGTTCTGCACATATTCCATCAAATACGTATTTCATACAATAATGCAGATTCCTTAGATAAAAAAAAAACCAACAAGATGGAAGATGTGAGGAATTAAAGTTTGGATTATCTACTAACTCGGTTATAGAGGTAGAGGAAGGCCAAAGAAGGCATGGATGGACTGTGTGAAGAATGATATGTCTACGAAAGGTGTAAGCATTGAAACGGCTAATGATAGAAGAGAATGGAAGATGAAAACATGTGCCGACCCCACCTAGTGTGGGATAAGGACAAGAAGAAGAAGATTATCTACTAACATCACTTTGGCCTTTCCAATGCCTAATCAAGCCTGCATATGCTATGAAAGTTGGGGGACCTAGGTCTGGCCAAAAAATTGTTATTTTCTTGTTCTATCATTTATATTATTTGTGTTATAAGTGGTTGTCTTCCCTAACGAAGTGGTCGCCCAGTGATAAAGTCTATAACTGAAAAAACAATACCTTCCGCTCAATCCAAACTAAGAAATTCTTGAAAAAGTATCGTGTTAAGTCGTGATGGTTATTATATTCTATGTAACAATGTGCAGTGAATAGTTTATGAAAGGTGTGAGCACTGAGACGACAATAAAAGAAGAGAATTGAAGAGGTAAACATGTTGTGCAGACCCCAACTAGTGTGGGATAAGGACAAGAAGAAGAAAAAGAAGTTACAATGTGTGAAAAGCGTTGAATAATGTTATAGCGTTACCATGTAAGTGTAATCTCAATAAAAGCAATTTAATGTACTCAAGAGTAATTAAGTTACTCTGTCTCAGACCAATCAGTCTCTTTTCGATCAACTATGTTGTATTAAAGTGCTACGAAGTGGTAGGTAAAATGACGTGATTGGGGCAATAAAAGCGACTTTGATATTACCGTAGGGGACTCAGAGGTAACAAACCTAACACTTGCTCAAAGTATCTATAGACATTAATAGAAATGTATATTTCAATTGTGATGATCGTCAAATCATACGTTAACTTTGATGTAAAATCCGCATAAATGCGAATGTCGTATTATGCTGGACAGCGTAATATGACAATTGCATTCGTCGTCTAATGGACCTCATATAAGAGTTTAGCAGTCAGCATCAATTAAAATTTTAAATATTATTTTTCTTTCCATAATCATGACACCTTACACCCATTATATTTTCTTTCTAATATTAAATAAAATAAATCTCACTTATAATGTTAACTAAATAAAAAATGGAATGGAAACAAAATAGTTTACACTATAGATTTATTGCAAGTTCATTTAATAAGGTATTAATTCTTGAAAATAAAATGCATTTTTCATAAGCATAATATGCTTTTCTGGACTGCCTGCAGAAAATTCAAAGTCACGATTCATCCGTATAATCAGTGTAATTACCAAAATCTCTGCCGGAAAGTCACGATCAACCGTCAAGCAAGTAGATAAAGCAGCTATAGCCCTCGAGCGGTTGACGTCACCACCGCTATACGTAGACCTAGCTATTCCTCCCCATGGAGAAGACATGAGTCGTTTCGAGTGGAACGGAAGATGTTTCGCGCGGGTCTTAAATTTCTGGTTACGAGGCACGTGTTATCTACGTCCGCCAATAAGTCACGCAATAATTACCGCTGGAGCAACACGCGCCGCGCACATATTTATGAAACACAAACGCACATAAATATATATCGCGACAATTGCAAGGTTTATGGGCGGTAGAATTGCCGCCGCGGGCGAAACGCTAGCGTGAGTGCAAGACTTTATTGTGCCAATGTGCTGTGGTTTCGTGACTGGCTTGTTTTAGTAGTTGTTCTATTAAAAAATGGTACATTAAACTGTATGTTAGAATTAACATTATTAACGGGATATTTACCATGTATTTTATATGTATTTTTTGGCCAATACAGTAAAAAGATTATCCTAAGTGTGAAAGCTCTTGAGTGTTAGAATGATAAAGAAATTAACAATATATTAATAACCACTTACGTAGATGTGGAAGGTCTGAAGAGCTTGTGTGTTATTCGTTCGTCATCCTCATTCTGGAACAAATAAAAAACTACTTTAATATTTTATATGAATAAAAGCTAAACATAAATGGTGAGTTTAATCGTATTTTAGGAAATAGATGGCTTGTTCACATATTTCTCCTTTGTTCTATAAACTTTAGGGCTCCAATGTTCAATCTTCAAAAACATAAGAAAAATACAGCATTGTTGCAGGGCTGTCTCTTTCACATTCTGCAAGACTGCAGGGAGAAAGTGATACCTACTTAGCATTACATTTTTCGTGCTTTCTGGAAAAAAAACACTATTAAGACATATAAACCATGACGGTCGCTGTGGCCCCGTGATAATTGACACGATTTCTTGTCCCCGGGACCCCGGGTTCAAATCCTGGTAGGGGAAAATATTCATGTGACTAGCATGGACGTGTGTTCTGGATCTTGGACGTTTGTGTGATGTAATTGTGTCCATGCTTCTTACAACACGGGGAATCCTAGTACGGGGGAGGGAGTGTGAAAGAAAATCTAAAATTAACAGTTACATAAGTAACTGGTGTTTTTAGGTTTTATTTAGAACAAAGAGAGCAAGCATATTGCTACTATCATCAATTCTACAAAGTTTTTCAGAGCCATTTTGAAGTTCTGTTTCTGGTATACTAGGCCTACTAGGAGCTTATGTAAGTAGGATTATGTAAATAGAGCTGGTCATTTGTAGAATTACAAATGACCAGCTCCATTTACATTTACTCCATAGCCATTTAGTTGGACGTGATGATAATCATGACCGCCAATTGATCTACCACTGTTTTATGTAATTTATATTTTATTTTGTAATTTTTTTGGTGTTTAATAAAGTGTTCTTGATTGATTGATTGATCTATATTTGGTCTTAAAAACAGTAAATTAAATTCTTGATGCTTTTGTCATAGCTGTGACAATGTATGTCATCATCTCTCACAACATCTAAAACCATCGTAAGACAGAAAATACACACATGAAGTAAACATTAAAAAAAAAAAAACAATAATTGATTACGTAGAATCTAATGCTTGTAATTTTAGATTCAAAGTATATTTCAATAGAGAACACGCTGAAACATTCGAATGGGGTTCACTGCAAATAGGATAATACAATAAGCCACGTTTAACACTATCAGATTGTTTGACATACAGAGAAATGACAGCGTTACGTGCTGTAGTAGAAATGCGATTTTAATTGACGTTATGTTCGGTCACTAAAACACTTTAATTTGTACGGTTAGCGTAAAAACATCTGGTAACTATACCAAAATCCTCCAGCTTGCTACTATTGTATCTGTCAGTTTAAAGGTTTCGCAGTCACTTCTTCTCGTCACTAGATAGGGTTGCCACAACACGGTTTCTCTTATACTCTGCACTAGTCATCTCACATCATTTTTCACGCAGTCCATCCATACCTTCTTCGGCCTTCCTCTACTTCTATATCACGAGCCCTTATAACTTTGCTAAAACTTGTATGTAAATTTTATAAGCCACGCAAAGAAGTGGCATAATTAATTTTTTTTCTTTGGATGCCAATAAGAAGCACAAAACATCACAATTAACAAAAAATCACGTACTTTTTTACATGAAAAACAGTGTGTGCGATCGTTGATTTTTGTGCAAATTTAGCTTAGTTTAATTGAGCATTGAATGTTTAAAATATTTGCATATTTCAGAAATATATCTACTGAACTCGATTCTGTTCATGCTTTGATACATTAGATTATTTTAAAATAGTTATGCAATTTTTGATTAATTAGTAGATTATCAAGCGGAATAAAATTTTCCTAGTGTAGTGATTGCATTACTTAGAAAAAACTCCCATATAATTGTTTATCCTAAAATCACAATAATTATAAGTAAATTTATTTTATTTTATAACTTCACAGTTTTTGGTACTACTTACTACTTACTTATATTGTCATGAATTTAGGATTAATAAAATTTTGTTTTTACTTGAAAACGTCACATGAACACTAGAACATATCTTTCCGTAGCAATTTTGTTCACCGGAGGATTCAGCTGTTACATAAGCCCTTAAAAACTTTACAAGAAAAACAAATGGTGATTTTGAAAGAAAAATCTACAAGCAAGTTAATAATAATTATTAAATTGCTTGTAAGTTTTCTTTTCAAAATCACAATATTAATGTTATTTTAACTTCTGTGAATGAAAAATTGTATTATATAATTATTTAAAAAACTATTATATCGCTTTTTTTACCGCATGACAAGCATATAATATTTTTATAATCACTAAAAATAAGCCTAAATTAAGCCAAACTATTCCTAGAAAAATTTATTAATAAAAATAAAATGTCCAAAAATGTCACATAATGCTTAATATTTGAACAAAATATATGACAGCTATTAAAAATAAATAAGAAGCTATATAAAAGGTTGCAATACTTAAGGAGCAATGCAAAAGTATTTTTTTGTCAGCCTTTTGTACTGACCATACAGACATAAACACCGTAAACCCACTCGATGTTCACATCCAAATAGGGCGTACGTAAATTCGATTTTAATATTGAGCCTCTAATACCGCGTTTGCTTTCGTCCAGTAATTGATACGAGTCCCTCTTAGCATGCGTCTAATGCCAGTCATTATTTTCGAATTCATCGGCTGCAGGATTTTAAACGCGGGATTATTTAACTTACAGTTCCGGTTTCTGAATTAATTTGTGGGTAGAACGTGTGTTTAATTGTTTCACGTAAGTTTGAATTTAAGTGGCAGTGGTACCCTTGATTATTTATAAAATTGGTGTTTATCTTTTTTTATATCAATACTTAACGCAGTACAACTGTAACGTAATGGTATAACCAAAAGCGTGTGTAGTAACCAAAAACTTGCGAGATTTTACACTACATTTTCGAACTTTGTGATGTTTAATCTCTACTTTATCGCGAGCAAATGATTTCGTAGGCATCCTTCCTTTATCAACATTTTTTTGTGACCAAGTCGCATGTGACAGTGCCTGTATCTAGAACGCATGTCGTAAGAAGAAGATTTGAAGATAATGGCAAAGTAAAACCTTGAAGCGTGTAAATTTAACGTGAGGGGATTACGCGTATTACAATTTGCCAAAATAATAGATAATTATTAATAATTATTCTTCAAAGTTGCTATTATGAGGCGTTGTTAGAATAAAAATTATAAGAAACAAGGAATTGGAGTGAAACTGAGTGCCGGGGTAAATAATAGTGTGATAAGTGAATGTTGTGGTATAAACGAAGATGTAGTGACTAAGAATGAGAAAAGTATGTTAAGGTTATAATTTGTTAAGTACCTAGAGAGAATGAACGAAACGAGATTGACTAAGCAGGTATACGGGTGAAGTTAATAACGAATAATAATAAAAAGCCATTTTTTCACATTACTTATTACGTTTTCAATAATATAGCATCGAAGAGGACAAGTCACATCACTAAAGTGTTTGAATGACGCGCGAACTCAAAGCAATTCATATCCAATACAGGTACAGTGACTGTCGGAGAAGCGGGGAAGCTCCCCACGCCACCGCAGAGATTATGGCGGTGCCATCAAATATGCATAAAAGCCGTAAAATGCCACACTTAACCGCTCCCCGACGCCTCGCGTTGTCACCTGCATGCCTCGAGGCCGCCGCGACGACTTGGATTGTGTTACCAGTTCCAAGACGTCAACATACTTTCGGGTATTTTTTATACATCTCACTCATTTTAATTTATTGAAAAACAATTTCTTCTTATGAATAAACTCAAATCAAAGCTGTTCTTGACGCTTCGTACAATTGTTTTAACAGCGTATTTAAATAAATATGGCAAAACTTTTTGTGTCTGATAATACAGCATTTTAGTATACACATCATGCATATGTGCTTTACTAATTAGTAACTAACTCAAATGTTATAACAAAACAAAACAATTGAAAAATGAATAGAAATTAAATTAAATTTTATTAAAAATTTAAATAAAAAAATACCAAAGGTTTGAAAGCATTAATAATTCTCATCAATAATTCATCAATAATATTATCGTGATTTAAAAAAAAAAACAGCAGGTAGTATTTTGCTTTATCGAATCTGGTAACATTTCATGTCTCCAGACAGATGCTCAGACACAGTGGTAATTAAAAATTGCCACTGTTACATTAATTTGCATGAGAGGCGCGACTCGCTAAATTTGACGCAATGGCTTAGATGACACACCTTGGAAACTTAAAGCTCACCTACCGTACTAATATATAAATGTTAGTGTAAATTTATATTTATAAACTTTAATATACGTAGGTCGACAGATATACTTAGTTTATTGCAAACGTTTGTTTTTTTTTGCCTCCACATTTCCAATTTCAAGTACAATTGAGATTGGTTATCATGGCGTTTCTGTCAATGCAAAATTAACGAACTTTTGTTAATTAAAACATCGTAAATTGTTGAAAATATTGTGAACAGCAATTTATAATTTCATTACGTTTGAGAAGAACTAGACTTAACAATAATGGTACTCCTTATATCGTAACCTTCTGGGCTAATCATAATAGTAAGAGAGAGTTAATCCGGACTACCTTATAGACTTTTATGTATACCATGCTATCCATGTCGTCTTGAGCTACGCGCTCCATCTAGTCACTACTGTTTGTTGGATCTGCTGCCATGGTGGGCCAATATTATAAAACTATTTGAATCTAGGAACTCTCCATTCTCGGCAGAAAGCGGAAGAAAAGAACACTAACATTTACAACTATCAATTAGTTATGTGACACATAATAAGAGATATCCCATAAAAATACTGTTTACTAACTGCGTATGTCTGAAAATCAGACCACAGTTTACTATAGTAATTATTCAAAATTCTAATCAATTCTAATGAAGTTGACAAGCACCGCTCTGTACACACACATAAGCATACTTACAGTCTCAAATACAATCCCATTATAACAATCATCTTGCCGTTCATTAAGGAGCTAAGATACTAAATTTAAATTAACAGCCCCTTGTTAGTTGAACTATGGTACACTATAACATCTGCGCGCGAATGGCTGTTCATTTCGGCAAAATCGCGGTGGTGTCGCGCGACTGGTGACAGAGTACAACAGCTCTGTAGTTAACGTTAATGGGGTTTATTTTAAACACGCAAACGGATCGGTTTATTCTATTTTTCAACGCGACTCGCGTTAACTCGCTCATTTAAAAAAACAAAGGACGGTGATAGTCTTTTTTCAAAACTGTTAAAGACGGACTGGTTTTTGGTAGATAGCTGAGATTCAAAAGAATTCAATTCGTATAATTGAAAAAAGGAAAAGGTCCTAAAATGAAAGAAAGAAAAAAATAAATAGTTTATTTATGACATACATACACAATTTTGTACAAATAATCATCACAACAATAAGTGCCATCAATAACAATAAGATATGAAGGGATTTAAAAACGTACTACAAATTGGCCCCAACTCTGCTGAGTTAATGTTGTTGTTAATGTTAATGTTGGCTGCTAGCCAACGCTGGTCTTCATTACGTACATAGCATACATACATAGAATTCTAATAATTGAAAAAAAAAATATATACAAGCAAATACATAATGAAAAAAATAAAAATGCGAACGTATATATTATTATAGAGACAGACGGAAGACTCTTTATTTGCACACTATTACACGAACACTCACAGACATAACATATGTCAATTGGAAAAAAAAACTCAGCTATAAGGCGTCAAGCTAGTTAATACATTTATCAATCTCCCTCAGCGAGCCAAAGCCTCCACCACCACACGGTCTCGATTTCTTATCACAAAACAAAATCGAATTATTACTGAATGTTATAAAATGTCACCTATCGTTAAATAGTTTTGTCGCTCTCCAAAGTGTAAACCGTCGCGCATTCGATGTTCCAAAACCCTCTAGAATTTCTTACTCTATTTAGCTCTTAGCATTTCGTAGTCAGAAACAGGCAATTTAGCCGCCGCCGTCTTTATCGTATCTTTAATGAACACTCATAAGCGCACACAGTGCTTAACGTATTGTGTCGGTGAGACGGTGCAGCGACTTCGCGGGCTTTAGCCAGGAACCGACTGGGAGAGCTTTGCGGGATTTGCCTTTTGTAAAATCGAGATTTTAGATTTCGCCTCTTGATTTTAATTACATTTCATTTACACTATACTTGAATGTAGCAGTAAGCACTCTAGGTCTAGCGTTATAACATCTTCGACCACATTGTCACTGACCATCAAGTGTGATAGTAGTCAAACGCTAGATCTATACAGTATAAAAAATAAATGTATAATGTTAACGTGAGACCACATTATTCAAGTAATTTTGTAGCAACTAGACGATAACCTAACGGTGAGAGCGCCTGCTGTCAACCTGACGGACGTTGGTTCAATCCCAAAACGGTCTGAGAAAGTGAAAGTAAATCGACAGTATCGTGGTAGGGTGCTGTCCAAAATAATAAATACTTTTACTATAGACAGAGTAAGGTCAGGCTCAGTTAATATACTACGTCTAGCGTGATTCCACCTTCAACTACATTGTCACTGACCATCAAATGAGACAATGGTCGTGTATAAAAAAGATGAAAAAAGCAAGATTATGGTGAAGCAAGTGTGTGCTTCTTTACAAGATTGAGTTATAAAATAAGGAGACCGACACTACTACGACGCGACGATTCTCTTTTGCATGGAATATACAGCCGAATTGATAACTTCCTGCCTTTAAGGACGTCGGTTAAAAGACAATATAGATTAGAGCTTCGGAATTCGTTCGATGACCATTACGAAAAGATTTTTATCAATCATGTTTCTAAGTAGATACTACAAAGTTTGACCACGCCGACTTTCCGAGGCGGCGTAACAGCAAGTATGCAAATTAAATATCTAAGTCGTAAAATATCATGACGGAATACGCCATAAGAAAAGCTCATTTTTCGCCCCCACCCTCACGCTTTTCTCTGTAACAATGTAGGCCTCGCACAGGGAAATGCTAATACGGGACCGTTCGGTACAAATTGATACTCGATCGTCGCTCATATAAAACACTCTGCGAGCAAGATCGGTCATGAATAATAAAGAATTGCTGAACCTTGGCGACGCGACGCGGCTACGGTGCCTCTTACGACAGGCTGTCTGAGACAAATGCTTAGGGCGTCTCGATTTAGATGTTCCTTTGTTTTTTTCAATCTGCATGGATCGTTTGATCACAATCTCATGATGGTCAGTGATGATGTGGTCGAAGATGATATCACGCTAGACCTAAAATATTAACTCTCAAAGACTGCTGCCTGAACACAATATGTTTAGGTGACAGTTTTTCAAACTTGAGGGTGGAAGCTAGCCAGGCGGGTACTCAAAAGTACCCTACCACCATGCTGAGAATTGGATAATGATGTTACCTTCACCGGAAGCTCAAGCCGTTGTTGGGGATCAAACCAGCGTCGAAAGGTAGCAAAAATAGGTCCCATAATTAACTATCTCTAATGTCCTCATTTTCACAGTTAACTAGTTAGTTAAGTAGTGACGAATATAGGACAGCTTTATTTAAGTTTTTTTCCATAAATATATACTTTTTTAAACAAAATAATACATCTTTTTTTCGGACTATCTCATCCGTATCTGTTTTATTTTACAATTCGTCGTAGCAAGGCGGTATTCAACAAAACGTGCTTATTCCCTGCACGTCCACTATAAAACATAACTCGGATTTTGATACGGACTTGTGTTTTCATTCTGTTAAACACTCCCCTCCTCGAGCTCTGCAACATAAAAATGCCCCGGGTTGTAAAAAAGTATATTAACAGTACCAAGTCGTAATGTTTACTTCACTAATGCGGGTTACAATATCATATTCAAATATTGTAAGTTAATATGGATCTTAGCTGTATAAAAAATCACGTAATAAGCATTTTTTTTTAATTCTCTATAGTCTTATCTTTCTGTATAGACCATACGGAAACGTAACGCTAGAGAATTAAAAAATAACAATTTGTAGACGTTATTCTGGCTCTCTTATTTGTTGTTATTCCATGCAAGACTTAGAATCTTGACTGTTTCTCAAGGACAGGTAAGCTGTCTGAACAAACTGTGTATTTGTTGATAGTTTTTCACACTTTAGAGTAGAACCCAGTCAACCGGCTGGTAAAAAGGATAATACCTCAACGCCGTGGAATGTTACCTTCACTATAAACTCAGGCCTGGCCTATGTTTCTTAGGAATAGATACTAATATTACCAAACCCGTAAAAGTGAAGTACAAAAATGATAACAACTAGTTTATTGTGAAATAAACTGTTTCATCTCATATTTTGAAATCCTCAACATCAATAACCTAAATTATTTAACACAGGTTGAAACAACGGAATTATAAATTGAATTAACCCTTAAATTGTCGAATAGATAATATTCACCGCAAAGCCATTATTTTATATTATATTGTAGGTTTATACTTTACCCCATATAAATAAAATAATTCTTGATATAGGATATAAATTCTGTTGTCACTTATGTATAAGTAACTCGTTCAGTACGTTTCAGTCAAATCAAAATGAACCATTTCTCATTTCGACAAATCACATATTTATAAAGCCGTTCTCATATCAGCACACGCAACCCCAAACCATTATTGTAATGCCACTTAATCATATGTCATTGGAACCGCAAGCTTATTGAGCGTAATTGTCATCAAACGCGTACGTTTGCGTAATGAATCAGTCGGAATTAAATCACTCGTCGACGACTAATCCCCGCTTACACGATCGACAGTTCACATTTATGTATTCTATAGTAAGTACTATTATTAACTAACAACTATTATTGACTCGCAAACTATCTGTACACCGTGATTTAACATTATTTGTTTATGCTTTTCTATCTCCGGAACAATTCCTATAATATCGATTTGGGTATTTGTTGTATGCTATGGTATCTTTGATGCTCATTGTCAGGGTACTCTGTAATATTCTTTGTGGATACCACCGGCCGGGGGTTGCACGGTGGCTATGTTTTAAAAAAATATTGTATAGATCTAGCGTTTGACAACTGTCTCACTTGATGGTCAGTGACGATGTGGTCAAGGATGTTATCACGCTAGATCTATAATGCTCACTGGCTCTCAAGGACTGCTGCCTGAGAACACACTATGTGTTTGGTTAGAGTTTTCAAACTTGAGGGCTCGCTAGGCGGTTACTCGAAAGTAGCCTACCACCATGCTGGTAATTTGATTACGGTGTTACCTTCAATGGAAGCTCATGTTGTTGTTGGGGATCATACCAGTGAATGTCAATTACGACGTACACGCATAATAATGTATTACTCGTACATATACGTGAATTTGTTTATTTTTAATAAACACACGTGAATTTGTTTATTATTAATGAACAAATTCACGTACGCAAGTGTATTACACACATGTCTACTCACATATTATAAAATATTATGCAAATTTTCTTTAAATTTAGGTACTCCAATCCCCTACTCTGTAATCATAATTATTTGATTCTGGAAATAAATATGTTTGTTTGTTTGTATCTTCTTTTTCGTATCTTCTTCTGTTATGAAAGTTTTCATTTTTTATGCTTCATCTAGATGGGTATGTATGGGCAAGTCTACATTTCTATAATCATATGTATAAATAAAAAAGATATGTTCCTAAGAACAGATCTTTGTGCGTCACAAAGATCTCAAAGATCTGTTCTTAAGAAACAATTCATCGATTTTAGTGACGAGAAAATGTACATACATAGATTTAAAAAAAATTAAAAGGAAACAAACGCATTTTTTCATTTTAAATATCATTTTCATAGTAACATGTACTTTCATAAAACAACAGATGCCTGTATCATAGTAAGAATATTTTATTTACTCCGACTCTGAGCCCAACCTTTCCAGTTTTTTGACCTATGTATTGATCGATCAGTTAGACGGTTTCCGAACTTTACTAGATCGCGTATTAAACTATGTCTTCCATTCACAGTAGCTTTTTAAATACGGTTTTATCATATTTTTTAACCGACTTCGAACAGAGGAGTAAGTTGTCAGTTCAGATGAATTTATTTAATTTTTTTATATATTAGTAACCTCGTTGTTCTGACCCCACCTAGTGTGGGATAAGGGCAAAAAGAAGAAATATATATGAGTTACCTCGCAATTCGTCATTTGTGAACAGATTTGATAAAGAAAACTTTTTTATTCGAAAGGATATAGTTTTAGATTGGGGTGATAAATATTTCATCCAAATCGGCTTAGTATTTTTTATTTTATTTTATTTATCACACTCATAAATTCCCTGTGTCGCGGGAGGCATGTAGGATACATACACAAACACAGCACACAAACATCCAAGACCCGGGACGAACACCTACACTCATCGCACAAATGTTTGCCCCTGCCGAGATTCGAACCCAGGGTCCCGAGAACACAGAAGTCATGTCACTGCACATTGAGCAACCGTCGCCGTATTTGTCTTCATCACCATCATCATCATTCTGTCTTTAATTTCAAGAAAATTTTGAAAGTGTTCCGCCGATAAGTAGGTTGTTGCGTTATAACTGCGTCATTTATGAATTGATATGCCGATTTTTTATATATTACATGGATATATCCATGGATATATATAATGTAATATTTATGATGTATTCCATAATTCAGCAATTACGCGTAATAGCCAATCTAAGCCCCAAATCTACCACAGCATAACGTTAATTAATTTAACCTACTACCTCCCTACCCTGTAGTGAAACGGTAAATGACGCGCGGTGTGTAGTGTTTACCTGTGGAATCCGTACAGACAATTAGCCCTTTATACGATTAAACACTCTACGTCACAGGTGTCGACACGATGACGTCACGAGTGGGATTGAACCAGTTTTAGCTAGCGATGTAATATATGTAGTTGTAGATTTGAGTTTGGATTTTAAAATGAATGCTCAATTACTTAGAATAAGTGATAGGATGTTGCACGGCGTATTTAAGTAGTGTTTAAAGATGTGAAATATGAGGAGAAAAGCTCTTCGTGCGAAAATGCTTCTACAGTACCAAATGAAATTCTAACTATCAATTGAAAATACTTAATCTAGCTTCAATATGACAACAAAAACATACACAAACCCAGTCACACCAGAAACACTAATGCCTAAAACTTACTAGTGCAAATACTATGTCAGTCTATATAAATATATAATACTAGAAAAAAATAATAAATAATAATAATAAACGTAAATTCGTTATTGACCTTAGGTATAAGCTACATATAGTATTATTTGTTTATTAAGGGCGGTGGATTTTATTAATGATGTTTAAAATGAATAAAATACGCGGCTATTGTTCGATTGACTTTGTCTTTATTTTTACAAAATTTTGCTCTTGCTCGCTCTTTACTTTTCTTAGGTAAGTTTTGGTACGTGAATGTACAAACAAAACCGATGAACAGAATAAATAAGTCGTTAGATAACTACTAATCTAAATAAAAAAGTATTTTCTTTCAAAAATCATGTAATCTCTTCATGTGTGCTACAATTTTTCAAGGTTTTTACATTTCTACAGATTCTCCATCATAATATTCACGAACGTCTGAAAAGTATAATTGATATATTCCACTTTTTTGAAGTCAGTTTTATGTAGCATTCGCATTCAGGGCAATAATGCGCGGGCCATTCTCACATTATCACATGTATGGAAATAAAGTCAAATGATTTATACATTTTTAATCGGCTTTAAAAAAAATGTGGTTACTCAATTCGACCGTTTATATATATACATATTTTATGTGTGTTAGCCGATGACTTTGTCGTTTATGAACCGATTTCAATAATATATATTTTTTTGATACAATATACTTCCGTGGTAGTCCCATTTCAATTTCATCAAAATCGTTAAAGCGTTTTTTGAGTTACACTCTAATAACTGAAAAGTGTTACTTAAGTGTACTTCGACGACTTCCTAACTGCGGGTGAAGAAATCGGTGAAATATACACAATGACAATTGATCCCGTGAGTTTACTACTCACGGGATCAATTGTCATTGTGAATTGTCATTCACTGAAAAGAGTGAAAAAAAAAATACCAAAAAATGGAACCGAATTCAACACTCAAAAACGTGAAATAACTTGTCGAAGTCGGACCATGAGCACGATATTTTGATAAAAGTTAGGGACTTTTGAACTATCACGGTACTGACTTCACAAGTTATTTCATACTTTTCAGTGTTGAAGTCGGTTCCCCTTTTTGGTACATTTTTTTCCTAATTCAACACTTCCTCCATTCCAATGCATACTCCTGCAAATATTATAAACAGCTCACAGCTGACTGAACCGTCGCCGTCGTCAGATTGTAATGGTGCATGTATGAATATCATTTCATTGAGGTGAGAGACGTCCGAGGGAAGGAAGTGGTACACAATGGGCACCTCGCGTCTGCTACCTGAGAGAAACGTCTGGGGTATGATAGAGTACACTAATGTCAGAGAAAACAGATATAGGAAAATGTGTGTAAAAGAACATAAAGAAAACCATAATTACCGTAACACATTTTATATGTATATTTATATACAAACTGGTAACTTGTTTTTAAACTTTAATTAGACGATATACCACCTATACGTACAAAGCGTTTTGCTTCCACTTTCTTAATGTGTACTGCCAAGGAATGGAACTCGTTGCCCGAGTCTGTGTTTCCCGATATGTACAATCCTGGGGTCTTCAAGTCGCGAGTGAATAGGTACCTTCTAGGTTTGCGTGCTAAATCCTAGACAACGTCATCACTTAACATCAGGTGAGACAGTTGTCAAACGCAAACTTATAATATGTAAAAAAAAAAGTCGCCTAAATTTTCAAAATCTATGCTGGGTAAAATGAAGATGTTGTCACTATAGTAAGTAAAATGATACCTCAGAACTTAGTTCGTTTGAGGTAAACTTATGACGAGCAAATCTTTTGCGATGTATTGACGTGAATGGGCTCTATTTTGAAAAGATATAATATAACTAATAACTAGCTAGTTTATGAATTTCTCAGAACTTTCAGTTTGACCCTCGTATTAGCGAGATATTATCTTCAATCACATCATCTCTGACCGTCAAGTGAGATAGTGGTCAAACGCTAGATCTATTCAATATAAAATAACGTGATATTACGTAATAAATAGGTACTTATTATGCTGCAATTTAGTTTGAACAATCTACAGGGCAGGTTTTAAACAATAAAAAATAATAAGATTTTTTAATGTCACATATTTTGTATCTGTAATTTAACTAGTCTATGCTAAGTAGCCATAATAGGTACTAAGAAAGGCTGATTCAACTACGAGTGCATCGGCCTTTACAGAAGAGCATAAAGATATTGTGTGCGCTTTGTCGCCTACCGCATCTCAGCGCCTTTGTGCCAACGGCACGGACCGCCGAGAATCAACCAGATAGCACTACCCGCCGGTTGCTTTGTCTTCCTAATTGTTATATTCTCAACAAAGAGAACCAGAAACAAACGACAGCTAAACACTCGTGTAATAACGTGTCCTCGAACAATTGCACGTTTCCAATACGTTAGCAAATTGACTCTATCGATATTGGAATGCTTTTGTTGGTACGGTCTCTACTGTTTGTTTTTAATGTGAACTCTGATTGACGGATTTAAAAATGGAAAATCAAAAATGCGGATTTCGATCGGGTAATGAATTGGCGGGTGCTCGGAGTCGATATAGCGCTAATGATGTTCATTTTCCAATTTGGAACGATTCGACGTTTATTCGTTTTAAAGCGCTGTTCGTGAGCGATCGTCCCTCGGCCTCGCCATGCGGGGTGTACGGCATCAATCATTTTTAGAGGGTTTCGCTTATCCAAGTTTTCTTCCTGCCTCTACTTCCAACTTTTACATCGAATGATCTCCGCTGAACCAACACAGCGCTCTCGGTTACCGCGTTTTGTATTATTTTTTTCTGAATAAATAATATTATTTCTCGAGGGAAAGGGGATTGAATTTCGTTAAATATGGTTTAGTAATTGAATTGAAATCTCTCAATGTCGACGTTCAATTAAGCTTTAGATTTTATGCTTGATGAAGGTATTTTCTTTGTTTCATCGAATGTAATTAATTAATTTTAAGATTTCGTCTTTCGTTCTATTTAAGGGTATATAATAAGTTGTGCTCCAAGTTGAGGGTAAACGATTCAATGAACTTTAATATAATTAGTTCATTTATATTAAGTTTAATTCGGCGATTTGTATGCGTGTTTTTGGACACATTTAGTGTGTGCTTATCCTGTAATTGTTATATTTGTGCGATGAGCGCAGAATTAGTTCTGCTTACAAAAATTAATTTGAAAATTATGAAATATATGCTTATCCTAAAAGCATAAGAAAACTACATATTTTTTATTAAGTAATATGCCATAATTTATGGCATAAGTTGATATACCATTCAGAGATTGATGATGATGAGATTGTTGAGATGAGAATTTTTAAAAAATTGCATTCTGCTCTCCTTCTCATCCCATACCTTTTCCTTCCCTATATCCTAGTAATATTATAAATGCGAAAGTTTGTGTGTATGTGTGTATGTTCGTTACTTCTTCACGCTCAAATGGCTACACCGCTTTTGATAAAATTTGGTATTGAGATGGTTTAAGCCCTGGCTTAATACGTAGGCTACTTTTATCCCGGAAAAAGTATAGTTCCCCTGGGATGATTGAGGTAGCGGGAAAACCGTAATCCACGCGGGTGAAACTGCGGGGCGCTGCTAGTACAAAGTTTTTGCTTCACGTATTAATGTTATGATGATTATGATAATTACTAGCTGCGTCTTTCCGTTTTACCCGCTTGGACTACGATTTTCCCTTTGCCTCGCATGTACGTCGTAGCGTGATGTTATATAGCTTAAAGCCTTCCTCGATTAATCGACTATACAAGATAGAAATATTTTTTCAATTCCAACGTACACTTTCTGAGATTGGTGCGTTCAACCAACCTGAAAAACTTTTCTACTTTATAATATGATTTTAGATTTTTGTTCGTAATCGAGCCGATGCTTCTGTTAAAATAAATTGTAAATAACTTATTACAATACTACAGCTAGTTTTGATTATATATACATGGTTATGTATTTTGTTAGATACATACGTTACCTTAACGTTAATTACCACCAGTTCATCAAATGCAATATCCATTACGGTGTCTGTCAAGAGTGATTAATGCTAATGTCGGACGCAAGATTTTTAACTAAGTTAAGATTAAAATAGCTTAGGGTATTATAATCTCAAAGTGGCTCGAGGCGATGGATCCGTCATCTCTCCCTTACAAATTATAATGACACATCCACCGGGAGGTTTTAAGCCAATTCAACTTTGTGGAAAGCGGGGGTTTCCTCGGAATTTCAAAGGTAAAATACTTATTGGTATGATAGTGTTCCGTCAGTGTTACTTTTTTCTGTTAGCACACTAACCACAATACCAATTACAATATTACAAAGGTAGAAAGCAGTCTCTGCGTCCTTCAAGGTATACATAAGTAGTTCCAATTTGCTACGTCTTCGCTAAGAAAATGATCTACCATTAAAAAGAAAAAGAAAGAGGAAAGAAGTACTGTTGTCTGCTTATAATGATAAGATAGATAATGTAGCAAATTTGAACAATAATAATATATTTTCAATACAAAATTACATTGTAAGCATACAATCTCATATTTGAAATTATGTTAACAATTTATGTTTTATTTTTGCAAACGAGCTATGTCCTCCAAGGTCCTATTTCATTCATACATACATATATTCACGCCTCTTTCCAGTAGGACTAGGCAGATACCACAGCTTTCCAATTATATTATTAAAACTCACGTTAATAATTACTTTACACTGTTTCTACGGGTATAACGTGGTACTTACGCGTAATCGATATCATGAGCGACAACATTCATGACAAACAAGGCAAACATTCATGCATGTAACCTTATAAACTGGATTGTCGCCTAGGCTATTTATTATCCCGAAAAAAATGATGGTGGGTTACAACAAACACCGAATAATATTATTCACGTGGACTTTCATGTGAATAATATTATTCGGTCTTTGGCTCTGTCTGTCTGTTACGTTTTCACGCCTAAGCCGTTACGCCGTTGAACCAATTTTGATTAATAGAAATGGGTATAGAGATATATGAAACCTTGTAGAATAAACATAGGCTAAATTTTGGTTGCCGTGGGATAAATGGTGTATCGAGAAGTCCGTAGTCCACGCGGGTAAAACCACGGGGTGCACCTAGTTTCACTATATTTTTACTATAGGTTTGATAGGGGAGGAGGATTTGTAACCGAAGGCACAGCCTATTAGCTGTGCCAAAGGTGAGAATTGGTTGTAGTTTTTTTTTTGTAATAACATTCACACAAGGTCTGCAGGTCCCAAACTGGTTTACCAGTCTACTCAGTTCCTTGAAGCTGTTGGTAGGGTAGACACTAGAAAGCTAAACTTAAGGTTATGTTTTGTTAGAACTAAAGTTTCACTGTTTAATTAACATCATTATCGTCATCATCTCATCCATAGAACATCCACTGCTAGACATAGGGCACCGTATATCTATATCTTTTAAAAAAAAAAATCCTAGTACTCGCTGGGAACCCACAGGTAGTGATGGGGGAGGGGGTACAATTCTATGCCAGTACTTCACGTAAGTTAGGCAACGTGAAACAACATAATTCATCCGCAAAACGGTCTGCAGATGTGTATAAATTCGTATTTATGCACAATGCAAACGCTGGTGTATCTCATCAGATACTATTTTTGGTTTCATACTATAAAGCTTGACTATCGCAATTTACTCGAAAAAACTCTGTCGCGCTGTTGACATTTCCATAAAAAATCGTGAAAGAAGAAAAGTTGAGAGTCATTTACGCAAATGAGCCACAAGAGTGCGCGGAATCTGTTGTAATTTCATTCTTTACAATAGTTAAAGTACCAATAATAACTTCCGGACCCGTAATTCCAATACAAACAATATCGATTTGCAGGGGTGCTGTCGCAGGAACCAATTTGTGGCAAAAATCCACACTGATAGACGCGATATGAGCAACGGGAGAGATTTTTTAAACTTATTTTTTGCCGCACAGGGGAGATCGCAAGCGGCTGATCTTTGTTTTATGAGAACGATTAAGAAAAGCATATTTGAAGTGTGTACTCGGCTTTATTTGCGCCCCGAGAGGGAAGCCACGCTTCATTGATCCGTAATCGTTTTTCGCATTTTATTGCCCCAGTACTTTCGTCATTCGAGGGTTATGAGTGAAGTATGTCGAGGGTAGCATGCGCTGTTTTGTTTCCTCGAAATTAGTAGCGTTTCGTATAAAATTAAAATTAGAATCTTGTTCGCGACATAATTCAGTCAGGGTGGTAGAATCCTGTTATTTTCGCAGTTAATTTCGCGGCGTTAAGCGTTGTATTGTGGCGCGAGCTTCTGCCGAGGAGTGATTAGAATGCTAAGTGTGCTCCCTGAAAGGGTTTCCTTAATTGTGCGGTGCTCCTTACAGACCGCACCTAGCATGAGGTGGCATAGATTGCTCTCACTATGAGCTGCATGATACAATAAAATATATTATTATTAATGGTTATATGTTAAAATATTAACTTCCTTATTTTTATTTATTTATTTATACTTTAGCACTATTTAGTACATGGAGGACTTAACGCTAAATAGCATTTTCTATCAATCAACCACAAGGTGAAAGAAAAGTGGTAGCGGTGCAATAGTAAAATAAACGAAAATTGAAAGTAGTGATGCAAACGTGTTTTTTTAGGAAGTTGTTAAAATTACATACAAAGCTCAGCCCACGCTAAGAATACATCTTGTATCGCAGGAATCTGCTATGTGTAATAAGTCTGTAATAAGTATAATAAGTACACGTGGCAGACGTCTTCGACACTAGATTTATAAAAAATGTTTTTAAATGTTAAAAGTTGTTGAGAATTTTGCAGGGATCACCTATCCGGTTTTACCTCATAATTCCGTATTATTTATTCAGAAAGCTATAATTCCAGATTAGCCTTATAGCAATTGAAATTACCATGAGTACTAAAATAACTATTTGTATTTATTTTCCACTGTTTTTACGGGTATAACGTGGTTGATATCACTACGCGTATGTACCACGTTATACCTGTAAAAATAGTGTAAAATTATGAACGTGAGTTTTCATATTATTATTTGTATTTATTTTCAAAAAATTTCGAATGTTCCTCGGATAAGTAGTAGAATTCAGTAAGTACAGTTTTTATGTTACGGGATTAACGATTTTGTTGTATGTCTGTGTATTTCATGGATTATAATTATATTGGTTACATGTGCAATCAATAATTTCATGGTAGATAATCTGTGTGCGATATTATTCTGACAGGCGTGAAACCGCACAAGACCGAAACCAATGGCAAAATCTGATACCGGAGGCCAAGACTCATTTTGGGTCGCTGAGCCAGCGGAGTAAGTATATTATTTTAAACCTGCTTGTGTTGTATCACCGTGGAAAACATTTACATGGTGAAAAAAGTACCTGGGCGTAGATGCTACATCAAAATATTTGTAGTATTCAACCTTTGACACTACGAACAAAGAACTTCCAGAAAATGTATTAACCAGTCGCATCAGACGACTAGCGTGCAACTCGCTGAAATAAGCAACAAATTTAGGGAATACAAATACTGGTACAATTTTTTTTGTGCATGGTGCAATTAGATAATGCTCACGACAACGGAGAGGTTAATATAAATACGCCCTTTTTCTATATAAGGATAATGTTAATATGGATATAAGTAGGTAAGTGCCTGTTACACGAAGTAATCACAATAAAGGCTACGTTTTATAGTCAAAAAATTAATTGCTAGCGGCGTCGTCGTGATTTAGACGACCGAAATGTGGTCGTTAGTGCGAATTGAACGAAAGGGTGCAGGGATGTTTTAAGCTTCCCCGATGTAATTAAACTTTGTTCGCACCATGTTTTTACTATACAGTATTAGCCTATTTGGGAATATTTCTTCGCTTTTATCAAACACTTATTACGTTACAGTTGTCATTAGACGATTAAAATAGTAAATCATGCATTTGTGACACGACTTTCCATTCGGAGCTGTCAAAAAGTTCCAATTTGAAATAGGGAACAATTTTCTAAATTAATGCGGGCTCTTCTTTTGTTTTGCTTTGGGAGCATAACGTTAAAATAAAGGCGTATTAATTATTCAGCGCCACACTCGACGCAATCAGAATAAGTGGTGATGTTTCTGTCACCCGGTGCGGCTGCGACGCGGGCGCGGTGCGGGCGCGGCGCGGCTGCGTGGCTGTGGCGGCCGCGGTGTGCATGATTAGAATTCTTAAGCCCCGCCGAAGGCTCTTGATTAGAGGAAATTAAAACCATTATACTCGGGCGCGTACCGCACTCGCGCCACAATGCCGCCAACCTACCGCCTGACGTAAAAATGAGCGGGAATCGCACATAAAGAAGGAGGCCCGCCGGAAACGGAAGCGGCACCATCTTGGAGCCGCCGGGCGGGAAAACAATGGATTCGTTAATTAACATTTTCTTACGCCTCGCGGCTGTCGAACGAACGGTTTATCGGACAAAATATTTATGACGCAGACACGATGGAAATTCCACCATGAAATTGCACAAGTGAATTTCTGCTAGATCGTAAAGATTATGAAAATGTGCGCGGGAGAGACCTTTAATTGCTTTTTGGATTGCCTCTTTAGTATTTATGGTAGATAGGGACATAGGTGACGAATCTTTTTGATTAAAAATGTACATGGTATGTATACTCAGCAAGAATACAGGTTATTGAAAAAAAAAGACTAACAGAGGAACGTTGAAAATGTTATCTTATTTCCAAAAAAAAACCTAATTTATTTACGATTATATTTTATTTCGTTAAGTACTTATTCATACTTTACAGATTGATTTATTGATACCTTACCTAATGGTAAGCGACGGTGTGGTCGAATATGGAACGATGCTAGTTATAAAATGTTGACAGGCTCTTAAGGACACAAGAATGAACTTTTGTTTGGTGACGGCTTTTCAATAATTATTTATTCAATCGTATGGCGTAGCAATCATATTAAAAAAAAAGTTTTAAAATATTAATAAGTCAATGGATTAATAGTAAAAAAAGCAATATAACACAAACTCATGACAATTACAAATAAGTCATGATACAAACCTTTTAATAATAATGATTTATTAATTAATCAATTAATTTGAAGAATCTTTATAACATTAGTTAAATAGTCCGTTAACTCTTTAACTGAGTCTTAAAAAGCAACGTAGGAAACGTAGCAACGTGGCAACGTATTTTAATGCCCCCAGTGTTACAGATATTCATAGGTGACGGTGATTGCTTACCATTAGGCAGCCCGCCCGCTTGTATGGCACCTATTTAATGGCTAAATGAATCGTAGCCATGTACACTGTCATGATGGAGGCGATGTGATGGCGCCGCAAGCTTCGCCGCAGGTTGATATATGAATGCTATTAATCAACCTCTGTACGAATACAATTGACGAATGGGAATGTGACAGCTAGGGCTGGTATTATAATTATGAATGAACTAGCTGTGCCCAGCGGGTTCATCCGCATGGACTACGGCTTTCCCGCCATCTCAAGTATCCCTCCCTTACTATACTTTATCCGGGATAAAAAGTAGTCTATGTGTTCTTCCATTCTATAAGCTATCATAATTCAAATAAAGTAGTGACAGTTAGGATAAGATTTTTTTGTGTAATGTCGGATTACAAATAAATGGAGTACTACAATGGAGTTGTTTATTTATAAATAAATGGACATCTCCATTATATCCATTTATAATAACATTGTATTAGAATAAATGGACTACACTATTGATTTAAAGATCAATCGCAAACTAAACATGCTCACAAGCGTTATCACAATTCAACTATACAAGAAACTGTTGGAGCTTCATTAAACAGTTGCCTACATAGCTGAAAAGATCGCTATTAGTTACATAAAATCTTTCCGACAAATCTATTGTTTACAACAGCTAATGGATAAAGGATCATCATTATCAAGGATCTGGAAAACTTTGACAACTTTAATAATGTTGGCAGCCTACACGACGAAGCGTAATTTTACGGTAATCTCATCGCATTACTTTTGTTATATAATGGGTGTTATTAATCATTATTATATCCCTTAATCAATATTTTTATTAATATAAATATACATGGTATGTTGCTTCACCACTTCATTAAATTCAAAATTTTTAATTTACAAGATTAGATTTTGCGATAACCCAACCAAGCCATCTATATAGATAAACTTGTCTCATGCATAACGTTGTCCATGTACAGAGTTTCATCCAAATCGTTAGGACAGTTCCCGAAATATCCTGGATAAATTTACAAAAAATGATCGATGAATAGTTTTTAACATAAGATGTTATTTCGCATATTTTATAATGAAAACAAATGGTAAAACACCACTAACATACTGACCACACACAGTTCATATTATCTGACCTGACAGATTGCTGTCATTTGTTAACTCAACCCACAGCCACTCATCTACAATGTACTGTCCAAATAGGGATGTGAAATTTTAGTTATGTTATGACATGTTGTTCGAATTGAGATACTTTAAAATAATTGAATTTATGAGATGCTTTATAAATAGTTTGTTTTATATGACATATTTTCAAAAGTGTTTATAGGGGCTATAAAACTTGATTACTCCTTCTTAATTCTATCTACGAATTACTAGGCGAACGAATCCAACACCCATAGTTAGTTTTCAGCGCACTTACGAGTCAATGACAGTAATGTCAAATAGTTTTATATGGCTTAATGAAAATTTCCAGAAGCGTTCATCAGGATCTTGAGCGCGGTGCGTCCGTCGAAACGGCCCGATTCGCACTGCGGGCTTGTAAAAAACCCGTGCTCAATATTTGAAAGCCATAATGAGCAAGAGTTTTATATAACTAATAATAATGATTATGGTATCATTAATAATTCATTATATGATGAATTATTATATATATGTGGTATCCGGCTTTACTCACGTTTATAGTCGAAGTTTCGACCTAGGTTTCGAGCATGTCCGATGCTCATCCTCAAGTGAGTTTACGCTGCCAGATCGCGGCAACCACGCGTGGTCGCCGCGATCTGGCAGCGTAAACTCGCCTCTCGAAACCTAGGTCGAAACTTCGACTATAAAAGTGAGTAAAGCCGGATACCACATATATATAATAATGTGTCAAACTCACGAGAATTTCCAATCAAAAAATATATGATGAATGTTTCATTAATTATATAATTGTTCATCATTATCATTTCAATCACAATATGACATCTAATGTTGGACATACTATGTAAACCAGGGGGTCATACGCCTAAAAATAAATTGTTAAAGCTTTCTTAGGTTGGAAAAGACGGAAAAAAAGTCGAAAGCTACAGAAATACTCAAAGCAATAATTTTAAGCGGATGACCTCCAGTCTCCACAATATAGCAGCTTGTATCCTGCTTTGCCTCGCGATTTTTAATAGGGGTACGGGTACGGGTAGCACAGATAGCGTGTTTAGTTAATCCGAAATACACTGACGGCACATAAAATTTATATGACGTCATCCGTGACGTCATCGTCTTGATCAATTCATCTCGGAACAGCTAAATCCTTACGTACGAACGTATGCACTGTGAGCGCAAAAAGAAACGCACCCTTAGACCGTTGTCGGTGCTTCTTGCTCCAATCTCCCCCAGATTATAGTAATAAATAAGAGAACCGGGTCCCCCCCACTAAATCTTTGGCTGTGTTCACTGTACCTGCTTTCAACTTCATTGGCCTTCAGGTCTATGCTGTATTTGCAATGAGCAATAAATAGTTTTAATAATTTGAAATACAGAGCAGAGTGCACAATACAATATCATTATATTTTAGGGTAATATTATCAAACATAACATCCCCTACATGTGAAATACTGGCTACCGGCATATTTAATTTTAATTCAGCAACAAAACAGTAGATTCGGACAGTCGTAACTGCGCAGTAAACCGTTCTTAGTGGTGGATTACCACCATTAACTATAGAGGCACAGTTTAATTATAAACAGTAGAGTGGGTCCACACGACTACAGTAAGATTCAAGTCGACGCAGGAATACGCGGGTCACATAGTTTTTGATAGAAATATGAGAACTATTATCGAAATGTTTGAAACGACTTTAGTTCGAGTTGACGAATTAACCAAGAGACTAATTACAATCAATAATCATACTTATCATGAAAGTCCTGAAATCAATTGTTTGCTGGAGCGTATAATTGTCGAAGCGAGTATACATACATAGTCATTCGGTCTAAGTAACATCGTTCATCATGCCTATATCTGTCCACCGCTGGACATATGTCTGTCCTAGTATACACCACTGAGCTCAACTTTCAGCTCGCTCCACCAGTGACTTCCAGCTACCTGGCGCAGATCGTCGCTTCAACTAGCGGCCGGAGGGCGTCCCACACTACCCTTGCTTACACGCGGTTCCCACTCAAGTACCCGTTTGCCCCATCTATGCCGAGCTATGAGCTATGACGGTTACCCTAGTTCTCTATCGGATCACCTCGTTTCGGATTCGATCTTGCAGAGAAACTCCGATCCTTGCTCTCTCCATAGCTCGCTCAGCGATTTTATGTTTGTGGACCAATCTCACCGTCAGTGTCCATGTTTCAGCTCCATATGTCATAACGGGTAGGACGCACTGCTCGAAGACTTTGGTTTATAGGTATTGTGGGACGGGTGATGAGAGAACATCGTTATAAAATCCAAAGCATATAATTCAGTACTTTCCTGTACCGTCCATCTGGCTTGTTTGTAATAAGCAGCCCTACTTGAGAATCAGTCAACATGATTGGTTTAGTGGGATGCCACATTCAATCACATTGTCACTAACCATCGGTGAGTTAGTGCTCATAACTGAGACATATAAATTAGAAAAGGTTAATACAACTACGCAATTATTTTTGCATTACTAGTAGCGCCCCTCGGTTTCATCTCAATTATCCCATGGGAACTATACTTTTTTCAGGATAAAAGTAGCTTATGTGTTATTCCAGGGTCTAACTTATCTTCATACCGAATTTCATCGAAATCGGTACAGTCGTTTTAGCGTGAATGCATGACAGCAGTTTTTAAATTATTGGCTTATCATACGGAAACAACAATTATTTCCGGGGTGAAAAGTAGCCTATGTGGTAATCCAGGGTCTAAACTATCTCCATACAAAAATTCCATCGGAATCGATGTAGTCGACTGTAACTTTCGCCTTTATAACTTTAAGTAGAATTAAATATCAGCATTGAACTGACAAGCACACGACAAACCTATTATTTACATAATTGTAATTTAAAGACTTTCGCGATTCCAACACATTGTTATTAAGTCTTCTCGTGACCACGACCAATGCAACTTGGTCGAAACGTCGAGGTAAATAAATTACTAAATGTTTTTCTCGCGATTAAGCCCCGTTTGATTTAATAAAAATATTTACATAATATCCTTATCCGTTCTTATACCAACTTAAGTAACACGTTTTGTTAGTTCTACTTACGAGCCACAGTGTAATTCTGTTTGAATTACTCTGTGGCTATAGATGGCTATAAAACTTGATGATCGGTGCTCCTCAATGTTTATTGTCAGTGTAGGAACACACTAGTGGAGACCCTTTCTATGAATAGAAGTGATGAGATATGCCAAGGATATATGATATTATAATCTATGTAGAACACAAACTATCAACACAACTATATAACTCAGAGACACTATTATATATCTTATAGTGGTAGTTTTTTTACTTTTATGAATGAAACACCATCTTTTCTCCTCTGTATAATATAAAAGGAATCGCTGCGTGACGGATACGTTCGCTGCGTATCAACGCACAGCTAAAACCAACGTACAATGCATAATGTCGGAGTTACTTGCATCGTATTCATATAAACAATTGAATAACGCACGTACCGTTAGTATAAACTATCATTTCTCTGTGTCACAATTGTTCTAGAATAGATAAATGACAGCCAGAATTTAATTGTTTCATGCTGCGATAAGGCTGCGCTACGATTGTGGTAGTGATTCGTACTTTGACCACAGATTGGACATACATATATCTGATACAGATGTAGCCAATAGTCATGTAGGTAGGCAAATATTATTGAGAATCCATTGATTGTATTTTAATTGGAAAAAGGTGTAACTGGTAGGCAAGGGCTGGATGGCCGCTTCCAACCGGTCCTTGTGAAAATCAGTGAAGGCGGGGGGGGGGGGAGGCGTATGTCCAGCTGTGGACATCCTATGGCTGAGATTATGATGATGTAACTGGGAAATTATACTAGTTTGTCAAATGTAATTGTAGGTATAGTTTGGGTAAGCTGGAGTTTTTTTAAAACCTCTCTCTTCGGCTTAGGCGCGAAGATAGAAGCAATTAAGAAAGTAAATGAAAATACTTTATACGTATACTTTTATTCTACCCGAAAATTAATGTATGATTGAAAATAAACACTTATCTTAAGAATATACAAGTAAATATATTTTTTAAGGCAATATCTAAATCAAACTAAATTTGTAATTTTTATGTGATTTACTTACATGTTCATAAATGAGTGTTATAGCTTACTAATACTATTTTGGAGAGGCCGCAGTTGCAGCCGCAATTGTCTCAATTATTAATTGTAATTTTTGACAGGCACCTGTCAATTTGGCAGCGCTCAACCCTTCCCTAATGCGCCCCAAGACGCGAGGTGGCGGGACGTCTCCTTAGCCGCTCCCCCGGAATAAATTAGCCTTCTCCCGGCCACATCGGGATATAAAATTTTGAATATGAATGGAAAATTTTGCATTTGTAATAAACCGCTTTACCCTGTAACGCTGCAGATGCGTACAGCATACTGAGTCCACAGTGTAAATATTGTAGTGAAAAATCTCTATACAAACTCGGTTATCTTCATCAGGTTACGGACTTGAAATACGCAATAAAATAAGTTATGTAGTTGTCGAATTTCAATTGTTATCATTAAATCAAAAACTCACAAAGTGCACTATTATTATAAGTCTCTCCCTCAGTGTACCCGAGTAGCTACAATATTCATCTAAGAAGAGTTAAAAGAGTCCATAGGCGAAGGTGATTACTTACCAACAGGTGACCCGTCTGCTTGGTTGCCACCAATTACATAAAAAAAGCTGAGGTAATGGGCAACCTCTCGTAGTGAAGAGGCAAGAGAAGAAGAAGTAGTAGGTACATTATTTTAATTCTTTGAAACAAGACTGAAATGTTTTATCACAAAACGTCCTTTTTTTGAAGCTGAAACCGTAGTTGTTTTGTGCTGGGGTGTTTTTTAATAAACTATAAATATACACTTCAATTCACTTGTATTTTTTTCATCAAACTCACCTGAGGATGGGCATCGGACATGCGCAAAACCTAGGTCGAAACTTCGACTATAAACGTGAGTAAAGCCGGATAATACATATATCATATATGTTTCATCTAAGCATATATTCTTCAAATTTTTACTGTTGTTTTTTGTTCTGTCACTACGTAGTGTAGCCGAAGATAAAAACAGAATAACTTCCAGTGTTCTGATGTCGTTCCTCAGGTGGCTTGCCATAAATATTTATTAATTATTTTTTCAATAATCTCTCCTCCCGTATCCTCCCAGGACGGAGGGATATCTCCGCCGTTAATTGCTTTTTGTTTCATTTGAATAAGTATTGTTTTTGACTGCTCGAGCGTGATGCTGGAGTTTTATAAAATCTCGACGATGAATAATTTGGTTAGAACACAGTTAATTGAAACCCTTAGATTTTTTGTTCGTTTAATATTTTTTTTTTCTTGATGAAAAATGTAAAAATAAATAAATTGGCGGCATATAAGACGACTAAATAGTCTTTCAGTAGAGCGTTCCCATTCTGGATTTTTTAGAAAAAACTTATAAATTGTTTATTTGTGTGATTACATAAAAGTTCAATTTTAATATAGTAAGCACCGATTAAACAAGAAACATACTAAAATACAGTAAAATGTCTTGAAATGATCCCAACTCAGCATAATGCCAGGTGTAAGCCTGAGATTGCCTTCCATTGGAGCTTTTGGGTGATATTACGTATCAAAACGAACTTTTTTTTTTTTAATTACAATTTTAGTTAATAGCTCAAGCTCTTTTTTAATTTCTTTGTTTGTAGGATTCTATTTTGGGCTTTTCACAAAAATTATAAAGTCTTCAGGTCAATAAGTAATTCTTTTTAAACACATAATCTTATCATCTCCATTAAGGGGAAGATACATTGTTCACGTGTTCTTGTTGGATACCACTTACATGCACATAGTACACACTACACTATTTTATACAGTTTTAACACTAAGATGACTAAATAAAAACAAAAGTTCTTAAAAAAATATCGAAATCATCAATACGAAAAAAGCTCTCTTGAGTACAGAAAATAAATTTTTGACGAGAAAACGTTTTCGTATGATTGGAAGTAGTCTCAAAAAAAAAGGCAAAGGGAATAAAGCAAGTTTAGAAATTTAATTAATTGTAGTAATCACAAATTTTTTTTTTTAAAAAAAAAGGCAAGCCTTTGGCCGCTATCTCACCTGATGTTAAGTGATGACGCGGTCATAGAAGATAGAGCACATTATTATAATCATTTTATTTCTTATCATATCATACAAGCAATGTCGCGAAGTCAAATTGATTTTAGCCAAAACGATGTCCTGAACGAAAGGTTTCAAGATCCAAACCAAAACTACTCAACTTATGGTACCCGTTTACAATTTCTCGGGACATATTTTCGAGTCATATATTTTATATAAATATAGCCGTCACACCGGACACATTGTCACATATCGGACATGAATTCCTAGTACGGGTGCATATCGTTGTTGGATACGTAACATATGATTCCGCCGCGGGCCGTCGTTGACCAATTGTACCAATTTGTCGTAGTTACATACGGCCACCCTCGAGCTACGTGAATTTTTTATTTGATCAAGATACTTATCAAGCGAATACTTCTATTATAAGGCCAATTTTTTGATAATGCCATACCGTTACGTAGATTTGGAGTGGTTATTCTTTTAAAGTAAGGAGTAAATTACAGGCGCAGCCGTGTTATTTCGTAAGCAATTTGAAAGTCGTTTGATTCCAATTTATCTTATTTTCTTGTTAGAACGGTTTATTAATTTAAAAGATAGGGTAGTTAGTCGCGACTCTAATTCGCTTCGTTGTTTTGTAGATGATTTTTCATTCTTGTTTTGCAGTAAAATATTTTTTTTTCATATAATAGTTTTTTTTTTATTGGTGAATTATTTTTATTACCGCACAATGAATTATTTACAGATCATGAAAACTGACTGACTGCGGGTCACTTTTATCAGTATACATATTTCAACTTCTAGATTGTCGTACACAATTTTAAAAAAATAATTGTATTAATTTTAGCGCGAGCAATATTATGAGTTGCTGAATAGAAAGATTTTCTTTTTCTATCAGTAACGTTTAGGCTGTGTTACTAATATTAACGCACTCATCGCTGTAGCAATTTAAAAAGAATCACTGATGTTTGACTAAGCCGACATAGACGAGAAAGCTATATTTTATGGGCTCAGGCATCGTCCACTTAAGTTCTTGAAGGTGCTTGCTACCCGCAATTTGTCAACTCAAGGCATTGTAAACCAAAATTGATAATCGATGGTGGTCTACGAAGGCATGCTAACGAGCCCGAGCCAGTGCTATCAATCTTCACAAGGTGCATTGAATGAACCAAGGTCACCATCGTTTAGGGCTGTCGCACCCGTACACATCGGTTTGAGTTTTTCTACGTACATAATGTACAGTCAGATTTATTTAGTCTTGAGAAATAAAATTATACGATGTTAAAATATATACAGAAAAAGAAACAAAGGGTATTTTATGTATTTAATTTTAATTGTTGAACAATTTTATACGTCGTTAAAATGCTTTGTTAGAAATATACATGGTGTGAGCAGATTATAGTATAGTTAGTGCGCCTAACCCATGCCAGTGGAAAGAGCTGTGTATACAACATATAGTGAACACTTTATTACATTACTGTTACTATAAAATATAAGTTATATATGTATTCAAGTTTCAATAGCACTGTGTAGGTATAAGGATTACAATTAATGTGTAAACTAGGGCAAGCACCCAATGTGCAATGTCTGTGTAAGTGACAGTTGACTGGCTAGTTGGCGCAGTTGGTAGCACTCTGCCTCCTGAGCCGCTGGTCCCGGGTTCGATTCCCGGACAGGTCAAACATTTGTGCGTATGAACATGTCTGTTTGACCTGTGTCTGGGTGTGTATATGTATATAAGTATGTATATCAATCATCAGGTTACCATAGTACAGGCTCTGCCTAGTTTAGGACCTGAAGACCTTGTGTGAATGTTGATAAATTAAAAAAAATTGTGCGGTTAGGTGTCACTAAAATATTAAGCATAATAACATAGATAACCAGTGGGCCTATCTTGAAATTATGTAACACTAGTAGCGGCCCGCGGTTTCACCCGCGTGGATTACGGTTTTCCCGTTACCTCAATTATCCTACGGGAACTATACTTTTACTCTTACTTAACTATACGTTTAAACTATCTCCATACCAAATTTCATCGAAAGCGGTGCAGCCGTTTGTGATGGAGCAGCAAACATACACACTTATATACATAAAAACTTTTCCTTTATAATATTAGTAAGATAAAACTGCAGCTCGACAGCCCTATTGTAATGAAATATGACAAAAGACAGCCCACTAATGTCATTGTGATCGCAGCGAAATTATAGCGTGACGTTGATTTATATCGTGGTTATGTTTCAGCTTCAATCACGAAAACAGTAAGACGTACCGTTAATATTTTATTTTCCGGTAATTACCAGGTTGGTTATTAAAATGAAATTGAACTAAGACACATAATTAGGCAGTTAAGGTGAATACTTTATGTTTGTAAATTATTTTTGCTTCAACAGTGTCTCCTGTGACAATTGTTGAATTGTTGCTTGAGTGTCAAAACTAAATTTATATTTACGCGATAAGTCCAAAATTTTACCAGAAATATACCATTTTTTGTAATTTGTTTATAATTATGTTCTATATATTAGTATCGACCTCTATTTGCAGCACTCTTACTCTTCTCTATATTTTGTTTATGGACTTGCTGTGAAAGTTTGTGTGTATGTTTGTTACTTCTTCACACTCAAACGGCTACACTGATTGCGAACAAATTTCGTATGGAGATAGTTTAGACCCTGGATTAACACATAGGCTACTTTTCATCATCATCATCATCAATCACCACCACCCGGGTAAAACCGCGGGGCCCAGCTAGTATATTACAATAAGCACCAGTATGTAGACACAATTTCAACTTTGCCCTCACTATCAGCCTATGCCTAATGAAAATACTAATAACTAATTACAATACTGCAGCTACTACGATGACATTTGAGCAATCCACTAGCTATTGTCAGTCTATAAATAACTCAAATGCTAGCTGGCAGCGAACCCAGAATGCTAGGAGCATTGCCACGTCGAATTGCTATGCTGATACGTTGAGCCTAATTTGTGCTAGCATTTTGGTCACGCGTCACAACGCAGGTAAGTGCGTTTCATTTCACGCACATTTTTATTGATTTATTTAAAAAAATGTATCAATTCCGAAAATCCCGGGACTCATTAAATTGGACCCTGAAAATGTATGACCGAGATCCCGATCCACGATCGAATCCTCTAATAGTCAGTCGCGTGCATTCATGACGTCACAAATGAGTGCTGACTTACAACTTAGTGCTAGGGGTGACCCTCGTGTATGTCGGATCGAAACTCATTCCTGACATCGGGCAACATTACCTGGGTATTTTTTTCTTATAGTTTTTTCTTTCATGTAAATTTAAATTTGTGTCTGCAATGCTGTACTTTGATGAAAAAAAAAATTCGTTTCATTGATTTCATTTCATTGTCACAAGCAGCTTTTTCCTTTTGAACAATCAAAAATGTAAACTCGAAATTTTGAAAACTTGTTACTGAAATCAGCCTGACGACTAGCCCAACCAGGCCAGACCGCAGCATCCAAAACTTTCTACGTGACACAGAGCTATTCTAATTAATTAAAACGTATCTGTATCCTATTTGCTTATCAGTCGTACGCGGGTCATGTACAAACAAATACGAACAAATTGATCGACATTGACAAAATTAAACGTACCCTCCAGGCCGTATCGAGTGGACGTGTCATACAAATGTAGTTGGGCGATTGGACCCGATAAACATCCGAGTAACAAATTAACCCGCCAGGGCCCGACCTCGGCAATCCTGATATACTCGCACTGTTACGTTGATACGCTGCCTATCGTAGCATCTCCGTAATGACATTGACTAAACTGATACAGCAAAAGGGGTGACGTGCTGGATAGCTAAAGTTAAAAAGTTGTATGAATATGTACGTAAACAACACACATAAAATATGGAGTTCAGCGAGGTCGTCTTCTGTGCTTCTCTTTCCCGTAATCCACCACAGATAATTCAGTGACCTTAGTGGCAGAGCTGAGCTAGCATTATAGAGGATGCAGATGGTAATTACATTAGAATTAGATCCTTTAGAAATTGTTTTAGATTCTATACACAAAAAGACTCTTGTAAAAAAGAAAAGGCTTCTTATACATTTACAGAAGTGCTTATTGCCGAGTAAAGCATTCGTAGTTGAGATTATCTAAGACAAAGTCATCTACAGCCACTCAGGTGAGTAAACAGTTTTTTGTTTGGATATCAGTTATTAAGGCCCTTATAAGATCTGATATCCTTGTAGAGCAAAACCGCGCAATGATTCACTGAGTCATAAGGAGCAATAGAAATATATTAACTGTCGCCTGGAAAATAGTTACTTTATAAAAACACACGTGCAGATTGTGAATTACATTTTACGATATTTTTGTTTAAAGTTTCAAATTTAAAATCTATATAGTAGTTTAAGAATCGGATCAAATTATACGTCTCAAAATGTTATCGTTTCAATAATTTTGTTCGAATTGTTTATACATTATTTTAAATGTTAGTGTTAGAAAACACCATTTTTTTCAATTGTTCATGTTTAGTCGTTAATGAGTAAAATTCTTATAAAGATGCCCAATTGGCTCTATTCTTCACCTTAAGACATTTCGTAAGCAGTCAGGCGGTTTAAAATGTCTGAAGGTGAGCTGCCACTAGTTTACCCGCCAGATTGCACATTCATCCTCTAATATGAAGGACCCTATCCTATTTGCACTAATAAGATAGGAGGACCGTATCCTAGTTGCACTGATAAGATAGGAGGAACGTATCCTAGTTGCACTGATAAGATAGGAGGACCGTATCCTAGTTGCACTGATAAGATAGGAGGACCGTATCCTGGTTGCACTGATAAGATAGGAGGACCGTATCCTGGTTGCACTGATAAGATAGGAGGACCGTATCCTAGTTGCACTGATAAGATAGGAGAATCGTATCCTAGTTGCACTGATAAGATAGGAGGACCGTATCCTGGTTGCATTGATAAGATAGGAGGACCGTATCCTAGTTGCACTGATAAGATAGGAGGATCGTATCCTAGTTGCACTGATAAGATAGGAGGACCGTATTCTAGTTGCACTGATAAGATAGGAGGACCGTATCCTAGTTGCACTGATAAGATAGGAGGACCGTATCCTGGTTGCACTGATAAGATAGGAGGAACGTATCCTAGTTGCACTGATAAGATAGGAGGACCGTATCCTAGTTGCACTGATAATATAGGAGGACCGTATCCTAGTTGCACTGATAAGATAGGAGGACCGTATCCTAGTTGCACTGATAAGATAGGAGGACCGTATCCTAGTTGCACTGATAAGATAGGAGGATATGCTTTCAGAATCCGTTCCACAAACACGATGTGAACCATCTACGATTCAACGATAGATGTAATGTTCGAATCGCGTGGAATCGAACAATATCCACCGTCGATTGACTCCGCTAAAGGAAATGAATAGATTTCATTCCGGTGTCATTTGTAGGGCTAATGACGCCTCCTGATAATGTCGTGCCGACAAACGTGTAAACATTGGGGTGATGGATAATGACACTGTAAGTGGCTTGATTTTTCAAATATTATCAGTAAGAACACTGAAAATCACGCAAATAAAAAATAAGTTTATATGCACATGGGGAAGTTTAAATTATATTAAATTATCTAACAACTAAACAAATATTCGCTTAAATATTGGCCTATGAATCGAATCTTCTAAGTTTTATCGAGCTTCATTTTACATAGCGCGGCGTTCACGTATCGTTTTGATAAAATATGACTACGAATTTATACTTACACACTTGTACAAATTTGGAATTAGCCGAACACAAAAGTGTAAATATACCAAACACAACATTTATTTCTTATTCACTTAAATATCAAACTTTTCTAGTCATATTTAAAACAAAAGTATCGGAAATATCGTCCTTAACAATAGGAAAATTCCACGTAAATTGTAGCGTGCCCCCAATAAACGTAGCTCAATTACATCACAATGACTTCTTTGTGTTTTCTCGAAATAAACTACGTAATAAATAATACCGTATGTCATTTCTCAGCACGTATGAAATTTATAACTCACGGAACGATTTCCAAAGGCAATTTATTTGTAATAGAGCCGTTCGGAGGGTTCCAGGTTAGGAAGCTACAAAAACTGGTGGCATGCTGGTCTACTATAAAAAAAGAAATTAATAGATACTTCTTTATGAAGGAGCTGAAAGTATCTTGAGTGTAGTGAATAAAATTAAGCCGAATCTTTTGAAAAAGTTGAAAATTAGCTTTTCGTCGATTCTTCTAAAATGTGGCAATATTTATATGATAATTATAATTTAGTACAATAATTTGTTATTTTGTTATAAAAATCTTGGTTTATCAACTAGGTTTTTTTCTCAAAGAATAAAAAATGAAATTTTAGCGTTATAAGTGCAGATGAACTCCTTGAGTATAATAATAATAATAAGCCTTTATTGCTGTTAAAATTTACAATACTTAAACCTAATTATATATATATATATTTTAATTATTTTTTATTTATTTTCTAGAATTTTATTATATATTTTTAAGTATCGACGTATGTTTAGGAAACAGCTTGTCTCTCGACATAGGCCTCCTCTAATGTTTTCCACAAGTTCCTGTCCTTTGACTTTCTCAGCCACTCTCCGCCAGCTATTCTTTTGAAGTCATCTTCCCATCTTTGATTTTTTCTGCCTTTACTTCTATTTTCTTCCTTCCTTGAGTATAAAAATACAATAAATTTGAGTTCATATTCTCATATAGTACTAGACACATATGTGTGTAATAAATCCTTTTTTATAAAATAACAAAATAACGCAAACAGGAGAAATCTGATTGTAATTTCCCAGTACTATAGATCACTACCGAGAAAAGAACCGCCATACCGGCACGATTTGTGACTTAATCACTTTATTGGCAGCGGGGGAGCTTATCGGAAAGAAATGTCGATCCGCAGATATACGAGTAAACAAGCTTGCACTTTTGCCCGTTTTCGGCGGTCACACAGGCTATAAACTCGTCGGCAAAGTTTGGATTGCGCTTGTGGGGAGTACCCAGTACTTTTGAGTTTTGTTTTAAACGTTTTACTAGCTGAAAAGTTCTCATTTACCTTGTTAGAGTCGTCTTCGTTGCAGTCACGTGCATCTGAAAAAGAAAGGTAGCGTTATTGTACATTCTCGTCTTAAAGTCAGTTGTTATTAAAGAGAAAGGGGTACTTAAAGCGTAACGTACACAAGCATCCTCTACCCCGAGCAGTGATTAGCCACAGTGCACACTAGCAACGCGCGGACCTAAATATGTTTGTATTTTGGCTTTGCCAGTACACACACCCAATATCGGATCCCTCCTGAGGATCAGCCATTACGCAGCCTCTTAACAGCGGACGGTTTTAATTAAAAACTTCTTGCATTAGCATGTGTCCGTCCAATCATGATACTAATCCCTTCAAAATATTATTTAATTTCGGTCGAGAGTCTTAACCAATCCGAGTTTTGGGTATCGAATAAGCAATCTATTGTTTTGTGTGCGATATTAAATAGGTTGTTATTTTGCCAAAGAGGCTTCAGTTTTGGTTATGATTTTGAGTTGCAGGATCCGGAAATGTCTATCGATTAATTTGGGTATTATTAATGTATTATAAGTAGGTCAGGGAGGATCGTTTTGCCTAAACAAACAATACATCAGCGGCGGAGTCTTAGCGATAAACAAGCGCAGGTGTGTGCGAGAGCGGTACCCGCTTCAACCGCTGTCCGGGCCAACTTGGAAAGTATTCGTAAGCGTTCAAACATACCGGCCTCGTTATGCATGCCTCGCTGGGTTTAATCACGGAGAGACCCCGCCCCAGGCGGAGCTAATGTTTTCACTATGTATTTTTTAAGAACCTGCCTGGCATTCGATACTTGCGCGATTTCTCAGTATTCAGATGGTTCATTTTCCCATACAAAAAGCAATCATGACATACTGATCAACAAAACAATAAAATTCCAATATGTATATAAATGTATTACGTATTTTTTCTGTCAGGTTGACCTATCATGATTGCTTTTTTGTATAAGAAACGAACTACTGAGTACTAACTTCAATCAAATGTATTGTATGTATATGTAATGTACAATCTCTAGGGAATTCAATTAAATTTGTAATTTAACGTGGCAATGCTGCTAGCATTCTGGGCACGCTACCAACTGGTAGCGGGTTAGAGTTATCTATTGGCTGACAATAGCTAGTAAATCGCTCAAATGTTATTGTGGAAGTAAAAACATGTGGAAGTAGTCAAGTAATTATTTATTAGTGTTTTATTGTATAAAAGGAATCGGCCCATTAAATTAAATCTAGGCAATTTGTCTAGGCATTTTACAATTAAACTAAGATTGACTTATAATATACTGACTGCTTTAATTGTCACATTACTTTGGGCCTACCCACGATTATTGATCTACGAAAGTATTATTATACCCCCCTATTATTTAAAGATATAAGACGGTCTTAATGAAACCCTGATGTAAAAAATAAAAGTAATAATTAGTACAATATATTGTGCGCAGCATATAACAGGAGGTTTACGAACATTTATTTGCCTTGTTCCATCCGACGTGCGCCCACATCTGAATCTTGTGTCTATTATGGAACATGCCCAATATTGACACAGTCTTCACTGAGTGTATGAGGTACTGACAATGATCCCCTGTCAGTTAGCTTGAATTTGGGTTTCGGATGCTCGATATGATCACTGTAAGTGATAATTATGTGACGACCTATCTTTTGACCGATATACATTTTGAGACATTATTAATTATCAAGCTCGGAACGGAATCTAACGTTCGATTTTGTTTGACTTGGCGAAAAGTTATCCGTACTCTTATTTATTTTTTATCAATTTCACCCGAACGGGCTCTAAAAGCGTCGCCCCGTTTTATTATAGGGACGTGAATTAGCAAAAAGAGAATGGATTTTGGTTGTGATTATGTCAAAAATAATTAATTATTATCGATTCGGCAGCGGGCAAGGGAGAAAATTGATGAGAGCGGGAATTCGGCCATGGAGCCGCTCTTGGAAATCGGGAAGCTAATTATTCAGTTAGAAATACCACGAAGGGGATTACGAAACTTTTAATATATTAGTTGTATTATCATAGCAAAGTAATGTCAGCTACGTAAAAATGTACGTTTTGTGTTCAAGATCTCTGCAGCATTAATTAAAGCAGTGACTACACTACTTAAAGTTTACAATCTATGCGAGGGAGGTTAGAGCCGAGGGGCACGTGTGAGGGGCTCCTCGGAATTTCTTCATTCATTAAGTTGGCGCTGTTCCGTGAGCGGCCTGCCAAACTCAGCGCTACATTGTAAACATTGCCGATGAGCCAAACCTTCAGCCACGGTACCTGGGTCCACTTGCCTCCAATCATTCATAATGAACTACTGTTTTAGTTTAACGACGCGACCTCAAGCGTGTGACTGACATTTTATATACGACCAGATTAAACGTCAAAGAGAAACGGACTAAAGTTGGCTTTACGTCAATAAATCACTTGAAAAGGCAGAGCGTCGAAAGAAAAATCACAAGTCATCGGCCTCTTTTTAAATTAACGCCATTAGCTTCAAGATTTTCTCTTTGAAATAGAGTGCAAAGATTGCCTCTCTCCGTTTGAGCGGCCGAGTAATTAGTAACGCTTGAGTTTTATTTGTTGACGTTCATTACTCGCTGATTTTGCGAGTGGCGAAGGAGAGAGACAGGGCATTTCTTGAAGGATTTAGAAAGAGTAGAGAATATCCAATCGCAAAGCTGCACCTGCCACCGTACGGAATTTGCAATTTAAATTCTAGACGAATATTCTGAAGGACCTCCTTAACACGACATCTGTTTAAATCGTCGACTATAGAGTGACTGCTGCGGTTTCAAACTCTTTGTGATTGCGACTTAATTGAAATAAAACAAACCCTTCTGCGATTTGAAGGGTGACTTAGAAACGTTTCAATCTGAGACTGTTTTCATAAAGTTATTAAAATATTTAGGACAAACAGTCAAAACATAGAGTTTCAGTATTTTGTGGCTTAATAAATAGACATATTTTTTTATATTATAAAAGTAAACAACTAGAAGTACATTAGAACACATTGTTAATAAATCGATCAAGACTTAATCACGTCCAAAATATGTAATTATTTATTTACTTCGCGGTTTAGTCCAAGTTGCATTGGTCGTGGTCACGACAAGAGTGTTTTCTATTGAATCGCAAATATCTAAGCTATCTAAATATCATGATAATATTTCCTTATAATTAGAGTACTTGAAGGTTAAGGCGCTTCTAAGTCATCATCATCAACATCATCAGCTCAGCCATAGGACGTCCACTGCTGAACATATGCCTCCCCCATTGATTTCCACAAGGACCGGTTGGAAGCGGCCCGCATCCAGCCCTTGCCTGCGATCTTAGTCAGGTCGTCTGTCCACCTGGTCGGTGGCCGTCCTATGCTGCGTTTGCCAGTCCGTGGTCTCTATTTGAGATCTTTTCGATCCCAACGGCCATCAGTTCTTTTAGCTATGTGCCCTGCCCACTGTCACTTCAACTTGCTAATCCGCTGAGCTATATCGGTGACTTGCGTTCTTCTACTGATCTCCTGATTTCTGATTCGATCACGTAGAGAAACCCCGAGCATAGCCCTCCCCAAAGCTCGCTGTGCGACTTTGAGCCTGCTCAGAAGGACCATAGTTAGAGACCACGTTTCGGTTCCGTAAGTCATCACTGGTAACACAGTGTGTGTTACCAGTGTTCTAAGTAACATAATGTAATTGTTTTTTTGTAAATCGTTTTAGTTGTTAATAATAAATAAATAAATAATTATTTTTCTTATATTTATAAAAATATACATTCAAGATGTCAGAAATCATATTAAAAACACATTATTAAGTTGTATATTAATTTTATACTGTTAACACGAGTATAACGTGGCACTTACGCGTAGTCGATGTTTCTGCTTCTCTCAGAAGCCTTCATCAGGATCTTGAGTCCGGTGCGTTCGTCGTAACGTCCTGTTTCGTACTATTATCGACCATGATATCGACTACGCGTAAGTGTCCCATTATACTCGTAGAAACAATATTAAGTGAGTTATAGTGAGTTTTAATAAATATAAAGTATTAATGAGCGTTAGTTTTAAGTTGTTTCATTCAAACTTACCAAAGTTAGCGAACATCAATGAAAAACATCGCAATCTTGTCATATGGAATTATATTTAACTAGTATTGCCCAGCAGATTCACCCGCGTGAACTACGGTTTTGCCGCTACCTTAATTATCCCACGGGATCTATACTTCTTCAGGGATAAAAGTAGCCTGTGTTAATTCAGGGGTTAAAATATCTCCATACCAAATTTCATCAAAATCTTGTTTGAGTGGGAAGAAGTAACAAACATGCACACAAACTTTCGCGTTTATAATATTAGTAGGTTGTATAAAATATATTTGGCCTATGCATGTTAAGGCTATAAATATAGCCGTCACACATACAATAAACCGATATTAAAAGCATTTAAGATGTATAGAACTAAAATCGTTTTATTAAGTATCAATTTAAAAGACATGTAGTTTTAGCACTTATCACTTATTAGTCAAAACAATTTCACGATGTTTTTAACTATTTTTCCATTTACACATTTACATTTTTTACATTTTAGTTACATACTTCCCGCTTAATAAATGTTAATCATGTTGTGTACACATGTTTAAGAATATAGTTTGGCTCTAAACTTGTAAATATGTCTAACCATATTATGTATATTAAGACTGTATTCTGTTTTGTGTATTTATCTATTATAAATAAATAAATAAACAAAAAGAAAAAAGTTTTGTTCGTATAAAGAATGGTTCCACAAATTGATAGAAATATCTACATGTCAGATGATGTATCATCGTGTTTCCTTCCAGTGTACCGGACCGTTGTGTACCGGACGGTTCGTTAATAGGCGTTAGTGGGTAAATAAAGAAGTGCAGGCAGCAGGCGGGGCCAGGAATCATTAATAACTATCGCCCCACGCCACTTCATTAACAATCAATCACGTGTGGTTGTGCCTTGTGCAGGACAGGTTGTATTTTGTGACATTTTTTGTCCAGCGTGGATTAACATTTTCGCTAAAGGGTTAGTTAGTTTTAGTTAAATAGTTACTAATTAAACTATAGTTCATTATCTTCTCAGCCATAGGATGTTCACTGCTGGGCAAATGCCTTCTCTATTGAATGGTTGGAAGTGGTGTTTTATTCTTTTCTTTGGTGTCTACTCGAAGACTTTTCATCCCCATCGAAGTTCTACATGATAAGTCACCTGTCTATTGCTGTTCCAACTTACTGAGCTATGTTGGTGATTTATTTTTTCTACAGATTGTATCATGTCTGATTCAATCTCGTGAAGAAACCCCGAACATAGTAATTGAATGTGTATAAGTGGTAGGCTTTGTGTAGACTATAACTTCTACGCCGTAGTGTAATTGTAGACACTGCTACGTAATGCTACGTCTTATTTTTGTTTTTATTTTCTTTAGAGATTAAGAGTTTGACCACTATCTCACTTGATGGTCAGTGAAGACGTGGTTGAAGATATAATCACGCTAGACCAATAATGTTTACTGGCTCTCAAGGACTGCTGCCTGAACACATTATTTGTTTGTTTGGTGACAGTTTATCGAACTTGAGGGTGGTAGCCAGGAGGGTACTGGAAAGAATGCTACCACCATGCTGGGAATTCAATAACGGTGCTATCTTCACCGTAAGCTCAAGCCGTTGGTGGGGGATCGAACTGTTTGGTCCAACTATAAAACAATCGTTTCAGATAATCGGAATAGAACCGTGTTAATCTTGGTCAGGTCCTTTTTTAACCCTTGAGTATTTAATCTGCGTATGTAAAAATGTTGCCACAACAAAACGCTACAATGTAACGCTATTCTCTAACAAAGTTTCACATCGAGGTGTTCACGTACTAAAAGAATGACTTGTCGGATGGAGTTAATAATCTTATTAATTTGTTCGCACGTAACCCGCAGCGCTCACTGGTCTCGACGTTCTTTGTAATTAATGAGAACACCTCATCTATTAAATTAGTACAAGGGCCCGCGAACACACGTGAGTAGCTATCCGCCAGTCTAACAAGATTCACCACGACTCATACAACGTTCGAAAAATAAACGCAAAAGCATAACTGAGCGAGAGTGTGATAGGTCTTGTTAAGTTGGTGCACACCACGCGGTCTTAGCAAAATAAATAAATTGCGCGTGAAGAAAATGAAGTAAGAAATTTCATTTATCATAAACGTAATATTGTAACTCTTAACTCTCTGTTTATACAAAACTAATTTGTGTTATGTGACCTATTAGATGAAAGACTCATATGAGTGTTGAATTACACACTTATAATGAAGTTTTATACGACATATAGAAAATAGCGCGGTAAGATGAGTAAGTAATTTCTGTCGTTTAACCGCAGGATCCTTAACAATGTTAATGTATTCACTACAAGGTTTCAGGTAACAATAGCACTCTACATCCGAAATACATAATTCTAATAAAACAAATATGACGTCACGCTTGTCTCTTGGACGAGTAAGCGGGGATCGGGAATATCTACTTCTTACAATCTTGACATATTGCTCTTACATATATTCTTCTCTTGTACTCATATCCTGACTTTTCCGGAACATTCTAGTCAGAATGAATTCATTAAAATCTTCCTCTTCCAACTGTACCAGTCACACTTACCGTGTACATGTACTTTGCTTTATCACTTTTAAAAAATGCTCTATAGATAAAGCTTTGACCACTATCACTTGATTGTCAGTGGCAATGTGGGCGAAAGTACAATCACGCTAGATCTAGATTTTAATTGGCTCTCAAGGACTGCTACCTGAAGACACTATGTGGTGGTGCAGTTTTTCAAACTCGGGGCAACCAGGCAGACTCGTACGTTACCCTAGTAAGTAAGTAGTAAGTACCCTACCACAGTTTTTCGGTACCAATTTGGTAAAGTTGTTTCATTCACCGAGAGCTTAAGCCGTTTGTGGGGTCGAACCAGCGTCCGACAGTCTACAAGTCTATTCTCCCAACACTATGTTATTATCACTTCATAAAGCATTGTCCTTTCGTTCATTGTTTCTACATCTAAAAACTATCTCAACATACTTTTTCTAGTATCACTACAACCTTTTTAACTCAACATTGTTTTCATATGTATTAAGCTGTTTGTTCCTCACTGAGTGTTTTAGTCATTACACAGACTTCCTAAAGCTCTCATCTCTACGAAAATACATTAAATTTTGTCTTCAAGACTTTTTGGATGATTATGAACATTTCATAACACATACCTAGAGGATAGCAATAATAATTTAACTGTTGCGTCAATTGTTTCAATAGCCAATTCTCCTTCATGTAACGATGTAATATGAAGCAATATAATCACGGTACTGGTCATAACTCACAACAAAGGTAACCTCTCAAAAGGGGATCATAAATTACATGCAAACTATACGCTTTGATCAATTAAATTTTATTACGTACGTTAATTAAATGGCATCCTAAGTGAAAGATTTATTGAAGGTTTATCCTCATAACTATGGCTTAGAGGCATTACTCAATACGCTCAGGCCTCTTTGGCCCTGCTAAAGAGCCACTACACGAAAGGGCTATTCAAGGAGAGGATTAGTTAGCAGTCTGGTAAATAACTACGGTGCTGCTTATATTACAAAAGTTTGGAAAATTGGGACTGATTCTTTACTTTGATAAAGAAATGATTGCAAATGATCTTTGATGAAGTATTGTTTAATAACAATATTCGAACTAGACACAATATATGAGTAGTTTATCCATGCAGTTTCAATTTAATAAGCAATGGTTGGTTTATGTAATAATTTTTGTACCAAAAGTTCTTTGATACACTCATATTACGATATTAATATTAAATATTATTGTACAAGGGTGTAGGAAAGCGTAGTTTGCTCATACATATAACTTTTCGTCATTCGTTTTTATTAAATGATGCTACTGCTCCTCTTATTATTAGCGTCTGTACAACGCGTTTTGTAGACTACCTACTTTTGTAATTTGTGATATAATAGAAGGTAACTTAATGTGGTTCAAATCTGGCTCATATATGGTCTATCGATTAATTAGCTACTTAAGAATTATATATAAGCCGTGAAACTACGTTTAATATCAAATAAACATCGATCGATCGATCGAACAATCTTTTTTATTATGTGTTGTAGGATTTTTAATGTCACGCTATGACATTAAAAATCCTACAACACGTAATAAAAAAGATATTTTTAAGCGTTTTTTGCTTCGATATAAGTCAGGTTAGAGATAATGTCTAAAGTATAGAGTAGTTGAAACAAAAGCTAATTATCCCGTGCTTACATTGTAGATAATGGCTTAGCTCGGTTCCCTGAGATATATGCGCAGTAAATTCTAATGCGACGTCACCGCACCCGCGGGGTGACGCACTAAACCCACGCGAATCCTGAACGATCATAATAAAGTATGATTTCTTGGCCGGGGACGCGGCCTCTCTCGGATAATCACTCCTCAGGCGTACCCGTATAATTCCTTAGTGCATAATGAAAGTTGATTAACATTACCCCTTACGATCTCGCGGGTGAGTGTGTGTGTCCGCCACAGATTCCGAGTCCTAATTAAGAGCGAGGGAGGGTGGGCCGCGGCCGCCGGCGGGGACGGGGTATCGATCATCGCCCGCCAAGGAATCGACGCACGGACCCGCAAAAAGGGGCAGCCCTCATCTCAAAATCAGCGTCCGACTAAGCTGAGCCAGCCAGCTCTCAGCATATGTGTTTTGATTTGAAGGGTCAGTTAAATACAGGGGCGCGGAAACGGAACGCTCCGGGCGAGATTTGCAAATCCGATGTGAATAATTACACGGCTTACGAGCGCTTACCTACTGCCTTACAGTCATTTGCATATTTTCTTGCGGCTTTGTGCCGGGTGTCCAGGGAATGGGGCGTGAATATGCGCGTGGTGTCGAAAGGTATTTTTAACCAACTTCTACAATAGGACGTCGTTATCAAGTCGGTTGTATGCAAGAGGCAGGACAGTGTACACTGCATTTTAACCATAAATAATATTATAATAATGTCAAATTTACACTGAATCGATATCAACTTTACGTATAGATCATCTGTCATTTTTTTTAATGTGTGTTTCAATACTTCGTCGTATATGGACCGACCGGTGATAATAATTTTATTTGTTGTTAAACAAACACATTTCGCATAAACATTTTAACGATCTGGTGCATGATTCAACAAGCGCTTAAAGTTCTACCTTAATTTGTTTGTTTTGTGCGACGTCCACTTGTATCATTTTGAAAAAATGAAAGGAAAATAAATAAAAACACTAACAAAGCTCCTTATAAAAACGTTGGAAAACACTTATCGCACTCGAGCGCAAATCGTCGACTGTCACTTCAAATCCCGCCGACGCCCGACAAAATGGGAAAAAGTAACAAAAATAACAATCAAATAGAGCATCCGCGGAAATGAGATCTGAAGGAATGATCACGCCGACCCCGGGGATCGGTCGCCTCTTCAAAAAAGACTAATCTCTCAATTCACTAAGGAGTTAAGCTTTAAAAAATATTTCGATAGGCAACAAAAGGCCCCTCGCTCGTCGCCTCGCGGTGTCTTTGGCACTTCGTCGCAGAAGGATTTTTTTCGCGAGATCTCTTTAGAGACGGGATGTCACTCACTGTGTATCGGCTTTGTCACGAGAGGTTAAGCGCCGGTTTATTAGGCTCGACTTCCGTTTTGCAAACAGAGGGGCCTCTAGCAGATTCGTTTTTGATGTTCTGCTTATTGGCTAAAAATTTAATCCCCATTCGATTCGAATTTATTGGCGCCTAGCGTCATGCGAGTACGACCCTCTTGCAATCGATATGACGAGTAGGGTTGCAACCAGCGGCTCTTAATTAAGAATACGTGACAAAAGACGAGACATGCATATAAACACAAGTAGTACGCAAAAAGGTCTGGATTACGTAACCCTTTGCGCTTTTGATTTTAAACGTCGCGTGAAGTGCGAACGGCGGACTGTGGCGTCTAATTTGAAAGGAGACTTGACAAATCTGGCTTCGGGCCGACCCTCGTTTAATAGAGCCATCGCTACACGTGACGATATGAATGTTGATACAATGAAATAATAGCGTGGAACGGCAGGCGGTCGCTATGGTAACGGGGCGGTTTGGTCGGAAGCCGTGTTTGAATGGGAGCGCCAAAAGGCTTTTAGCTCCGTTTGACCATTTAGATCGGGTCAGCGTTTTGGGAGCTGACTGTGCTCCAAACCAAGATAATTAGCAGGCAAACAAGGAATAGGGCGCCCGCACAACTTTCGCGGACCGTTCAGGTGCTCTGCAAACACCGCTGCAAGAAGTTTAACAGCAGTTTAATTGCGGAACGAAAACAGAAGCGCACTGAAAACAGTTTAGTTTCCGTGAAAAGAACCCTGTTGGTTATTGAGGTGAACAAGCATAATCAACGCTACGCTCGAGTTTCAAGTTTATTGAAAATAACAGAATATCTGTTAGCTTTGAGGAAAATAAATTTAAATTGACTCCAGGGTAATAAAACGTTAGTTAATAAAATTAGACATTAGACTGATTTCAAATTACGAGTACATCTGCTCAGTTTTAAATCTTTATAAAGGTAGGCCTATACTGATACTTTAGTGGAGCTTAGGATTGGAATTACCTAACTACAATGAATTAATTTTCTAGTGAATAAGAAATAGAGCCTGCAATAATCCACCGCTGAGTTGCTAACCCAGTGTGCATTTGGCCTCATAAATTGACGGTGTCAGCGTCAGCGGTCGGTAAAGGTGTGGACACACCAGTAAATTACCCACAGCGACCTGCGGCTTGACGTGACGTGCGTGCCGCGACGGTCTTACGTACGTGACGGTAAGAAGGGAGCTTAATTGTAGGAACGGGTTTAATTATTGTAGGTATTCGTTAGAGGTTGATGAGTTGGGTTGAAGGTTGCTAAGCATGGTCCATAGCACGTTTTAGCACTGGATTAATCAATAACAGAACTCACTTACCTTGATGGGAAAGTTCGGTTTCAAAAAATTTATATACAACCGCCGGCCATCTAGGAATGTTTTATTTACTTTTAAGAGTGATTAATTCTCTAAAGAATATATTCTTTGTTATTATCTGTGCTTGAGGTATCAAAAAATTCATGAACGTTACATATTGCATAGGGGATAAATATAAAATATGCCTATTGGATAACCTCCTTAAATATTTTTACTGAGGTATGAACCAAACCATAGTAGGTTAGTGACACCGTGTTTTAGGCATAAGATTTTTTATGTTGGACTTTATATTGATAAAATTTACCGATGGTTAAAAATGCGATTAATCTGATAAATTATGTAACCCGAATATTTCTCAGCCCTGGTTAACCATTCCGGGGCCTAAGTCTACTAATATGGCACTTAATTCCATTACTAGGTTACGAATCTCTTTTTAGATTTTTATGAGAGAAAATTGATAATAACCAACAAAAAGTTCAGATAACTATTACACACGATTACAATTTAGTCATTTAACGAAAGCAATGCGTGGAGCTTATGTACCTACTATCACAAACATAAGTCTCAAATCCCTTGCGAGCCACACGAGACGGTATAGCAAAGTTTTGCTAATACATAATTGGGACCAAATCCCTATTGGTCCCATATAAGGGACAGGCATCTTAGTGCGTGCTTGGTCGGGAAATTAATCAAATTAACCGATACAAGGTAAACTTGCGAGGGAAATGAGGGAGGCTAATTTGATAATGTTGGATTTTCTTTTCTTAAATAAATCTTGTCTGGACTTTTTTGGCGTACAAAGATACAGAATTACTTTATTATTTTGAATTTTGACGTGACAACGTCTTATAAATTGCTCTGCCGGGTGACACTTCAAGAAACTGCGTTACGCTCCGCTCACGTTATGCGCTCACAATGAGAGCGAGTGAGAGGCACGCGTCCCTTCCACTCGGGCATGGTTAGCCCGCCTAAGAGCGAGAGAGACAGACATAAAAAGTGAAAGGCACTCAAAGTCGTTGTCACGTAAAACTTTCGCCCGTATACCGACTTTACAGGCAACCAATTTTTATGATTTTTTTAACCATTCATTCACATTAACACCTTCGCACTAGAATGCCCTGTGTAGCAAGGTGAGGTATGGATTTAGAAAATCACAATACACAGAATCACAGAACAAGCATCTATGCTCATCACAAAAATGTTTGCTTAAGCCGGGAACCAAACCCGGGGCGGCGATTTGAAAGTCAGTGTCACTGATCACTGAGAAACGACGACTGTCTAAAACTAAGTTTTTTATACTGTATAGATCTAGCGTTTGACCACTATCTCACTTGATGGCCAGTGACGACGTGGTCTGATATGACTGAATATCTACATGAAAAAAATGGCGAGTTTACAAGCTAATAGCTATCCAAAAAGGTTCCCGTTCAAATGACATAATAACCCAAATGAACAAGTGAAACTAGCTGTTGTTACGTTCATTACCCCGTAATTCCCGGGCGTGCGGTATCGATCGGGAGAGCGACAGAAAACTTTCTAGACGGGTTTTATATGCACCGACTCTTTGCTGTAACGGTATACTGGCAGCGCGGTGGCACGACGTAGCGAGTAAATGCCTTAGTGTGAAACGGTCTTTAGACATTTTATTTTGTCATACATGTAAATTCAATTGGAGTAAAATATTAAATAATCGATTTGGTTTACATTTTAACTGACTCCAAAACGAGGAGGAGAATCTAAATTCGGATGTGTGATTTTTTTACATTTTCTACCAGTACTTCCTCATTTATAAACCGATTTGAAAAAATAATTAAATTTTAAGAGTTATATTATGAACATATGAAATACGAGAATTATTCACGAAGTGAGGTATAGGCTTCCGGGTATACTTTCGGAGTGATGCCCATAGATTATATCATAGTCAGTAATCAAATTATTTTGACACACACGTAAGAATGAAAATGCCTTAGAACCACATTGTAAATTTTCATACAATGTAAATATTTAATTTTTTTACGTAATACAAATGATTATGTAAAAAAATGCTCCATTATACAGTTACCAAAAAAAAATCTCTCTGGAAGTGTATTTTCTTGTAAAATCTTATGAGAAGTAAATGTTTTTTAAGCGTTTTGCTTCCACATTCTTAGTGCGTACTGCTAACGAATGGAACTCATTGCCTAAATCTGTATTTCCGAAAAAATACGACCTGGGTATCTTCAAGTCACGAGTAAATAGGTCTCTTCTAGGCAGGCGTGCTCCATCGTAGACCGCATCATCACTTAACATCAGGTGAGATAGTGGTCAAACGCCTGCCTATTCCCAATAAAAAAAAAATGTTTATAACCGTTTGAGTCAACATTTACTTTCTCAGGTCAGTTTATCTCACCTATATTTTTTTGGTATTATCATCCATCTGTAGTTGACATGTTATAGAAGGCTCATTCATCCTCTCCTCATACAGAATGAAGACACGGCAGTAATCGTGTGATCCCATGTGGGGTGAGTCTAATCAGCTATGAAAATTAGGTTCCGCCGTATCTTACGCTTTGTACAGCTAATATGGAATTTAATTACTATTGCCAAATGTTATTACCAGCCTTTGATGGAGCAGGAAGCGTTGTGGATGTTTAATCATGTTTATAATCACCGCTGGAAAATAATGTAGCAAGGTGGTTTATATCATATTATTACTGTGGTTTGAGGTAAGTTCTGTGAGGTACACTAAAACTGAAAAAGTTCAAGACGTTTAAAAATATTCAGACGCTACTTTGCAGAAATCCATATCTAAATTATATTTGATATTGATATATTCCGCAGAAGTGTTGCATCGGCTCGACAGAGGTTGAGCAGTGATTTCTTTGGCTGCATGCAACTTGAAAATGGCTCATAAATGTAAAAATTCGAAAGTAATAAAAACTTTATTTTTACCAGTTCGACCATTACCTTATGTAAAGATGTGATTGTAGGTATCAACACGCTAGAACTATGTTTACTGACCCTCAAGGATGGCTGCCTGAATACACTATTTGTTTTGATGACATTTGTTTTAACTTGAGGCTGGTAGCTAGCCAGAAGACAGGAAAATACTACGTACTGGAAAGAACACTACCACCGTCCTTACCGAGCCGAGGCCTACTGTCCTTATCCTTTCTCTCTTGTTAAATGGCACCGCTTCGTGATAAATACAGGTCAATGGAACAAATTTTAAATTAACTGCTTCTTTTTCTACTTAGATTCAACAACAAATTTTAAATTAACTGCTTCTTTTTCTACTTGATCTTCAACTAGTGAAGGTCAAGCGGTCCATATTTCAATTTTTCCCTGGTATTCCCAGGTATAACAACTCAGTGACACTCGTAATTCCGGTCCATTCCCGGATGTTCTGCAACCAAGACTTCGGCCAGGCCTCCGCTTAAATTTATTTATCTGAATTTAGTTTAATTAACTGTTAACTTGTTTTACAACTTTAATTGGACGCCAAACATTTTCAAAATCTATACTAGGTAAAATGACAGTGTAGTCACTATGTAGTAAGTAAAATTATAGATTAGAACTTAGTTTGTTTGAGCTAAACTTATGACGAGCAAATGTTTTGCTTTCAATTCGTTTTTTAAATTCAAATATAGAATCATTCTAATAGCCTAAAGATAAGCTTTTATTAAAATAAATGTAACCGGTATTTTCTGCGCTCAAGAGCTTAGTACAAAATATCCGTAGACGGTGTTGATGGGTGTATATGGGGCTATAAATGATTTAATTATCGTTAATTTGAACTAATATTCTCTCAATGTACCTAATGATTTTGGAACCATATAATATTGTTTTTTAATTATTTTCATACATTTGAACACTCGTTAAACTCTTCTTCGTACATTTCAGTATCACCAGTATCAACCAGTCATCATCCATCATCCAATTAGGTAAGCGATCAATCATCGTGCCGATCACTCCCCTGACACCGCACCTCGATGATTTTTTCCACTGTTCGCAACGGACCGGCGGCCGCACCACCGCACCACCGGGGGACCATTTAATCACTTGCCTGAGAAACATGTAATAGTTATTTTTAACCGACGTGACCAAAAAATGAAGAGGACATCAAACTCATTAGTCGTTTATGAACCGATTTAAAAATTTCTTCCTTTGATAGGAAATACTTACAGATTGTTTCTATTGAAATTTTATGCAAAACGGTTTAGATTTGTATTAGAAGCCGATTTTTATACTTTGAAATTTGGAATTTACTCCAATGAAATTGGCTTTGTGAAGTTTCAACGCAGTCCTATTAAAAACCTATCCTTAGACTTACTTTGACATCTTGTCTTATACGTTAAAGTAGTCCGTTATACTTGTATGTCCTTATACTTATATCCTTACCTTATTTACGTCAATTATATTAAAATTGTAGTTTGTTGAGCTATGTTCTATTTAAGTAGTTAATATTGAAAGATTAAATCATAAAAAAAATAAACTTTCATATTCAAAAAATATATGTCTTCAAAAGTTTCAAGCTTAAAACCACGGAAGTTCGTTAAACCAACACTTCTTCAATCACGATAATATAAATCTCAACAAAACGGCACGCTATAAAAAGATGAACAATAATTCTTTTTTATTACGCGCCAAAGTGGGAATCTCATTGTCGGCGAGGAAATAAATAATAGCAGGATAGAAAAGAGAAAGGGAAATAACACAACATAAAATATTAAGATTCACCCTGGATTGGCATCATTCTGCGGTCGCCACGGATTTCTTCCAAGGGGATGCTGAGATACCTACATCTTTGAATGTTAATGTTATTTGCATATCCGAAAAGTCATGAAATAAATCAGCCGAGACGGACAATGGGGACGGCTATTCATTTTCCTTCCCTTGTCTACGCAAGTAGCAATTAATGTAAAAAAATGTTAATGCATTTCGATTTTCCATCGTAAAAAAACAATACACTCGAATTCAAATTTGGAATTCATTTTATTCCGAATCCGAATAAACTGTAAATCACTATACCATTTGGAAATCCTTGGAAATCGCTCGATGAGCCCTCGTCGGGTAATGTCAGGATCTCGCATCAAATTGCGCCGTATTGTGTGTCAAATGCGAGAAAAACTGTGAAAGTGTTAGGGTAGAATTTACATAAGTTGCGACAGAGGGTATCCTACAATACATACAAAAATATTCAGGGCCGAGGTGATGAGAACCCTCCGGCGACTGCATGCATAGCCTTTATGATGGGGAAAATATTTACAGCTGACGTGAAAATGGTGTATTTATGAAGCAGCTGAAAGTAGCACACAATTCATGTGAGGGATCTCGCAGGAGGAGCAATGACGTGCATTATTGTTTTACACCGGGTTAGAGATAAATTGTAAGTTACTGTGCTGTTCAAATGAATTTAAATTCAGCAGAGCTGTTATTGTTTTTAGATGAATGGTGGTTTTATCTCTAAATATTGCATAAGAATTGGAACGCGTAAAGGAAATACAAGTCAAAGAAATAGATCAAAGTAGTATTTGTATCTGTTTTCAAGTATAACAAAGATTTTACGATGAAGTTTGTATGTAGTAAAGATAGCGTGGTTTTGTTTACCAACTGATTGTACGATCGTTATCGATTGCAGGCGGGAAAGTTTTTTATGAATTAACCGTCAAACAAGTAAAGAAGAACAATGAAAAAACAAACTCTTCAAACAAAAATCGATGACAATCTGGGCCAAAAACTTCGTGGAACTTTGCCGACAAAAAGATTTATATACTTATAAAAAAGTGAACGGGAAAAGAAGTTTTGGAAAACTTTAAATTGCGACCTTGAACCGGTTGAACTTTGTTTCAGATTACTATTAGTGAAGTCGAGGAGTTCTTGCCCCCTTCTCAGTTGACGTGCCGCGGACAGATCATGTCATTAACATTGGCATAAATATGATAGGGATATTTTGACTCTAAGGGGTTTGGTTTGAAGTCTGATGCACGTTTGTGGATGGGGTGCGATGAACCAGGATCGATCGGAGATGGGCAGAGAGAGCCCGCGGACCTACTCAAACTTTCGGGTCGGTTTTAATGAAACAATTCCGGAACTTTGCCGTATTTAGGTCACACCGCCAAGTTATATGCGTGCTTGAGTAGCAATCATTTGACTTGCATTGCGTGTAAATATAAATTATTGTATACTTGTGTTTTATGATATTAATTTAAATAACAGAAATAAATTACAGTACATTGCTAAAATAAAAAATAAGTTGTAAAGATATAACACATTAACATGCTATATTTTTTTATGTTTTAACAGTTGTACAATAACAACTCTTTAAACAACAATAGCTTCATTTTATCACGTCACTAAAGAGATGTCTTGTTAGACAATATGCCATCAACATTTACATCTAAAAAGCGTTTTATAAAGCTGCCCCGTCAATTGTGACATCGTTTTCTTTATTAACTGTTAACTAGGACCGGGTGTTTATGTAAATTGTTATTGCTTTTTTAAGAAAAACCTCGTTTGACACGTCTGAAGGGCCTCTCTAAGGCCCGCTCGTTACTAGAGATCCTTCGCTTGGCCCCGCGCGGGACACAATGGGATTTTGAAGGTAAATAAGTCTTTAAAAGAGGAATAAGTAAATTAGAAGCGACAAGATAGGAATCTCCCCTATTTTTTTTCGAAGGCTGGGGTGAGAAAAAAAGGCGATCGCCTTCGAAAGAATCGGGCTATAAGAGTATGGAAAGGCATTTTATTTATAATATATTTTTATAAAATTGCTCTAGTTTTTAAAATTCTTAAATATCCAATGATAGTTGCTAGTCTTGCTCGTTTTGCTACTAATCACATAAGGACTCCTTTTGATCTCATTTAAGTACTAGAGGTGAATTGCATACCCAATACCCATAACAAAATCCTTGCAAACGGGATATACCTATAAAAACTAATTCAGACTAACAATTGCAATAGAAGGATAAGCAAATTTAGAGTTTCTCGATATTATTGCTTTGGGTTTATTTCTAATGATGTTTTTTTCTAAATTACTCCACTGTTGAGACTGTTAGATTAAAAGCCTTTGTATATTTTAGATAAAACATTTATTTGAGCTGCTTATTATACAGCGTTCAAAATGGAAGAGACCATCGACATCACCTAGTGATGTGACGGTGTAAAAGTGTTGTACTTATGATACTAGACTATTTTACATTATCGATAAGGTTTTTCTGATACTTAATATAGATAAACCTATCAAATTATTTGTGTTCAATTATTGATTGAACAGAGGCAAACCAACCAAAACAAAAAAAAATGATTAGACAGAAGATAGACCAGCCATTAATTTTTATTATATTAAAAAAAAGAGCACATGTTTTCAGAAATGACGACCGTCGTGGTTTCAAAAGGTTTTCGAATGCAGACCGCAAACTGGCAAGCTCATAACGGTCACCGACTAGCCGACAATTAACCTGACTAAGATCGCAGGTAACCGCTGGATGTGGACCGCTTCCAACCGTTCCTTGTGGAAGTCCATGGTGGAGGCGTGTGTCTAGCAGAGATGTCCTATGGCCGAGATAATGACGATGATGAAACAAAAGAGGACCGTAGTTCTCAAAGAATAATTCCTATTCTAATATTAATACTATTTTATCAAGCGTCTACGATGAGAAGAAGGCAGAAGCCGTCTCCACTCTAATATTACAAAAAAAATCCCATAAAGGCGAGTGCGGCGACGCTCTCGGACGGTATCGTAACAGCTGCCGCCAACGATACCTACTTATTAAGCCGTATCCGTAAGTACAAGCCTCTGTCCTCCATCTTATGCCTACTTCCTCATGTTTTTAAATTATAATCGCCAGATGGATTAGGGGACGCTTCGGAGCCAATTAACTTGGAGTTTACCTGAGATGCAAACGCTATTACAACATGTACATAAATATATAATACAGAAATTTTTATGTATGAAAGAAAGGAAGCAATAAAATATGTTTATGTTTTTGTGGTACGTATTGCAGCAATCTCTAAATATGTAAAATACAGCCCCAGTATGTTAGTAGTCGCAGTAACTAAAAAAAATACTCGTCCTTACCCAAGAGTATGTTTTGTGTAGACACTTCCAGAACATAGAATATATGACTAGCTGGCTACTAATTTTTTTGTATCATATGTTTTGACAACAAAGTTTTTTTTATTTTACATTAGATAACCTGGCAAACTCTGCCGTATAAGCTATCAAAATATTCAAAGTAACACGAAACTTCATTTTAATTACTTTACGTCAATGACTGATGATTAAATTATTTTGATATTAATTGTTGAACAAAAATGACAGCATTTCACAATCACGATAAAAAATGATTTGTGGGGTGAAAAATACTATACGACCTATTCTCGGAACTAGCAAATATACACATCGAATTTCATAAAAAATGGTCAAGCTGTTTCGGAGGAACTCAATAACAAACATAAAATTTGTATATGTTAACTCTGTATTAAATTGACTTAAGTGATAGTTTCAGAAAACTGTTTAAAATTATTATTATTATTATTTATTATATTTTAAAATATATTAAATAAGTGTCCATAAGTATAAATATTGGTAATATACCAATTAGTTTGTCCAAAAATGATTTAATACCTAAAACAAAACTAATGATAATTGTCTATATAATAGATGAGTTATGTCACATGATGATTTCACTAGGTACCTCTGAGACAACATTGTAGGGTCAGAATTAGCTTCGTTTGCCGAAGGGATGTCTGAAAGTGACAGCTGTCAAAATATTCTAATTTTAAATTAATCCGCCGACTTCGGGGTATCGGATGATTTAGGGAAATTTTACCCCTACGAGATACTTTCGGTATTTGATTTGAAAAAGGTGAAGGAAGAGCTGATTACCGGTTTTATTATTTGAATTTCATTTAGAGGTGAATTATAAAAATATGACGCTTACTGAGTTTCTACTACCATATATTACTGTCAGACGGTGTTGGCCATAATCGACCACGATTGCTCATAGGGAAGAGAGGCGTAGGTAACATTTTCTTAAATTCAGCCATTATAACAATTTATCTTCCTTGTTCAAAGGGCCCCTGAAGACCTAAGGAGAGTTTAGCAAAGACTGAAAATGATCTTACAAAGTGTAGTCCCCGTTGACGCCTCGAGGCTTTGAGGCGATACAGACTTTAAGAGTTATGCAAATGTTATAGACAACAAAAAAGTTAATGTCAATGATAAGTGCGGGCCCAGGGGAGCGATCATGCGCACACTGCCTTTTTTACCGCTTTTTTCTTAAACTCATCCGAGGGCGGGCTTATTTGCGCAGCCATGCTATTGTGTAGCCCTCTTTAATTTATTTTGTTATTTTGCGAGTCGTTTACACTGTACTCTTATTACTGGCAATCAAATTTCATGATCTGATGAAAAAAACAACGTTAACTAAGAGAGTTAATAAGAATCACTTCTGAAAAAAAAATACACTGCTACATACTATTGTGTTTTTTATACACCCTTTATAGAGGTACAGAATTATTATTTTTTCTAGTAATCATTAATTTAGTTAAGAAATATAAAAGTATGGGATACATGATTATGGTTTGTAATTAATAAAAGACGTGAGAAAAACTGGAAAGTAGAACTCGCGCATTGAGGGTTTACCAAAACAGTTTTGTTTGTTTTTTATGAATATTTACTCAAAAATCTTGTTTTTCTCTACTTTTAGTACTTGAGTACTTTTATTATAATTATGTGAGAGGTTACACTTTTTACAAAGTAACACAGTTTTATGTTTTATCGTATTGATGAAAATACTTAAGTGAAAGGCATACTGAAACCGGGCAAACGTAAGATGAAGGTTTATTAACACGGTCCCGTTTTAAGGTGTAAGATCCTCAAAAGAAACAGCTAGCCAAAAACCGACAGACTTCATTCTGTACTAAGCCAATGTTAGTATAAATAAATAAAATATAAGAACCCTCTCAATCACCACAAGACGAAGTCACCTCATCTGATTGTCCTCAAGAGGACAGGAGTGCCTGTAAAAAGCACTTAACTGGAGATGGAATTAGAAACAGGTTAAATGAGGGGGACGGAGTGTGGCAGGTGTATAGCAAAAGTCAACGTTCGGATCTACTTATAGACTACAATTAGTTTAAATGCACCAGTTTACTATACATAATACCGTACATAAATAACAGAAAGTTTGCGACGACAGCATAATTTGTATTGGGCCTAAAACAAGAATAGCTTGCATCACAATCATTGTATCGCCGTCTTGCGTACTAACGCTTAACGTGCGTTATTCAATTGTTTAACAATTTACAGCATTGCCATAACCTCGGGATATGCATTGTGTAAATTTAGTCAAGTAAACACCACACAAAAGTTGAACACAAATTGTTTAACAATTGAATAACGCACGTGCTGTCCGTACGCGTCACAGTTGTACTAGATAAGTAACAGCTAGTGGTGAGTTTTGTTTTTGAGTTTGATAGGCTTAACTAAGTCGTTTTGCTAAATCCACTTTAATTAAACCATAATCAACTGTTCTCATATGTGGTATTTTTTTAAGTGTATTAGACATGGAAGATAAAGTAAGCTGAGAAGACTCAAAATTGTCTATTTAGCAAATCGTAAAGCCTTTATATATTTTCACATTCATAAGAGAGATTATAAAATAACTTAAAATAACTTGTAGTTATTAAAAACAAATTAAATAAATAATATTTATAAATTATTTTAATTATATATTTAATTTAGTTTATTAATTATGTGTGTTTTTATTTATTATATTTATTTATTAATTTCGTTACAATCATATAAAACGTGGATTCGATGTAGGTACAGTAATAAAAACTTTTACTTGTCTTTCGATAACATGAGTGTGAGACTGGCATCCAAAAAAGGTTTCCCTGTGTTGGTTACCAGGATACCAGCATTCACCTCCGGGTAATTTATAAAACAAGTGAAATAATTATTGATAGAATGAGACATCAAGTGAAGTAAAAATTTGCATGCATTCTTTTTTGTATTTACCTTTTTACCGATGCGAACTATATACTATAAACAAATTCCGTTCAAAAATTAACTACGGGTGTCGACGTTAGTTGAGCTCCCCAATTAATGTACCTTGTTAATAAGATAGAAAGGCTCCAGTGAAAAATTCAGCGCGTCATCTACAGCCGAGTGGTAGTTAAAATTAAAAATGCACACGCGCCCAAGACGCCCAAGGAAAAGTGCTAAACCAAGTGTATAATTCTGAACATTGTTAAGGGACTTGCGAAACGCTTTAGAAAAAATGTTATTAAGCTTTTGTGTGGTGTTTACTTGACTAAATTTACACAATGCATATCCCGAGGTTATGGCAATGCTGTAACCGATGAATAAGACATTTTTAGACTAAATAATTTAGTTATCACCGGTAGTAAAGGCGAATCTTTCTCTGTCATTTGGTTCTATGTTTGTTACTTTCTCACACCGAAACGGTTGCACGGATTTGCATGCAATTTTGATTAAAGATAGCTTATATCCTGGAGAACACATATACTACTTTTTATATCCTAGATAAAGTATAGTTCCTGTGGGATAACTGAGGCAATGTGAAAATATTAGACTTTTTTTTACTTTACCTTGCGTTTGACAACTGTCTCACCTGATGTTAAGTGACGTTATCTACATCTACGCGATTGAAACCGTGAGGCGCAGCTAGTTTAGAACACAAATATTGCGTTAGCGTTAAGTTTATATTATCAAATGTTTGAGATACACGATACGCCTGGAAGGACCAAAAATATGATCAGCATATCATGACTCTGCAGTCATTTAAAACAAGCGAATATTTTGTTCACTAATATATATATATTATATATATATATATATATATTTAATATATATTTTTCCTATTAACCGTCGTGTTATCGACTACGCGTAAGTTTCACATTTTAAGAAATCCCGTTTTAAATATTCTAAAGTCATATTGCGCATGAGTTTGAACAAAATTGTTAATCACATCTATCGTTTCGGTAAATAAACGAGAAAATGTGAACAAGTTATCACATATTTTCTGCTCCACTTTCTCCAGTTATTCAAATATTCTCAGTCAAACGCACAGGTATTCAAACAGGTTCATATCTTGGCATAATTTAATTCATATAGCAGACAAATTTTCGGAGATAAATTTCCATCTCATATAACGAGCTCGTACCGATACCTACCGATTTAATATCCCACTCATAATTGAAGCGAACGTTCTTCCAAACCCATTACCCGCCTGTGGAGTCTGCGGAGTCTTGTAGACTCCCTGTAATGAACTCACATTATAAATGCAACGAGGCATCGCCTCCGAGATGCACCAGACGAAGAATTAATTCATTTGCATGTAAAACTTATACGAACGCTACTTAAGATTAGGTAGAGATCGGTAGGGCGCGGAAAGTTCGAGTTTGATATTAGGTTATGAAGGAAATTAGAACACGCACTTGCCGCCTTCGCTCCGAAATATTAAGATAACAATCAGCACCGATTGTACAACAACAGAATAAAATGGCAATATACTCTGTATCGGTATTCTGTTCTTGAATTCATTCATCTTTTTGTATCAAATTTTTTGTTAATAATTATTGATTAATAATTTTATGCTGGCCATATTCCCCTGTAAACATAAACTAAACTTAAATTAAGTACATAGAATAGTTCTTATTCCATTTACGCTAAATTCAAAGGCGTAAAGCACGTATCAATAGGCATCCTGAAACTAGAATGTTTAAATTCAACTGATGATGTTTTTAGCCAATACCTATAATGAGTAATCTCTATAAAAAACTTTAGCAATTTAAGAGGAAAATATTTGCAAGAAATAATTGATCTATGTTATGTATATGAAGCGATTTGATGATATACTTTATTGCAAAATAAACGGACACCTAACTAAAAAAAAAATGTTATCGTTACTATTTAGTTTGTTTTATAATTTTCAATCAATTATAAAAAATCTATAAAAATATACATACATATGTAAATTTTTTTAACATATAAAAATACGGGAAATATTAACGCTATTTCCCGTAGGGATCCAGAACCTTTACTTTCGCTTCATCCACGCTAATCAGACCTTTCATACAAGAGCGTCGGTTTAGAGTACTCTTGAGCTGGCCCTTTCTTAGAACTCCTTCAATCTGATTTCGGAACGAAATCAGAATCGAATTAAAAAAATATAATCATTAAAAAAAATATGCAAATGAGTTTAGATATAAACCACATTATTTTTTGTATGTGGCAGCCTTAAGTTTAATAAATGTTGTCAGTTGAAAAATGGCGCCAAATAATCCTGATGTGCTCTATTGACATTGAATCGTAAAAGACAAACAAGCAAACTGAGTTTCTCTTGCTTCGTACCTACCATTGTAAGTAGGTATCTACTTGTGACCTATTGCAGACGATGGAGACGAGATGGAGCGGCGCGCGGAGAGCGACGCCCACGCACCAGCTGACGAATGGCTCAGAAAATAAGTAAATTGCACTGATAAACAATAAAGTTGTCTGTTGTATGTATTGCTTCCGGGCTGTTTGGCCGTGGTCTATGTGAAACTTTTGTTCCAGTATCAGATAAGACGCCGCGAAGGAGAGTTCTACGCTCTTGTCGCCGCTCGGACCTGAACCACTGAAGATGTCGACCGCAGTGATCGACGAAACGTCTGGAACAAAAGTTTCACATATACCACGGCCAAACAGCCCGGAAGCAATACATACAACATGCAACGCCGGCCGTGAAAGCCTTAGAGTTTACAATAAAGTTGTCTTTGGTAAAGTGCATTGTTAACTGTTAATCAAACTTTTGTATACTGTTTAAAGAAGTTTACCAATAAATGGAACCTCAACACTCAAACGTATGGAATAACCTGCCGAAGTCAGTACCATGAGCACAATATTTTGATATCAGTTACTTTTGAACTATCATGGTACCGACTTTGACAAGTTATTTCTCACTTTTGAGTGTTGAAGCCGAAAAGAAAAAGTTTTTACTAAAAATGGATTTTTGGTAAAAACTTTTTTTTCCCCTTTTTTAACCTTTGCTACTCATCGATTGCTATTGTGCATGTTCACCGATTTCTCCACCAGCAACTATAATGTCATCAATGTATGCGTAGCACTTTTCAGTTATTGAAGTGTAACTCCGGTACCGATTTTGATGAAATGGGACGGATAAATAAATGGGACTACACGGGAAGCACCAACATTCTAATAAAAAAAGAATGATCAAAATCAGTTGACACAGTCAAAAGTTATGAGGTAACAAACATAAAAAATACCTACGGGGCGAATTGAGAACCTCCTCCTTTTTTGAAGTCAGTTAAAAACAGGAAAATGACTACCTAAAAATTTCTACGCGACATACTACTTGTCTCGTTACGTGAGTGAGAATGTACTGTGAGTGTTTAAAGTTGTAGCATTGAAATAGAAATGCCATAAGCTCTTTTTACTAAACAAAAGGGTTCAATTTCTGATACGCAATCTTCCAACGAATTTGTTCTATCTGAAAGAGTTTACTAAAGAACTCTCTCTAAAAGTCCAAGATAAGACCGACCGATAAAATCCTCCGTCGCAGCTAGTAAAACATAAACCCTTCCGATATGTTTATCACGTGGCGGACCCATGATTTAGACCATGACAGCTCTATTAGGGTAAACATTCATGCAGTGTTTCTTAGGACATTATTACAAGATCAAGTACGACGTAAATATAGTGGTGTTTACGTCCGTGAAAGTTAGAAGCGTGATTGCATAATACACCCAATAACAGTTTAAGCGGAAATCTCAAAACTTTTTATGAAGTTGTCCGAAATCAATTCATGTACGTGCTTATAACGTGACTGGTGTAAAAAAGACACTGATGCTGCATTAGGTGATAAAAATAAGCTGTTGGGAATCTCAGTGACGCGCGGCAGATACATCATAGATTTGGACGTTTGACTATCTCTTGATGAACATTGACGATCCGGTCGAAAATGTAATCAAGCTGGGCCTAGAATATTTGTTGGCTCTCAAGGATAGCTGCCTCAACACACTATGTGTGTCGTGTTTGGTGAGGATTTTTCAAACTTGAGGGCTGCCAAGAGCCAGGCAGATACTCGAAAGTAACCTACCACAATGCTGGGAATTTTATAGCGGCGTTACCTTCACCGGAAGCTCAAGCCGTTGGAAGGGATCTAACCAGCATCCGTCACTTTGACGCCGACGCTCAGCTATCATCGCTTCATTGTTTCTACATTGACATTGATATCTTGGTGATAATTTGTCGTCGCAATAACATTATCACAGATTACATAAGAGTTACTTAGTATCTCGTTACCTTGCTTTTTCTTTCTTAAATTGTTCTTTTACATTAACACTGCACAATACTGCATTGAGCTAAAAAAATATACATAGAACATAAACTTACAAATTATAATTAATTCAAAATTACATTCACTATGGTAATACAGCCAACTTTGTATATTACCCTCTACCAGGCATTTGGCAGACATTACATTGTTTGTGTTTTTTTTATATTGAGAATAGGCAAGCGTTTGACTACCAGCTCACCTATGGTAAGTGATGATGCTTTTTCATAGACCTATGATGAAGCACGCCTGCCTAGAAAATTTCTATGTATATTTGTGGAATTACATAACTTAATTCCAGCGTCCCCATTTTATCATCGGTCAAGTAGAAGTGCGGCAACGCGCCATCGCTATATGGTAGACGTACCACCTATACGAACGAACAAAGCATTTTTCATCAACTTTCGTAATGCGTACTGCCAAGAAATGGAACTCGTTGCCTGAGTCTGTGTTTCCCGATAGGTACAATCCTGGAGTCTTCAAGTCACGAGTGAATGGGTACCTTCTAGGTTTGCGTGCTCTATCGCAGACCGCGTCGTCACTTAACATCGGGTGAGATAGTGTTCAAACGCAATATAATATTAAAAAACTAAAATTGATACGTTTGTTACCTTTTCGCCCTCAAACCGCTTTGACCAATTTTGATTAAATTTGGAAAGGATATAGGTAAAACATCACAATCATCACCAACGTTATTAATTACCACGCAGGTGAAATTGCGGGGCGCAGCGAGTGAACAATTAAGCCATCCTACACTTCTTATAACCGCTATCTCAGAAAGGATCTGGTCTTCTTTTTTAATGTCTAAAATACATGTACTCTTATTATTGTTCTATTATTTCTAAACAGGGCTTTTTTCATTCTATATGCATGGTAACCCTACCCGTATTTCACGTATGTGCGTTCCAAATTGAATTGATATGTTTCCGCTAACGGTGGGCCGCGGCATTTTTCAAACCGTATCGCGTAGGTATGATGCGCCCGCCAAAGCGCCCGGAAAATTGTACAGCTCGAAAAAAGAAACATAAGTAAAAGTGAAAAGTATAGGAAAATTTTAGGTTTTTAGGGTTCTGTACGGAATGAGGATAACGAACAGAGCTTCGTTATCCTTATACGTAGGATTATATAAGACTGCGCTGTTCATCTCTATATTCGCGGGTTGTATCTCATAAACCACAATACTTAGGATGGCTGTAATCTTGATAGTATGTAGAGCATTGATTTATAAAAACGTCTAAAATATAAAAGTTATAAAGTAAAAAGAATATAGAAGTTGCATCTAAGAGAAGTGTTTTTTATTGCTAGATTAAGAAAGCAGAAACTCTACGTATGTCATTTCAACATACGCTTGACCGGTGGCTCTCCTTCTAACGATTAAGTTGTCCGCTCACCAATATGAATTGTTTGAGTTTATTCTACTCGAGTTAAGTTTCTCTTTTTTGCCATCCCTACAAGTGATATGAAATGTAAGGATAGGGGGTAGTAAAGAGTGCAAACGAGCGGGTCGCAGTGTCAGACGCCCGCTAAGAACATTGCAAATCCAACATATTTCACCTCAGAGAGCCGCCTAACCGGCTCGAATCCGGGAGTGATATATCATTGTGATTTATCGATCTTGATTTTAGATGATATTGTACAAAAAATGATGAGTTTTACTAAGGATACTTATTAACGTTAACCATTTACAATTGTGTTAAATAAAATAAGAAGAATGACGCCTTTAGGTGGTTTGATTTAAATATAAAAAGCAATAATGATACAGATCAACCAAACAGTTTACAGTAAGCAAAGGATGCATAAAATTTGACACAATTAATCCTTGATATTATTTTATCACTCAGAAGTTCTGTAAGTTATTTTTTTATTAATCTTGCTTTTCTTAACTTCAACAAGTTATTTCACACTTGTGAGTGTTGAAGCCAGTTCCATATTTTGGTAATTTTTTTTTATAAAATCTATATACCTACAAATTTGTACGGAACTCTCGGTGGGAGAGTGCGAATCGCATTTGTTTGATTTTTATATTCACATTTCACTGTGTTGTATGATTGTTGCGTTATTAAATGATTTTAAAGAAAAAAGTTTTTATTTAACCTCAATATTTGATTTGGCTACTACCCTCCAGTTTAAAAAACTATGACCAAACACACATTGTGCTCTTCGAAAGCCAGTCTACATATTATTATATTCTATGGCGTGATTCCCTTCAATCATATCATCACTGATCATCAGGTGAGATACATAGTGGCCAACCGCTTTCATACATCATTTATAATCAAGTGCTCAAGTTCTCGTTCCATAAAGCATAAAATAAATACAGCCTAAACATTGAGTTTTTGAAAAACTAACTAAAAGCGTAACTAGATCCTGTCTGGATATTACAGTGCGTTCAGAAAAATACTCCATTGTGATTTCAACTTTGTATTGAAATCATCAACCGTAATCACAATTTGTAAGATCGCTGTTGATGATCATAATCATAATCAGGTATTTTTTTCTTTATTCCTATAAGAATATAGGATAGTTCAATAAACGTGTTCTTCTTTACTCACTACTAATTGGTTGATATTAGCAAGTTGAAAGTCGTCGATAAACTTTTTTAATTTTTTTTATGCTGTATAGATCTAGCGTTTAGCCAATACCTCACTTGATAGTCAGTGACGATGTGGTCGGAGATTATCACGCTAGACCTAGAATACTCACTGGCTCTCAAGGACTGCTGCCTAAACACACTATGTGTTTGGTGGCAGTTTTTCAAACTTGAGGGTGGTAGCTAGCCAGGCGGGTATTCGAAAGTACCCTACCACCATTCTGGGAATTTGATAAGGGTGTTACCTTCACCGGAACCTCAAGCTCTTGTTGGGGATCGAACCAGTATCCGTCAGTTTGACAGGCAACGCTCCCCCCGTTGAGCTAACATCGCTTCAAAAGGATCATTTCAATGATTTTTTTTTTTTTTTTTTTAAAATTTATTAAAAGGCTCTTCCGACAGTACATAACAAAAATTTACAATTTAATGCGAAAAATATAAGTATAGGTAGTTGATGTACCAACAGCGAAGACCACAGATTAAAAGCCAGACTTAGCAGTCATAAATCCATTACCTAAGATTTTAAACTGATATCGTATCGGTATAAAGCTCAGTGCACACAACTTCGCAACATATATCCCCACACTATGTCCCCCGTAGCGCAAACTTAACCTTACCTTGCCCTCTGACTGTATCAAAATGATAAAAATGATCAGATCCAATAACCATTCATCCATCAAGTGTCAAGATATAATCTCGGGATGGCGGCGCGAGCTGCTTAGCCCCCAGACTCAGGAGAAACGCCGAATATAAAAATGCCTTAGAGATTTACAGGTTTCGTGAAACGATCTCATTCGCGATCTTGGATGCATTGTGGCGAAGAGACCGTTTAAGGTGGAAACGAAAGATTTATCTTTAAAGTCCTTCTGCTGATCTTCCTATGGCAATAAAAATGTGTTATTTTAATAATAAACTATGAAACGAATAACCCAATTTAGAAATCAAGGTAATTATTGTTTATTTTATTATTCCTGAACCTTTTGGCAAAAATATTCAGATGTTTGATATGGTATTTCTTTCACTTATTGCAATATTGATTTGTTGGTTACAAAAACCTAAATGAGAACTATGTTAATTCATGTGCAGTTCAGAAATTTAGAATGTTGTTTTTAATATTCATTTTTCTTAAAGGTAAGCTTACGTTTGATCGCTGTCCCGCTGTCTCACCTGGTATTAAGTGACGATGCGGTCTAAGGTTAGCACGTAAACTTAGAAGGTAATTATTAGGTTGTACTTATACCAGGTAAAAAAGATAATTAACCGTATTGAAGGTAAGAAACCGCAGAATCTTTATCATAAAAACATTTTCTCATCCCCACTGTACACTTTTGTCTTATCGTATCATTTTTGCTAACCGTAGGGCAGTAAGAAATCTGTTTGTATCTGGCATTCCGGGCCAGCGACCGATTTAAATCTCTTAAGCTGGCTGCGACCGGCCGCGGGCGCTACTCGAGATCTCACAAATCTTTCATAATCTCACAAGATCCCGCGAGGGGCGTTTTTCATAGTGTACACAGCGCTTTGAAGGTCAGACCGGCAAAAACTACTTCAGAAAAAAGGTAACATTTCACTGGTACCATATTTTGGAGCATGTTTGATTAATGGGGTTTAATATGGAATGACTCCATCAACAATGTTTTAATTTTATTTCCCCGTATCGTATCGTATATTTATATTTCACAATATGGGGCAGGTACGGCCGGTATTCATAAGCAAATACAAGGCGAGGGTCGCCATAATTTTTGGTTTGCATTTTTCCATCGCGACCGCGAACTCGATTTTCACTCCCAAGGGCGGACGGACGCTCGGCCTCAAAAATATTAATGAAAATTTTTACATAAATTTATTCGACTGAGGGGGCCATGCGTCGCTGCGAGAGTCGATGGGGCACGCTTCTGTTTTTTATTTATTAATTTAATGGTATTTCGGTCTAATTACTTGACTGAGGTATAATTCATTGGCTTGGTAACGAATATTTGTGGGTTTTTATGTGTGTGCACAGTTTATTTGTTTATATATCTGTTGTTTGTATAAAATCGTTATCATAATAATAATTTGTATATATAAACTTGAACGAATAACACACAATTCAACCCATATTCTATAATAAAACCTACATTAAGAAAAAAAATATTTCTGTGTGGTCAATTCTGCGGTAATTGAATTTAAAAATCCTATACCCTATAACACAGTATTAAGATAATTTGATACTCCTTTTTTCCCTATTAGTCTGCACTAGTAGCGCCCCGCGGGGGCGGTCCATAATCCCAACTTAACTCACCCACTCAACTATCCCACGGGAACTATACTTTCCCGGGATAAAAGTAGCCTATTGTTTAATCCAGGGTATAATTAAGCTATCTCCATACCAAATTTCTTCGAAATTGGTGTAGGCGTTTGAGCGTGAAGAGATAACAAAAATACACACATACACACTTACACACATACATAACCTTTCGCATTTATAATATTAGTAGCATTTTAAAGCATGGACTTTGATTTGATAATGAGAAATAAAACTCGAAGCTTGGCAGTTGGCGCTGCTTTTACTAGACGGGTTTTTTGATGAATAAATATTATTTTTGGTATTTGTGTTAATTTATATCATTAAAACATTTGCTTTCCTCCTTTAAAGCGCTAACGACAAAAATGAAATAAAATGAACAAAAATTTACATTTTTGTCTAGTCAATCGATACTAGACACATCTGTATTGAAGACTTGGAACTTTTCTTCCTCTTTGAAACCTTATCGTACATATTTGATTAAATAAACTCCCTTCTTAAATTTTTAAACTTCAAACCTTCAACTTATTGAGTTCTGTAAAAACCAAAGCATTCTTGGCTTTAACCCTTCACTGGTAGCTTCAAAAGAACAAACGCAATATATCGGGGTCGGGCTTAATTTGCCGCTACCTAAAAAGCGAGTAGCCGGTCGAATGCTCCAAATTACTTCGCGATATTTTTAACGTGCGGAATGCACCCGTTTCGGGTTGCCCCGTCCAATATTAACCGGAGCCAGTTCAAGCTGCGGCAGAAGGGTTAAGATCCTAACGTTCAATCGGAAGTAAATTATTTTCTCCTATGGCGAGTTTCAAATTTTTTATAGAGTCTAATTAGCAGTCCAATCAAAATGCTCTCGCACGCGGAAAGCATAAACAGGAAGGGAGCCAAGATTCCTAATTTGTCGCGCTGTGTTAAGTCTGAGATTTTTTCTTCAAATGAATTTCCCATCTTGGGGGACATTGGCTTCTTGCCGTATTTACAGAGAGCACCCAACGAGTCCCACTTTGTTGTTTAATGAAATTATCGGTTTACCGAGTAAATGAACAAAGCCAGATTTCGTTTTCGACGGCTCGGTCAAAAAAGGAGGGGAGTGAGGCTTGTTTTTGTTTTCGAAGGTGGTCCGAATAGACTCCTTTGTGGCGTTCCTCGTCTCGGCTCTGTACTTAATCAATTATAGTCGATTCGTTAATTCGAGATGCAAAGGGGATTAATATTCAAAACAACAAAGGAATTGAACTATTATTCGAGATTGTTAATTGGTAAGTTTTGTTTTTAAAATAAGAACAACCGCTTTGAGTCACATTTTCCGTACGTGTGATAATGACAAAAGTCCGGAGTAAGAGGATGCAATTAGACACTAATCTACAAAAGAATATAGCGACCCTCCGACACTAATGGCCGTTCTACTTAATTATATAAAGTGCTTAAGTAAATGATAGCTAATTCTGGCGCGTGCCCGGCGCCCCGTAAACAAGAGGTGTGACTTTTCACCATTGTCGACGATCTGTCACTTCCACTTCCGCCGTGGACCTTTTCCCCGCAATTCTTTTATTGTTGGCCTTTCTACTGAAAAGAATACTTTCTTTTCTTTTTTATCCTTTGCTGCAATTGGCACCCTCCGGTAATGGTTGTTGAGAGTGTTGATTAAATACTGCTGTCAAAATTTGCCAACTTTTGTTAGCTGACTTTAAAATTTATGTTAAGTAAAACTTTTACCCAAGTGTTATCCTATTTCAATTATTATTTTGAAAATAATGTGCATGACCCTTGTCATTATCTTAAAAAAATATCTATGACTTATTTGTGAAAAGTTTTTAACTAAACACCACATTAAGTTAGATGAATGTGTTGTTTACTTATGCTCAATAATAAAAAAAAAGAACTTTTGATAGTAGTACCTATGGGGTAACGTTTTTTTTAAATCGCGCACCGACTTCATGAAATTATCTACTAACTTTGGCTTACATGTATTTGACAGCAATATTTGGCATAATTCGTTGTGTTTTTATACATTACCTAAAGAGATTACACGTGTCAAATATACCAATTTTTTATCCATGTTGTCGTCCTGTCGATGCAAAATTTACATTTAAATAGAACATCTGCGAGCAAGTCGACCCTCTCGCAACGTTCTACGGCGTTTTTCTTACCCGCTAATTTGTAAATCGTTCCGTAATATCGAAAAATTAAAATGCTGATGTCATATTTTACTCTCTATTTATATGTTAATATTGAAATCTTTGAAGGGATGCTTGATTAAAATATCAATGGGTAATTTGGGAGGATTCACTAAAGATTTCCTTCAAAAAGGTCGTGAGAGGAATTATAATCTCCGCGAAAGCGGTAAAGTGTAATGTAGGCTATTACAATGCAAAATTTGCTCGAATACAACAACTGTGATGAGCCTTAATCTTGACTCTCATCCATTTCTCTCGGTATAACATCTCTGCAATTATTTGTAAGGATGAGCAAGACGGAAGGGTTGAAGCAGTAAACTGAATGCCGCAGTATTCGTGAATGAAGCACTCTCCATCTCGGGGGCCAGTAAATATTATTTTTTTATGTTAATAACCACCCGATTGCGTTAATAAAGCCTTACATCTCGTAATTAGCCGCCATTGTCTGCGAGGCGGCAGAGCGGAGAGAAAATGAATTGAAATAATCCTGGTAAGGTTTGCCCATTGCATTGTAGGTTTTAGTAAATGTAAATGTTTAACAAAACGTTGGTGTAATTGACTAGAAATTCGCTGCCCAGAAAAGAAAGTACTGCTATATTAAAAAATGAAATAAAAATTTAAGCACTGAAAATGCATATATAACATCAATACTTAAATAAAAATTATTATTGAGTCAATAGCAAAAATCATTACGAATATTCTAATTTCAAATAGGATTAACAACTATCTGGAACAGATTTTATAAATGGATATTTTAATAGCATTTAGTGCGATGTATGTGAATGTTTGAATGTACGCTTATATTGTTGGAATATTTTTTTATTTTCTTACATTTTGTTGCCAGTATGTGCACGTAGATACTACGATACCTATAAATAATATAAATAATGTCAAACCAAGTACCGCATTAGCCACTTTTTAGGATTTCAGCCAATTTCCTAGAGAATGCTTCATCATATCAGAACTTGTGAGTTGATGATGACTTAACCTTCTGATAAATCGCGTATCCGCCATAGTGGGTCCATAAATGAATCAGGTTAACAATACCGTTTTTAAAACTGTCGCGGCTTGCTTCATGGTCACTTTCAAAACATTTGCCGTGTATGATTCCTAAAGATTTATCTAAATCAGCTCACAATTAAAAATACATACATATAAGTAAAGAACTTACTCAGTTTAATTTATTGTGTATGTACATTACTTGTTAACGCTGCAAATAAATATTTTTAATTTTTCAAAATTCAGTCAGATAAATGAGAACGGCAGCCTAATCTGTTGCGTCAAATAACGCCGATGTCATCGCGTATCCGCCATAGTAGGTTCATTGATGAATAAGTTAAACAAAACCGTTTTCAATTTTGTTACGGCATGCATCAGTCACTTTCAAAACGTGTGCCGTGTTTAAATGCTATAGATTTATCTAAATCAGCTGACATTAAAAATACATACAGGAATTAATAACTTACTCCTTTTAAAAGTCTGTTAGAATAATAAGGACAGCAGCCTAATCTGTTGCGTCAAATAGAGCCGACGTCATCGCGCATCCACCACAGTGGGTCCATTAATTAATAAGTTAAACAATACCGTTCTTAATTCAGCCGCGGCTTGCTTTTGCCGCACTCAAAATATTTGCCGTGTATAAATTCTCGCGCAGATGATGAAGACATCCCTTCACCGCCGGCCCGTCTTTATAGCTCTATTTGTGTATTTTAATTACTGTCATTATATGCTAATGACTACCATCCCTTTTTCTTATCCTCCGAAATGGGTTACGGCAGACTTATACCTATCTTTTATATTTCGGCAATTTTGAGGATTTAAATAATAATAATGACTTCAAAGGGTGATTTTTTCTGACTGGTTAATATTTTGATTAATTGTTTCGTTGTGGAACGAAGATTTCGTTGGTAATTTGTTTCTGTTATTAACTTGACGATGAAGTCGTTTGTCGAGGAGGATTGAGATCATTATATTTTTGAATAAAACGACCTTAATTCTTCTCGACTAACAACGAATTTTTACTTCAGGAATTTTTGTATCAAACTATTAATTGATACGACCATGTAGTCAATGGTGGAATCATAGTAGATCTAATTCAACTGTCATTAAAAATAACATTCTGAACAAATTGTGAGACAGATTTGGTAAAGTGAGTGGATAGATAAGGGAAATGGAGATTGGTCCACTTACCGCCTAATCGACGACCGATGATATCTAGAGTCTATCATTTCTTCAAATATAGTATGATCGTAGGTTTAATTTTGTGTTATTTTAATAAAACTTCTACTTCTTAATTGTGCCATGCACACCAGTGTATTTTTTTGTTTAACACGTACAATAACGAAACACTATACGAGCCGGTTTTTAATCATAGTTATCCTTTTAATCATATTCATCGACATTGTCATTCGACAGGCCAGTTGGCGCAGTTTGTAGCACTCTGCCTTCTGAGCCGCTGGTCCCGGGTTCGATTCCCGGACAGGTCAAACATTTGTGTGTATGAACATGTCTGTTTGACCTGTGTCTGGGTGTGTCTATGTATATAAGTATATATATATATAAGTATATATTTAAGTATATATCAGTCATCAGGTTACCATAGTACAGGCTCTGCCTAGTTTGGGACCTGAAGACCTTGTGTGAATGTTGTCCCCTATTATAATTATAATTATTATTATACCCACCATTACGTGAGATAGTCATCAAGAAATTAATATAAAAATATAGTGTCAATCCATTAAATTACATGCCACTTAGCATTAATAAATTCCCCACAACATTAAGTGTTTTTATTACAACTTCACATACTCTCCGTTAAGATATTCATTGATGCTAAAATATCACTAAAATAAGGCTAAAAGCGCGGTTCAAAAACATTTCCCGAACAAATGTTCGTATTAATAATAACACTGCTTTATCGTGAGAAAGCACACCCCTCGAAAGAGTGGTAAAGATGCAAATCGTCGAGGCTCTGCGTCTTAACGACACATTCTCATTCTCTTACACGTGGAGATAAATATGAAGTCAGTACTTTAGATCGAAATTTATTCAATAAAAACATTAGCATAATATGTAATATATATTGATTAATACGGGATCATCGGAAATATCGGGAACTCAATCAAAATCGAAATCATGGTGCGTATCCCATGTTAAACATTATATATATTATAAAACGGTGCCGTGGTGGTACCGGCCTAGAATAGTACTCCCCCATCTCTTCTCGTGGGTGCCGTAAGAGTCGGCTAAGAGATCACGTACCAGAATGTGGGCAGCAGCGCCCTCTGAGGATTGTAAATCATACTGCGCTCGCCAACCCGCATGCCAAGCGTGGCGAGTATTGGCAAATCCCCCCTATATGGGGGAGGCATATGTCCAGCAGTGGACGCACATGGCTGAGAGAATATTATAAAATATTATACTTTTATACTGTCGAACGAGTACCAAAAGGGACATGTCGTATGCGTTTTGGTTGGGACATATTTTTTTTTTCTATTACTTTTTTTACATTTATTTGATTTCAATAGATGAAGAGTTCAGCTAAACTTTGTTGTAACTTGCACATGGCTTGCATTCTTGAAGTATATTAATTTTGTGAATTGTTTTATTTTACACAGTAGAATGTTACATTCTGTTGCTGACTTTTGAGAAAAATGACTCATTTAATTTTAATTTTATAATGAATTATAAGCTTGCGATTGACCACTATCGCACCTGATGCGAATTAATGATGACTAAGATAGTAATTAAGGGCTTAACAGATCCCAATGACATTACAGCGGCTCGAGGGTAAGCAGGGAAAGCGGATCAAATCCTGATCTATGTTGATTTAAAATGTAACTACTTTACTGATGACCTACATTCTGTATTTAGTTGAAACTTTGTGTCGAAAGGTGAATAGGGCATCAGAGCATGTAAAATGTTTAGTTTTTATTTCGTACCTGGATGTAACGACATTTATTTATAAATTTAAAGTATATACAGTGTTTTCGTAGCTTATTTTTGTATAAACCTTTAATTCTGATATCTACTGCACCTCATACGTAAAATCTCAGAATTCTTTAACATAATCATGTGTTCAAAATAAAGCAGCACGCTAGCAAGGGACTGTAGAGTTCTACTTCGTTTTACGTTTTAAGAATGAGTGTTTAACATAATCTTCAGTGTGGGGTGATAAAGATTATCTTTTTAAACTTTGTTTTTTTTTATGAATTGTAAAATCAAATTACAAAGGAAATTCGACTTATGAGATATATATTTTTTATGTTTACTGTTCTCTAGCATGAGTATCAGAAGACTTTTTCCAGCGAACTCACCTTGAGCATCTTAATGCATTATGTAGGTATTCACATTTGGCAAAATACTCTATTTAGAGCTATGGAGTGGAACAGGACATGAACCCGAGTGAAATAAACTGCAACTGTTTTTCTCTCTCTTTTTTTTTTCTTTCTTTGATAGCTATACAATATTGAATTGAAGACAACAGAAACTTCGGGCCATGTAAGCAAATTCATGGTTGCACAGTGAGCTATGGATTGGTCTAATGGGCTATGCTCGTGGTCTCTTTACGAGATCAAATCGGGAAATACGGAGACCTGTAGAAGAATGAAATAAGATAATATTAAATTATCTATTTTATTAAAATTATATATATATATATATAAAGATAGGCTTTAGCTAAATGACAATGATAATGAAGCTAAATGATACATATAAAAATTACAGCTTTATTTTGTTGAACTTGTTAAAAATTATAGAAGTGAAAAAGACAAGTAAATATTGTGTTACTCTGGTGTCATTATGGATAGCAATCCTTGTAGGTACATAATGATTGCTGTGTCACTCGGTATAATGTGAAATTGAGATTGTCACTTAGATTCCGCCAATATCCTAACTTGCCACTTAAAATTAATAAATACCCACTAGATAGGTACCTCATCATCATACTTTGAGTTCCGAAAAACGATGCACGGCATATCAATAAAAAATTAGCTTGCACGTCTGCCCGACTACGGTAAAAGCGTCTTTACAATTTTTACCGTCACTTTGACGTCGGGAAGACATCGCCTGTCTGTATTTACCGACGTCGTTGCCTTTTACGAACCATCATTTCATCGTGTTTACGACATAGTCACCGCTTTATTGTTATGTACTGGGAAAGGGGTTAATGTCATATTTTTTCGTATCAGGTGTAAAATGTTCCACGGAGATTAGCTTAAGAGCTTAACAGGTGCCGATGACATTACAGAGGCTTGCGGGTGTTTAAAGGCCGAGAGGGCGGGACAAATCCTGATGCGTGCAGATTTAAAATATGACAAATATGTATTGACATTTGAGATGAACTTCATCATCAAATAAACCCGTCTTCTTAGCCTATCTCATTTTTAGACTTTTTAATTTCCTTCTTCTGGTGTAAGACACAGTTCAAGCGAGTACGTCAATACCGCGAGAATTTTCGATAAAGGACAAATATAGTCGTTCGTAAAAATGTTTTCACTAATAAATTAGCAAATGAAATCACATTTCGTTCAATCAGAATTAACCATCATGAAATGATCTCAACGTTTTTTTTAAAAGTTTATCAGACATATAAGACTATCAACAAAATAAGCTGAAAGCACTCAAAATTATCTATACAGTAAATAGTCAAGCTTCACTCTGTACATTGCTACTGATTCTAATGTTTAATAAAAATAACTAAAATGGTGTTAAATAAGATAGGTTTTATGCGGTTATGATAAATCCAAATTAATATGGACACATATATAAGTGTCCATAATATTAATTTGATGATTTGATAATATAATGATAATACTAAAATTACATATTTCTTATAAAAATGTGGGTAGTTTTAGGTAAAAAACCGTCACGATATTTGATGCCGACGAAAATTGTATAATACTCCTCTAATAGTCGAGACTGTAAGAAGTGGTAGAGTTATAAGAATTTGAATTTTAGCGTAAGTTAAATAAGAACTTTCTAATATTAAATAATTTTAGAGAAGTTTAGCTTTCAGTGATTAACAGAATTGCAACCACTATCTATACCGTTCTGTGAACATAAAGTTTTTCGTGTCTAGAAAAAAACACAAAATATACTATACAAAATACTTTCATAATAAGATATATTTGCCATTCTAATACTTTTATACTGCTAGGACACTGACCTTCTTCTTATAAAGGTTTGTTGGCCATAAACTACGACGCTGGTTAAGGCAGTTTGGTGGATAGGCTTAGTGACTTCAAAACCTGCAGCACTGACGTGAAGTCGCTAGTTTATCGGTGTTTTATCGGATACATTTCGGGAAGTGTGCTCTGGAGTTACATTACATTCTTCCATCTCCATTTTTTCTAATAACGACGGATGGCAATGCGACATACATACATGGTAGACGTTTCAACTTGTCCCACGAAGCGTTTTGCTTCCGCATTCATAGTGCGTATAGTTTACAAATTTCATTGCCTAACTCTGTGTGTCCACGTTAATACAATTTGGGTGTCTTCAAGTCTCGAAAGAATATGTTTCTTCTAGACAAGCGTGCTCTATTGTAGACCGCATCATCACTTAACATAAAATGAGATGGTGGTCATATATACGCTTGCCTATTCTTAATTTAAAACAAAGAGAGTTTCTAGACTGCCCAAGGGCTTCTGGCGTGGAAAATTGTTATCATTAGGCAACCATCGTTATCCACAGCTTAGCCCAAAACCACGGAGAGGCTTTGTTAAAAATTGCCACTTTACTAGTGGTTCCCCATGCAAGGCATAACCGGGTAGTACGTTGTTCAACACAGTTGATCGGTTAAGTTAACATGGGTAAAATCAACGCGAGCATTCCGTCATATTATTCACCATATTTCACCATAAAATGGTATAATCCAAACATATTTTCAGCCAAAACATCGCCGCAAAGTCACTTGGCTGCCTCGTACGAGTATTTATTGCCATTGAAAACCCAGTCTTCTCCAAATGTATTCTCATGCTGGCGCGGAACATGTTTCCTTGTCGCATTAGGCATAAGTAGTGCTCTCTCTGCACCCTATTAACCGTGATATATGCTACGATTCTTTTTCCAAATCCTTGGAACGGGGGAGCGTCATATCGCTCGCTCGCTTGCTTTCGACATCTTGCATATGTGACGCGCTAATTCTATGCTGATAAACGATTTCCGCGGTATTCGGAATTGAACATTTTCGGCAGGATTGTCTCCCCTTTTCAGGTGTTGAGGAGTAACAAAGAAAATATATTTAAGAAAAAGGAATGAACAGTAACTGCTTTTTAATTTTCAATTCCACATTTATAAACACGTTTATATTAAGCAAGCATTGAACAATGTTTAATAAATCTAATATATATAAATCTCGTGTCACAATGTTTGTCCTCAATGGACTCCTAAACCACTTAACCGATTATAATAAAATTCGCACACTATGTGCAGTTCGATCCAACTTGAGAGATAGGATAGTTTAAATCTCAAATTATAGTCGCAATTTTAATTTATTGCTAATTATTTGTCTGTTATTATTTGACAGTCACAATTATCTGTTAACTCCAAATGATTCTAACAGATGTCGATACCTTTTGACTGGGTTGAGTAAGTAATCAGTAGATGGCGCTGCTATGGTAAGTTGTCTGTTATTATTTGACAGTCACAATTATCTGTTAACTCCAAATGATCCTAACAGATGTCGATACCTTTCGACTGGGTTGAGTAAGTAATCAATAGATGGCGCCACATGGCCACAGCAACGCGTGGCCGGGTCAGCTAGTATTATATATATATATATTCAAGTTTGATAACTTTTGTGAATATCCCACCTTGTAACCATATGAAAAAAAATACCAAAAAATAAAACCGACTTCAACACTCAAAAGTGTCAAATAACTTATTGAAGTCGGCACCATGATAGTTCAAAAGTAACTATTATCAAAATATTGTTCGCATGGTACCGATTTCAACAAGTTATTTCACACTTTTGAGTGCTGAAGTCGGTTTCTTTTTTTGGGTTTTTTTTCCCTTTTTTTGTGACCTTTGCTACTCACGGGATCTATTGTCATTGTTCATTTGTTCACCAATTTCTTCACCCTCACTTAGTGTGTAATTCAAGTAGACGTAACACTTTTCAGTGATTGGAATGAACACCGCTTCACAAAAAACACTTGACTGATTTTGATGAAACTTAAATGTGACCACATGGGAAGCAGCTGCTTTTAAATTTTGTAAGAAGAATCATCAAAAGCGGTTCACCCAGTCGACCGTGCTGAGGTGACAAACATAGAAAACAAAAAAAATATTTAGTTGTATTTATATGAGAGCAAATACCATATTTAACAATGTATTATTAATTATCAGCATATAAAATTAGCGTGTGCGTATTTGCAGGAGAGGAAAACCGAAACATGATGAGATGTAAATTCACAGCCCCCGAGCGATATAAGAAAAATCTTTACGCAATCCAGACTAATAAGAAGCGAACATGGGTCCCAAACGCGATTCACATGTTCAGACAAAAACCTTGAATGTTCCCCTCTGAAGACACCCATGTGTGTGATGTATGCAAAAAGGGAATTGAATAAGGTGATTTCGTTCCACGGGGTTGCTCCCGTAGGAAAAGAATCCGCGTGCGGTAATGGCGAATACAATAAATTTTCATAAACAAATTGCGATTTGATGGCGGAATATCGTTGCATGGCGACGCGCGTGCGCCAGTTTCCGAATCCTCCCAATAAGGATTGATAGGGAAACAATGTGGCGACGCTGATTGAATGTCAATTTGAGGACGTGTCGCGGGATGTCGCGAGAATAATTCCGTGTAATGGTGTACACGTCGCCTTAACGATGTGTGGATCGGTGGCGTGCTTAGAATTTCATGTTTTGCAATATCAGTATTATATTTTTTTTTGCAAAACACGCGGATACCAGGATACATCTGCGATTGATTACAATCGTTTTTGTCATCGGTTCAATACACCATCGGAGTTATATGTATTTATTGGTTTGTTAGATTTTTTACATGTCAGAGCACGACAGAAAGTTGAAGTACGTTTTTACGGAACATAGAGAAATTATAGCATTAGTATCAGTTGACGTCTAAATAATAAAATTTTTTGTTTAAGGAATGTACGAAAGTATACAATAGTGACGGTAGTCGTGGCTCAGTAATCAGTGCCACTGACTCTCAAACCGCAACCCTGTTTTATTCTCGGCCGGCACAAACATTTCTGAGGTGAGCATAAATGTTTGTTCTCAGGTTTTGGGTACCTCCCGCGATACAGGGTGTCCTAGTGCGAAGTGCATTTATGTTTATTTAAATGATTATGAGAATCCTAAAATATGCCAAGATTGAAGACCTCTTGGCCCAGTCGAAAATAATTGGAGAGACTAAAGTTCACAGACCCCGGTGGCTCGTGGCGTAAATAAGCTTTTCTGGCTTAACGAACAGGTCGTCGGCCAGTTGGACATCCCAGATACAGGTGGAGCGATGCGGTGAACGCTGATCAACATCAGCTGTATCATGTGACTAGCCTGAAACTGCACAAGACCGGAACCGGTGCTAAATTTTTGTATCGGAGACTCACTCTGAGTCAGCGGAGTAAGTAAGTAAATGATTATGTAATATGGTATATTATTACGTACATGCCATTGATAAGCCATAATGGAACAGTTAGTCCTCATAACTTAATAGATAAATACGGGGATTACAGATGCCAAATGATCAATTCTCTTACCTCATAAGTACACCCACATAAATAAATATCTAACTAGGCAGGTTTCAGTTTAAGATGGCTATCGATTTTGATTTCAATTCATTTCTTTTTCAATTCATTGAGGCTTTCAATATTCTTTATTCTTTCGTGTAAAGCGATAGTTAGTAGATTTTTTTGTATAAGTATTAATGATAAAATAATGATGATGAAACATTGTCATTGATAGTGGATCTGGATTACATTAAGGAATCATTACCACCCTTCTGAAAAATCTCTGTAGCCGTGTAGGATACATCCTAATAATCCTACTATCCTACTAATATTATAAATGCGAAAGTTTGTGTGTATGTGTATACGTTTGTTACTTCTTCACGCTCAAATATCTACATCGATTTCGATGAAATTTGGTATGGAGATAGCTTATACTCTGGATTATCACATAGGCTTATTTTAATCATCACAATCATCACCGCTTTTGCTAGCAAGATACCTTGCTAGCAAATTTTGGTTAAAAGCTAAATCATTTAACAATAGTAGAACTGTTTCGGTAGTGCATGACTTGTCTGCGAACTCTCGGTCAAGCTACTGGAATAATAAAAAAATGCCTCTATTAATAACTATAATCTCAACACTGGAGCCCGTAGTCGTACATTCAAATAAGCAGCTAGAAATGTATTCGCTAGAAACTTGGGTAAGTGACATAGATTTGTCCCAAGTACTATGTGATTGTATTCCATTGATTGACCGTGCAAAACGCATGTTCAGTCACCACGATTTAAAAAATATCTGTATCAACTATATAGAACACCGGTATGAAGGATATTATAAAATTTACACGGACGGATCTAAAGATAAAGGCACGGGGGGTGCAGCATTTTTGGACCCAAATCATAACTGTGATATTAAACTTAGGATTGATTGCAACATTTCCATTATGCATATTGAGCTGATCGCTATAGCTGAAGCTTTATCATATCTCAGTTCAGTTAATTATGATAAGTTTGTAATTTTGACTGACTCCAGAAGTGCACTGCAACACCTGGCTCGATGTACCTCGCATGTGCGAGGTAATCCGATAGCCTATCGGATATTGGAATCAATCCTAAATTTTCAAAATACGAAGAGAGAAATAGTCCTACAATGGATACCGGCTCACGCCGACATTAAAGAGAATGAAGATGTGGATTTACTAGCAAAGCAAGCGTGTACAGAGGGTATTCCGTTTAATGTTTTGCCTCTGTTTTCTGACCACTTTGAGTACGTAAAAGATATGTGTCGGTCGTACTGGCAGGAATACTTTGACGAGAGGTCCCGGGAGAAAGGTATATGGTACAGAACGATCCAACCACAAATTTTAAAATACCCGTGGATTGATCAAGTAAAGCTTAATAGAAAAACGTTAGTTACCGCCTTAAGATTACGATCTGGCCATATACCATCAAAGAAATTCGCATTTTTGATGAAAAAAGTAACATCTCCTAATTGCGATGACTGCGGAGTGACCGAAGACGTCCAGCATATACTATGCGAGTGTGTTCGTAACGCGGCGTTTAGATGTAGACATTTTAGTGCTTCGAGAGGTATGGATGTTGGCCTTTGTAATAGTATTTTAGTGTATCCTTTGTCAGTGGAAGCCAAAGTCTTATATAAATTGTTGGAGTTAGCTTTAGCTAAGCGTTGATTTAAGGATTTAGTATATAATTTTTGTTGTAATCTTACAGGGCGGTGTGGTCGCTCAGCGACAAAGCCCTTTAAATAAATTAAAAAAAAAAAAAAAAAAAAAAAAAAGAGATACAAAAAATTACCACAAAAACCGGTTTCCACAAAATTAAAGCATGATTTAAAAGTCAAAGGTGTGCTAATTCGACCGACTGCCATCTGGTATGACGTTTACACGGCGCGGTAAATCAAGCAGAACCCTCGTCTTTTGCAGGTGTCATTAGGTGAAAAAAAACGCGAAGGTGCATCGTTATTTTTTAATTTTTAATTTAGACTAACTAAAACATGTATTTGTGAAAGAGAATTACATAAGTTGGAGTCGGTAGAGTGAATGGTTTTTACGTCAATGAGTTCGCTTCACCTTCTTCTCTCGAAGTATATCATTCATCGTTGAATTGATAATATACAATAAAAATTTGTAGAAACAGTTCTTTTCTTCTTCTGGCCATGACGCGGCATGCACACTTATAATGCAAAAGAAAGATTAGTAATATTTGACCTGTGTATATGTATATAGTAAGTATATATATCAGTCATTAGGTTACCATAGGACAGGCTCTGCCTAGTTTGGGACCTGAAGACCTTATGTGACTGTTAATGAATAAATAAAATAAATAAATAATAGAAATTAGAAAGAAAGAAAGAAAATTATTTATTCCTGACAACAACACTACATACAAAACAAAAAGAAAAACACATTTAGGTCATACATACATTTAACTTATAAGTATAAAACATTAAGGGAAGACAAAACAACATAAAATAACCTTAGATAGGTTATTTTATTTTTTAGATAGGTTTTAGCTAAATACTAAATAGCTTTATTTGTAGTTATGAATGTATAAAACACGGGAGTTACTCAAGTAATAAGTCAGAGGGTTTCGACTATAGTTTCAACCACATTCGGTGGTCTTTTTCAAGGAGAATACGGGGCGCTCGCGGACGCGGTCGCTATTCGCCTAGTACTGAGTACTAGGCGAGCGTCCGCCGATTGTAGTGTTGCGTAATGCCAGAAATGAGGGCTTGACAACCTTCGCGCTGATTTTCAGTAGGAACTCATTGACTGGCATCACGAACGCACAAGTGAATTAATAATGCAGTTTTATGTAACATTATTACATTTACCGCACTGTATCATTTTAGTTAATTCTTCTATAGTTCATTAGTGTATAGAGTCATTCGACAACTCAATTCTGGTTTTTGTGGCCAACATTTGTTTGGCGTCCAAAATAAAAAGTAACAGAAATCGGTAGAATACGAAGCGAAAGCATTCGCCACCGCTATGATTATTATAGTCTTACAAAATTAAAATGATTTTTGTCACAATTAGTAAGTTGTATTGAGAACGTATTACATGAAGTATTCTATATTTACCTGCGGGTAAAGCGTATTATCAACGCTTTTTGAGATAAAATTAAGCTTCTGTATTTAATCTAGACAGTAATATATTTCTGTGTCAAATTTCATCTAGATCCATTTAGCCGTTCTGGCGTCATTGAGTAACAGACATCTTCCGATCCAAATTTTCGCGTAAACAGTAAACAGTAGTCAGATATACAAAGAATCATGTACCATGTGTAGTACTATCACGAATCGATGACATGTAACTTATCTGAATTAACATTATTATCGGGATATTAGCCATGATTGTATTTTTTTTGGTCATTTTTCGCCACAGTTGCATGAGCCATTTTCACGAGTAAACTGAAGTTTCTGCAGGTTGGTTGTTTAGGAGCAGACACATATGACTACTCTCTTTTTTCACGGTAATTGCGTTTCATGATGTTACCACTGTCACTATTACAAATATCACTCAAAACTCGATTTTGATCTCGACACACAAACTCACGGTATCCGCACGCTTATTCATTTTGGTTCATGTATAATACTTGTAATTACATCACACTAATGTTATAACGGTGAAAGTTTGTGTGTATGTTTGTTACTTCTTCACGCTCAAACAGATAAACAGATTTCGATAAAATTTGTTTTGTTTTTAAATTTGTTTGTTATTGAAATAAATTTGACCCTGGATTAACACATAGGCTACTTTTATCTCGAAAATAATTGATGTTCCCGTGGGGTAAGCAAATAATTCAAAAAACGTCTGTTACTCCTTCACGCAGAATGGTTTTTAATGAAATTTAGAGTGAAGATAGCTTATACCCTGCAAAATACATGGGTTATTTTATCCCGGTAAAAGTATAGCTCCTGTGGGTTTAGTATTGTGAAAACGATAGTCCATACGGGCGAAACCGCGGGGCGCAGCTAGTATATTATAACGTGTTTTTACTTAAGAAGGATGTAATATATTTAACATATTATGTACGTAAGCATTATTGCAGAATATTTTAAAAAGTCTTCGAACTTTAAGAGGCTCTTAACCAAAGATGTCACACCTGTGCGTACACGTCTCATATGAAAATTCACGTACTCCGTGCGCCCGCGAGAGTGACTGTCAAGGAGCTTTGACTTGCAAAACAGCTACTGAGATTTTTCAGAAGGGCGGTAATGACTCCTTGATGTGCTCCAGGTTGCTTTAGTATGGAACAGTAAAAAAATAAAAACCTCAACCTCACCATATACTTTTTTTTGACGACCACTTCAATTGGTGGTTAGTAACGATGTGGTCGAAGGTAATGCTTTTTGCATTATCATTATATTGCGTTAGATAGAAACAATTTGAGTCGTACCAGTAACACAACCACTAATTATTATCTAATAACGAAAACCTAGGGAAAAATCTAGATCTAATCATTTTTCTGGGTCTATAGGTAAGCTACACACTTCTGAACTATTTTACATAAAATTGGACATGGTTAGATCACTATCAGATTTTGGTTACCAGTATAAAATATACAAAATGATAATTTAATCCTAAACAATTGACGAAAGAGATCTTTATAAGGTAAACAATACAGATACAGAAATTCTAGATTCATACTTACGACACAAAGTGAGAGTTGTCATTAAACATTCAAATAACATTTCCTCACGTACGAAGGAAACATGATTGTCACAATCCGTATTGTTTCGAATCTCATAACGTGTTGCCCTTTGACTCGGGATTTCCATGCAAAATGCTGTTACTAACGGAGCGACATAAAGCTGTCTCCACACTTGGCTAACTCGCAGGCGCGCCACCTTTGATGCGCGTATGATTGCCCGCGCCCGCGACACATTGGATCTATATTGTTGTCTTTTTCAAGTTTCGTAATAAGGGATGAGGGTGTATTAAAGCCTTTTATCCGGCTCGTCACGCCGGCTCCCAGGGTCGGGAAGGGGTTTAAGGTGAGCAAACATTAGCTCTTTTACATTTTTGCAATTTCATCGGTGACGCCTGACGGTTGTTTGCAGTACCCACCGAGAATTTCAGGACACTCGAAGGAGGTTTGGGGCGTTACAACTTTAACTCTTTTTTAAAAAGGGTTCGAAAAAGTAAACGAGCTTTTAATGTTTGTTTACAGATGTGCTTTGTGTTCGAGAAAGCCGAGGCGGTAAGGAGTTCTGTGTGGAGTTAAGCCGTGTATTAAACTCGTTCTGCTAGAAGGCAATGCTAGGCCCGAGGCCAAATGTTCGCCGCAAATCTCTGTGCATTCTCGAACATTCCAGAAGATGTAGCGGAGATTAAGCGGTGCAGTATATTCGACAATTACTGTATATCCGCTTGCCGCAGGTAAGGTTGCATATTTTAGGAGCGAGACAATATTAGCAGCACTGGGGTGGAAAATGAGACTGTTTTTGGTGCCTAATTTACAACACTTGTAATTCTGGAGAACGTGTTCCGTGCAATGAGGTGCTCGCCGTTTTGTGTACGCTGGGAGCATTTTGGAATGTATTAGAGGAGTAAGCAAATATGCATAGTGAAACAATGAAGGCCAAAGTTGGCAAACGCTGAGTTGCCTAAGTACCTAATATGCTAGCAAAGTATCGTAGTTACATATTATATAAATTAATCTTTGTTGGCACTCTCTGAAATACTACTTAATGAAACTAAATTATTAAACAAAAAGTTATAAATAACAGACTACTTACTTTTGTTTGATAAATAACCTTAATATTCTAAACAGTTTAAAACATTCTCATTTTGGTATTCTGACGGTATATACCAAATATCACATTTTAAGTTTGATATCAAATTTGATTTTCTGGTAATTTCTACGGGGCTTTAAAATTTAAAGACATCTCCTAATGAGTTTTTGCGAGACACAGCTTTATTGAATTTCAATAATTTGGCCTTAGGACAATGACATAAAAATAATTAAAGAAATATAATATGAGCTAAGCCACATTTTCCAAAATCTCGCATATAAAGTTTTGTACCCAACTTAAGCTTCGCACACATCCAATGTTTGTGTAATCGTTATTTTTGAAGTGCAAACTTCTTTAGCGGCATTGTACACTTTTGTATGGGGAAAAAATGTTAAACTCGCGTCCGCATACCTCGCGTCCGAACGTCAGGACGTCACGTCATCGAATTCGTAAGACGGAGGGAGAGCAGACCGCCATTGAAATACAAACTTAAATTTGTTACGAATAAGGAACATGTTCGTTTGTTGGTAGTTTTATTTGATAAAGTCGTGTTGTTAAAAATATTATTGAAATTAGTTATCAAAACGCCGATATTATAATGAAGAATGAAAAAAAAAACATGTCATCATGTTAATTCTATGTGTAGGTACATAAAATCAATAAACTTAAATACCTATTGTCATGTTTTTGTACGATAACGCACTAAATGAATATTGTATTTTACCACATAAATGATAAATAAAGCAATTCGTGCGAAATCATTGTCTTACCATTCCAAAATATTCAAAAATGCACAACGTTAGTGTTCAAGTTTTCGCTTCTACCGGCACTCCCGGAGTTCAGCCGTTTTTATTATGCTTATCCTCGATGTCTCTTTTCAGAATCACACATCATGTATGATTAGTTTTACTCTTTATAGAACACTATACCAATACCGAGCAATGCAATAGCAAACAGCATAAACTTTCTGCAAAATTAGCTAGAACACTAAATTTGTATTAAAAATATGTGATCATTACGTTATTATGGTCAAAGCTTGAGGACCACACTTGTCTTAACGTGAATCATAAAGGATTTCGGAGCTCGAGTGACGTTTCTCTCAGCCCTCATTCATAGTCACTGGCACGTAGAGAAAACGTGATCCCATTCAAAATCCCAAACCTTCACATTCTAAGGCTAATTATGCTGCAGGTATTAAGCATGTTCTATCCAACAGTACCGTACTTCCTGCTTTTTGGCATCATAGGATAAGAAATTTGAAACAAGTACGTCTCTTCAGACGATTACGAGAAGTTGTATATATATAATTACATATATGCGACGGTCGTCGTGGCGCAGTGGTTAGTGTCAGTGACATGACTACTGTGTCTCCGAGACCCTGGGTTCGAATCCCGGTAGGGGCAAACATTTGTGCGATGAGTGTAGATGTTTTTCCCGGGTCTAGGATGTTTGTGTCCTGTGATTGTGTGTGTCCATGCCTTCCGCGATACAGGGAATCGTAGTGCGGGGGTCTGAGTGTGATAAAAAAACCCGAAAAAAAGGAATATATATACACATATATATATATATATATATATATATATATATATGTGTATATATATATATATATATATTATGTCAACAAAATCTCACCACTCGAATTCCACATTAAATAAAACAACAACATGAATATATATATATATATATATATATATTCATGTTGTTGTTTTATTTAATGTGGAATTCGAGTGGTGAGATTTTGTTGACATGTCCTAAGGCTGCTTCGTGCAGAGTCAAAATAAGTGTCAAAGAGATTTCAATTGAGTAAGTTACATGTAGATATCGATATTGCATATGTGTGTATATACCCCAACATTGGGGTTTTTCAGATTTTTATCCGAAACCTTTACACCTAAGAAACACACACTGGTAGTGATTCGCTTATTCAACTGAACTAAACTAAAATTTTGGAAAACTGAGTCAGATAAAGTCTAAATTAGTATGAGAGTTATCAATAACATCACTAAAATTAAATGTATTAATTAAATTTGCGGGTAGTTTTAGCGAAATTAAGTCGCCACTTTTTTGGTGGCTACTAAAACTACCCGCAATCGGCCAGCAATGGAATAAAACTTGTCTAATATTAGTGAGGCCGTTTTATGGAGTTATACGAATTTGAATTTTAGCGAAAATAGAATACGAGCTATTCCAATTTGAAGAATTTTAGTGAATTTTAGCTAGTTCGTGTGATTAACAGAATTAGGGCCAATGAAAACATTTTAATCAAGCATAAAGGACTAACATTGCGTATCATTTTGTAAGTCAGGACACAAGATTGTTTTAAAAGTACTCTGCGTATTAATAGGCAATTATTTAGACATTTCAAATCGAGTTCAGTAAGTGACTTATTTTGAGATTGTCATTATTGTTTCTTTTTCAGGAAATATATACCTGTCGATTGACATGTGGGACAAATGTAAAAATTGATGATGTTCAATAAATGAAACAAAAACAAAATAAGACGACGAAAAGAAGAAGAATTTACATTATTATTTTCTTATTATAGAAATAAAACAAAAGATACGAGAATTAATAATATTACTATCGGAATATTTACCATATTTTTATTTTATTTTATTTGCTCGATATTTCGGCACAGTTTCATGCGCCATGTTCACACGTAAACTGAAGTTTAAAATACATGGTAAAAACCCCGATGATAATATTAATTATCGTATTAGTGACCATGCCAGTTTAAAAACTTATAAAACCAAAGATACTACCATAAATTATAATTACAGTGGGACAAAGTAAACAAAAAAATTGAGGTTGCGCCCAGACTTCATTTTAAGAACAGAATAGAATTGCATGGTGATAGGGTACTTTCGAGTACCCGCCTGGTTAGCCACCACCCTCAAGTTTGAAAAACTGTCACCAAACACATAGTGTGTTCAGGCAGCAGTCCTTGAGAGCCAGTGAGCATTCTAGGTCTAGCGTGATAACATCTTCGACCACATCGTCACTGCCCATCAAGTGAGATAGTAGTGAAAGGTTAGATCTAAAAAAAGAATTTATAAATACGGCGTCACTCGACTCCTCAAAGGATTCTTAAAATAGGATCTTGCGCAGGCGTTTATACTAGTACTTGGCTATACTATGGTTCTATTTACATAGTTCGAGTGATTCGACAAACTAAATGCGAAGTTCTTTACTAAGAAATTGCAAGCATTTCAAGTTTGCACATAATTAGCAAGATTAATAAGTTTATTATGTTTATTTAAAACCTATACAACTGATATCCATAGCATGGAAAAGACGCTCAGCTTGCCATTCGCGAGTAGCGGCGTCGGTCGCGCGCCGCGAGCGACCACAATTCAGGAATAGCTCATAATTTACGCGTAATCTGCGACAGTACCGCGACACTGCATCCTGCTACGAGATAGCGCGATCGCGTTATTAACGCTTTGTTGTTTGCCGCGTCTTAGATGCATTTTAGTAAGGTAATTAAGTGCCTAGGTTGAATAGGAAGTCACTTCGTATCTGGCTTGTTTGTCTGAAATTAATCTGTTTGTTTAATGATTCACTTAATTTAATTAATACAAATATAACTAAACCTAAGTAATTAAATTAAATAATTTAGCTAAGAATATGTAAAATAAAATAGTAATAAATAAAATGCATAAATATATATTTTCAATTTTTCATAGCTCAGCTTTTAAGGCTAGGTTTTGCCGTCAATTTAGGTAAATAACGTACGTTCGCGACGTATCTGTTCAAAATGCTAGGAATGTATCGAAGAGAGCAGAGCGATTAAGCATAGGTCCGACGTTGACAGTGGTCACGGTCAAAATGAACGGGTGGAAAACTGGAGAGCAGCGTGGAATAGCCAGCTGCGGTTACGCGATGCTGCGCGGCACTAGGAGTTTAACGAAGTTCGTATATTGTAACAAAACGACCCATTCAAAATGCGGTCCTTGGCGTTACTCTGGGTAAGAGGTTGTGCCTTCGCCGGTATTAGAAGGCAATTGTTGTTCTGGGGTCCAGATTACCAGATGATAAGTACACACAGCACCTTACCATAGCTATCCAGCCGACAACTATCTCCAGAGCTTTAGTGAAGTGATACTTCGCTCTTGTATAGGTTCATCCATCCACGATCTTGTCGTATTTGTCATATCAGCTATGGCGGTGCACACTGCATGATATATATGCCTGGAATTATTCAGTCGCGGGATTAAAACTCAATATTGTTTAATTATATCTTTTTGATATGGATTTCTGTAAAGTAACGCCTGAATCTGCAAACTTTCTCGTGTATTCTTGAAAAAAAATATAACTGGGTTCATGGAGCTTTACGCGTTGTCGATATCGAGTTTGAAAAGTGTCACTTTTGTACGCTTTTCAAACTTGACATGTCACATAGTATGTTTAGGTAGCATTCCTTGAGAGCCAGTAAACGTAATTCCATCTTTGTTCCTATTATTCTAGTCTTGTCTAGTTCTAGTCTATTTGCTCACAAATAAATATTAAAATATAATTTTGTCTGATCTCACGTCATTCAATCCAGTTAAAACTTAGTTCAAAACACTCTAATATCTATATTACATTAATCTAAGGTTTGTTGTATTGTTTACAACTATAAAATAAAGGTCCTAAATTTAAAGCGTCTTATTTCAATACTAATCACTGAGTTCCAAAGCCATTTTAACGTAGGTACCTCTCTCGATAGTCATAAAATTCCAGCCATTGTCAAACTTTATATCAAAACAAATGCCATTATTAACGTACCCGTATTTAGCACATTATTCAAAAAGCACGTGAGGCAGGAAGCCCTTAAAATTACACACGAAACAGTGCTCTTTGCCAACTTTCCCATAAGAGCCCATTATTTACGGAGCCACCGTACCATTAAGATTCTCCACATATCTTCGAAAGGCGCGTTATGGTAATTACGGGTCGCCATTTTATCTTGCGTCTTTGCGATTAGAAGTCGCGCTCTCGCTGTCATGTTGTATTAAAGTGTTGCCAATTTTGCCAGCTTCAAAACTATATTTAGAAGGGCTTTTAATTAAAGTTTCCATTAAAAATATTTTTGGTGTACTTTATAAAAATATGGATTTACATAAAGCGAGTTTGGTGTTAAAGGTTTATTTTTGATAGTAAGTGCGATCGTTTTCCTCTTTAATAATGATATTATTTAATTTACATTATTTAATTTAGTACATATAGAGTTGTTATTTAACTGCATCAGTTATATTTTTATGAAATACCTTTATGGGAATTCAAAAATACTTTAGCTTCAAATCTCGATCCCAATCTGGCAACACGGCGCTCCGGATCGCGCTCGACTGCACGTAGAAATAACAAGTCCACGAACTTAGTTCGTTTCTCGGTTCTGAAATTAATTCGGATGGAAGATATCGGGCTGCGCGATAGCAGCCTTCCGCGCCATTTATTGCTCATGTGGTATGGCTGGTTCGTGGTATCGGTAAAGGGGTAAAGAATATCAAGATGTAACGAGAGGCAGCCGGAAGGCTCGCAAATGAGCTCGCCGACTTATCTGCCTTAATGTGGGTGAGGGTTAATTTCGTCTTACATGAGCAATTTGGAGATACCGCCCCCGTTGCCAACTTATATTTGTTGGTGCGCGATTATATGCGGTATTGTGTTTTGTAAGCATGGAAGTCAAGATGTTGTTTACTTTTATGCGAATCTTGATATTTTGATTATTTGTGAAAACTTTAAAACTTTCCGAATCGGCTGCGTTATCTTTGACTGCGTTGCTTACTGCGGCTGCTCGCAAATTTCGTTTTAGTTACAAGTTTCATTTATAACCATAGTTTAATATCGCATATAAAAGCTCCACTTCAAGCATGTATAGATGAGAACCAGGATACCATATTCATGAGGACTTCTCTATCTTTTAATTGCTCCCACACATCGCCCCAAGTTTCACTACTTAAATATTCGTTAAGATTTCGTCTAGACAAAAGGAAAATATGGTATTCGTCTAGAAATGAATGCGGTTAACAAACACTGGTGGATGAGAACGATGGTGGGCAAATAGCAGAATGTATTAAGGAATGAAATTAATTCTCACGCAAGCCTGCATATCCTCTTTACATATCTATATATCACTACTATTGTGAGAATGGTGAAAGCGTTGCTCAGCTCATTTTCGATTCGATATCATAGAAATCGATTCATGAAAAATTAGAAAATCTGTATGAACAAAATTTACCGATATAGCTCAGGTTAGTAAGTTGAAATGGCAGTGCGCATATGACATTTATCTCGTAGAACTGACGGCAGATTGCATCGAAAGGTTCTCGAGTGGCGACCACGAAGTGGCAAGGTACACTATCTGGACCAATAACTCCGAGGATGCAGGCTCAACACCTGTTTTCTCTATTTTATTAAAGTTTTACATGTTGCTAGAAGTTCAATCTATTTTCAACGAACCTGTCGGACATCTTATTTGAATCAGTATTCTACTTTTTAAAATAAGGCAAATAATCTGAACCATTTGAAATAAATAGTAAAATATATTATTGTTACTTTCATTTGCAATAAGCTAAATGTCTAGCATATCATCGCCTAATTATTTAATTGTGTCTATTAACACGCATGCGAATCACAAAATTAACTTGTTACGTTTTGACTTCTTTATCACGTACCTGAACATTACTAAGAATACGCAAAATAAATTCAATTCTCAAGTTGGCAAGCCGGGGATTCCCAGGCTGAAATATTGAAGGAATCGGCAAAAGTTGTTCTCATGTAATATGCAGCGCGGGAGGTCCGCTTGAAACCGCGGCTTCCACGCTCCGTGAGGGTACTTGCATATTTTCGCCTTGATCCGCATATTTCGAAGTTCTTAAGCGCAGTCAGGTTTTTTATTTTTTTGTTTCGAACGAGCGTAAGGTTCTTATTATATTTGAAAGTTTCCATAACCATTGCGGATTGTTATTTTGCCTTTAAATGAAATCAAATAAGATCAATATATAAGGTGGACTGAGGACCTGATTAAGATAGCAGGAAAAGGCTGGACGCGGGGCGCTTCCAACCGGTCCTTGTACCAATGATGTTTTCATCTGGCGTTGGATGTAGGCTAGTGTTTCACGTGCCTGCGCACACTAGAAGAGGTAAATCTTGAACACATCCAGTGAAGATCTATACGTAGGTATGGAAGCAAAATAGACGGCAAAGTAGGTGCAGCGCTGTCTATAATGGAGAAATGATGCCGAAACTAGCAGCAGAATTCGTAAAACTCAAGCTTCTTCCGTATTGCTCAGTACACCAGGTAGAACTGTTAGCTATATCTAGAGCCGCTGATGAGATATAGAAGACCACAGATGTATATTTTGGCATTTTTAGCGACTCACGCTCAGCTCTCCAAACTATCAATGTGGTTGTGATCACAGCATTTCAGATTTTGCATTATATTCAATTTATTTGGAACGCAGCGTTAAGTAAGAGTGAAACAAAACACTGTGGAAAAGACAAAGATGGCGTCATTACCTCAATATATTTTAAACTAACGAAATTTTAAAGATTTTTGAGATTTAGTTTCCGATTTATAGTCCAAACGCGGATAAGAGCGGAACTCTCAGAAGAAGAAGATACAATGAAACACATCACCTCTTAGCCGGTTTATATTTGAACATGTTTTAATTATCTTTTTTATACCTACTTATGATACCTATTTCTTTTTTTCGTTTTGACATGCAAATCTGATGAGGTTTTGAGGTTTTTATTTTTGGGTTTTTTGTGGAAAACGGGCAGCCTGATAGGAAGCGATCACCATCGCCTGGGGTCATTACAATACGTTGCGAACCCATTTTAAGACCTTGTTAACTTTCTCTTTTAGGAATCCCATATTGTAGCTACTCGGGGATACCGAGGAACGACGATAGTTTTAATTTTACAGGTGTATGGCTAACATGATCGGTAGAATCGCACAGTATGCGGTTCCTATAACGACTGCCGGAATACCTGATAATAAAAAGTAATATTTATTTATTTCTGCCCCATGTTGAAAAAGTAAGTATTTTACTTTCCTGGACTCTTTGTGAGATCACCTTACACCGACTATCATAGATTTGGGTTTGATACTTTTTAGTATATGCAACTGGCACAAAAACTTAAAATAGGATTAATTAGTATCTGAATATTATTTACCAGTCAGAATAACTAGCATTGTTGCAAAGCCTAAATGAACCTCAAGATTGACCAATACACCGGACTAGACCGTTTGCGGTCTCGGACGCGCCTCGGTCAATCCTTTGACGCCTGTCTATCGTGTGAACCTGCCCTTTGAGCTCTCACCTACAACCGCAAACGTTTGTGTACACAGCTTTATGGGAAAACGATTCTCATGTCTGTGTAGTTGGTGTTCTGGTAAAGGCCTGGTTTATTATGAAAAAGGGTTGGTGAGATATGAGTATACCCACAATGTGCCGCTACTAGTTAGCATTTTACAAGTTTAAGTTTGTTGCAATATTTAATATTTTGATAGTGGTAGAGGGTGGAAATTAGTTATTTTTGTTCTTGAGCATTTATGCCTAAAATCAACTTTACCCACTTAAAGTTGATTTTTGGCGTGAGAACTTGGATTAGAGAACGAAACCCTAAATACCTTTTCCCATAAGTGAAATATAATAATTTTAACCACACTAACACTAACGAGAATCTTCCAAGGCGCGCGGTTAAAAGGATTTGATATTATTTCACAGGGTTCTTTCACAGTTTTCACATGCTTCTTTAAAGTTTCACAAACTATATTAAGATGCTAACGCATCTCTGTTTGGTCGAGGAGGTGATATTAACTTTGTCAAATGCGTTCTCGAGTTTTAAAATCTTTTTGATGACCTGTGAATAAAATAAAATTTTCCTGTCAGAAATCGATGAGTGAAACTAGTGATTGACAGCTAGTGTGGTGAAATAATTTTGTCAGGGGCGTACTCGAATTTAAAAAACTTGTTACTCAATAAAATAGAATTTTCTTCACCGAAATCAATGCGTAAACCTAGCGATTGATAGCTAGTGTGGTGAAAATAAATTTAAAAAACCAGATTTATCAGATAAATGAGGGTGGTAGCTAACGAGGTGATCGAAAGCATCATACCACCGTACTGGGCGTTTGATAACAGTGTTGCCTTCGCCGGAAGCTCCAACCGTTGGTGAGGATAAAACCAGCGACCGTCAGTTTGACAGCCGACGCTCACACCGCTGATCTATCATCGCTCGAATAATATAGGATAACATAATCATTACAAACACATCGTTGACGTGTTTATGAAAGGATATGAAAGAAATTATACACGATCATGTATACTTTTATATACTCTATTTTTTTAGTATAGTAGTAGTTTTACCAAAAAACGTTTACATCATGCAGTATCTAGTAGTTTTTTTTTTTTCACACGTAGTAAGTGTGAAAAAAAATGTTCGCTCCAGGATTCCATGTATCGCGGGAAACATCGACACACACAAGCACATCACAATACAAACAACGATTTAGAGCCAGGACATCGCAGACAGCATCAATGCTCATCACATAAATGTTTACCCCTGCCGGCAATCGAACCCAGGGTCGCGGGCATCAGAAGTAAGTCACTGACCACTGAGCCAGAGCAACCGTCAAATAATTACGAGGTTAAACTCGTATAAGATGCCAGTAGACGCTTTATCACTTAGGTACTGTTATTATATTATATATTGTGAATAAAGGCGCGTTAAAAGTAATTTCGCAGGTATGGCATATTTGATAAGTTTTAATTGACAGAAACTTTCTGCTTCTGAGAAATATGTCAACTAAACGTGTTAATTGACATGCGTGCAAAAGGTTGAAATGAAATCCACAAGCAAACGCAGATTGAATCATATTTATGTATGTTCAACGCCATACTTAGTTATGTGATTTTGTTCTATTGATTTATTTGATTTTTCAAATTCTTTATTATCATAGATATATATTTATATTTATATTAATACATTATTTGTACAACTTAGCGTTCCAATCTAAGTTACAATAATCATAGCATTATAGTCGTTTTAGAGGCTAGGACCGCCTTTTAAAACTTTCAAAACAATTTGTTGTTTTAGTAGTAAAACAGGTAAATAGTTCTGATTAAATCGATAAGTTAAATATAGTCAGGTGTAACATAGCATTATAATTGTTTTTTATACGTACTACTTTGCTTTTTCGTACGTTTACAGCACAAAAACAGTTAGTTATGTGATTTTGTTCTATTAATAATCTCAGCTAAGCTAAGTTTAAGCTGCAACAAAATTTTACAATAAAACTTCAAAATTAAATTCTCAATATTTACACTCACATAAACGAAGAAACAACAACCCTCATTGCCAACAAGATGATTAAACATCCTTGCTCTTACCACGACGGCACTAGACGTGAACTGCAAAAGGAGCTGCCACTGAGCTGTTTACGTGAGGGCCCCAGCAAACACCTGTAGACACCTTTACCCGTCTATTTGCTCTGGACGGTCACGATTGCCGTGCACAATTAGCCTTAGATGTCTCACCTTCACGCCAACATTCGTTTGCACTAACCAAAGCAACGAGTAAGCTGAAACCGGCGCTACACCTTTGAAATAGAAGTTAAGTAAACATACCTGTAATCTTATACATTTGGCGCACTCGCCTTTAGAGCAACGCTCACTGTCGACATCGAAGGTGTAGACTTACTGTGATTTTGAAATGTTAATATGTAAATACTGCCACCTCTTCGCTACGTGCCTCATTATAAATCTTTTGCATAGCAAGAACTCTCCACGTAGTTACAAAACAGAATGAACTACGCCGGTAAAAACCATTACAGTTTGGAAAATCAGCTTCATATTTCCATACTCGAAAAGCCCTCGTGTTCGCAATGTTGACTCCTGGAAACGATACGAGCGACCTCTCAACTCGACATGATCGTAATACCCTCCGCTGCATCCGACAACCCTTCTACATCCATAAACCGGTAGCAAATCTTTGCCGAGCGTTCGGCATCTTTATAACTGGAGGACCACGATCCTTTAACCCAACATAATGGGCAGGTTTACTGAGAGGACCGTCGTAAAGTGTCCCGTCCACCGAACGTGCCCCTCTACGGGACCCTTCGAAATTTCACGAACTATTTGCCCCGCACTAGCCGAACGCTCAGCTTTTTTGTCGAGGTTTATTGTCCGGATTTTCTGCTCACCTTTATCGTTATTGTGTCCGCTCGGCTTCATAAAGGAACGCGGGTCACTATTAAGACCTCATAACCGTGGGAAAATTTGGAAAAAGGAAAATAAAATGTGATTTGCGTTGTGTCGATAAATCGTTTGGTCAATCGAGTGGGCGCGATAGGCGTGTTAATTGGATGGGTGCGGGATGTATCGGGCCGTCCGAGCCCCCGGGACTCGGGAGCCAACGAGTGGACAGTGAGCAGTCACACAGGATGATAATTGCCCGGCACCGACCGTCGAGCCGCATATAAATTCAAGCTATTGGCGTGGAATTGAATGGATGCAAACAGGGTCCGTTACGAGTATGTAAGAACGTTGATGTAATTATTAGTTTACTAGATGTGATAAACGCTAAATTATCACTTACTAAAACCACTACTTTTTTTCGATTATTATTTATATAGGACCACCGATTGTAGAACCATAAGCTACATTTAGTACGGAATATACTTTCATCTGCCGCCGACCAGGTGGACAGACGACCTGACTAAGATCGCAGGCAAGGGCTGGATGCGGGCCGCTTCCAACCGGTCCTTTTGGAAATCAATGGGGGAGGCCTATGTCCAGCAGTGGACGTCCTATGGCTGAGATGATGATGATGATACTTTTCATGTACATTTTATGATTTGCAATTAAGAGTTAATCTATATTATCTTTCGATCTACCTAATTGTATAACTGACACTATATTAACGAAACAAATAACTATTTATATTTGAAGATTAATTTAACTTTCCATTACTGCAGTACAAGGTTTTCACTTCGAATATAAATATCTGGAACATACATACATATTTATCTAGATATTAATTACGTATGGTTCTTATTATCATGCCTGCCCTTTATTTATTAATGTTTAATTGCAGCTTTTGAATACACACTTTTCCCTGTATTTAATTGTTATGATTGACTGAGTAATAATAGAATTTCAATTTTAATTTACTTCTTATTTAAATTTTTTATTCCGAATTACGCTTTAATAGGTTCTTAAATTGTTAATGAACTAATGGCAAGGACAGCCCTGACAGCCAATTACATTAGTGCCAATGATAACTCACAAATTTTAAAGTACTATGAGAGAATTCATTCTTGATGAGATAGGTTTTTTATTCTGTGTATCCAAATCACAAAAAGAAATATTTTATTTACTTTATATTGATATGGCAATCATAGCAAACTCTTAAGTAATTGACGGATATTAAATTAATTCCTTTGTGAGTTTTTTCTGTCCCATACTTTTTATCCTAATGGGATTTATTTACGATGGATATGAAAATTATCCATGTAAACCTTTGCACCATTTCCATTAAAACATCGACCAATCATCGCTTCGTTGCTTTATGAAAAATAAATCAAACTAGAATATTAACTTTCTACATGCATGCTTTAATTTATGGTGCGTTTTTTTGTGAAACGAACACCTGTTAGAGTTTCCTCTTTCCACTTGCATTGAAAATTGTTGACTGTATGTTCCATTAACTCTTATATCTTTGTTCTTCAGGCCGGTTGCATGCGGTCCCGCAGAGATAAACGCATACGATTACACGTACGAGCCACAGGTGGCGAATAACATTTTTCAACCGGCCCGGTTGATGGCATGGCTTAATTCGACCGACCCACCGATTCAGGTACATTTGTTTTTATTGAAAACCGTGGGAAAATTCCAGTATTTATTTATGTTGACCCCTGAAAAGAAGTTTTGGGTACGGCGAAAGCATAGACAAAAGAATGGACATTACATGAGGACATAATAACGTCCGTAAACGCTGTAAATGATGGTATTCAGGATTGTTTTTTAATGACTTCATTTAAAAAAATGATGTCCGTCTGTTCAAAGCTACATTGCCACCAGCATACTAGAGACTTTTTCTGCCACCAATGAACTTAAAGATTAATTTTAAGTATACATTGTTCACAGGTTTGAGTTTATATTATAATTTAAGTTTTAGTCTAGTGTTTTAGAATAAATAACAATATATTGTAAATATTAAACAAACCCATGTTACATGATTTTTCTATCTCTGTACTTATTTATCTACTGGAAAGATTAAGCTGTACACTATTATTTGGATAATCTTTGGAGGTCAGAAAATACTTATACTACAGGGAATGTACTGGTCACAAATAATAATATGACAGATTCCACAGATATTTTCTATAGCAATTGTCGTTCCCTCTGTGCAAGCAATACGTTTATTTTTCCTGTTAAAATATAAAATATTCTCAACAAATGCTTCCCAACGCCAATCCTGCCTGCATTATATTAGCTATTCACGCCGCGACGAGGCTCAAATAATTATTGCTCGCTGACAAATTGCCGCAAAGCCTACGTGTCACCGTAACAATTTTATACAATTTTCACCGCCTTTCCCACACGATCCCGTACACGACATTTGCATACGTGCGGCACCAGATTATGCTAATATTTTTTTACGTACTGTTTACTTACCCTACGGAAAAGGAAACACTCTGTGTGCGCGTTTTAAAAAGATTTACGCGCTTTGTCGGATCATTAAGTGCGGAACTAATTTGCTTACCTTTGAAATGTGTTAACCTTTGTCCCGTATAATTACTGTAGGGCAAACGTCCCTGTAAAGTGATATGCAGATTACGTTGGTTTTTCCTTTCGAGTGGAAAATCTTGGGCTATTATAATAAAATAAATCTTTATGTTTCGGGGGATTTTTTAATTTGCACGTAGAGTTTACAAGGGCGTAAACTTTGAGCGATATCGAGCATGTGGGAATCGTCGAAATTAAATTTTCTTTGTTTTCTCTCGTGGGCTGTGGGCTCTTGGCGTTATTAAATTTCCTTGTGTTTTTTAACACAGCCGTATCATTAGATTGAGGGTTTCCGTCAAGAGGAAATTGTGGCGGCGGCGAGGGGAGCGAGCACCTAAACATATTGAAAAAATAAAAATCCCGGCTACTTATTGCACGGTACGTTGGATAAGTGGCTCTACTTAGAATATTATGAAAATATTCTCAATCTTTACTATGGGATTTAGGAAATTACTATGGAGAGGGTTTATGATTAGATTTTCTACGAGATTTTACAGAAAAATCATCATTTGAGTAGAGTGAGTGAGAGAGAGAGAGAGAGAGAGAGAGAGCTGTCTAATAATAAATCAAAAGAAAAATAAGAAATATACTACTACTACTCTCAGCCATGTGCGTCCACTGCTGGACATATGCCTCCCCCATATAGGGGGGATTTGCCAATACTCGCCACGCTTGGCAGGCGGGTTGGCGAGCGCAGTATGATTTCCGATCCTCAGAAGGCGCTGCTGCCCACCTTCTGGTATGTGATCCCTTAGCCGCCTCTTACGGCACCCACGGGAAGAGATGGGGGAGTACTATTCTAGGCCGGTACCACCACGGCCAGAAGAAGAAATATACTAAAGTAGCCAATTGGCCTCAAGGCCTAAAATGGAAATCACTGACTGGTATATGTAAAATTTATCATAGCGTTTGATCGATGCGACGCGGGACCGAAATGCTAGAATATATTTGGTTCAACAAATCAGCATTGCAATTCAACGTGGCGATGCGCTAGCATCCTGGCCACGCTGCCAACTGGTAGCGGGGTAGAGCATTTGAGTTATCTATAGTATGACAACAACGAGTGGATTGCTCAAATGTTATTGTAGTTGCTGTAACATGGTAATTAGTTATTAGTATTGTATTTCAGAGGCGGTATATGCAGAGCTATTTATTTATTTCAAAGAGAGTAGACTTATATATTGGTGACGTATTGGGCGAAAGCCGAACTCACTACTCCTCCTCCAAGCTGTTTTTTAAATATCTATCTGATAATTGTGTGATGATACCAAAATAACGCAATAATTTAAATAACAATCAAAGAGAACTCTATTTTTTTGTTTCCAACGCCATTAAGCACTTTAGCTACTAAAGCTACTTTCGTTTCACAAAAGCCACAGAAAAGACGTTTGAAGTGGTCTGTACTAAGTACAGCCGCGACAAAATTCACCGCTGGCTTTCGTATACCTTAAATATACATATTACATTACGTGAAATTGCCCATTTTTTCCACTCTCCACCCCTGCAATTAGGGTTGCTTGTGTATAAATATTGCACGGCCCTCATTAATGTGCGTGTTCGTTTCACTATAGGTACGTACATTTTTACGAAGTCATGTTTTGTAGACGTCTATGCGGTAAGACGTCCTGGGATGTAATGAATAATTAAGACATGTTGTAAAGGAACAGGCCGCGGCTTTAAATTTTGGCTTTATAATACTGATTATGAAATTTTGTTTTTCTTCAGGAAAGTGGCTATATACATAGAGATTGGAGCCTGTGGAGCTTTTATTTTTTAAATACCTGAATCTACAACAAAACAGCTTTTTTTCAGTCATCCAATATCAATACAAGCTTAATCCACGCTAAATATTCTAAAAAGCCTCTATCCTGTCCGAGAAAACCGCAAGGAGATCCATTCGGTACTTTTTGAAATTTGTATGTAACCAAAAGACAGGAAAACATGCTTTTTAGAGTGCTGCTAATATATCTCATTATTTAACAAATATTTTGATTACACAAAGACACGGGTTTTTTCGTACCTATAATATATTAAATTTATATTATGTGCCTACGTCTCCGGGGAATAGGCGTGACACGTAAGTATGATAGTAGAATTCTGTAACATCTATATGTTTTGATTGTGTGAACGTAACCCCAAACTTACCTTGATCTGATGATGTCGACGGAAGTCTATGTCGAAGCGAGGCCTGGAACAAAACAAAAAAAAAAACATCAATCTTTTTATCATAATTGCCATTTTAATAAATTTTCCCCAAAAATTCATTAACAGCTCGACATCACAGTTCCAAACATTTCAAAATTAAAATATGACGCAATCGAATGATTAACAGCCCTTCCCGAGATTGCATTTTGACAATTAACGCATTAAGACTATTCCTGCCAATAAAGCGCCTCTCTTAATTAAGGGTCCCTGTTAAAAATTGAGTACAAATTCAAGTAGCAAATCCTCCCTAGCTGAGACGGGGGTTCTAGTGAATGGTCGGTAATATTTTAGTTTGGTTGAAACAAAAACTCGGTCTCCCGGAGGGGACGGCTGTCACGTCGACACAATAAGCCTTTTAATTCGATTCGTCAAGACGGACTCGCGAGACAAAGGCCAGGGAGTTATCATTCAATGGGGCACTCCTACCTTTCTTATTACTTTGCTTCGGTCTTCTTGTGAGGTGAATGGGTGGTGAACACGAGATGATGTTAAGGAAGATACGTCGTAAGGTATATTTGGCATATGTTGTAAAAAATTGTAGACATGCTAATTTTTTTAACCAAATAACGACCGGTGTTTTATATAAAATTATTGAAATACCAACCAATTTATCATCATTATCATCTCAGCCATAAGACGTCCACTGACGGACAACGGCCTCTCCAATTGCCAATTAAATTTATCTTTATTAAACTTACCTATTATACAGTAAATAATATTCTATTTTACATTATCGTACTACCCGGTGTAAGTTTTTCTTTCACACTCACGCTACCGCACTAGAATACCCTGTGTCGCGGGAGGTGTGGACACATAATCACAATTCACAAACATTCAAAACTCGAGAACAAATATCTATACTCATTGCAGAAATGTTTGCCCCAACCGGGATTCAAAACCGGGGTCGTGGTTCTAAAGTCAGTGTCCCTGATCACTGAGCCACAACGACTGTCAAGTTATATCCTTACTACCGTAAGGTAGTAATTGTCATCTTCAGCGCATGCGCGTGGTATGTCTCACCAAATCACACGCACCATATAAATAATACTAACTAATACGAAACAAATGCTTCAAAAATACATCATTGAAGGAATAAAGAAAAATATGATTCAAGTACCTTGTTCCTAGCGGTAGGCCAAGAATAAGGTACTTGAAATAAAAAATAAAGCAGGTGTGATAAAAAGGATATAGATATAGCGTCAGGCAGATAAACATAAAACAAGTTGCGTCAGCAACTCCAACAATAACAAGGCTCTTAAATATGAAGAAGAAAAAAACGAGTTGCTCTAAAGTACACAATTTTTGCTGCTGTTTGAATTTTTAATTGGAGCAAGATAATATTTATGGGAAATATTTTTCCGATGCCTTTATTATAATAAAATACTAATAACTAATTACATTACATAATTAATAACTAATTATTACATTTTATTAAAATGTATTAACTTTCATATGAATCCTCGATCGATTATTTCTCGATCATTCCTGGATAACATCCATCGACATATCTCGCCACTCACCGTCTCTTGTGTCCCCTTCCCCTGCACTTGATCCCGCGCCGTGACCCGCCTGTAGATTCGCTAACAGCTTTATTTGGTGCCTCTTTTAAACTCACCCTAAATCTACGTCATATTAACACAAACTGTCCCTGTGGCTACCTTGTTAAGTTTGCTATGTATAAATAGGATTATATATAATGCAGCAAACTTTAAGGGCTATTATGGTAATATTCATTTATTATAATATATAAATGTACTTAACTTGATCAACTTAATATGTGTTCTTAATATAACTCTTTATCAGAACTTTGGTTATCGTACAGATCATCATCATATAATGTAATATATTTAAAAACAATGTGATAAAAAACATCACAAACTTTATGTCGTTTTAGGACATGAAATTTGATTTAACTTAAGCGTTGAACTACATAATATTGATTTTAAATTTTTAACTTAAAACAATCAATTCGGATGTGACTCACAAACTGTACATGTTATTTTTAAAGATATTGTTTTCCAGGTGCCAGTAATTATATTAAGGAGTTCGTTAATATAGTAATGCTCTTTATATTAAGAATCAGCGGATCCATGCGCGTACTGCACTTCCAAGGTTGGTGTTAGTTGGTTCCAAGTGGGTTAAGTGGCAAGAAAAAACATCACACATATACAGGCAAAAATTACTCATTCTTAATATTACCAGCTGTGGCTTGCATTTTACCTGTGATGTCAATTATTATTCATCTTCTTCCTCGATTTACAGTTATTTTATCCGTGACACCTCTTTTTAGGTTTAAATTGCAAAAATCCATACGTACTACACTGTACTGTATACTGTATCGTACTGTACTATGTAGCACAGCCCTATTCGTCCAGTACTTGAGCTAGATGCTAATAAACCAGTCAGCCAGGCACGTTTCCTTTTATAAATAATAATTATAATGATTAAAATATTAAGAAAGAAATAATATAACTTTCTTAAATCTCAATACGCGTTTTCTTTTTTCACTTCCAAACTTACGTGCCGTGGTGGTACCGGCCTAGAATAGTACTCCCCCATCTCTTCCCGTGGGTGCCGTAAGAGTCGGCTAAGGGACCACGTACCAGAAGGTGGGTAGCAGCGCCTTCTGAGGATCAGAAATCATACTGCGCTCGCCAACCCGCCTGCTAAGCGTGGCGATAATTGGCAAATCCCCCTATATTAGGGAGGAATATGTTCAACAGAGGATGTCCAATTGCTGAGAACAAGAAACTTACTATTAATTGTTAAAAAGACCCTTCTTTTTTTGTACGTATATTCAATATCCACAATCCGCTTTCCCACTAACAATGTTTATAAACCCACTACACCCTACGTCATACATAAAACCTGGTGTACGTAGACGCCGAGCTGAAGCCTTGTCAGACATGATAGCTACCGGCACATTTCAATTTAACACCGCGTTTTATCTTTAATGCTTGGCTGGTAATTATTCCGCCACTGCCAGACAGTTCCCGACCCCTTTAGAACTAGATATTATAACGTACGTTCATTTTGCGAGACTATATTAATACTTTTAAGGTACTTCAGGTGTCGAAATGTGCTTGTTCGTTATTGTTATTTTTTTGGTTCTGCGAGTGTTACAAAATTAATAGAACTCAAAATATTTTTTATACTTATTATTATTTGAATTGCACGGATCTTTGACTCTTAACGTGAGCTTTTACCTTGTACCTTTCGCGTACAATTGACTTCATGGTATTCATTGTATAGAAATTGTATTTTTTTTTGTATAGCTACTACTAGAAATTTCACTCGCGTGGACTACGATTTTGTCCATTTACCTCATGAAATATAAATTTAAAAACATATCTCATAGAAAACGTGCAATTTTTTGGGAGAAAGTATCCCATTATGTTCGCAGAGTAACAAACATACTAACATACATACACATACTACATCCGCATTTAAATATTAATAGCCGCGATTTCGACCGCATGGTCTCCGTCACGTCAATTCTACCAAAGAGAGTACCAAATATCTTCCGGGTGAAAATTAGCCTATATTATGTTATTCTAGACTATAAGTTATTCCTGGACCAGATTTCATCCAGCAAAATGTTCCGGTATGTTTGAGTGTCAAACATCGACAAATCCAAACGTTTTCATTTATCATGGTAGTAAGAATAAGATAGGATATAACCACGGACAATTTCCTTTGACTTTGATATTATTAGGCTATTATTTTTCCAAAAAATTAAAGGACCACATTGTTTCTTTGGAGATGAGAATGAGGCGTGTCAGATTGGCTCAGAAAGAGTTGGAAGACAGGCCAGCTTTAGCGTTGAAATGATCCAATGACCCGAAGGCCAAAGACATGCCGAACGACTTTAGCATGCAACATTAAAAATTGACGCAACTCCATTTTCTTCGAAGCACATCTTCTCTGTTACATATCTAGTAGTCATGTAACAAAATCGTGGTCTAAGCAAATCTAACAGTTTAGAACTCTTATAAGATCTTGTATTTTAATAACAAGCGTTTTTGTTGATTTTACATACCGTTTTAAATATAATAACAATACAATATGGAATTGCTGATACATATACAATCTTACATCAGATATGTATTCGAGAGATAATGATGGCGATTAAAAATACTTCTTATGTTGTGTCGAACTCAAAACACAGACATTTTAAATTTTGGGCCAATGATATTTTTATATTTGGAATCCTTCTAATGAGGCCGCCAGACGATGGGATCCCTACCCCATTTCAGAAATAGATCCATCCCGTTTGGTCTAAATCCTTGTTTTATTTTTTCCTGTCTGAAACTCACGCTCATTATAACTTTATAATACTTCCCGTCTCGCACTGATACTGCGAAGAACGCACCGCATTCATGCTCTTTTACGAGAGAAGGTTTCTGGAGAAGCCAAAACAATTGTGTACGTGTCCCGATAAAGCCGTATAAATATATTAGTTTGTTTAAAATTGGATATACTTAGTACTATGGTGAAGTATAACTAAGCTTAGTAAGAAAAACATGGCACTCAGGCCAGGACCTTGGTACTTTAGTGGTCGAACATCTGGATTAGCTACAAGGAAATATGAGTCACGCCAGAGTCCGTTGCATTTATTGGTCAAACTTGACGATTATATTTGTGAGAGATTGTATAAAGACTTTCAATATTCTACCTCAAGATTGGTTCGATCTTCGACCAAATAGATGATTATTATTTATTTTATTATTTTACAAAATCCACAGCTCTTAATTAACAGAGTTTGATGTATGTTATAGTTACCTACATGATACATACATTATCTTAGCATCAGCTGTTAACATGACAGTAGCTGGCTCGATCCTAACTCCCCCAGCTTGAGTTTTCAGTATTTTTAACCGACTTCAAAAAAGGAGGAGGTTCCCAATCGATCCTTTTTTTTTTGAGGTTTTCAATCACTTGGTGTTGTGTCAGCCGTAATTTCAACTGATAATAGTTTTGATCTCCATCTTAAGCTTGAGTTTTTAGTGCAGGTAACATCGTTATCAAATCATAACATGGTGGTAGGGTACTTCCTAGTATCTAACCGGCTAGCTCTCACCTTAGAATTCGAAAAAAGGGGTCACCAATCGAAGAATATGTTCAGGTCCATGGTCAGCTTTCTTATAGTCTAGCGTGAGTCCCCTTTCTACTACATTTTTCTTTTTCATTTCTTTTTAAGTTTATGTTTCTGGTTTAATAATAATTTTAAATAATCAATGCTTATTTTTATTTATTATTCAGAAGTAAGTTGGTACGTAATTTCTGTTATATTTTGGTTTACAATAATTATGTGTGCTAATAATATGTTAAGATATTTCTGGTCTGTTTCTTATTATATTATTAGTAACAAACTTAAAGGTAGGTACGTACTCATTTTAATATGTAATGCCTGTCACATGATTTTAGCTTGTAATTATCTGTATCCAATAGCTTCTCCAACTGAAATTCTGTATGAAATACTAAAGTAACAACCGTTGTACATTTTTGAAAACGGCTTTACCGGAAACCTTTTATCGAATAGTTGTGGGGTTGAAATAAGTTACATGTTTATCAAAATATAATAAAAAATACTTAATTGGATTGGCAGAATTGTCAAACACATTGTGGTCAAAATGTGAAATATTCATCCGATAATGATATAAGATTAGATAAATGTAAAAAAAAACTTAATAAAAACATTATATACTAATTTAAGAAGCAAAAACTTTCAACAACCATGTCAAAAAATGTTTTTATAATTGAATGACGAATTAATAATCGGTAAAAATATTGATGTTAAAGAGCATATCTTTAACATCAATATTTTTACCGATATTCGTATATTCATTTGTCATTTCTTTCTTTGCAATATATATCTATTATATTTCTTTGATATTCTACAATATTTCTACACAACTTGTTTGTTTCTAAACATTAACAAAGCATCGAACACGTTTCGTGGAAAATAAATCTCTCAAAGACAAAGCCGCTTAGAAAACGGACAAAAGCCGAATAAACAAAAAAGCGACAACTTGAAAAATATCACATTAATTATAGTCTAATTAAATGGCCATTAAATCACGCTAATTGCGCTTTGTTTTTATTTTGCGGTCGTTTTTTTTATTTAGGAAAATGCTTCGCTTTGAATGGAATTCCTTTATTTGCCAAACAAACAGGCTGTGTACCGAAAGCGGGCGGACGACAAAGGACGTTTTATAATTATACCGTCCATAAATCGAGAGCAGATTTTTTCCAGTTTGCAGAAATATTACGGACTTTAGGATAATAATTGATATGGAAGTGCTTGTTTTAAGGGCTTAACAGGTGCCAATGACATTACAGAGGCTCACCGGTGTTACAGGCAGAGAAGGCGAGACAAATCTCGATTTTTTTATATCGTATAGATTAGCGTTGACTACTATCTCACTTGATGGTCAGTGACGATACGGTCGAAGATGTTATCACGCTAGACATAGAATGCTCACTGGCTATCAAGGACTGCTGCTTGAACACACTGTGTTTGGTGACAGTTTTTCAAACTTGAGGGTGGTAGCTAGCCAGGCGGGTACTCGAAAGTACCCCATCACTATGCTAGGAATTTGATTACTGTGTTACCTTCACCGGAAGCTCAAGCTGTTGTTGGGGATCGAACTAATATCCGTCAGTTTAACAGCCGACGCTCCCCCCGCTGAGCTATCATCGCTTCAACGCTTCCCAATGCGTGTTGATTTTAAATATTACAAATACATAGTGTACTTTACAGATTACCTACGGGCTCAAAGAAAAATACTAATCACATTTTAGACTTTTTAATATCCTTGCTTCTTGTGAAAGACATAGTTCAAGGAAAAAAATTGTCGTTTGTAAATATGTTTTTACTAATAAATTAGCAAACTAGATCAAATTTTGTTCAATAAGAATTAACCTTCATTAGCTTTTCTGATAAGTAGTATGTTTAAGTGTATTCCACATACTAGGACTTCCCTCCAGTTGTTCCTTCCCAGTTGAAAAGGCCCAAAATGTCTATTTAGCAAATGGTAAAGCCTTAAGCTGTTTTGTGGCTTAAGTGTATTTTTTGGCTTTCGTAGCATAAAATATATTAGCGATTAAAATCATGGCTTGTTTGATCTCAGCACAGGAAGTGACTGTCTCCGGTGCCATTGTCCCTCGGCGTCACCACGAATGGTCACCCCCAGCTCATCTTCTTAATTGTTTTCTTTTGGAGCACTCTCGCCACAATGGGTAATCATTCCCTTCGTTCGCTTTGATCTCCCAATGCGTGTGGTGAGTACTAATTTTTAAAGCTGTGGTATCACTGTCAAAGGATGGTCAGTTTTGATGTGACAATGATGTCTCAATGTACGTTGAGAAAGTATGTTATTTTGAGTTCCTGATTCGGTGACTCATAATAATATACAAAGGTGATCATTTTACTGTTTAATCCAACTAACTAAATTGTTAATTGAAAATTTTCCGTATTTAGTAAAATTATTATTGAGTTACGATAAAGACTAAATTGGTATAACACTTGTAAATGAAAATATGAATTTTTACATCCACTGGGTTGTCTTAGGGCTGAAATGATGATGATAATTAAAAGCGTGCAGAAATGCATCAACAGTGATTTAAGCACAACTTAGGTTTAATTTATAGTATTATCGGTAGTGCCGGCTATAACTTATGATACAGAAATATATTATTTACTAGTAACACAAAAATGTCTCAAATCTTCAGCTGATGGCCAGTTATTTTTACATAGTTAAGACAACAAAAACTGTGAAAAAAAGTGGAGAACTGATACTGATATTTTTTTATCAGTAGTAAAACAGTCTTTAGGAAGTGGGTTGGAGAAATCTGAAATTAAACATTAGTTATTTTTAAACATGAGATTGCTTTAATCTTGGTTCAAAAATTGACTGTATAAAATCATGACTACTGGTCTGATTACTGTAATTTCTCAACTTATTTGTTTGCAAAACCCTTTTCAAAGATCGGTCCAGTCACGTAGGTCGAAGACACGTGACATTTCGGAAACAACAGGCGCAAAACAAAATTACCAAGCAACACTCGTTTTATGTGTGTGAGAGTTGAGCTGTTTGTGTAGCTGTGTGCGTGCGCCTGAATTAGACGCGAAACTTTCAAAGTTTTCCCAAATTTCAGCCCCCGCGCCCCTTTCTCCACCCTCTGGATCGATAACTGGCGCCGAGCGAGAGAGCGCCAGCTCTCAGATCTCAGCTTCATGAAAATACCGGACAACAGTTTACCATGACGTGTTTTGTGGTGAGAATTAGCAGTCCCTTTACTTTAAAGTTTAGCGTTTTGAGATGAATTAATAAGGTGATCTGCTTATTAATATGCTGAAAATATTCTCAATGTGCAAGGATATGTGAAGGTTACGACTATGATAGTATTACAAAAGAGTTTCGATAGATTTATATTTAATTAAAATATACGACATCTTTTAAGAGAAAAATATACACGGGGTCGCGTTTTTATATTAATGTACTACATAGTTACGTAGATTTCAGTTACTTATCCATCTCCTTCGTTATAAAAGTTAATGCCACAGCCAGTGACACTGGGAATAAGATAGACAGCTTTGCGTGAGTAGCCGACCCGTACCAACTGTCACAAAGCAAAATGAAAGCGACAACTGAAAATTGGGCGCACGACGGTCGTGGCATTGTTTGTCATTAATTGAAGGCTTTGCGATGATCTTCGCGCTGAAGGCCCTTCGAGAGCCCGAGGGCGGCACTCTCGGGAGATATCGGCCGCCAATTGCGTTGACAGCGACCCTCCGGCCTCGAGTGGACGTACAACTAGGTGGGAAAAACTACCGGCTGACACTACTTAACGAACGGACCACCAACCGGGAATTTTCTTGAGTGCTTGTTAATGTTTTATGGGCGGAACTTTTCAAAGTAGTGCGTAGATTGACGCGCTAAGTGTACCTACATAATTTAACACGTTTCCCCTAGGAAGTATGACTCGTTCGTCGATTGTTTTTTTTCTAAACAAAATGATAGGTGGTATGGTAACATGGCTAATTTTTTTGTGATAAAAAACCAATCTCGAGAGCGGCAATAAAAACGGTAAACTTTTTCTGATTTATAACAATTAATATTTGAAATATCGACAATATTAAGGGAAATGGCCGACAGCCGACAAATCATATAAAAACCGCCCCGGAAGTAGGAAGCACTGGCCCGTTGCTCGGGGACTTTATTTGGAAATGGAAAGTCTAAAAAAATAAACGAGTGCCGAATGCGGAGCGGGCGCGGCGCGGGCGACGTGATTTATACGTGGCGAGTAGTGCTCGTTCGATTACCGAGATGATATTTCTCGATATTAAAGTGTTGCCAAGGACTGCGGACAATATGACCCAAGGAAGATTTATCGAGCAATTCGACGTGACATCGACTGCCGTTACGATGATTTCATTATATTGTCGGCGCCGTAAAAACGGTTAGCGTTTTATTTTATTGCCTGTTCCTGAACAATTTTTTATTTCAATATTTTATAGCGTTGTAAAATTGGGGGCTGCAGTGTGGGTATTGGCTGACAAATTTGAGCGCATCACCGCCTCGGGAGGTGAAAGTTGTTCCGTGGTAACGATAGCTAATATTTATTGCGAGGTTTGAAGTCTTGATTCACCACTGCTGATATCCCATTTGAATTGTTGAAATAATTTATTTACAAGTATTTCGTCTTTAATTTCAAGTTATTATTTTGAATCTAGGCAGTATCTAAAGTAATTGTACGTCCAATAATATTTTACGTTCAGAATGAGAGCAAGACACACATCCACCCGGTATGTCGCATGATTTGTGTGTTTCGACACTAGGGGCTGCCTCGAACGGACCCTTGTCGATAGCACGTGCACGCCTTACGCAAACAGGAATTCAAAGAAAAAAACATTTAACTGTAAATTTTCCACGAGTGTTCCGAAATTATACCAAGCGGTGTGCTCGAAACGGAAAACTAGAAGTCGCAAAAATGTTGCTTGAACTTTCAACTTGCTTTTTACTTTTGGAAGGAGGTTACGTAATTGTTTTAATTAAGCCGGAAATTAATTTATTTGACTGCCATTCCGAAATACGAAATAAAACATTCATAATTAAGAATATTTCTGGAAATAAACTTTTGTATTAATAATTATATATAATAAATTAAAATTTTATTTTGTTTAATATTCTTATAATTCTATGTCATGCTGGGGGCCCAAACCAACTAGTTATATTCATTGTATAATTAGTGGAATTAAATAAAAATTCTATGAATTAATCTGTGGCTAAATATGGAACGATGCGATGTGGGTCGCTTTCCATGGTCCTTGTGGAAATCAATGGGGGAGGCCTATGTCTGAGCAGTTGAGCAGTGGACGTCCTGTGGCTGAGGTAGTCAAATCAAATCATTTATTCCGCCAAATATGGGTAAATATTACAGATGTCAAAAATATGTATGTGCTCTCCATATTTTAACCTATCGGTGTGCGAAAATTCTTATAGTCTTATAAATAACAGAGTGATGCGTACATATTATAATATGAAAAATGCAACAAAAACAAAATCAATGCCATAAGTATAAGTATTATTCAATATTTTCTCTAAAAAATTATAAATATATATAAAAATATAAGTAAAATTGACAAAATAGTAATTAATTCTTCAATATTTTTCTATTGCATATCAAATTACCTATGTCTATCTTAGCCTTAATAAATTCATCTATTAAATAATATGCCCTGTCAATTAATAATTCTCTTATTCTACGTTTGAATAGATAATCTCTTTGGAGGTCTTTCAGCGGGCGTGTTAGTGATGATGATGATGATGAGGAAATCTGGAACATTATATGAGTAATTTTTTGGTGAACGTAGATTAAAAGTTGTTTTGCCACGGAATATCCTCTCTAGCAAAACCATCTTGAAATGACAGTTGAAAGATTCAACTGTCATTTCATTCAGGCTGGGAGACTTTGAATTAAACCAATAAGCATTACAAATCAATAGAACCTTGTAAAACACTAGAATTTCAATCTTCTTAGTAATCGTTTTCATATTTTCATCACAATACAATACATAGTAAAAGTAAATATTATATATTTAATGCAGTACAAGTTTATCATATTAAAATTACATTATACATGTTTATTCATATAATACATTACAATATAAGAAAATATTGATATTGTGCAATAGCCATCCTACTAGGATACCATGTATCAATATAGTGTAATTATAGTAATTAGTGTGTTATCGTGTTTCATGTGTTGAGTGTTCATAAGGTAGTTTTAATTCTGCTAATTTCAAGTGTTTGCTTAAGTTAGAGTGTAATATTAATTATGTCAATGGTTCTGTTTATTTTGCTATACAAATAAGGTCCTAAAAAAGATACAGTCTGCGTGTAACACTTGTCCTAGTTAGACAAGTAGCCCATCTTAACCGTCACGATCCTATTCCGATTACAAACTATGAAGCAGTTATATAGTAGCCAGTTTAACATGTTGGCGCACACGCAACAGTTTGGTTTCACATAATTATGGGTATTTTCACACATTTTTTTATTATTATTGTTAGTTTGCGTTTGACAAGTGTCCCACCTGATGTTAAGTGATGACGTTGTCTAGGATTTAGCACGCAAACCTAGAAGGTACCTATTTACTCGCGACTTGAAGACTCCAGGGTTGTACATATCGGGAAACACAGACTCAGGCAACGAGTTCCATTCCTTGGCAGTACGCATTAAGAAAGTGGAAGCGAAACGCTTACATAAACAGTACATACGTGCACGAACATAATATAATCAAGGCAATTTCTGATTCATTGGCTTCTACTTTTATGGGTGTTTTACAAGCTGGTCTTCGATTAGAAGTAGGGGAGACCGGGGTAAGATGAATAAACCAAAATTATATAATATAAATATAATATACAATATATAAATATAATACAGTAAACCTCTTTCTTTGGTTCTAGAATGTCATATAAAGAATTTTTGTGATAAAATCCACAAAACTGGCTTCCAACGGTGTCTTAAATCCAGACACGACAGTCTTGGCTTATTGAATAACTGCATGAATCACCGCTGCATGCTCCGCTGAGCCCCCCAAACCATACGTTTTGTTCGACCATCGAACGTTCCAGAAGTTCCAACGTTTCCGCTATACCGTTCCGCATTCGACGCTTTTTATTCCGCTAATGCTATCGGCGACATGTGTCCGAATACGAGACTTTTGTCATGATTATAAGTTCCAAAGTATTGTAGATAAATGTCATATGCGTTATGGTCCAATGGAGTGGAATAGGGAATGTTTAAAGTGGCTTAGTTTGTATCGACGGTGATTTATAAGTTCACGTATTGAATTCACGTAATGTGAATTTAATTTATACTCTCTTATAATGCCGGTTAGAGCTGTGTCTTTCTACATTTTAAAGGGTACTTTTTTAAGGAGTCAATTGTTTGCGGCTGTGACGCGCGCTGTTATGGGTATGATTTATTTCTTACTAGCTGCGCCCCGCAGTTTTACTTGCGTGGTGATGATAAACGGTGATGATTAAAATAAGCCTATGTGTTAATCCAAGCTAGAACTGTCTCCATCCGAAATTTCATCGAATTCGGTGTAGCCTTTTGAGCGTGAACAAATAACAAACATACACTAATACACACAAACTTTCGCATTTATAATATTAGTAGGACTAGTAGGAATGATTTGGAAGTAACTGTTTAATCAAATTAAAAAGACGATGATGTCAAAGGTGAAATCACAACACAGTCAAAATGTTAACCGGTTCTCAAGGACAACCTGAAAACACTGTTTGTGGTGACTGATGGGTACTGCAAACCTTGCTGTGGATTTTACAACCAATCGCATGTTACTTATTGTTAAGAAAAAAAATAAAAATTTAGGTACGTATTGTCATGTATGTGTACGATAGCGCAATAAATGAATATTGTATTTTACCACACTAATGATAGTACTTTTATACTGATAAATAAAGCAATTCGTGCGAAATTATTCCTTAACGATTCCAAAATATTCAAAAATGATCAACCTTAATGTTCAAGTTTTCACTTCTGCCGGCATTCCCGGAGTGCAAATCTTTTTTAACCGACTTCAAAAAAGGAGGAGGTTCTCAATTGGACCCGTTTGTTTTCTTTTTATTTGTATTTTTTTAAATTTGTGTTTGTTACCGCATAACTTCCGACTGGGTGAACCGATTTTGATCGTTCTTTTTTTATTTAAAAGCTGGTGCTTTCCGTGTGGTCCCATTCATTTTTCATCAAAATCTAACGAACACTTTTTGAGTTACAAGTCAAAAACTGAAAAATGCGTGCTTATACTACACGATATTATAGTAGCGTGTGAAGACATCGGTGAACATACCTACACAACAATGACAATTGATCCCATGAGTAACAAAGGTCACTAAAAACAGTAAAAAAAAAATTCACCAAGAAATGGAACCGACTTCTACACTCAAAAGTATGAAATAACTTGTCGAAGTCGGTACCATGAGCAAAATATTTTGATACCAGTTACTTTTGAATTATCGTGGTACCGACTTCAAGAAGTTATTTTATACTTTTGAGTGTTGAAGTCGGTTCCATTTTTTGGTATTTTTTTTTTATTTTGTTTATTTGCGGGTATTTTACAAAAATAGTCATCATGTAATTTGTAAATCACGTATTATGACGTAAGGACAGCCACATGACAAAAATAATACTGAACATAGTAGATAAGAAACGATGCCGAGGTTGCCCACTGACAACGTAGATGACGACTATCGTGAACGATATGAAAGCAGCAAATGTGACTACAGATGCAATTCAAAATCGCGCATCATAGCGCGGGAGTACGGAGAGTAGCGGAAGAGTCCACCTCAAAATGAAATGGGATTAATTAGATAAATATTTCCTTTTTTTTCAAATTACCGTTACAAATAAGTTCCCAAATAAACAGATGTTATGGTTACCGCGAAAATTTTAGGTAAAGGGAGAATGTGGTCCCTCGTATAAACTTTTTTCACTTATCAAATTTTGTTCAATCAGAATTGATCTGCACGGACGGTTATCATAAGTGGTATTTTTTGGTTTAAAATTATTGGACATGTAGTAATTGAAAAATAATTTAGAAAGACTCTATATTGTCTATTTAACAAAATGCTAAGGCCCAAAGTCAAACGTCAGATAAACTGGCTATGTACATAATGCGGCATCAAGCGGCGACACATTGTCAAGCGAGTTATCACGACATTCAAATGGTCGGAGCGAAACTTATCCGCGTATGAATGGCTTCACATCAGCGCTGAATTTGTAAAGAGTCGACGTGCAACGCATGCATGACCACGCTTTATCTAACAAGCTTGCTATATTTGGTACGCTATACTCTTACACGTGTTGCAAAGTTTTCGTCGTGAATAGCACAGGATGTAGATTAAGCGAGGCGGGCCGGTGGCGGTGGCGTAGCCAGCGAGATGCATTGTGACGAGGACTATACCAGCAGATAATAGAAAGTAGCACAGAAATAAAGCAATAAAAACATTAATATATATTGAATAGCTTTTTACTATAGTGACATTTTGTTATTATACGTGTAGCTGATCTATAAAACAATCCATGAAGATAAAATTTATATTACTTTCATATGAGCTCTCGCAATTGCGGTGCTGTTTAGGCAAACAATGTATTTGATTAAAGTTGTTAATTCTGTGACAAATATGAAGAGTCGCATTTATTTTATAACTATACTAATCTCTTTACAGTAAAATCTAAATTGGTGTGACGAATAACACAATAAGTCAAAAGACAATCCGTAAATTAATTAATTTAAATCAATTTGAATGTATTTTTCGCTACCGCAAATATACCATATAGTATGTACATTATAATTCACAATTTTATTTCAATGAATTCGCTAATTGACTATTCAATAGTTTTATGCACTAAGAAATGTTTAGAACTATTGATAATGGATCCATAATGGTCTAAATAATTTATTGTCTTTCCTCAAAATTGACACGAATAATATTTTTAGATATTGCATCACAATGAAAACGCCACAAATATGAGCAAGTTAAAAATATACCTTTATATTTATTTTGTTAGAATACTATATTACTATATAAATGTACTGTGCAACAAAGAGACGGATCTAAGCCCCATTATTTAATTATCCTGTGGGAATCACACGAGAGTCGTAAGTCGTCCAACTCCGGCGACCTGTCTAGGCCGGGCTGGTGATGCCGCGATTAATTAGCCTCACGCCGCTAACTTCTCCAAATGTAGTTTCCCTACAGGGTGCTATATGTAGAGCTAAGTATTGATTGCATAGTAAAAAAAGCGTTCTCAGTGGAGTTTTCCCAAGCGGTCATAATCGATAAATGGTTAAAGCAACGCACCTACTCCTCGGTCGTACCATGAACGAGCGACCTCTGTTTATATTTTTATATGAGCGTTTCTGCGCTTCGGTATAGGACACGTCGTCATCGGGTCCAGTTCTTGTCTTAGGATGGCAGTGATGCCAGTCATGTTCTGACATGACCTTTTATATGCTTGCCTCTGGGCAGGCGGTCTGAAAACTATGATATTGACTGGTCACTAGCCTATCTGGCAATCCTCATTGGCCTGTGCAGTAGATTATGGCATATACATACTATCTACGCATGGACGTTTGCCCGCCAAGACCACCTTTTCAACGGCCTACCAATCAAGTGAACGACAAAACACGGCATCATCAACTGCCAATTATGAGCTTCAAATATTATGCGATAGCCGCCACTTCGAGGCGACGTTTGCTAACGCCTCGGACCCCAAGCTTACCACGACCATCGCGTCGCCTAGAATTCACGACAAAATTGTATAAAAATCTGTCTATAATTATAGTAAGTGCAAAATACAACGAAATGGAAAGTGGAATGGTATCCGTGTATATAGGATATTTACGTAAATGCGGATATTTACCTAAATAAATATAAGATGTTTACGTATATCTTTAGACGTGTCTCGTAGATAGAGCGGCTCAATTGTTATATTTGATATAGTATATACGAAGAAGACACGTTATACAATGTATCCTGACAACTGTAAGAAAATGAATTTGTTTTTTAATCATTACAATACCGCCGCAAACAGATGAATATATTGTAATAATAGATTACTAGTTGCACCCCGCGGTGGTGCAACTAGATGATGATGATGAAAATAAGCCTCTGTGCTAAACCAGGTTATGAGCAATCTCCATAACAAATTTCATCTAAATCCATCCAAGTGTGAAGGAGTAACAAACGTACATCCACACATCCATACACACAAATTTTCGCATTTATAATGGGAACTTCCAAAACAGTAAAAGGTCCAAGAAAAATAATTTGAAAATATTTAATTCAATAGCATATTACAAATAAGTGGGAACCAAATAGTTAATTGTATGAAATCATTACATTTAATTTTTTTGTCTTTGATATATTTCATTGCTATTAGGATACTTTAGAAAACGTTTTTTGCCACAACAAAAACATGTTCTATAGATATACATAATAACTACATACATAACCACTATTTTTAAGTAGGTATATTATTATTATTACCTATGTAGCTATATTAAGGAGAAACATTTTAGATACGCAAAAGTGCTATGGGTTACAATAACAAATAGGCCTGTAGATTTATTGTCTAGCTTATATTCGATTCGTTTGTGGTTGATTGGATTTTTATTATGATGCTTACGCACTGTACCATTGTTGAAAAAGTTCATTTGAGATAAATTTTAATTAGTTCAATCTCAATTATGTAACGCTATGTACATGTAGAGGATAAATATGGTCATTCAAAATTTTATCATGCACAACAATTCAACTCAATATTAACTTAAAACTTGGGAATGCAAATACTAATTAATTAAAATCAATAGCAAGGGGTCCGTAGAATAGACACGCACACAGCGCAACAAATGGACCCAAAAACACCATGGCAAATAATTTGAATACGTAACGAGAGGGTAACGTACGGCCAAACCATTCTTTAACTTACTCTCCCTAGGATAAAGAGCTAAACTTGTTTTTAAGGGATGACCGATCCTCATCCGATCCTGGAAATTTATGTATCGCGAATAGCGCCGCCGGCCGGACTCGGACAAAAACTGGTTCGGAGGGTAGATACAGGAAGACGCCAGATGGAACGAAGAATTATGCTCCCCGCAGGCTGATGAGGTGAATGTGATTGTGAACTTTACATGCCATGCAAATCGGACAAGGCGTACAATATACCACGGGCCGGATTCCATTCCCGATACAATTTTCATAGATTCGGCGTAAACAAAATGATACCCTCACTAAAGCCAAGGGGAGAGCGTTATTGTAAGCGTTTTTTGTTCACTGAAGCTAAAAGCTATATTTATAGCTATAAGGTAAACTTCGATGAATGATCAATGTATTTAAATTGATTCATTGACGGATGGCCGGTTCCACCGGCCGGTTAATGTTAACTGAGATTTGAAATGGTAGAACAGAATAACAAACCGTTGCGGTTTGCAATGTTTTCATACTATGATAATGACTATCATATAATATAGTATGTTTTCGATGGCATCATAGTTTTGTTTAGATAGGGCTAGTGTTTTATTGAAATACAAATGAGTACGTAACCCGTGTGGAGTGTGCTTCGAATAAAAGGGTCGCATTAGAATAATTTGCGCGTCGAACGCGTCCAATTCTTCACATGGAGAGACCTTAAATTTCACTATTTTACATACTTGGGATTATCATATCTGTTCGGGTGTTCTGGACCCCTGTGCAGGGCTAGCGGCCCCTAGTTTTTGTTATCCGCACCCGACCTCTATCGGACCGTCTCCGATATATTTAGTTGTTACTTTTTGTTGGGCGGCGCGTGAGAGAATTCTTAATCATAGCGAGTTCCATGTTCAGCTTTGTGAGAAAGTATTTGGGAAAATGGACATTTTAACACGTACAAGATTTTTTTTGTGTTGTTTGTAAAGTAATAAAAAAGTCTTATATTTTTTTATCACTATTTATCAGCTAACGATTGGTCCGTTAATATGTTTTGATCAGATATCTACAGTAGATACAATATGGGATTATTATACAAAAGGAGAGTTAACAAAGCCTTAGAAAGAATTGGTAAAACATCGAAATGCCCCCAGTCTATCCATTGGCGACGGTGATCGCTCACCATCAGGCAACCTGTCCGCTTGTTTTTAAAAGGTACATAAAAAGTATTAAAAAGTATATACTTATTTATTTGTAAGTGATAAAATGCGCTACTTATATTATTTGTAGAGATATCTAATATAATAATAAGTATATTTCATTGCCTCATTTTACGGAAGTAAAAGCATTACCTCACAAATGAAGTGGTTGCTCGCATCTTCGAAGTGGATTATTAGGCTTTTGTGTATCTTAGTTAAAAATATTCGGGGTACTTAGCACATAATTTTATGCAGACTTCTACGATACGGTTTAAATGCATGTAACAAAAATGCCCACCTTTACATAGTTCTCCAATGAAACTTAAATCTAAGTATGCGCAGAGTTGATTTGCATGGTTTTCACTGACCAAAATTATAGTACATAATGTTGCTAGCTAGTTATTTATTCACATTAATAGAAATGCTCAATATTTGTCAATTTAACTGAAGACGCGTAACGAGAAATCACCTAATACAGGGTGTTATTTACATCAATTCCGACTTGTGAGATGTGACATTGTGTACACACTTCCGCACTTAGCTTCGTGTTAATTTGACGATGACTGTCGCGTTCCTTCATCCGTCTTCGCCGGGGGCACAGAGATTAGGGTTGCCATTCTATATTTTAGAATAGTGAGATAGTCGCAGACAATGACAAAATTAATACCTACACATTCATGTGAACTACGGCTTTCCCTTCTACCCCAGTTATTTAACGGGTACCATACATTTCCAGGGTTAAAGTAGCCTGTATCATTCCCCAAAGCTCCACCCCGCGGATTCACCGCGGGTTTATTTTCCAGATAAAAAAATAGCCTGTGAACTATTCCAAGCTATAATTAGTGTGTCAAATTTCATTCCGATCCGTTCTGTCGCCAGATAACTATTACACAGAAAATTAAATAACTTGTACAAGCCATAACCAGCCACGTGTACAAATGGCCACCCTAGTTGTGACGTCTAATTTGAACACCATCAAGTAGAAAGGGTATTGTGAGAGATGATTAGTGATTTTTATGCTAATTTATGAGCTGCGGCTGTGGATTGCCTTGTCACATTTTTATGCACTTACGTCAGGAGCCAAGGTAAACGCCAAATTTTGTGGTCATTATCACACCGTGATTATTTATCATTATATTTATTACCTACTAGACATGTGTCTTTTTAGACGCCTCGGCTGTCGATTTGTCGGTTGACAATTCATTTTTTAGGATACATCTAAAATGTGGACAGACGACCTGACTAAGATCGCAAGCAAGGGCTGGATGCGGGCCGCTTCCAACCGGTCCTTGTGGATATCAATGGGGGAGGCTATGTCCAGCTGTGGACGTCCTATGGCTGAGATGATAATGATGATGATGATGCATAAACCCGACCAGGACTACGTTTCATCATTTGAAAAAAATACTTTATCGGTTGTGTTAGTGTATTTTAAAATCAGGAATTTTTTAATTTTGCAATTAGTTTGTTAGGGCGTAACAGCCACCCAGTCACTCGAATATGATCGTTATTTTCATTATCATGTTCCATTTATTGTTCCGATCTTTATGTCTGTCTGCAAAAAGTCGAAAACATGAAGCGCTCATACTGGAGTTTCAGTTGGTGCCTTAGGGTATCAGTCGTCAGGCAATCGCAAAGACCTTAGGCGTCCCGCCATTGGGCTGGCCACTAGCCTACCACCAACCCACATTGGCCAGCGTGGTGCATTAAGGTCAACACTTCTCTGTGTGAGGATGGCTCATGTCCCAGCAGTGGCATTATATTGGGCTAGTAATGCAGCAAGAAGTCGCTTCGTTGACCTCAAATCAACGGAAAAATCCAATTTCCTGTAGATTAATCGTCTTCATAACATCAATAATGTTTATTTAGCCTCAGTAAACCTTCGGCGAAAATCATATAGTTACATTATAAGAATAAAGCAAAAACATTGTATATTTATGTTAGCAAGTATAACTACATCATTAATGCCTTCATTTACTAAAAGATGTATTAATAAACTAGCTGTATGTTGCGGTTTCACCCCCGTTGTGATGAAAAGCGGTGCTGATGATGATGAAAAATAGCCTTTATATTATTCCAGAGCATCAGCTACCTCCGTACCAATATTCATCAAAATTAGTCTAGCAGTTTGAGTGTGAGTAACAAACATGCAAACGACAAACTTTTGCCTTTATAATATTTGTTTGAAGTCTGATAAAACGAGTTCTCCAGTACAGAAAGAAGATATATTGAAGGTTTGCGCATGCGCGATTGCTACGCTAAGATAAAATAAGTTTATTCTTGTCAGTGGCAGTCTGAGGTTTTACTCAAGTATGAGTAGACATTTAACTAAAGTACATTTCACAGTTCTAACCAAGTTGAAAGGTAACCAGGTAAGTTAGAACGTAATCACACAATAACGCCCCCAGTCACAATGAGTCTACAGTCGATGCTACATATTATATCGGAGCTTCGAGCCCGAAACTTCGGAGTCGAATGGAAACAAAGGTTCCCGCGATAATTGGATGTGGCCGCTCTGAATGCGCTCTAGACGAGACTTAATTGAGGTTTTAGAGTTGGGCTAATTCGCCCACCTTCGTTCGATCAGGCCTGCGTTCTGGTACCCTCCCCTGGTACCTCGTGTACCCTCGTTGAGGGGCTTCGTCTGCCAAAAGGTTAGCTTCCACAATAATACTGCGGCTAGGGTTAAGTGAGCCTTAGCGTTTGGTGTTCTGTTTCATAGCGAACGGTTGCCGATCTTAGGTTCAGACTTCTGATTACAAAATGAGCATCTAATATAACAATTAATTTTTCATTATTTTTTTTTCCTATACATTTGTTAAATATAATTATGCTTTCAACTCAAAACTCAATTTCAATGTCAATTTGATCATATAATAACTTTTGATCATGGCAAATCAACTTATCTAAAACTCTTCGTCAAATTTAAGACGTATATAATTTTAGACGATACTCAGGGTGCTAAATGTATAACAGATTCAATACAAAACCTAACCACTAGAAAAACACTCAAATATGACATAATTTTTGCTGCATGGTAAATATTGAAATATATTTAATTCCGGTATTCACATCGACAAATAATACGAGCAAAGAAGCTTATTTCTCTAAATCAACGCAGAACAATAAGCTCGGACGAGAAGCAGATACAAACAGGCAGCACTAAATACCGGTAATCGTGGACTGACTCACTCCTTTATTACTTTTAGGACTGATAAAACATTTATTTATATTCCTTTAATATTTATATACCTTACTATTCCAAAATGTTTTCTAAAGATTATTATGTAGCTGATGACAGAGACTTTTGTTTTCGTATTATTTTTTTATAAACGTCGCATAATTATCTTGTCGCTAGTGGCTGTATACAGTATTGCAGCATGTACCTTTTTTTTACTTATGTGAGTCACCTTATAACTTTTTTCTAAGTTCAATTTTAACGATTTTATTAGAAAGCTGGAGCGTTTCATATAGTCCCATATAAATGATAAAAATAAAATATGACCAAGATCTAACCAGTGATTAGAGTTATCCTTAATATTGCGTTTTTGGTTAACTTCGCCTACATTGAGGATATTCTAATTTTTTCAAGAAAATGTTGAAAATGTTTCACGTATGAGTAGTGGAAGTAGGTTAGTGTAGATTTTAAATTACGTGTTTATTTTAAGTCCCCCTCCTTAGTCTTTCATTCTTAACCAAGTGGTCGTGGTTGAAGATGTTGCATTTTCGTTTAGATTAGAACTCCTGCGATGCTTCTCCACTCGTTACGGGCTTCAGCGAAAGCACCCGAAAACCACAGCGATTTTGAAAAGTGGGTAGTCCTAAATAAGTTATCATCACTACCTGTTCAAAAATAAAAGAACTTCCATGCAAAGTGGATGAAAAGGTATGCGAGTACATAATGACCATTGCATTTTTTATGTGGAAACGTCAGAAAATTAATAGTATGTATATATGATATTATTTTCAATAGTTTAATATTTAGTTCGAATATTGTACAAATTCGAATAAATTTATATATTACTTACATTAAAAATTATCTTGTAGAAAAATACAATATAACTAATCTATATATCTAACAAAAAACGTCCTTAGTTTGTCGAACGCATGACCATTGTTATCATTATGTACTTGCTCCTGCAATACAAGTCTCGTGTATTTTCATAAATACTTTAATCTTTGTAAAGAATAAATCAAGTTCAGTTGGCGTCAGACACTAATGAAATTACCTGCATGCCTCCCCAGCAACTGCAATTTTGTTGATTAGCAAAGAGTTTCTCCCGGTTGCGCAATATTAAAGTGCCTTGTTTACATCAAGAACGGTTAAGATAAATATTTAACTCAGCCCGAAGACGGTAATTTAGGCACCTCTAAATAGTGGAAGCTACCATCCAAAGTGTCTGTGGTACAGGTAACCAGCAGGTATAATTAATTTCATTTTATTTCCCGACAGCGCGGCGCTTCCCCAGTGCTGCCAGCGTAGAGTTCTCCCAGTAATTGGGAAATTTATTGCAAGGTGTGCACACAACTCTGTGATGTTTCACTTTCGCACCAATGATTTATGGCCTTCCGAAACAATTTTAATTGCTTTCAGTGACACAATGTAAACAACTATTCGATTAAGTTAATTCCATTATTTTGCTCTCGCGGCAATTAATTTAAAAGCAGCGTTAAACACCGTGTTACTTCGTCTCATTGGAGAGTTTAAGGATATTAATGAGCTGATGAAAGCGAGCTATCTTGTAATTAAAGATTTTCAACCTTGCGTGAGCTATTTATCCCATAATGTCATGTATTTTGACCAAAAATGTAAATGTGTAAATATAATATACATGAAGTGTAATAATTTAACCTTACATACAGTCATACAAATCAGCCGCGTGTCTTGAACATGATTAAATAGCAAATATAATTATTGTTCAATTTCCACTACTGGTAAATGACATCTTCTCATAGAAACATATTAGCCACCATTTTAGTCAATGCAGGATATGCTAAAGACAAAGATAGGCGCCGCATATTTCAGGCAGTTCAAAAGCATGTCTTAATGAAACAACTTGAATCAACAGTTTCATATGTCTTTTAAACACAGAAGTTCTTTGTACAAAATGCGACCAGTGTTTTACCAAATGATTGCACAGATGTTTCTACAACCAATTTGATCTGTAAAGATCATGCAACTAAGATCTGCTATGAACTTTAATAGGGAACTAAGCAAAACATCCAAAGAAATTATGCAGCCTTTTGACGCCAGTGTTAAGTTTTTGATTAAATAGACGGTTTCCAACTAAAAATTTCCCACTAAACAACCTGCAACAAAACACAAACCTCAAAAACGACTTTGAGCACACAAGCATTAGTAATTATAATTAAAGCTTTCAGCGGCGACCTCCGGCGATAAGATGTTCCATGGAGCATGAAATAAGGCTCACAAGCTCACACACGTCCTGCATGAGTGATGGGCGAAATCAGGACGGGGCAAGTTGCGGTGCCCAACGATACAGAGTAATATAATATTATTAACATTTATTTTACAATTAATATTTGACTTTATTATAGTTTTCCTTCCTAGTCGCCAGCATTATCATCAATTAGCCTGATTAGCCTAATTAGCCTAATATTTTAATGTCGGCATTAATGTTGATGCGACCAAAGCAAAGCTTCTGTAATAATGGGTTAATTTATTACCCAATCTCCTAACAGGCATATTTCTGCACCTCGTCCATTTAAAAGCAAATAAGAAGGCTATGTATATATAAATCCTACTTTTAGAAGTGTTGAATTATTGTTTTTTACTAATGTGTACTGTTTATCTCGGTCAAGACTAGTCTAAGTAGTCTAAGACGGAGTAGATTTTAATACAGACTTCAAAGTTCGTAATACATTCCTAAGTAAGTAGCCCTTGAGGTTTTTTAAGATTATGCTCACCCATAGACAATTATCCTAGTTACATCTCTGGCGTGTTGTATTTCTAAACGCGTTTGTAGATATGGCGTGGACTATGCAAATTCACTCATGTGGCAACACTGAGTTGGCTTTGCGGACGGGTTAAGTGGCTACTTAGATATGGTTTTTGAATTCTTGTGGTCTGTGGATCGCCATTTCAAACATAAAATTAAAATTGATTGAGATTTGACAGACAAGTTTATTAATTGAAATTTATCCGTTTTTGTGTTTAAAGTTTACGTTATCGTTAAAAGTTTTTGGTACAATATTTTTACAGCACCTCTGCGAGTTTATTATTGTAGTACTGTTTATTTGGATACTACACCCTTTTACTGGTATTTACGTCAACAATTAGCGTACAAATTTCCTTATTATTTACAATCCTTAGTAGCCTTCTTATTTTCGTTATGTAATTATTATACGTATGGAGTTATCTTCTGGTTTAAAAATGCTTATAAGGTTATATACTAAGCATCATCAGACTTGTATAGATTTTGTTTAGTTTTGTATAGATTTAATAGTTTGGCATTGCTTGAGTGCCCTATAACATATGGTGAAAGAGAAGTAAATTATTTGTTATCACTTAGTTTAAAGGCAATATACATATTAAAGCGCGAAGACAAAAGAAAATATTTTTTTACATTGCTTATGTTTGACAGCTGTCTTACCTTATCATAAGTGATGAATTTCTCTAGGACGTAGCACGTAAGCCTAGAAGATAAATTCATTCGTGAACTGTAGACTCCAGAATGATGATGTTCTTGTTAAAATATAATATATTTATACCACATACAGGGTTGCCACTTTTTATCTTGTAAATATTCTTAAAAGATGCAAAACTAAACCTCTATCCATATATTGCAGGAACCTTCATTTTTCAGGATCACAAAGAATCCTTATGTTATTTAATTATTAATTGTTGTTTCATAAAATAAATAACGTTAACAATTATTAAAACTTATTCAGCAGTTTTGACGTGATGCGTGTTTAAATAGATAAATAGTCAGGAATTCTCATGCCTCAATAGTAAATATAAAAGAACCTCAAAAAAATTTTATATATAAATTTATTGTTTTACATTATCAGTCTGAATTTTTGATTATTATTAACAGCAACTGTTATTAGAAGGAATAAATATAATGTTTAGTTTCCAGACGTAGCATTCTGAGGTCGTGTCTCATTATTACACGCGGTACACTGAATGGAATTAATTTCCAAGCTCGCCGCAGACAAACGATTTCCACGTTTTAACCCATCCAGTGTTCAGACTATTGTTAATCTATTGATTTATGGTTTTGAGAATATGTGATTTGCTCTATGTGTCAATATTGTTTGAAACATTAAAAGTATTTACGCTAAACGATGCTTAATAAACCAGATATTACGGACGTAGCATTTCTTCTTAGAATTATGACATCTAATGAAAAGTTAAATGAAGTTATTCAACAGATAATGAGTATTATTAGAACGTTGAAGATGTCTTTACTTTTCAGTTTTTTTTGTTGTTTATTCAAAATAAACTGATGTTTATTTCTTAGGTCAAGTTAAGCATAAACATTTTTGTACTATTATAAGCTAAATTGCTTATAATCATTGAAGAAACAGGCTATGAGAAATTAAATATTAAATTTCTCATAGCCTGTTGTGTCTGTCTGCCTGTCTGCCTGAGCCTGTCTCCTCAATGATTATTTAATGACAAGCAGCTTGAAACAAATTATATATGGTGAAGTTGTCCATGTAATTTTTTTTTATACTGTATAGATCTAGCGTTTGACCACTATCTCACTTGATGGTCAGTGACAATGTGGTCGAAGATAAATAATGTAATTTTAATGGGTTTAATATATTTGATTGAACTTGTAACAATTTTACTTTGTTCTTTTAATAAGTAAAGCGTCATGTTTTTTTATTCTTTTTAAAGAAATAGGAAACAGTAGGTAACTTCATATCGTAAATAACAATAATCAGAAAGTGCAGTTTTAAAATTTTCGTCTGAAAAACTTTACACGGACCGGAAATAGTTCAATAAGATGGAAACATTCTAGCAATCTTGTCGCTCTGTATTAGATTCTGATTTATTCGCCAGCAACCGTGTAAGGGTGGACGAGGTCTTTCCTTTTGCTGCTTAGGCCAGAGCTATTTGACCCCTCCGCTGGTAAGAGCTAAGCGGTAGTTTTAGAGAGTCTAGTAGATGTTCAGGTGTCTATCGTAAGTGGTTTTCTTGTGCGGCCTTAGGAAACAAAGATTGCTCTGTTCGGCCGATTGAGCGCATTCCCTGTAGTAACTTCCCTCCCATTTAACGCGGATCTATGCAACAAAGGATCTCTCTCGCGCGAAATAACAAAACTACCCAATCCGTATGAGATGAATGTTGATTTTACTGCAGCAGTGAATAGTGAAATAGTGTCGGAGGTTTACTTTGTAGCTGTATCAAAGAAACTGAACTCAGAGATTAATCTTTTTAAAACTCCCGCTATTGTCTACTGTAAAAAGTCGCTACTGGTTTTTTATTTCTGTAGTTTATTTATTTATTTACAGAGTATGTATAATATAGATTAATCTTTGTGTAGTTACTGACATTTATGTATTAGATTTTTTATCAAGATACGAGTATATATTTATTCCATTTATGTTGCACCGCCGATGACTATAACTCTACGATTCTGTCCATCCCTAAGTTGTCTGAAAGAAACTTTTATTGGTACAAGCGATAAGACCAACCATTAGAGTAGATCAAAGTAGTAGTTTCTTAGCTTTAGCGTAATTATGTGATAGTTTAACGAACTGGGGTTAACCGCGGGGCGCAGCTAGTGTATGTATATACATATACATACATATACAGCAACTTTAGCCAAGTGTTTCTAAGTAAAATACATTTTTAAATAACTTATATTTTTAATGTTCATATTAAACATTAATTTTAATAAGTAACGTAGGCAAAATTATTGGATACTCTTGAACCATCAACAAATAAAGCTGCCTAAAGCCCCCTATTTGCAGTATTCTTAATAATTACTTCTTCCGATTTGTTTGCAAGTCCCACTCGAGGGGTGAAAGTGAAAGGCGAAACCGGGGTCTGCTGCGAGTCAATAAATAATAATGCTAAATGCCCATCGGGTGACCGGGAGAACAATATCAAAACTTGAAACAGTATGGGCTTATTGTAAGTCACAATAAGAAGATCCAATAGCAAAGCTTTTGTTTTGTGAAATGAAAAAAATGCATGAATTAAAAATATTTCAATATTATATTTAGTAACTGCATTAAATTTATAATTTGAATACATAAATATCAGCTTAATCTTATACAATTATGAAATTACTTTAATTATATACAAAAACTGAAAAACTATTTTTAAAGAATTCTACGAAAAATAACCCTATTACGATCAATGTGTTTTACCCTGTATTACGCACGAAACATTTTGAAAGCGTGCAATTAGGAATAGATATATTATAGAAAACTCTTTATTTGCACTATTTCTAAAATACACTCATAAATAAAACAAACCATTATACTACTCATTTATGGGGTAGACCCTTACATAGACCTACATAATAAAAAAATAAAATATTATTATAATTTACTCCCATATCCTACATAATATATAACTACTGAATTATTATCAATGAAAATAATATATAATAAAGTATCTGTTGCATGAACTTTATTTTGACAAAAAATAAAATTTATTTATCAAATCATGTTTGGACAGCATGGGCAGCATGCATTTCATGCATGGGCATGAAATCTAAATAGAGGTGTTTTAGTCCGTAGTTTTCATATTTCAACATGGCTCGGTGTGAAAATGTCCAAGTTTAATAGCTGTATGAAGTTTGCCTTCTGCATGATTGTTATATTGTGACCGGGAGTGGAGGCTGACCGGCGCCGTTACGGTTCGGTACAATATTTTTGTCGGTCAAACAATTCATTTCAATTTATTCCTTAGTGATAGTAATGTAGATGGAGATACTAGCATAAATGAAAATGTTAAAATTAGTTCTTTTTTATTAAAATGCGGGAAATTTTAGCTAGTATAAGCCGTCACGTTATTTGGTGCCGATTAAAATTATCCTCAATTGTATAAAAATCATAGTTATAAGGACTATATTAAAATTTAATTTTAAACTTTATTAGATACTCTTTTATTTTAAAGAGTTTTAACTACTCGGAGTATCTCAACGCATTTCTGGACGCCAACACTGAATGTGCTTATTATTTTGATAAATATATTTCATAGATGGCAACATATCTCATATATCTCTATTCTCAACAACTACTGACATTTTGTGAAAAACTAGGATACTTCTACTACTCATTATTGTCATTTTTTAGTATATTATTATTAGTATTGACTTCTATATGTTTTGATTTGATTATTATATCTGCATCTTAAATGTATAATGGTTTTTAATCAAACTATTATTAATTATCACTGCAATATGTATTATTCATAGGTTAACAATAAGTGTAAGCGGTTACAGCCGTACTTATGATATAATGAGTAAATAAAATAAATTGAGGGATGAACAGAATTAGGAGCAATACTTAAGTATCGGTTATAAAATAAGCTAATAAACTGGCATGGGACATGACCTCATCCACACTCGAGTTCTCAGCGTAGGCACCCAAAAAACTATTACAAATACTTGACGGTCGCCGTGGCGCAGTGGTTAGTGTCATTCACATGGCTTCTGTGTCTCCGGGACCCTGGGTTTGAACGCCGGCAGGGGCAAACATTTGTGCGATGAGTGTATATGTTTGTCCAGGGTCTTGGATGTTTGTGTGCTGTGATTGTGTGTTTCGATGCCTCCCGCGATACAGGGAATCCTAGTGGGGTCTGAGTGTAAAAAAAAAAAACTATACCTTTCTTTTGTTTACTATTGTTTTTATTTTTTAAGCTCCATTTTTTATTTAAACCGAATTAGAACTACGTTCATACTTATACTAGCCCTTGTCAGAATGCTCAATGGAGCCAAACTCCATTAATTATTAAGGTTCTATTATGTTAGGACAGCAGGACGTTTGCTCGCTTGGTTCAACTGGCTTTTACTCGATTTATTTAACGCTTTGGCTTTTAACGAAGGTTTAGGTGTGTTGACTAAAATCGCACGTTGGCCTATGAAAGATCGGCTAATTCTGACATACTCGATTTATATGTCACAAATAAATGACGTATTAGGCGGTGAGTATGATATGAGCTGGCTTTGCCAGCTTTAATCACCATAATCATCATGTCCTCAGCCATAGGTATGCTGCAGCTGCTAGAATAGGCCTTCCAAATTGATATCTACAAAGCCTGGTTTGAACCGGCCCCATTCTGTTCATCACTCACTTTTTCGTTGGCTGCACTATTCTGCCCACGATTGCGAAGCGTTGGTTGAACTCGAGGAACTTTCAACCCCATCTGCTACCAGTCCTCGAGATATATCCCTTGCTTACTGCTTTTTCAACTTGCTAATCCACATTGTGTGTGATTTCTTTCTTTATGGATCACTTCATTTCTTATTAGATCTCGCGAAAAAATCCCTGAGCATAGCTCTTTCCAAAGTAAGTTAAGTAAAGCCAACAGTACAGTTAGAGCAAACAGCAACGTTATTAACTTACCTGTTATTATTGTTAACTTTAACGATTACCATTATACTTGTATTGCCATCAAGTGAGATAATGGTCAAAGGCTAGAGTTTGAAATCTATACTTGGTACTTTTTTTAAATATATATGCTTTATATATTTAATTATTATATATTATTATAATGCTTTAATAAATCTCTATGATAGGCACGCTCCGCTTCGACCGGTTAAAATAAAGCATCTTCCTGCACCCTGGCTCAATAGCGATATCCGGTCATTAATGCATAAGAAAAATATTGCTAAGGCAAAATTAAAAATCCTTGCGAGTGATCTAAACAAAACCAAGTACGTTGAAAGTCGCAATATCTGCAATAGAGCGTGTAGGAACGCACTTCGCCAGCATATTCGCAAATCAGTGGAAAACGAAGATCCATCTAAAGTTTGGAAATTTCTTAAAACCCTGGGAGTTGGAAAGCAACATCAAGAAATTTTTCCTACTAATTTTGATATAAATTCCCTAAATGTACATTTTTCAATGTCGACTCATTTCGATCCAATTACTAAGGCATCTACTTTGAATCATCTTTCTAGCATTCCAACTCCCGTTCACGATTCATTTGTTTTTCGCGAGTTTACTGATAGTGATGTTAAGAAGAGTATATTATCTATTTCATCTAACGCAGTAGGCAGCGATAGCATCAGCCGCAAAATGCTTATGCTAATACTTGATGAGATCCTTCCTGTAATCCAACACATCTTTAATGCGTCCATCACGAGCGGCACGTTTCCATCGACATGGAAAGAAGCTCAAATCCTCCCTGTCCCTAAAAAACCAAATCCGTCCTTATTTACTGATTACCGTCCAATTTCCATTTTGCCTTTCCTTTCCAAAGTACTAGAACGACTTGTTCACCAGCAACTTAGTTCATTCCTAAATAGAAATAATCTTCTTGACCCTTTCCAATCTGGTTTCCGTACCAGCCATAGCACGGTATCAGCTCTAATAAAAATTACTGATGATATAAGGTTTAGCATGGATGACGGCCAAGTAACAGTGTTATCTTTGCTTGATTTTAGTAATGCCTTTAATAATGTTGATTTTGACTTATTGATTGGAATCTTACGCTCTCTTAACATATCTCCTACAGTACTCGAATGGTTTCATTGTTATCTTTTTGAACGCCGACAGCGTATTCAAATTGATGATACATTTTCATCATGGTGTACTACGACTGCAGGTGTTCCTCAAGGCGGCGTTCTTTCTCCTCTTCTTTTCGCAATATTTATTACTTCTATTTCTGTAAAACTTACTTCAGCCTACCACCTATATGCAGATGACCTTCAATTGTATAGACACGTGCGCATTGAAAATTTACCTAAGGCAATTCGTGCCACAAACTGTGACTTAAATACAATTCTTGAGTGGAGTAAATCACATGGTCTTAACGTCAACCCTGAAAAGACTCAGATAATAATCATCGGAAGCTCAAGGATGTTATCTAAAATTGACTGGTTTTGCCTGCCGCAAGTATTATTCGATGGTATACAAATAAATTTTAGTAATTGTGTTAAAAATCTAGGTATATACATTGACAGAACATTATCATGGGACTCGCATCTGGCCGAAACTAGTCGAAAACTTTTTGCCTCAGCAGGGTCACTTCGTAGATTACGCAATCTCCTTCCAACCTCAACCAAAACTGCGCTTGCCCAATCTATTTTACTCCCCATTCTTGATTATGCTGACGCTTGCTATCTGGATATTACCGAGGTACAGCTTGATAAATTGGAACGTCTACAAAATTTGTGTATTCGATTCATATTTGGTTTACGCAAATATGATCATGTATCTGAATTTCGTGAAAAGCTAAAATGGTTACCTATCCGCCTTCGCCGGAACATGCATATAGTGTCCTTACTGTACAATATCCTTTTCCTTCCTTCCTCTCCCACTTACCTGAAAGAACGTTTCCAATTCCTAACCACCACATCCTCTCGTATTTTACGAACCTCACAGTTTCTTGTCTTGAGGACTCCTGAACACTCCACAAAGTTCTCTGACAAATCATTTACAGTACATGCTGTACGATTGTGGAATGCTTTACCTGCTACTATTAGAGAAGCAAAAACAATACAAATGTTTAAAAAAATGGTTAAAGATCATTACTTGTCGTCTACCTACTAAAACTGCTTTATTTATATTTATATACTTATATTATATATTAATTATATTTGGAATGTACGTTTATATATGTATCTGAAAGAGTATTGATATATATTATTGAGTTATTTATGTAGATATATTGTGTAAGTATGTATATGAAATATTAGTAAATTAGGTTAATTTTGTGTTACATTTATGTGTATAGGTACGCTAGTTTCTTGTTGCACACCGCCGTGTATCTATCTTTTTTATATCCATCCCAAGGTTGTCTGTAAGAGATTGCATTAGCGATAAGACCGCCGATTGCTATACTATTTTAGTGTATTATTTTATATTCCTGTTTCTTTTATATGGTATGCAATAAAGAGTATTTGTATTGTATTGTATTGTATATATTACAAGTTTGCGTTTGACAACTGTCTCAAAATAAATTTAAAAATAAAATAATAATTAAAAATAAAAATATTAAAAATAAAAATAATATAAAATTAAAAATACTTGTGTTTCCATGATCGTCGATACGTTTGATTTAAAGTCAAGATATTGAGACGATTCAATAAATTATAATATCTAAAGCCAGACTCAGACAGACCGCCCTATGTTACTATATCTCTACATATGTAGGTACGTAGGTTGTAGATATACATCTTTGGTCAAGTCTTAGGGGAAGCTCTTGGGGGAACTTAATAGGGTTGCATTAAGATGTTATTGTATGAGAAATTATCAATAGAGGAGTTATTGGTAGAGCAGGTGACTGATTTGTTAGTATATTTCATCGCAATCGCTCATCTTTAGGAACATATTTTGTTTTAAAATCCAATTAGAGAAGTGCATACATACCTTATATAAGGTACATAATTATAGTAATTAACATATCGACTTATAATTTTACACCACAAGTATAAGAATTACGAAATATTCATAATTATCTGCCCCCCGTACTAGTTAGTACTGTATAACAGTAGGCATTCCTTGCTACAAATATGGTTTTGTTCAGTGTATCAGGTGTTTTTGTACGATAATATTCAGATAAATAATTATCAACTTAAGATTTCAATCCTTTGTCGTTGACGGGGAAATGGAGGTTTTGGCACTATTGGTCGAACTTAAAAAGAATCATCAAAATTTGTTTGTAGAGCACATGTGTGCGGTTGATTTTAACCGATAAAACTTCATCAATTTTCACCATTTTTTTAGAAGCTGGTTCCAATAAGAATCACTTTCACTTCAGCTTTACTTTTAATCTTAAGTAATACAAAATATGACAAACTATGCATTAATATTATTTTATAGCATTCCATTTTTGTACATAGATTTCACGGCACTGAGCGTACACAACCGTATCTCGATTGAATTCCACAGAATATTCTCCACTCGATAGATTCATGGACTTATTTGATTAGTTAATTGTCTAAGTAATAAACCAAATTAGATAAAAGCAATACAAATAAATGTGACAGTATGCATTACAAAACAATCAGAACACAAATGACTCAATCGTGGTTATGCCTCTGAAGGGAATTATCTGTCTCAAAAATCGAAAGGCATTGGAGACAGCTATTTACATGAATTAGCTGACATTTATGCTTCCTGCGAGACAGGCCGCAACGGCGCCGCGCCACCTGGCGGAGGAGTGGAGAATTACGCGCTCGTTACGCGCTCCACCGCCTCCGACCCCGCTGCGTCACCTCAAATTGTATTTATTTATTGAACAAAGAAGCACGATTTAGTATACAAATGTTCATTCATTCATTCATCGCAGCCATAGGACGTCCACTGCTTGACATATGCCTCCCGACATAGGGGGATTTGCCAATATTCGCCACGCTTGGCAGGTGGGTTGGCGAGCGGAGTATGATTTCCTATCCTCAGAAGGCGCTGCTGCCCACCTCCTGGTACGTGATCCCTTACCCGACTCTAACGGCACCCACGGGAAGTGATGGGGATTCTAGGCCGGTACCACCACGGCACCATACAAATGTAAGGTTCCACAAATGAGAACTTTAGAAATATAAATCATATAAGTGTTTCGTCATTATCGCTACGATTACGCAACGGAAAAAATAATAATTTCATAACCACAACATGATGGAATCAGTTCGACGTGTCTTGTCTGTGTATCTGTGGAACCACAGCTCTTTATTAGAAGATTCGATTTCTGAAGTTTATTTATTGTTTGAAAGGTGTACTGATCGACAGTGTTGTAAAAAATGATTTTGTCGAAGATTCTTTTAAATTGATTTATGATTATCATCATCATATCGGAGCGTTAGGATGTCCAATGCTGGATCTAAGCCTCGCTATCTATCTTCTCAAGAAGCGGTTGGGAGCCTCTTCTCAGCGTCTTAGCTAGGATTACGTCCTCTGCTGCGACTGCCAGCATTAGAGTACTAAATTGATTATTTAGTTATAATTTGTCATTACAAATTATAACCAAATTATATTATATTATTTAATTGATAGTGTTTGTGATCATAATCCCACTAATATTGTAAAGGCGAAAGTTTGTACTTTGTGTAAGTATGTACGTATGTTACTCCATCACGCTCAAATTTTAAATAAAAAAAAAATGGTATGGAGATGGGTTAGACCATGGATTAACACATAGGCTACTTTATCGAAAATATTGACTGTTCCCGAGGGATGACACCGCAGGGCGCAACTAGTATTGTATAAGTTGATGACGGCATCTAATAATTGAGCCTAGATGTTTTATTGTATCACAAAAAATGTTCTTCATTGTCACTATTGGCCCTTATAAGGTCTATGTAGAATTGGATATACTCTCTCTTATTCCAAGCTCAGACGAAGCGAACAGGAAATTCTAAGAACGGTATCTTCAAATAGCTCTTTAGTTCCTCTGTGGAAATCTATAACGCCTTGGGCTCACAAAGGTGTATGCTAACTCTGAGAGACTGGATATGTAGGATATTGTGAATCAAAATGTCTTATCATATAAAACGCCTTTTTTGTGAGCAAAACTTGATTACAATAATTACGCCGTTGAAATCACACTAATGGTATTTATGCGCAAGTTTGTAGTCTTGTTACCATTTCACGCCATAACGGTTTAATAAATTTGTTTTTTTATACTGCATAGATCTAGCGTTTGACTACTATCTCACTTGATGGTCAGTAACGATCTGGTCGAAGGTTTTGTCAAGCTAGACCTAGAATGCTCACTGATAAAATTAATTTTATTTGGAATGTCAATATTTCATAAGATTTACACGAAAGTACTAATGAGTTTATGTATTTTTACATGGCTAAAATAGAGTTTAAGTTCTTAAATTTATGAATGGCAAAGAGTACCTACCAAAGAGACAACTATTGTTTTATTGTTTAGCTTACACATATAGAACTAATTTAACATACATTTTCAGATGCATTGATAAAATAGCTTTTTAAAAAGGTATATAGCTTTTTTTTATCACACTTATACCTCTTTGGCACTTGACAATCAGTGACGACGGTGTCGAATGTGGTATCGAACTATATAGAATGTTGGCTGGCTTTTAAGAACATCTATCTTCTGCCTGAAAATAATGTTTGTTTGTTAACTGTTTTCTGTTTTTAAAAACTTGAGGTAGTAAGATACATTGGGAAAAGAGAACTGTCACAGCGCAAAAATGAACTAACATTCTTTTAGAATAACATTAAAAATATTTATATTAAAGCATAAAAAATGTATCAAGATGTTACATTCGTACTATGATGACAGTGTTGTCAACATAAAGAATACGGTAATGAAACACAGCGGAGCCTTCAAACCTTGAGTCTTATGACAGTTCTCTTTCTCACTCTAGTTAAGACCTTCAGGGCGCCAGGTAAATATTGGAAAATATTCTATCACCATGTTAAATCACTGCCATTGGCAATTTCATCGTTTGACAAACCATGTGAGCATTACAAATTGAAAATAACTCAATGGGTTCCCTCTCCCGGTCCGGCGCCGTTTGTCTCTGGCGCACCTCCGCGCTTCCGATTTATAGCCCAGTTTTGTGAACTCTTAACCGTTACGTGATCTGCTTCCGAATCCAATTTATGCCTTCCATGGGAAAACTTCGCCCGAGACGCCTATTCTTTACGAGGCGCGTTCTGAATGGAGCGGTGCGGAGCGGAGGAAGCGATTGTTTTAGATCCCACTTTCGATTGATTGGAAACTGGAACGATGGATAGCAGAGATTCAGTAACAAGGGAATTTAAATTATTCTACTATTAATATTTTAATGCGTTATTATAATATTAAAATTGTGTTAATTTAGCGAATCGTGTTAGTACCGGTTTTTTTGTTGACGTTGATTATTCATTATATGGGGATAATGAATAAGGGATTTGTATACAGCTATTCTCTTTCGTAGCTATAATTTGACAAATGCTTGCTTTTAGGTGCACACTTTGAAAAAAAATAAAAATTTTTCAGCCGTGCAGCCATCTGTCCATACCCGTGTGAATCGGCCAAATAATACGGACTTATAGAAAAGGAAAATTATACCTAAAGAGGTATGTACCAACAAATATAAATCCGTAATCTCTGCCTAACCCTCCGGGAAAGAGGGGCTACGTTATATATATAACTTTACACATATAATTATGTAAACAAGGTTGCGAATGTGATCTGATAATACATTTTATTAAATCAGATTCTATAATCGGTATATCTAGGTTAGAAACCGTTAAGGCACCGGAGTTACTCACCATTGATCTATTATACATCTAAGCTTGGGGAGATACCATTTCTCGCGTCTAATACAACTCCTTGTTTGGTTCTATTTCTGGAGGTCGAAGGCAATCTAAGAGGAATTCAGCCTTGGACGGAGGCGAGAAGTTGGGCCTCCGTAGGTTTTGATATCCCAAGGGGGTACGGCCTACGAAGTCTATGAAATTTAGGAGGTCGGAATAAAGTAGGATGCGGTATTGTAACTATTATGAGTACTTCACTTTTTGCAGATTTTTCAGAACATACCACTAATTCAATATGAAATATTCACATTATCTGCACAATTATTCATCTAATCCTTACATGGATAAATAAAGATAAACGTAATGGTCTAAGATACAGCTTAAGAAACATATCCCCTCATTTGTTATTTAATTATGAGAAGGCTTCAATGTTAGATAATATGTAGAGGGATAAAGTGCACATGGGTTGCCGAGCTAAGCCCGGGGCTATTCTGTCAAATAACCCAAAATTTATAAAAATCTCTCTGCGTCCTTGTCTCTCACATGAAGTAGCACGCGCACCGCTTTTCTGTCACTCTTCCTACGCGCGCTTCAATCTGAACTTTAAAAAATCTAAGCATGTATGAACATGACACAGTTCTAAATAAGCAGCCTAATACCGTTGGAATAAAATAAGCTTTAATTTTTTTTATGAAGGCAAATAACACTGTTTAATATTAAAATTAATATTATTAAACAGTGTAAGTACGGGATTTCACTAGGAAACCCATGTGCAATGTATCAATCTTTTTTTTTTTTTTTTTTTAATTGGGTATATGCAGGCGTTTGACCACTATCTCACCTGATGTTAAGTGATGATGTGGTCTACGATGGAGCACGCCTGCCTAGAAGGTACCTATTCACTCGTGACTTGAAGATACCCAGGTCGTATTTTTTCGGAAATACAGAGTTAGGCAATGAGTATATATCAATCTACATATTAATTAACATATAATCAGTGTTACAAGTAAAAAACAGATGAGATGATGATGTTTGACATTTTAAATTCACATCTAGACAGTTGTGAGGCAGAAAAAAATATATAGCATTTGTAATTTTTGCCTGCACTACTCCTCCATCAGATATTTGTGTCGCACATCTCAAGCTCAAGGGCCGCCCTCTCATTATTTACGAAGGGCCGATGGGTGAAGTGTGTGACAACCGGCACGTTCGCCGCTAACGAGACGCTTTGTGACCATCTCCACGTCAAGTGTGGTCAACGGTTGTTGATTTTTTTAATGGACAAATTATATTTGCTCAGAAATCCCAGTTGGGTCGCTACGCTCGTGCCTTCTTCTATTGTCGAAAGTGGTGAGCCTTTTAAAGCCACGTAGGACACGCGAGCCTCGCATGCGATGAAAGGTGTTCGAATCGAAGGGTTTTGTTAAAGTTTTCTTTATAGAACGATAAAAGTTTTAATACTTACTTGCTATGGGGATTTATACAGCAGTAATCTATACTATAATACATTTGTCATGTCCAAAAAATAAAGTAAACCTGTCTCGGGCTCTATAGAAATAAGCAATGGAACAAGAATTACGCGTTTAATAAATTTCTGTGTCTATGTCCCCGTTGATAACGATGATTCGTTATGAGCGTTGAAAGATTAAAACTCAAGAACTATTGAATATATTACGGCAAAGGTTTCACAATCATACTGAAGTGTATATAGTTATAAATATAAGTTGCAGTCAAATTTATTTAGACAAGACGTTATGAAGCTGAGTAATACAGTAGGTATGTTTCATTTTATTATTATAGTGCCGGCTAATCGACATAGATTTCATTATATGTGATGAACGCATGTTAATTTCTAAATGGTTTTAAATTGTTTTATTTTTTACTGAGTGCTATTTTTTAAAAATACCACGGAAAATAAAAAAAGAGATATTTTACAACTATTCTAATACACTGTAGGCCATGCGGGCAAAGAAGCGAGATGGCTAGCAAGTTGAAAATAAAGTAGCTATTTATGCCCCAGTTTTTTTTTTAAGCATTATAAGCTTGCGTTTGACCACTGTCTCACCTGATATTAAGCGATGACGCGGTCTAAGGCGGGGCTCGCAAACTTAGAAGGAACCTATTCACTCGCGACTTGAAGACTCCGGGGTTGTACCTATCGGGAAACACAGACTCAGGCAGTGAGTTCCACTCAATGGCAGTACGCATTATAAAAGTGGAAGCAAAACGCTTCGTGCGTAATGGTATACTGTATAGATCTAGTGTTTGACCACTATCTCACTTGATTGTCAGTGACGATGTGGTTGAAGATGCTATCACGCTAGACCTAGAATATTCAGTGGCTCTCAAGGACTGCTGCCTGAACACACTATGAGTTAGGTGACAGTTTTTCAAACTTGAGGGTGGTAGCTAGCCAGGCGGGTACTCGAAAGTACCCTACCAACATGCTGGGGATTTGATAACGGTGTTACCTTGACCGGAAGCTCAAGCTGTTGTTGGGGATCGAACCAGTGTCCGTCAGTTTGACAGTCGACGCTCCTCCCGATGAGCTATCATCGCTTCAAAGCTTTTGCTGTGCTTATGTTTACAATGAAATACAGGTGTCGTTTTGTTATTTCTGAATTTTAATACACACATTGAAGAGAAGTTACGTTCGAACCTCACATCGAGCCATTTCCAGATACTGCGAAATCGTTTTCCCCGATTCTCTCACAATAGCTCATTTGTTATAACCTGATAGCGCAGCGTTATTACCACCAAACAAATTGAGTCGAGTCTTCGCCACCTCAGACTAATGTAATTCCAGAGTGCGCGCGCCCAAGAATAGATATTTAGAGTGGATTGTTTTCGACAGACCGTAATGAAACTCTGATGCCGGGCCCAAATCAGTTGCGGAGGTGAGCGCGCCGCAGGGGAGGCTACATTGTAATAAGACGTGGAATAACCAAAAATAAACCGAAATGCACAAAGATGGACATGAACAGTGTTGCCACATCAAAGTTTATCACCATAGGAAAGTATTTTTAAAAAAAAAATAGGTAGTAGTTTTCAATTGAATACCGAATAGTATGTTTCATTTTAATAATTCGGTGTTTACACTTGGCAATTGATTCGCCATCAGATTTTTTTATTTTTAGTAGTAAAGTGTAAGGTTTAACTAAAGTCATCTTATGATAAGTATCTTGCATATCAGACAACATTTTTTTGCGTCGTTAACTCCTACAATATGGCACCTGTTTAAAATATGTTACGTTGTAATTAAAAAAATACTCATAATTCAATCTAATTACTGGTAATTATTTATTTTTAAATTTGTTTTATGTCTGTTTGTCTGAAAAAAGATAAAATTGTCGATACCATATTGTCATGTGACAATCATACTTCTGGAATATAGGTTTTACTGTCCACTGTACATTTTAGATAATGTATTTCCAAAAAATATTGTGTAATTAGTAACATACAAGTTATTTCACGCACTTTTTTGGTATGGAAAATTAATGTACTCTTTTTTTATATTTTTTGGATTAAGCGTTTAATCTGGCAACATTGCGTACAAAGATGGACACGGCGCGGGGAGCGGGTGTGCCGTGTGGCCCCTTACTGCTTAATTTGCCTACCGTAATTACTGTCCTCTCGGGTTGGGAAGGACCCCGGGGCTCGACCCGGCCGTCTTCCAGGTTATATTGCGTCGTGCGGGCGCCGCATGTGTGCCTAGCAAATACGTACTACCCTAGTCGTTAACTATGAATACGGGTGTGGACAAAATGTATTAGCTTAGGCTGAGATTCGGACCGTGTTTGCTCAGTGATGATAGATTTATAGTAATTGTGTTATTAACGTTATGGGATAAGGGTTTTACGGGACTTAAGTAATGAAAGCTTTCTCTTAATGTGAGGATTTATAGAGAATTTGCACACGTGGTGCGCGTTAGGTAATCAACTTAGGACGGTAGGTAAGTTCACGAGGCCTGCGAACGCTTGTTTGCAGAAACCTTTACCATAAACTTACGTAACAGCTTATGCATTGTTCTGAAGGGTATTAGGTATTAGCGTACAATACGTAACATACATCTTTATTTTATTTTATGTATGCGTATTTTTTTCTCAGAGGACCGGTAACGAGTAAAAATGCAAAAACTTTTCCAACTCATAATGATGAGGACATACTTTCTTTTGTTTTGGCGCGGGATCCAATTGAATAAAACATTTATGTCAATGGAGTCCATTAGAATTCTACGGAGTTCGGGACTTTTTTAATGTCCGCGTGTATTGGCCGCCCCGATGTTGTTAGGATGAAACAAAAAGCTATCGAAACAAATCGACGTTGAGATTTTTATGCGTAATTCGTAGGGATGTCGCATGACCGCTAATCGCTAAAGTCGAATTCAATTTTCGACCACAGTTCATATGTCGAGCGTAAATAACAGCATTCTCTGGAACATAATTAACACTTTTACGGCGGCGGCCGGCCGGGATGATCCCGTAATAACCTTGTTAACCCTGGCGCACCGAGTGGGCTAGCCTTTTAACGGCATCGTACATGGGCATTAATCCGAAAGCTATCGCCCTTTGTCCTTTTCCCGCAGCCGTACGCTGGGATGTTTCATTTCGCACGTCTCCACGGGTCAGCTCGGGGACCCGCGCCTTTTAGTGTGAGGTTTTCGCTCGCCTTAACGAAGGGAAGCAGAGCAAAGGTCGTCATTAGGGCAAGCGTGGTGTAAACAAGGTCCGAAGCGCCCATTAATGGCCAATTCGAGCGTCCTTCTCGAGGTGACCCCAGGTCTGTCTCGGCCCACCGCCGTAAATGGGCTTTTAATTGCAATTTTGATAGAGCGCACCCGGATTAGTTTTGCTATGTTCTTATTTGTATAACTATAAACGTGTGCGTGCGTTCATCATATATTTGATTGACATTCTTAATTGCCTCTTTTATGGTACGTTAATTTTAAAGTAAACTTTTCTTATTGCGCTGAATTGCGTTTATCTTGAAACGACCTTTACTTATTAATTAATTTATTCATCTCTTGTTCTTGCTTAATATCAATAAAGATCAGCTCTAACTTCCACACGGTAACATCCATCGACGTATTAACAATATCTAATCAACCTATTCCTGTCATAAAGGCAGCGCCCCACTCCCGGCAGCGACGTCGCGCGTCACCGCAGCCTGTCGCGCGACACGTGTTTGTCGCGGCGAGTGTTCCCGCTCTTGTTCGGATGTGAAATTTAATTTCCGCTATGCGGGAATCTGTCAGCGGTGAGGTGGGGGGTACGGCGGGTGAAGAAATATGCCCCGCTCTAAACTTTGTCAATTTGTTTGTGGAGCGAAATTAACTCGATCCAATCTGCGGGCGGCGCGACCTGCGTTCTGATACCGCTTCTACTCATATTTCCTGAAGAAAGTAATACAGGAAAAGGTGAGCGGGTCTGACAAGCCTTCCGTTTCGCGCTTGCTGATATTATAATTCTGCGCGAATAAAAACATCTACCAACTCGCTTCGAGTAACGTGATCATAACATGTTGTGTATTCGCTACAAACCTTGCGTTATGTTTTCTCACCAACAATTTTCCAAGTATTATTAAGGGAAAAGTACCTAGAAGCAGGCACGAGGATACAGTTTCCTCATTTTTTTTTAATGTTCTTTGACCTAATAAGAGTTTTTTTATCTTCTTCTTCTTCTTCTCAGCAATTAGACATCCACTGCTGGACATATGCCTCCCCCATATAGGGGGGATTTGCCAATTCTCGCCACGCTTGGCAGGCGGGTTGGCGAGCGCAGTATGATTTCCGACCCTCAGAAAGCGCTGCTGCCCACCTTCTGGTACGTGATCCCTTAGCCGACTCTTACGGCACCCACGGAAAGTGATGGGGGAGTACTATTCTAAGCCGGTACCACCACGGCAATTTTTTTTATCGTAGGTAGTTAATTATTTAATTTCGTTATTTCATGTGTTTTATTTGGGTAAATATCCCCACTGATTACGCCCTAGACAAAACTTTCGGAAGGAAATAACCGATACATTAAAGATGTCGATGTCACTGTCTACACTGTTGTAAGATGAACACACGCGTTAGAAATGACTGCGTTGGCCTAAGTTGGGGCGTGACATAGGCATCCTAAAAGTATTTCTATTATAAAGGCGACTACTTGATCATAGTACTGCCAATTCAATCATATTTAATAAATCAGGATAGCCAACTAAATTAATTAAGTACAATATTGTAAAGAAAAATTAGATCAGATCACAGTACGTCTGTTCTGTACAACATCAAATCAATATATTCGGGGATTTTTTTTGGGGCTGATGCATTTACTAAAATAAAATACTAATAACTTAATAAAATAGTACAGCTACTACTAAAACATTTGAGTAATCCACTAGCTATTTTCAGCCTAAGTATAGATAACTCAAATGCTCTAACCCGCTACCGATTCGGGCATTATTTGATCATAGATTTCGTAATTGTTATAAGCTAAATAATGATTTCTAAAACTTTAAAACGCGAATATTAAATCCAACTTAAATTAGGGAGTAACATGAGTGTTTATCGTCACACCTATGGATACTTGCATTTATTTGTCTTAACGAAAATTTTCATTCGCGGTATGCACAGGATGACGGACAAAATAATTATTGCATCATATTTAAAATTTATGTTGTCGAATCATAATCTACATAATTATAAATGTCCTTAGTTTAAACATAAGAGTGAATGAAAAGAGTTCATTTCAAGTTAGTATTGCTGAAACCCCGCAGGAGTGCACAGTGTACATAAACTTGCATCGGAAACTTCTAGAATGTAATTACAGTGGCGCCACCTGCAAACGAGATGGTTCTATGCTAACGAGTACTCCACTTTGGGAACATTTTATGATCTTTTAATAAATACCGTTTCTGTTGGAGATCTGTATAATATAGAAGCCTTCAGAAATGTACTGCTTACATGTCTGCAATCTGATTGCCTATGGTACATTTTAGGTTAAGCCTTTGTTAATAATTGTACCCATCAGCTAAGGGACTGCAAAAGTGCAATGTTACATGTATTTGATACGCAAAAGAGTGGACAATATAGTTTCCTCCGTCAGTCAAACATATGTCTAACTAAATTTAATTTCCTAAGCAGTTTCTTGCAATGTTAACGCTAATTTAGTGAGCAGATTATTTATAAATATTCTGATGAGAAATATACACTGCAGTCACATTTAAAAAAAAAATTACTGAAAGGGTAAAGCTACTATTTCTATATTTCTTGCACAAGAAGATCATAATTGAACTGAAGAGCTGAAGAGCATGATTTATGTTGATACAACATTTTATTATACAAAATATATAATATAGAAATACAAAAGAACGAAATAGTATATCTTTTTCGTTCTACTGTGGGTTTCTGAAAACCAAAGAATAGAAATATCAAGATATCTTTTAGTGTCAATTATTTATAGGTTTTAGTTGAATATTTATTTAAAAATTTCGCCTTACGTTTAGTTTGTTTTTAAGGTGAATAAAGTATCTGAAACAGCAACAAATAAAAAATAACTATATACCTGCTGAGCCATGTTTTTCCTCGGTGTTCTAATAATCTGTGTTAGCAAAACCATCAACGGAGGATCGAGTACCAATACCGAAGTGCTGAGTACCCGCATTGCGCTAACTAGCACTAACTGGTGGTACCCACTTAGAGACCTTTCTATTAGTGCTGCTATTACGCTGTACTAGGAGTACACATATTAATAAGCAAGGGTTATACCATACATCTCACTAATGAGAAATATGAGCAAGTTCAAGTGAAATGTTATCTATTTATATGCGTATACATATCTATCTTTTTATTATATTTTTTACATATCTATCTATAAACTACTAGTTGCACCCAGCAAGCCAGCAGTCCAGCAAGCCCACCGCATATTTTTCCCAAATATCCCTCCATCCATTTTTGAAAAATATAGTTGAATATTATTGTGTTCTTTCCTTTCGTTCTTTATTGTGTTTTAACTCCGACAAGTTATTCACACTTTTGAGTGTTGAAGTCGGTTCCATTTTTTTTGGTAAAAATCTACCTTTGCTACTGACGGGATCAAGTGTTATTGTGTATGTGGATCGATGTCTTCAACCGCAACTATATCGTCGAGTTATGAGTAGCACTTTTCAGTATTTGGAGTGTAACTCAAAAATAGCTTGTCCGATTTTGATATAATTTAAATGGAACCATTTCGGAAGTGTACTCTATCAAAAGAAAAGAATCGTCAAAATCGGTTCATAAACGACGAAGTTAACCGCGAACACACATAAAAAAACATTACATACGGTCGAATTGAGTAACCTTCTTTTTTTGAAGTCGGTTAACAAGTGCCCTAAAACGTCTTTCGTCGCATACGCTGCGTAAACTATTGATGATAGAACAAAAGTATGTTCTACAATATCAACGAACATATCAATATCTACAAGAAACTTCGCGATTAACAAAAAAATATAAATAAAAGGTAAAAATATAAAAAAAAATCTTACGTCCACCCAAAGTGGACTACAATAAATGGTCATTGTGGCTCAGTGATCGGTTCTTAACTTAATGCCTAGAACCACGACTTCGGGTGGAACCCCTACACCGGGGATAATATTTCTGTGATTAGCATAGTTGGCGATGGTGCAATATCTACCATTTAAGCTTAAAATAACAATTCCAGCATGACAACCATATATCCTCAAGGGTGACAGTATACGTTCTGAAAGAGGGTTCTTCACTCTTTCTCGACTCTAATGAAGCGGCCGCAGTGCCGACGACGTTGAGAGCCATAATGGTTTCCTCCCGAGCCTTTGTCGAGCCAACTTTGCAACTCTTAGCCGGGAATAACTAGAAGTAACAACGAGTGCGCGCTGGGAATGATTTAGTTGCAGATAATGCCTGGGCTTTATTGTAACTTAAAAAGATTCTATATCACGTACTTGTCCACATAACAAGAAAAACCTTTTTGCTACCCTTACAAATTGTGCGATGTCGGTAATTAAAAAAAATGTAATCTACACATTATTCGTCTTATTTTTTTTTCCAGTTTCTTATATCACTTTATAGCTAAAAAATAAAATGTATTAGTAAGCCTAAACTGCATTATACTCAAGCGTTTGACATGTAACAATTATTTTTGTTAAAATTTAGAGACGAAAACAGGTTTTGTATCAAAAAATGTGAGTACCCATATATCTCACGAGCAGCAACTGTCCCTATCGGTTGCATAGAGGGTTGGAAGGAATGCTGAGATAGCAATACGTTTGCTTAATACCTATATACAACGCGAAAACACTGTTTGGTATAGAACCCTTTTAATACTTGTTAATCCATAATAAATCAGTATTAAGTTACAATAGTTTTATTAATTATTAAATATAACGTGTTTTTTAATATGAAAAAAAGGAAAATCAGTCACGTTAATAAGTTCCTGAGCTTAGACTATTTTTAACTGATTTCCATAAAAAAGGAAGTTCATAATTTGATTGTATTTATTAAAACGTTTGTCATCTAAGGACTAAAAAAGTGTGTGACTTTCTCACATAAGTGAGACTAAAAAAAATTATTCTATAGAATATTCCTTCAGATTGTTCCCGAAATATTTATCACAATCGATTAATTGTTTCTCTTCAATGTTAAGAAATTGTTGAATTTTTTTTAGGTAAAGGTTATTACCAGCTCCGTCATTTTTACACCGATTTAATTAGTATTTAATTTAAGGAGTGAGTATTACTCAATTAGTCACATAGAAGAATTTTATGAAATTCTGATAAGCATGTCTCATTGTTGTCCAGAAAATGTTAAACGAATAAGTATGGATTTTACAATTATGGGTTGTATAATTTTGAAAGCACGTAATTTTATGCTATACGTTCTAATCATGTAGGTACCTGATGATAGGCGCCACGCATGTTTATATCTCTAATTACAGTATCAATCAAGATTGATCCTTAAAATTTACTACACTGCACTGCTCACTGTTGGCGTGAGGAATGCAGTGGATGTTCAGAACTTAATTCATCCTCACTTGCTTTATAAAATAATATATTAAAATAGATTCTTCAAATCATACTATCCTTCATTTTGCTCGAAGAGCACATGTAGGTACTAAAACTACAATTATATACATTTTAATTAGGCGCATCATTATATATTATTATTTTGTGTGTATATAAAATTATAATAATTATAAATACACACACAATCACATCACACAAATATCAAAAATTCGGGACAAACATTCATATTCATCACATAAATATTGCCCCTGCCGGGATTCAAAGCTAGAGTCCAGCCGGCCAGAAGTCATTTTGTTGACCCCTGAGCCATGGCGACCTTCGAGTATAATATTAAGTTTATTTTTTTAATATCACCAAATAGAATTAAAAAAACTGACTATAGTTATCACGAGACATTTCCATGAGCTTAGCTCTGTGTATTCGAAGTCATTTATCCACCACACAAATAAACACAGAAGCCTCATAGTTTCTTAAGACTTCTTCAGTCTTCGTTTAGACGCATGCAAAGATACGTTCCCTGATTAAACACGCCTTATTTGTATACTCCTTAATTAAAGATGCCGCGATGTCTACGCAATCTCAAAAGAAACTTTGTATTTATTAATTTGTCGGTTAATATTTGCTTTTAATAATCGGCGACGCTTATTAGGCAGCCTCTGAAATGAAGACAAAATATCTCCCTATATTTGAGATATTAATATTATGAATCAGGCCACAGGAAACGTTGTATGACATTAACAATAGAGTTAGGTAAGTGCTGAGAACTTTTAGGCCATATACGTGCTACTTTTAAGCCGTATATATGTATCGTTATAATGTAACTATTCTTAGGATTTCAAATAAAAAATAAATATAAACAAATAAGAATAACCAACGGTAACCATTTTAATCTTTTATATATTACAGTATCAAATTTTATTTCGTCGTGGTCACAGCCACATATATACGATTTATTTATTATGTAAATATATATATATATATATCTTATTATTTTATATATCTATGGCTGGGACGACGACGAAATAAAATTTGATAATGTAATATATAAAAGATTAAAATGGTTACCGTTGGTTATTCTTATTTATTTAAAAGAAAGGTAATTGAGGTGGTGGCAAAAGGGTAAAACCGCGGGCAATAGCTAGTTATATAATAAAACTGAAGTAAATTCCATATTGTGCAATGACTTGCAGCGTTAATTTTCCTCGACAGTACCACGATGAGCAGCCACAGAGGCGTCTTATTACACACGTAGTGGGGCGTGCCTCCGGCCACGCGTCAAATGTGACGCGGCGAATGAGGAAGACGATGTGTGATAATTACAGTAAATTTGTAGCGTACTGTACTTCGTGAAGACTTTTAGGGTTAGCATGCTACATTTTTATACTTTTATGATCTAGCATTTGACTGCCTTTAAAGTCAGTGACGATGTGGTCGAAGATGTAATCACGCCAAACTTGGGATGTTTACTGGTACGAGGGTGGAAAAGTGGCAGGTCTCAAAAGTACCATAACACTATGCTGGGACTGTCATATCTTTTAGTCTACAGATACTTTCACCGGAAGCTCAAGACGTTGGTGACCAGCGTCCGTCAGTTGACAGCCAACGCTCCCAAAAACGAGCTATTTTCCCATCGCTTCAATTTCTTGTTTATTTTATTTTATTGGTTGAATGGGAGATTTTTAATACCCCTGGGTTAAAAATCGAATAACAAAATAAATTTGTTTATATGAAATACGTTTAATGATAGTTTGTTAGTATACGATCCGAGATTAGGGCACTTATTAAAAGCTATTGATGATCTTAACAAAATATATTATTGGAGATAATAAGTACGCGTGGGTAGTGTACATGGAGTACTAATTCTTGGTCTAGCATGCCTACACTGCTCACACAGTCCTGAAACCCTTTGCACTAGGATTTCTACCATCGCAGGCGGCATGGACGTAAACAGTAACATAATCTCCTCACATGTTCCTTTCCTTGGGAGAGGCCATTGGTTCCTGATACACAGTCCCACTAATCCTGAAGCCTTCGGGTTCACAAATTTGTTTATACCACATTGTTGTCCATAATGTATTTGTATCACAAACACCCAAGAGAACAAACTTTATGTTCATCAAAAAAGTTTGCTTCGGCCAGGTATTGAATCCGGGACCAACGTCTTTGCATGGGTCGATACAAATTAAGCCTCGGAGCCGTGTAAAAAAAATAGAACTATGATGCTTTTTTATTTTAAATCTTTAAACAGTTACTACTTAAACTACTCATAGTTTTCAAGATGCAATTACTCATAACGCTTCAGTCACGTAACTTCGGTTCGAGTGGCAGATGGGAAATCGATGGCATTATGATAGATTATCTGTTAGGGTAGTAGGGACGCGTGCCTTTGATTGGCTTTGTTAGTGATGCCCATCTTCGCCACCTTAGAGCGCACTCAGCTCCGTGCCAGGAACTAATTTGACAGATCGATGGTTGGCCAAACGTCTATAGCAGTGTGAGATCACCTTAATGGCCTGTTGTTTCAATGGCTGTTACAGACGTATCGAGGTATGGAAGTTGGTTACTAAACTTGTACAGTATACAGCTATTTGCACGAACCAACTTAGCGTTGAACTTTACAAAGTAGCTATGAAAGGAAAGCGTGCGCAACTAGGTTACAAAGTACCCCCGAGTTTCTATTTTGTGGGTATAACAATAATAATAAAAGCTCGTTCCACTTGATTGCATGCAAATTATGACATACGGAAACGTTAAATTTGTTCCGTGTATGAGCAAGATCACCCCTTTATTTTGTGTACAAAAGGCTGGTATTCAGTTTAATGAACTTTACCAAGGAATGGCGGTGAATATATTATCTAAAGAAACGTCATATAATAAAGGTAGCTCTACTATTTTTAATACTAGAGCTCAAAGCCTATTTTAATAGTCAATTCATAGAATCTCATTCTTAACCCAGATATATATAGAATAGGTATTTCTTTCAAGATTCATATTTAGGGATTTGGGTTTCCTGGATCTCTTATAGTGTTGTTAAATTAGTCTGTTTATCTATTTTGCAGAGTCAAAGTCAAATTAAATTGAGTCAAAATAGTTTATTTAACTTGGCGCAGTATAAATTTCGAGTAGATAGAAGGCAAAATGATTCTAGGACATTTGAAAATATGGATACGTAAATTATCTGAAAACAATAATTTGTGACCTAATACTAATATTAAAAAAATAATTTTGGGTACATTCATTACTAATAAATAATATATATAAAAGTAATAATAAACAGTATCGAATCAACGACGTTGATTTTGCATTATAATGAAACAAAAGTTAATGAGATTATAAGGAACTGCGTATATGTTTTTTTGGCTTTTCATAGCATGTCTTAACCCTCTTACGTGCTATCGGTTGATTGGTCTTGTATTTATTACTATTAAAGCGTTATCGTAGCGGATACATTTTCAATAAAAAGTAAAAAAAAAATTCATATTCACTTTTTAGTTGCATCACTGTCTTTATTCGCCCGTTGGCATGTATGCTTTCACGTAACTCGGCGCAGCGTACGAGCAAATTAAACGTGTTTCATCTTGGCATTTTCACGGGAGCTTGTCACTGTCAAGCGTGTACTTCTGTTTATTAACTTTTTGCTAATTAGACAGGCCCGGGGCCCGTCTGTTAGTATGTTGGCATTTTTAATTACGCACGATAATTTTGTCTGGCACACTGGTGTGTTGCGCCTCTGGGCCGCCGGCTTGGTAACATGGCACACACAATTAACATCACTGCTGGCTACTTCTCGTTTGCTCAAGTGATTTTATTGAGAGTGATAACTGGACAATACTAGAAAGAGAAGGGTTGATTGAGATGAATAATTCAAATGCTTTGCGCGCATATACAATTTTTACTAATATATCACACTGATAATAATTTAGTATTAATTATTATCCGCTTATTTAATTCTAATTAAATAAGCGGAAGTTTGTATGTTTGTTACTCCTTCACACTGAGATGGCTCTACGGATTTGTATGAAATTCAGAATTAAGATAGCCATTGCCATTCGAGTACAATTCTAATGGGTAAAATTATAAAACAAATATTCATAGCTGATTGGAATAAAATTTTGACATTTATGTTTAATTCTTTGAAATTACATTGCAAAGTGAGTGCCTGTCAATTACCCCTTAGGTTGTCTTTCACAATGATTATAAGAGCCTCGAGTTGGTACTTTCTTGTGGCATCACCAAGATCACAATCCATACAAGAGCTCACTTTTTACTTGATAAAGTATGAGCGTTTGCCTCAGCGTACATCTTACGCTTTCACAACCAAAATTATTATTATATTTTGCACTAATTACCCTAAGAAACTGATAAATGATATATTCACATTTTTACATAAATAATTACAATTCTGATGGTCGCCATGGCTCAGTGGTCAGTGACATGACTTCGTCCCCTGGCCCTGGATTCCAATCCCGGCGGAAGCAACAGTTTGTGTTATCGGCATGAATGTTTGTCTTAGGTTTGGAATGATGTGAGTATGATAAATTAAATATTTTTTTATAGAAATTTATCCATACTTATATTTTATTTACACGATCTACATGAGTCAACCATCAAATTATCAAAGCTCTTTAATTGTTTCTCCAAAAAACGTCACGAATCAAATTAAGCCGAATCAAAACAAACAAAAGGAAGGGTATGCACTGTAATCACACAGTACTGTCAAACACACTCTCAGGTACTGAAGCTTACGGGACACGGGCGCGTTTAAGTTAAAATTTTCGCTCCCCAATAGCTTTTTACTAATTCGCCAAGTGAAAAGGGTTCGTCGAAGTAATACAGTTTACTGCTTATTCAGTATTTATACATTTAGGGGGCTGCCACTCGTCTCTAGGCATCGGCCGATGCAAGGAACGTTTTCTGCTAATTATTCCCTATAGCTGTTAATGAACAAACCATAAATAATTTCAAATATGCTGAAATGTATTTTGTACACTTCTACATAGAAATAAATAGAAACACATTTTAATTCAAACCCAAGGATTTGTTAAATAAGTTGCTATTGTTTTTTTAGCACAGTTAACATCTGTAAATAAAACTTATTTTCTATAATATAATTTTCGAAGACAACTTATTATCTTCTATTACGATTTTGGACAATCACGTTAAGGAAGTCGGAATGCATCAAGATCTTTAGAAATATTGTCAATTTGTTACGTCCCGCGCTTTCAGCCCCATGTACTAGAGTTTTCCCGTTATATTAGTTATCAGTTATTATATATAACAGTTAATTTTTATCGTGATAAAAATTGCGTAAACGCGATTCTAGGCTTTGATTTATCTCTATGCCTAATTTTATTCAATTGAGCCGTCCTGACATAGTTGAGTAACAAACATGCATACAAATTTTTGCATATAACATATTTATATATATTCTTAGTATTATATTATTACTATAATTACTGAATTGGATTGTGTCTTTGTCATTGAATTGCGATGAAATCCTACCATTTTCAAATAAATGCTAAGTAAAATAGTACTGCATAATATCAACAAGGTAATAACAATATTGAAGATATATTTCGATTTTTATACTGTAAATTTCTAGCGTTTGACCACTATCCTACTTGATGGTCAGTGACGATGTGATCGAAGATGTTATTACGCTAGACCTAAAATGCTAACTGCATGGCTCTCAAAGACTGCTGCCTGAACACACTATGTGTTTGGTGACAGTTTTTTTCAATTGAGGTTAGTAGGTAGCCAGTCAGGTACTCGAAAGTACCCTGCTACAATGCTGGGAATTTGATAATGATTATTTTCACCGGAAGCTTTAGCTGTTGGTGGAGATGGAACTACTATCAGTATTTTTAAAGATAATAATTATGTCCTGAATTTACAATAAGTTACACAGAAATAAATAATGTTGTTAGAGAAATAAGAAATGCTTTTGTGCGCGTTTTATACGATATTATTATAACTAGCTATTCGATTCGCATTATTCCTCGACTACAAAGTGCTTGATCGAGTTCTGAGCCTTCAACGACACCGGTAAGGTGGCACATTATTAAAATCCAGAAAAGTTAGATAGGCCATAAAGAGTTAGATTGGAAGAACGAGCGAGGTACTCTGTTTACGAACAGGATCACATCTTCAATAGCGCGTAATGTATTTATGATTATTGTTCGAGCTAGTACAGCCTTATAGGAGGATACGAGGAAAATGTTCGGGAAAATTGAATGTTACATGGAGATATTTGTATTTACGTCGCTATTTACGGAGATTGTGAAGTTAATGCAGTGCGAAATTTACATGATATTTATCATTTAAATGTTGTACTGCATTCATGCATAAGTCAGCACTTTTACTGTAAATCTTGATAAGGAGTCTCGAAAGAGTCTAGTATTAAATTTTACAATTAATAATTTCCACAAATTTTTGGGATCCAATATAATAATATAACATATTTTTTTATTCAAGATTTTTATTCAGAGTTTAGAATTTCATTCCTAACCACGGCTAATAAATTTCATAGAGGTTCGATCAAATCGATGTATAATAATTTAATGAGACATTATTGCATAATTTTTAGTTAATTATAAATTCTGGTTGCTTATTATTCTCATAGAACTGCTTTTTGGTTTTGCCAGTTTGTATATGATGTGCTCATTTAAAACTCATAGCTTTGATCTTTGAGCATTTCAAAAGACCTACTACCAGATTATATCGTAGGTTAATATACTTTTTATTATAATATAATCTTCATCACATAAATTATAAACTCTTAATAAATTTAAATAATTAATTATTAAATATATTATAAGTCGAATTATATAAAATGTAGTTAGCTTTGTTGAAATATAATGAATAATATAATTACCTACTGCCCAATGTTTATTTATATTCAACTTTTATCCCTACATGTTCTCATAAAGATAGGTAGAGAGCAAATTTCCCTTACCCATCGGATTATGAACATTACCCAGATTTGTGTATCGATGAGCAAATATTGTATTTTACCTAGAGATGCTCTAAACACAATATCCCCGTCTTAATCCGACGTTGCTGAGAGCCACATAGCAAGCCGCTGCTTAATCCATCACGTAACCGAGAGCCGTCGAGAAATCGTGTTACATCAACGAAAAATGTATTACAGAGGGGGAGCCTCCCCGCGATCGGACAAACTTTGCTAATACCACCCTCTAACATAATCGCAGAGCCTTTTACGAGAGGAATTTATGGGATGGTCCCGATTCCTTGCCGTATTTATGGTGAAACGTGGCTGCTACGTGATGGGATGGCTCGCCGGTTAATTAGGAGAAGTAAAAACCGGGACGTGTTACCGACAGGTTAAATGGTCTCTATTGGATGTAGTTGGTGTAATTCTGTAGCGGGAATATGAGCACGTATCTTGACGTTCAATTGGAAGTTTAGATAGTTATTAAAAATGACGTGGTTTTGACACATTATGAATGTATAAAGCACGGGAGTTACTCACGTAATAAGTCAGAGGGTTCCAACTATAGTTTCAACCACATTCAGTGGTCTTTTTAAGGAGAATACGAGGCGCTCGCGGACGCGGTCCCGGTTCGCCTGGTACTGAACCGAATGTGGTTGAAACTATAATCGGAACCCTCTGACTTATTACGTGAGTAACTCCCGTGCTTTATACATTCATAAAGTTCAGATAGCTTCTGCTATTTTTTTAATACACTTTAATTAGGTTCGCTTGTATGTACCTATGTATGTAACGGAATCTTCGAACGTGATTTTTAGGCCCATAGAAACGTCGAATCAATTTGAAACTTTGCACAATTATCAAAGAACAAAAACAATCCATTTATTTGAATAGTCTGTCCCATTATCTTTACTAGGTTTTTTCAGGATTAGCGGTTTTTTATATCCGAAGACACATATTAAAATACTTTTTTCGGAGAGGGAGTTTGAAATACGACTTAACACGCTTTGGGTGTATCTAGCCTGCTAGCGGCGCCAGGCGGTTTTACCTGCGTGACTATGGTTTTCCGCTACCACGCTTTTTTGAAACAATTTTTTTTTGTCATTTATTCTTAGTTTAAATTTATTAAAAATCTTTGCTAAAACTGTTTGGGTTACTATGAAAGCGTGAGTTTGAGATTTTTTTGAACTTTTATTTATTATTATTATTGTTCCGCTGAAGAATTATGTTCCGATGTCGATGACTTATTCGAGTATTAAGTCTCTCCTCTAGCTGGCACATATTGCATAAGAAATTTTAACTAAGACATGAGATAGTTTATTCTATCTCATGTCTTAGTTAAAATTTGAATCAGGTACAATGCGTTTAATCCAGTAAATATAATTATAGTTACCTGATATCAAGGCGTTTTTGAAATATAATATTCCCTAAGGTATCTTTAGTTGAGATATCTCAATTCAAAGCCAATCGATTGAGGTGGTTAACTCAGCAGTTCGAGCTTGCTAGTGACGTCAAAGTTGTGAAGTCTTAGCAAGTCCGGACCTCAGGTGAGAATGCGCTGGCTAGAGTCGGCTAGACTGCCCGCGAGCCAATAATGCTACGCTAAAGTGTAGACACAATGACGGCTCAGTTGTCGAATATAGGAAGTTGCGAGCGTGTGGTTGGCGTACTTGAACGAAAAGATGACAAGGTATAGGCAAGACGTGTTTGCAGCATGAGATTGTAGGTGTAGGAAAACTTGACGCTTGGCGTTTGTTTTAGTCACTAAAGCATAAACGCCGCACAAAAATTAGAGTGTGATATTTATGTAGAAACTTAATTAACCAACTTACACACATAAATCCACGGATATTTTTGAAAACTATTAAACTCTTTTCAAATGTGCCTGGTAAATTGGAATAGTCCCCTCGATTTTTCCAGGATTCAATTATCATATCCTGACCCGATGCCTATGTTATTACCTGGAACCTTTCAAACAAAAAAAGAATTTTCCAAATCGATCCAGACGTGTTCAAGTAATCGAGTACTATACAAAAAAATGACTAATTATCAATTATGTACCATAACTTCTCCTTTTGAAGTCGGTTAATGTATGTGATTTTGTCATTATAACGCTTTGCACCAACAGTGTTGCTTAATAAAAATAAAATAATTTAGATTCGATTTGAATTTTGATATTGGAAGTGATTCTCTTGTTCCACTAAACTAAGCTAAAATGGTGGAAAATAAAATAGTCCTTTTAATGTTACGGTACAATCCAACGTGATACTTATCAAACAATAACAACACTAAAATAAGATCTTTTTATCAAAATTGCGGGTAGTTTTAGATAAAATGTGTCGTCACTTATTTGGTACCGACTGAAACTACCCCTAATTGGCCAGCAATTGAAGCATTCTTATATTAGAGATGGCGTTATAAGGAGTTTATACGAATTAGAATTTTAGCACAGTTAGGCAAATCATAAGGCTTGTGCATACATTTTCCCAGTGTATATATTATGGCTAGAAGCTAAAATTAAGTACACCCTACTGTTTTTTTTAAAACACACACAAGACTAGTTTTATATTAAAGAAAATTAGGATAGTTTAGAACCGTATGTCACTGACGACGTGTAAGTGAATTCGACAATGCAGGAATAGGTAGGTTGTACTGTATAGGTGGAGGACGCGAGCTGCGGCTTTGTTCTCGAAACTTCGTCGGTGTATTGTGATGTATCTTATTGCATAAACTCACACGTCGACTTGAGGTAGCAGACTTTCCAAGACGAGTCGTGTGAACATTATGTGTATTTATCGTAGGTACCTCTTATTTTGGTTCTGGAATAAAGGTACATAGAATAAAAAGCAAAGACGTAAGGTTGAATAATTACAGCGTTTGCATACGATGTAATCATTTCTGTTGCAGTATATAAGCTGGTGCTTACCGTGTAACCCCATTTAAATTTCATTAGATCGGTCGAGAGGTTTTTTTTGAGTTACACTTCAATTACTGAAAAGTGCTACGCATACGTCGATGACCTTTTAGTTACGGGTGGAGAAATCGGTGAACATACACAATGGCAATTGATCCCGTGATTAGCAAAGGTCACTGAAAAGGGTAAAAAAAAATTACCAAAAATTGAACCGCCTTCAACACTCAAAATTGTGAAATAACTTGTCAAAGTCGTTAACATGCTCACAATATTTTGATAATAGTTACTTTTGAACTATCATGGTACCGACTTCAACAAGTTATTTGACACTTTTGAGTGTTGAAGTCGGTTCCATTTTGTTGGTAATTTTTTATTGATAGCGGCACGTGGGCGACTATCCACTCGCCTATCCATGCATTAAATTAGGGTAGTTTGAATTTCCCAGCTGGCTAGTAACCGTCCTCAAGTTTAAAAACAGTCATAAAACACACAGTGTGTTTAGACATAATGTCCATGTGAGCCAGTCAATAATTTAGGTCTATTATGTTATTATTCTACCTACAAATACACCGTCATTGACCATCACATGTGGTCAAACGCTAGACTGAGAAGTAATGGAAGAAGATGACAATTTTTACCTGTTAGAGAGAGAAATAGGTACTTTTAAGATTATATTAATGTGAAATATTTAAAAAAATTAAAATCGACTATCGTTGTGGTTTAATGGCCAGTGATCTGACTTCTGGTGACCGAGGCCTTGGTTTCTAACCCCGGCAGGAGCAAACATTTGTATGATGAGCATGGAATGTTTGTACCGGGATTTGGTTGTGGTGTATCCATGTCTCTCACGACACAGGGAATCATAGTGCGGGGCCGGAAGAGTGGCAGCGTTCGTTTGTGAAAAAAGATACCGCTAACAGTTACTTTATTTTGTGATTCACAGTAACGAAAGCCAATGGGAACCCAAAAACCTTGAAGTTTATTTTACACAACTTTGAATAAATAACCTTTAAAAACACAACGAACGATTCAGCTGAAAATTAATTATCATTCTCAAAACTCTCTCCAGAGTCAGCCTACACGAAATCTTTACGCTTCAATTGAGCCGGTTTATGGCAAAATTAATTACTGGCTAGAGAGGATCGACTATAATAGTTTCCCAGTGAAATTATTATTGTGAGGGTCCAACGCTAGCGAAATTGTGTCCGAACAAGAAAATTAGTCAGCGTAAAACGGGGTGTGAATTTGGAAATCAAAGAGGTTCTACTTGTTCCAGTCTATTGTGATGGCCCATCATTTACATGCACCGCTACCTATCTAGTGGCGAACTCATTCATATTAACATTTCATCTTTTGGTTAATGGGTAATTTGAAGCGTTATTGAGTGAGGAATTGTTTTGTCAGATGTCGTAGCAACGCTGTGATTACTTACATTTACTTTTATAGTATATAATAGTCACTTGTTTTATGATAATTCAGTTCTAATATTGTTATGTTTGTATGTTTCAAAGTTTTTTTTTTGCTAAATTCAGAGGTAAGACACGGAGCGTTCTTCAAGGGTGTTGCCAAGATATAACGATGTATGGCTGCCTGGGGAGAACCGACGTCAGTACAGCTGAGATTCACCAAACAATAGATTTATGGCTAAAGCTTCACAAGCATTAATCAATTCTCCGCCGTTACAGTGCAAAATATGTGAGATTGCCTCTATTATAAATTTATTTGAATATTTTTTCTAATAAATATAAAACTAAATTATTACTTAGCAGGCATTATGCAGTTAAAAAATGTTGTAATGAAAACGAATTTTTACATTTTAAATGTTACCTTTAATACATCCATTTCGATTTTGCTTAGTATATACTTTAAATAGCTTTTGCTGATATTCGCATGGAATATGTTTTGATGCTTAGAGGGAATTATATAAAACATTCATTTTTCTGTTTTAATACAGAAGGAAGGCATTTTTACATCAGATTTTCTTACATAATGGCTGACAACAGCATCAAGCAACCATTTAAAAGACCATTAGCTTAAAAGGCAAACCTGTTCAGGTGCATGCAACCACACGGCGAGACTGACGCCTCATAAACTACAGGGTGTTCTCAAACGGGAAAGAATTAAGTATGAAATATGCCCACCTCGGGCCTACACTGATTTATGTGACGGCTACCTCCTTTAAATATTGTTCGGAAGTTCTTGGTTTGGAATTTGGGCGACACTGGTTTCTTAAGGGATGATACGGTAGAGAATGAACTGTCAGGGTAAGAAGATAAGTTGTAACGAATACGAAGCAATATTAAACTTATACACTAAAACGTTAAATAACATTTGTTTAAAATTTATTCTTTATTTTATATAGAATAGCGATTTAGTTGATGAGAGACAGATTAAGCATACAACAGAATAAGCATATTTATTACTTAAAATATAAATACGCACATAATATGTGTAATAGTAACAGCAAAATATAATTAAAACATCATGATCAATTTCATTTTAAATAAAAAGAAGTAAATTATTAAATTTGAGACCTCTCGTCTCTCCTCTACGGTGGTGCAACTAATGTCTTATCAGTATTTTTGAAAATAGTATTTTTTACGTCAACCCAATATTCTGAGCGGAAGGCCAATAGTCCAGCAGTGGGAATAGGCCGCCCACCCGCCCACTGCACGCAATCGTAATATCGTATATCGTAATAAATGCAAATATACAATTACCAAAAGATTGAACACATGGTATTTCTCACGTGAGTAATTCTCGTGTTTTATATAAACTCATAATGTGTCAAAACTAAGTTAGTTTTAAAAACAAAATAATTACATTACATACCAATAATATCATAATGTTTATGAGATAGAACATAATTGAAAAGATTTTATAAATCAACAATAAATACTAAAGCTTTTAGCAAACTTTTCAAATCCGATCACCGACCATGTTTGCGACGCGAAGAGAGTGTCACCACGACCGCCGTAGCATCACTAATAGCGTTCCGAAGAAACACAAACACCTCGGTCCTAGCTAATCGCTTAATCAAAATTTATTCCGCACTTTGATTTTAAATTTGGAACGCAACATTTATTACTAGGCCCCTCGAATCAACCCTTCGCGGAGCTTCATTATCGCGGATTAAGGCTGCGGAATATTTTATCGATCCGAGTATTCATTTTCAATTAAGCGCCAAGTATTTTATTAAGTTCGAGCGCGGAATTGATGAGTTTCGCGAACTAATATTTACAATGGAAGGCGTGCGTGGAAGAGCACCGATAGTACCTTCCAACGGCACCTGAGAACTTGCGGTCTATGATATTATTCCGCTGGCGTTTATGCAATATCTGATATTAACGTTGTTGGAAATTAGTTTACGAATCTTTGATTTTATTGGTTTAATCGAACGACATCGACTTCCTTTGAAACCGAGTCATAGATTAAAAATAATAAGATACATTTTTCTTAACAATCTGTTTATCTCTTAACATGTATGTTAGTCTACAAACTAACCAACACTCTCGTTGTACCTTACGACATGCGTCGTAATCGACGAGCTATTAGTTTTTATGTATTGTAAATTGTACCTCATTCTTTAGATTTTATGTACTAATACTGTATCTCCATTATCTGTGGAGGCTTGTAAATGGCTCTTCCGTATAATATTTGTTGTGCTTATTTGTAACTTTAGCTGTAAGCCACCCTAAGATATTTTCATAGGGTGGCTTATTTTTAAATAAATAAAGTAACCAAGTAAGATTTGATTGTAGAGTGGTGAAATTATTATGTGGGAAATTAATCCATCAGATTTTTAGCGCTGAAGCATTACGTAGGTCACTCAAGCTCACCATATGGGGGTGTTGCTAAAGAAAGAACTGCTTCAGTGGTAGAATAAATATTTCACTTAATGATTTATCTATACATTAAAATATGCCTCTCTAATCGGTTCTTTAGAGTGGAACGTAATCCAGACAATTTATAAGCGGAACTAATATGCGTGAAGTTTGTACCGAAAGGATATTATTTTATAACATTAATCATACGTACATAAGTCATTCTGATGGGAAAAGTAATATACTTAATTTTACCAAAAGAAGTGATGACAACATTTACGAATAAGGACTGTGTTTAACTTGTATCAGAGCTAAATAGTTGCTGACTTTTAAATAACGTTTTACAATACTACTTACTTATCTACTACTAATATTATAAAGGCGAAAGTTTGTGTGTATGTCTGTATGTTTGTTAGTTACTTCTTGACGCTTAAACGGCTATACTGATTTCAATCAAAATTGGTATAGAAACAGGTTAGACCGTGGAATAACACATAGGGTAATTTTATCCCAGAAAACGTATAGTTCCCGTGGGATAATTGAAGCAGAAGGAAAACCGTAATCCACGCGGCTGAAACCGCGGAGCACTGCTAGTTTTAACATAAACTAAAATAAGAAAAGGTAGCGAGTCCCTACTATTTATTATATTTTTTCGAATTGTATATACATCTAACATTAAAAATTAAGCATATTTTATGAATACATCCATTATCACTCGTATAACATTATTATAATTTATTGACGCAAGAGTGTGACTACTATCTTACATGATGGTCAATGTCATGCGGCCAAAGGTCTCGCTTGACTTCAAATAGTTATAGGTACCTAAAGTAACGCTGGCATACAACTAACTATTCAATTTTATGACTTTTTGATAAATGTCAAAACCTACACGGCAAAAACATGGTACTCTACAGATCCCCTGGATTTTTAAGTGCGAAAAAGTAGACTAGGAATACGATACGATACACACGATTGGTATAAAAATTAGGCTAGGTATGTCTAGCCTATTTGTAACCGCCACGTCACTAGCATTCATAGAGCTCCCAACAGAAAATACAAAATCTAAGTGTTGGTCTACAACAGTGTGCTATTCTAATAGTTTCAGACACAAAACCAATTCCGAGCACAAAGTAAAACAAGGAATCAGACAACAAAGCCACACGATACAGGATGCTGTTTGAATCGATATTCAATTTAAATCGTTCAAAACAACTCGCAGATAAATTAGACGTTCTTTCACAAAGCATTGTTCGTGAGCTGTGCGAGGTGACTTCAATTTCCTGGTGGAGACGAAGCTTCCGTGGAACTTCTGAAGGTTTTACCAGTCGTGGAATCCGATGCACCTATGCAGCTGTTGTCGGTGCTTGCTTAGACGCCCGTAAGCAAACGGGCTGCTGAGGCTATTAACGGGCGTGTTTTAGACGCAGCTTCATCTTTTATTGTCCTATAAGAATAAAAAAAAAAAGATAATAATACTAAAGTACAGCGTTCACACTTAGAAGTGCACACTTTGCTGTTTTAAAGAATAATCCCGCTCATGATGTTAATAGTTTGCTGTCGTAAACTTTTTCTTTAATTGATGCATTTATCCTAATATTTGATTTATACTTTGTTGACGAATATGTATCTTTTTATCTCTCTCTGTCATAATTATTTTATTAATTTTAAGCTATTGCACAGCTTCTATCGCGGGCCTTGAGCGTGGAGACCGAATCCAGAAATTCCGTAACTAAAATAACCTAACACCCCCCACTCCGACCGGCACAGCGGTGATATTTTTTAGTTTTGCCATCTATCGATGAATAGCAGAACTTTTAATGACTTTTTTGAATTATCAATCTTGTCTGTTAAGTTCAGCAACTCGCCTCTAGGTGGCATTGGTTGTATCGGCGTTACCGCATAAGTTATTAATATATTCATTGCATAAGTTGATAAAAAAAGCTATGCAATAGCTTTACAGCGGCAGTCCCCGAGTGCCACACGTCTTTTTGTTTATGAAGAATGAGTAATGAAAATCTTGAAAAACGTTAGCAATACCGAGGGAAAAAATATATTTAAGCCTACTCTTAATTCTTGATGGCGCTCGCGTTTCCTTTAACATATAAATAGTGTGATAACATCTTCGACCACATCGTCACTGACGTCTCAGTCATCAAGCGAGTTAGTGGTCAAACAAAAATAACACTACAAACTGTTTTTAAAAATGCTGCGTTTTTTAAATCTAGTCTGCCTGAGCTCTACTATTACACCTAAAGCGTGGGGAATCCATGCTAATGCTAGTTCCGCCTCGTGAATGTGATACTATATGACTCAATGTGCAATTTAATATTATGTTAACTAGTCTTAGGTGTTGCGCGGGCCGCGAGCATCCCGCGAGCACAATGTGCATTAGCATAAATTCCAACACCATTTTTTTTTCAACCGATTTTATAACTTAGAAGTAATACAGCATGTATCAATTTTACCGAAATTGGTTTCTAAATTAGTATAAGCAAACGTGTTTGCAAGTTTGACGAGCAACTACCGGCTAAATGAATAGATCGCATTACGTTCTGCATTCACCTGGGTGCACTGACGTATCTCGTTTATTGGGAGCTTTTGCTTCTTCGTGGCTTAACTACAAAAGAAGCAAACAATTTTTCTACTAATTACTTGATTTGATACATAGTGGAAACCAAGTTGGTGCACCTGGCACCTGGCAACCTGGCCTGGCTAGTTACCACCCTTACGTGAAAAACTGTCACCAAACACTTAGTGTGTTCAGGCAGCAGTCCTTGATAGCCAATAAACATCGTGATTGCAACTCCGATCGTCACACGTCCACATCGTCAATGACCATCAAGTGAGGTAGTCATCCACCGCTAGATCTATAAAGTATAAAATATATATGTTACGGTTTGCATTTCGCACCTTTATGGTGCATAAAGGTGCGAATAGGCCCAATATTTGCAACATAATGAGTAACTGAATCAAGGTACCTAAATGGACGAATCGACATCTCTTTCACTTTTAATTGATGACGATTTTGTTCCTTTTATAATAAACGGTAATAGCTGACCTGACACACGTTGTTCTGCCATTATATTTTATCAAAATTTCAAAATGACATGACATATAATTTAAATTACTTCACATTAATGATCGACAGTTAAAGTTATCTCTATCTTTATCTATATCTAAAGTATTTCGATATTTATTCAAACAAAAATATTAAAAGCGCGATCAAAAATAGGGGGCTGGGTTCCAAAAAATATTTTACGACCTATAAAGAATGTACTCAAAAAAGTTCATTAAAATCAGACAATCCGTTTTGCAGGAGTTCGATAACCAACATTGACACGAGATTTTTATATACTTATATAAGAAGATTATTAAAAACCAGTTTTCATTTCAATGTTTATATTGTTCCCAAAATACAAAGCTATAACTCATTTAGAAATTAAGATAATTTGAAAAGGTTACAAACAAATAAGCGGTTTCATACTCACACCCCACGCACTAAGAATACCAGAGTTACTAGGCGAATCAGGTCTTAGTAGCATCTATATACAGTTCTATTTAAAAAGTAACTGCAAAAATAATGCAGCTATTAGGCACGTGCAATGCTTCAACTCAGCGGGGCTTAGCGTGGCTCATCGTCAGCGCAATAGCGTCCGTGTTCGCCTTCACGAAACGAAAACTTTTCAAAATGCCCGTCCATCGGGCCTTTATTAAACCTACGGAGAGCATATTGCATAACTGACGGCAATAAGTAAGGCGGTCCTCACCGCAACGAATTCAATATTCGGAGTTGGAAAGTTTTATTATTGCGGCGTAAATATAATGAGTGCAGGTGAGGCTGTTGTCTTCTGGGATTTACGGGCGGCCATTATTTTCCTCCGAGTACCAAGTAGGTATTAAGAACTAGATAGACGCTGGAATTAACTCGTGGCAAGCGCACTGAACGTTGGTTTCGCACGGTGTAGTCATTCGTAAAAATGATAAGTTTCAGACAGGCATCTTTCATAACGATACTAATATAAAATCATTATTAAATAGCAGGCTATTTAAGTACACAATAACGATTTTATAAAACTAACTGAGCAGTTAGTATGTTTCTCTAACCTTTTTCAGTAATGGCTGTAAATATTTCTACGACAATTTGTACCTTTTTTTTAACAAGTACCTTTAGCCTTTTTTAAAATAAAACACTAATAACTAATTACAATACTGCAGCAACTAAAATAATACAACAATCCACTAGCTATTGGTAGCCTATAGATAACTCAAATGTTCTAACCCGTGTCGTGAGATGACACGAGTCTAAGTTGAAACTTAGCACTGTGCTGTGGTTTGGCTATCTTGGCGCTGGTTTTCAGTAGGAACTCATAAGCTAGAATACGCGTGGTTTACAGAAATAAATAAATTGGTATGTAAAATGAATAGAATAAAAAAAGTACGTATAAGTACGAGGTCCTCTTCTCTCTGACCTTACCTAAGCACTGTGTTGCCACTGCGCTTAGGCAAGGTCCAGTCGTGCCATCTCTCAGTGCAGCTTACCTTCTCAGTTTCTCCAGTATCTGCGTCCGGATGTGTACGAATATTTCTATATTTTGTGATACCGAGCTAGACAGAATGCATAAAACACTCCATATCATAGCAAGCGAATGTGAGATAGTAATGTAACACCCCCGCTTGCTGCCGTTAAGGTAAAATCCCGAGTTATAAGGTTAATTATGCGATGTGTGTACGTGCAAATGCTGTGTGATTTACGACTTACACATTGAAGAAACGTTACATTTAGAGCAGACGTTAGGTTTTCAGGTGGGAGTAGCTACTAGTGTAGCTAATTTGAGTGAGTTTTTGTGCTTTGCCTTTTTAAGCTGATAAACATTTACCTTACCTATGAGGAAGTTAATTATTTTTTTCTTGAGGATAAGCAAGAATTTGCGCACCGTCTCGCCTGATGTTAAGTGATGATGCGATCTAAGATAGAGCACTCTTGCCTAGAAGATACTTATTCAATCGTGATTGGCGGATTTGCAGTAGAAACAATTGGACTGCTCAAATATTGTCATAATTATAAAAATTACGATTTGCACCCATGATATTCACAATTATGGTGGTTCGTTTAAGAAAAAATAAGTCATCCAGACAGAAAAAAATGCCGAAATGTATAGTTAACTATATTACCTTCTTTATACGTAAAATTAATAAAAAATAACAACAAATTATATTCAAAGGATCTTTTCACACATGCATGTAATTAATCTTCTGATTACACTATCCTGTTAAAACTATGATATTTTTCGGGTAAAAAAAACTTCAAATATGCAGTTAATTATACGTTTCGCCATTTTTATTGTTTTGGTTTTATTATTTTACTTATCTCATGATTGCTTTTTGTACGGAAAGTAAACTACTCTCAATGGTTTCTATTTGTTGAATTATTTTTTAACGCTAACAATAGATCCTTAAAACCTCAAACCTCCAGAGAGCCTCATGCTCTACACAAAGAAAAAATGGAGGAAATCAGTTTTGTATTACAATATATTTTCTTGCAGAGTAGCAGAGTATTGACTTACTGCAGGTGGTAGGTCTTTTTTATTTATTTATTTAGATAACATTAAGACGCATCTCTCCTGAGCTGTTGGGTAGAGATTCTTTATGATCATTAAAGTGCATTCAAACTCACGTAGGTATTATTGTTCAATAAATTAAAAAAGGGCAGCAGCCACTTTTTTTGCGCGTGAAAGAAATATAAATTTATTTATTTTTATGTATTTTATTTATTTATTAACATTCACACAAGGTCTTCAGGTCCCAAACTAGGCAGAGCCTGTACTATGGTAACCTGATGACTTACATATATTTATATACATATACACACCCATACACAGGTCAAACAGATATGTTCATACACACAAATGTTTGACCTGTCCGGGAATCGAACCCGGGACCAGCGGCTCAGAAGGCAGAGTGCTACCAACTGCGCCAACCGGCCAGTCTTATGAGTGCCCGTACTCATCTTGATGAGTTTCATCGTAGAATGAAAACTTTAAAAGTGTGCAGGCGTCGTGACGACCTGTTGGTAATTAAGCTTTGCTCATACGGCTTTTACGAGATATCTCACTTTATGTTGTAGCATTAGTGTGAGAAATTAGCCTTTACACAAAAACATATTTCGGAAAAATATAATTCGACATTATTATTACTAGTTAAAGCTGGTTTTACACCGATTGACTGTTTTTCATTGTTTTTGAAAGGTATCAGCATCAGTTGCATTAAAACTTGCATCTAATCTCATACTGAAATATAAAGATTTAATAATAAAAAACAGAACTTGAATCACAGTCTTTAGAGACAATATCGGGCAAAAATATGATGTAAATTTACCAAAATTTTATCATCTAATCTTTGAAATTAGGGTATTCATACTCTAGTGCACATAATTTGGTCTTAAAACAGTCGTGCATTAACTTACACTCGTGTTTTAAGAACTAATATACTACTAATATGATACAGTTTCATAAACTACATACTATTAACTCCTTTCAATTGTATTTCTTTATGTCTAGATTAATAGTATAACTTTTGTATTTGGAAGCTGGTGCTTCACATCTGGTCGCATTTAAATTCATCATCAAGCTGTTTGACCTAGTTTTTGAGTTATGCGTATGATTTCAACTACATTGATGATGTTCTCATTTTTACGAATAAGGGTTTAAAATGTTTCACGGATAAGTATTGAATGTCGATTTGTGTCGTTTTTTTAATTACGTTATTATTGACTCTCTATCTTAACAACGCTCTCAGGTGCTTTTTATAGCTATTACATATCAGTAGTAGGTAAATGATATATGTCAATAGTAATAATGATAATGTTTAGTTATGAAATTATGTTACTTTAGGCAATTGCAAGGCTATCCTAATATTTTTTCTGTCACACTCAGACCCATTGTTAAGATTATAATATACAAAGTTTTCAGATTTTCATTTCCTTTTGCAGTACATTTCAGTAGTTTAACTCAGAAGAGGTAAGCTTTCAAATCAGATTACTTTTTTCAACCATAACAATAAATTTCACAATGATCGACGTACAAAAACAAAACATTTTTCTTCCTTACTCCTTAATCCAGTGGCTCCGGGGAGCTGTAACGATGTTAACCGGTCCATTTCTCAATTTTCCCCGGTAGAACCCCTTCTTCAGATGGACGTACAATAGATACACTATCGGTTACCCTTCCGCCCGCGGCGCGTTCCGGAGCTAGAAGCCGTGGTCTTTTATTGCTTCTCTGAAGAAATTTACGGGATATTTCACGTCAATGGTGAAATATCCCGTAGCGCTGGAGAGAGTTAATGGGTGAATATTAGAGAGCGTTGATGAAAACTATAAAGATTTTGAAACATTCGCTTTTTAAATATTTTTTATTCACATGAACGCGCGCATTCTGTATTATGATTATAATAGTCAAAACCAAATATATAAATGCCAAAGCTATATGAACTTTTAAAATGTCAACCTCGTTAATATGCCCAAGTAATTATTGCTTTAGACGATCCGTTAATATAAGTAATTCGGTCAAGCCTTTAAAATAAAAAAACCGGTCAAGCCGTTTCGTAGGAGTGCGACCGCAAACACCGTGACTCGATGTTTTGATATAGTAAACTGATTTAGTAAACTGAATCTTCTTTAAGGTGTATGCATGGAAATAATGATATTTTGTCATTTGATTTTTTTGAATTATTCTAATTTATATTGTTATTTAGATAGAGATATTAAGATAAGTGAGTACATCGAATTTTCTTGTATTTTAACGTGATTTTAAACTATACTAACCGGCTTCCACAAAACAACCGCGGAACTTTTTCTTAACAAATATACCCAAATCGCTTCAAGTATTCCTGTAAAAGTTGTAGAGTTCCTTCAAATTCTCCGGGATCCCATCACCAGATCCTGACCAAGTTACGTTGAGACCACTTAAGAAGAACCCTTTCAACCTATAAAATAATTTTCCAGTTCACAATAATCTGGGAACATACATAAAAAAGATGAAGCAGAATTTAGAACCTACTCATTTTTTGAGCCGGTTAAAAAGAAAAAATATAATAAGAAAATGATCAAGCTGTCGTCACGGTGTTAGTTCTAGGCTGCTTGCCGTCTACCATTGTGGCAGCATCCGGTACCCCGCGGCATTAAATTAAATTTTATTATCGCCTGGATTAAGTAATGGCAATATCGTGTAAGGAGCGGACCGGCCGGAGCCCCACGGCGACTATGGGGCCATAGATACTGTGTCGCTGGGAGATTTCATTACTTAAAAATATTTTTTGGTAGGAGTTTGGCCAATTTTCTTCATAATTTTAAATATCTATCATATATATTTTATTTATTTATTGTCTTATGTGTAAAAATCCCGTGTTTACTATCGGACTTCTCTAAAACGGCTTGTCTGATTTTTTACGTGTGCGGCCTACACTTAGAATAGGTAGTAAATTAAAATTGACCCAATTTAGTATGAACAAATATCCAAATGATTTAACCGTCGATCATTGACGTGAAGTAATTTAAATGAAGTGTCGTGTCACTTTAACATTTCGATAATTTATACGGCAGTAAAACTTTTCGCAGGTCAGTTAGTGTTTTAAATATTATTATTTTTTATCTTATTACAAAATAACTGTACGAAATTGTATTAATTTTAATTCGTACATAATATAACGTTTGTAAATATTTTTATTCTAAAAAAACGTCTACACTAAATTGTGTTAACTCGAAAACTGGCAATAGCAGTTAGGTAAGCGTTCTAAGTCTAGCGTGATAACATCTTCAACCACATCGTCACTGACCATCCAGTGAGATTGTGGTCAAACTTTAGATCGATACAGTATAATATATGAAAAGGTAAATTACGTTTTAGATTAAAATCTTTAATACGAATCCTGTTGTCAGTGGAGAGGTTGAGAGGTGGAGAGGTATAATACATGAATTAGTCCGTTTGACTATGGTATTAATGTTTGTTGACTTAACCAGTTCTATAAGTAGGTTAGTCATTAAAAAAATTAAATATTAATGATGGGTGTTTTGATCCTAGAGTAACAAGTAGAATGCTGTCCAACAAGTAGAATCCAGGAAAATGTACGGTGAGATTTTTGGGATGGACGGTTTTACAGAAGAGGGGTTTGAGGAATGAGCTAAGAAAGAATTACTTATTTAAAAAAACAGATAAATATTAAATAATTATTAGTACGAGCTGGGGCTATATATATATTTACAAATGATAATAACTACTAAATAGGTAGGTAACTATACCATGATTGTACAGTAGTGGTTCAAGGAGGAGTCATTTTTTCGAGTGATAAAAATAACCCGTACATCCCAGTCTACAGGGATAGAAAGGAGGTTGTGGGGGGTGATTAAAATTTTGACTACCGTTGATGACACGAGCATTGCAGAGTGGAAGGATTAATGCAGGGTTTATGAGTAGATTACGTTACTCTAGTGCCGGAATGGTGGCGCACTGATTTTGTGGAGTTTGGACAGGGGATTGTGGAGTTAGTTTGTGATTGTGTACACTGGTTTGCTTGCTTATTTATTACTTTAGGGCAATAAAGCTAAAAAAGCTTTTAAAAGAATGATGAAATAGTAAGCAAAACCAGAAACACTTCGATTCCTTTTAAAATTCTGATTCGTGCTTAGAAGAGATAAAATAAGCCTTTATTTTTTTTATTAGACATTTCATGTCAGATATAATACTGCGTGTAGCTGGGTAATCCATAGAGCACAATTTTGTAGTTTGAACATTGTTTGTAAAAAATAATAAATTAATATTAAAACAAAACATTTTTTGTATAGCGATATCTACAATTAGCAAAAAGCGCTTTGGTCAAATTAAAGTAGCTGCTCCGAAAATTTGCATTGAACGAAATATTGACACTTATGTGTCAATATTTCGTTTCATTACAGCTGGCCATATTTACGAGTAAATTGTTAAATATATATAAAATATAAAGTCCGCTAAGAAGAATCCAGAGTAAAATAAGTCGATTAGAAGGCTCTAACACAAGAATTGCACCTTGGCAATAATTTCACGAATAGGAACCAATACGAATTGGATAAAAAAAAAACCAATCTGTGTATGGTAGCTTTGGATTACTTTAAGTACTGACGCGAGGACTGGTTACGAACTTACTTTCAATTTAATGAATTGTATTTTGTAGTAGGTTTGTAAACAACATACACTAGATTTTTCTTAAATTGCCAAAGAGCGCAATCTTTTATCCTCTCTCCATTCATTAAACCTTTACACTGTTACTACGGGTATAACGTGGCACTTACGCGTAGTCGATATCACGATCGACAATTGTTTCGGCTTCTTCCGGAAGCCTTCATCAGGATCTTGAGTGCGGTGCGATCATCGTAACGTGCGAACGTCTCGCACTTGTTACGACAAACGCACCGCACTCATGTGCCACGTTATACCCGTAGAAACAGTATAAAGTAATTATAAACGTGAGTTTTAATAATATTATCATTAAGCCTCATTAATGTAGTATTGAGTCATTCAAACTATTATGGATGCTTAAATGATTTTTAATATACCAGTTTATATTAAAAAAATGTACTTATATTAAAACTCCGAGCGAGATGCAGCGGAACTTTGAAAAGCAAAAAATGTCATGCAATGACAATCGAAAAATATCCGTTTTTCCAGTGATACTCCCAAAACTAATACGATCTTTTGAATCTTTGTAATTTGTGTTTAACTTCTCCGCTGCCAAGATAAAAACATTACGTGGAAATCCTTATCCTTAACCTACCTTATAATTGCTAGCCACTTAAATAAACTATAATTAACTACTCATATTTGTAAAAACGAGTATTCTTACATCTACGTTTGTAACTTATTGAATATTTTGATGCGATGAAAGCTGAGGGGTCGGAGCATTGGCTGTGTGATAGTGATGGACGCTGGATCGATCCCCACCAACGGCTTGAGCTTCCAGTTAAGGCAACACCGTTATCAAATTCCTCGCATGGTGGCGGGTACCTTTGAGTACCCGCCTGGCTAGCTAAAACACTCAAGTTTTAAAAAACTATCACCAAACACATAGTGTGTCCAGGCAGCAGCTATTGAGAGCCAATAGGCATCTAGGTCTAGAGTTATTACATCTTCAACCACATCGTCGCAGACCATCAAGTGAAATAGTGATCAAACGGTGGACCTACAGAACTAAAAAAAAAATCCAAACTTGTCACAGAACTTGGAAAGACACTTTTAATCAGTTGAAAACACGAAATAAATACAAATTGTTTTTAAATAACGTCAATATTAATATATATTATATTCACAAATACAGGGACAGTTAGTGGTCATTATCGAACTATTCTATATCCAATAGACCAGTGAAAAGAGAAACTTTCGACAATAAAAACCGTTAAAAGGCTCTAAAGAAAAGATAAACACACCGACAAATCTATTAGTTGGTAAAATAGAAAAACTTTGCCTATTTCTTACCAACATTGGTGGGATTTAGTTAGATTTGTAAATACAGTATTTTTCGTATATTACACATATATATTTTAGGTGGTTCAGGATAGTAATAGTATACATTTAAATATTTATAGTACATATATTTATATAAACGATTTTATTATTAAACCATAAACCATTCGTTTCCCTACTGGCTTGCGTGCCCCTTGATATTAAAGAAATAATTTCTAGAAATCTTTTTATTGCGGTGCTCTGAGGGATAACTTGCTTTCAAATGAAATACAATTATTTACTAATCCATTTTTACTCTTTTGTATATAAAAGTGAAAAAATATTGCTGTCTCACCTGATTACGTAGTACGTAGTTAAGTACCGACGGGGTCTAAGGAATAGTACGCAAGCTAAGAAGGTATCTTTTTACTCGCGACTTGAAGACTCTGGGGTTATAACCATTGGGTAACACAGACTCGAGCAGTGAGTCCCATTCCATGACAGTACGCATTATAAAAGAAAAGGCACCTTACGTAAAGGCAGCGACTCTCTTGTTCAAGGAAGGCTTTAAAGACTTTATTACTATATGAGTTATGAAGCACACCTTTCTTCTTTTTTCCTAGTCCCTAGACCTAGTCCCATTTATTTGAGGTCGCCCTTCTTTATCCTTCTTTTTCATTGGGCTCGTTTGTGTGCCAGGTCTTTATTGACTTGAAAATCTTTAGGGTCTTTTTCAACCGTACCGGCCAAAAGGCGGGTGGTCGATGAGCTGCGAAGCTCACACAGCGGAATTTATCCATATGATCTTTAACCGATCACCTTGAAAGGGTAACCGCTAGTGCCATTTCAACAGAACGCTTCCGTAGTTTCATGTGTTCTAAAGCTTAACCCGCTGATTTTAACTCATCAGTTCCGGTCGTAGTCTAAAGATAACAATCGTGAAAATATGTCTGAGAACCTAGGACGTATTGAAATTGGGCTGGTCACTAATCCGCCAATACCCATTGGCCAGCGTTGGAACTTATAAACCTGATTTTGTTATTTTTTTTCAATCAAATTTTGTTTAATGTTTCACAACTTAAGTATTTAGATATAATAAAAGCAACAAAACACAGCGAAAAAATTAAAAAAACAACACATCAATTGAGGACAAAAGAAGTAATTTCAGCATTTGCCGCGCTCACGTGTTCAAGCGTGCGCGGCGCTGGCTTTCAGTGTACTTTTCTTACAATACTTCTTAATTCGCTCGCTTTAATTACTTTCCTTAAAGGTGTCGGTCCTTAATTATTTTCAAATAAATCTTATACGCGCCGGTTGCCCCGTTGATCTTTCAAGTGTGAACGTTTATTTAAGGGCGGCAATATTTTTTCCAGCCCCAAGTTCGAGATCACTTCGTTATATTTATTAAAACATCGCCCGAGATTACAAAGAACACGATATTTTTACACTGGAAGATGTGAAAACCAATTAAGGAGATAAAAAGGGAATCCGGAGAGGTGCCTGCATTAATTTCTTTTTTGCGGGGATTATTTTAAAATTGCATTATATTCTTGTTAAGATGCCGGTCGGCCCCCGGGTAATGATACCACTACCCCTTCCTTTTAATTGCCTTGGGCTATGGCGAAATGAGAAATCTAAAGGTGCTCGGCCGTTCACGAGATAAAACTTTCGAGACTCTAAAATATCCAAGACGCTGAGACAGCCCATTTACTTCAGTTGATATAGTCAAAACAAGCATAAAGTTCATAATCTAAATCAGTAATTAATATTCTCCCCTATATCTATGAAATATTGACGTCTTTGTGAATTTCCTTCCTTTTACGAGACTAGACTTACCTTACCGTAAACTTTTGTATCTAGCATAAAGGACTCTGCTCACTACCCCGTAGCATACCATGACCGTGCTAGGAACGTAACAACCAAAAAAATATTCTTTGTATTGAAAAGTATGAGATTATGCCCACTAGACCGTTCCTTCACCGACCGACACCGTCGCATACCATGAACGGAGCGTCAAGAATTGTCGGCGAGAATATTTTGCCGGTGGCGAAACGGTGAGCACCCGGGTTATAACCGCGTATGATGGCCGTTATAAACGCGTTGCCATTCTTCTCTTTCTACTGGCCATTTTGTTACCGCATCGGTTCAAGTGAGACAAAGACATGCGTACACGATCGATGTAAGATGGACGACGATTCACACGGAATCAGGTGAATTACTACAAAGGCGACAACAGGGACCGCTCGGATTTAGCACTAAGATGATTCGGAGATGATATGCGGACGCTCCGGTCACCATACGGCTTTGATACGTAATTTATACGCTCTAGTGGGCATAGTAGAGCGTATCGGATTACTTTCCGTGCTCGATACGTTCATAGCACGGTCATGGTATGCTACGGGGTAGTGGGTAGAGTCCTTTAACCTTAATAGCCAAAAACATTTTAGTTAATTTATTGATACTGATAGCAATGTATGTTGTTGGAAATTGAAAAATTGAACGGGTGCTGTTTGCGGACACCGGTCTGCTCTGCATGCATATGCAAATCGGCAAACAGCTACTTTTGTTTAAAATTAATTTTGTTTAAGTAATATATAATGTATTAATTGTATTATTCTAGCTTAGTTTATATTGCTTATAAATTGTGTTCGTCACTGTACGTGAAATGTCTATAATTGTAGATCAATTGTCATTGTGGTGTAGGTATGTTCACCGATGTCTTCAGCCGCTACTATAATATCGTGTAGTATAAGCACGCATTTTCCAGTTTTTGAATTGTAACAAGCAAGCACCAGCTTTTAAATAAAAAAGGAACGATCAAAATCGGGGTTCATCCAGTCGGAAGTCATGCGGTAACAAACACAAATAAAAAAAATATATATACGGGTCGATTTGAGAACCACCTCCTTTTTTTGAAGTCGGTTAAAAAGTTAATTATTCAACTATCTTAAATAAACGTCTGGCAGAAAATATGTTATTTGATCATGTCGATACATATGCGTGTAAATCGAATGAATCGAAAAAAATATCGATAATTTAAGTTTTATGAACGATAATTCTGACTTTTAAAAATAAAGTAACAAGAAGGTAAATAAGTTTTTACGGTGACGTAAAGTCCAAATTATGATTAGCAACACTAAATTAAGTTCTTTTTTAAATACGGCTAGTTTTAGGTAAAATAAGTCGTCACGTTAGTTGGGTGCCGACTAAGTCGTAAAGTACCCGTAATTGAATAATCGCCTAATGTCAGAGATATGATTGTAAGGACTTTATATGAATTTAAATTTTAGCGCAAATATAATAACGACTTTTTCACTCAGATAAATTCATTTATCGAAACTTTTTCATTTCAACTTTTTTGAGTGATAGACAGAATTACGACCGATTATGGCACTATCGTACTATCACATAATTATGAATTAGGTACCACAACAGGATCAAATAATAATGTTGGATCTACAATGCGTGAGCTGTCTCCGTTTTTCGTGGATGGAATATAATAAAATTGTAACTCTACCACCGTGTAACCGAAATGGAAATGAAGAAATAATAATTTCCACGCAAAAATAAATTGTGCGTCGATAGACAGTATGCGTATACACGATTCTGACACGGACCGCTCAATTCGGGGGTTGAACTTCTAAAGTGTTTGCTAGAAGTGGTCACGATTATAACCTTACAAAATCATAACTGCACCCGTATACCGAGAAATGAACTTTAAATGCTTAAATCTAAGGGGCTTTTCACCAGCAGAACGGATTTTGTCATGATTACCAAATCGTCAGATTACGTACAATCTCAGTATAAGCTGTATAAGACTCTAATTATCAAGATATAGAGTTGAAAATCGTTTTGCTTGGTGGGTCTGTGTTTATTAGTCATCGATGGTGGCGCGATAGGCCGGTGCCAGGCGCGGGCGGCGCGCACGCATGCTGTCAACACTGCCCTAATCTACGGCAGTTAGACGACGCACGTGATAGTAAATGTCGCTATACTTCCTGATGTAATTTTCTAGTAATTTGTGCGTATTTATCATGTGAAGTGAAATATACCTCCATTATTTGTGAAAGTAGTAGGGAAATTTGATTTTCCTAATCAATTCGGTGGCTCGTAGTATTGCGTATCTTCCTTTTTTTGTATTATTTGGCTTTTGTGTCCGTCACCGCAGAGGCTGCAATAGTTTTCAGAAATATTTAGGTACACATACGTAGATATTATCAGTCACAGATATTGCCGTGGGGTACCGATTCGTGATTTCGGGACCCTGGGTTCGAATTCAAGCAGGGGCAAAAATTTATGTTATATTTATTAAAACTTATTTTAATTATATTTATTAAAATGTAGCGTAGGTGTTTTTCCCGGGTCTTGGATGCTTGTGTGTGTCCATGCCTCCCGCGTCACAGGTAATCCTATTGCAGGGGTTTGAATGTGATATATGAATTAAAAGCTTGTGCTTGTCGAACTTGGCTTCTATGGAGAATATTGCCAATATTGCGAGACAGAAAAAAACACATAGAACTTTTTGTGTATCCCGATGAACACGAGAATCAAAAATTAAGGTAATGTTAGTCGGGTAACAAAGAACGCTAATTACACTAGTATTCATGCGACGACAACCGCAGTTCCATTTCGTGACGTAGCGTCGTCTGAGCTTATTTATTAGATGATAAAAGCACCGAGCTTTACCTACAGCTTGACTAGTTTTTATAACTACAACGGTTTGTTTCGCCTTGAATATGATATTTTTATTATTCGCCAAATGTAATGCTGTTTTTGTTTTAAATCTTTATTGTACCCTCAGATGACGGAACGAAAGACAGAACCTACGGAACACAGTGAGACCAACAAAAAGTGCCAAAGCAAATACAAACGCGATTTAGTAATAACACAAGGCTTCTTGCTGTTCGTACGTCACGTGTGATTTAAGTTTTGTTCCAAATTATTCCGTTTTATGTGAAAATTAAGAAACACAATGTCGTTACGGTCTTATTTTTTTTTTTTTACATATTATAAGTTTGCGTTTGACAACTGTCTCACCTGATGTTAAGTGATGACGTTGTCTAGGATTTAGCACGCAAACCTAGAAGGTACCTATTCACTCGCGGCTTGAAGACTCCAGGATTGTACATATTATTATTATTATCTTATCGCTAATGCATATTGCATTAGCGATTTAAGGCCCTGTACATACTTACACAAATTAAGCATAGGCAAGAAACAGTCAGGAATTTTATTGCAATATGCATAATTGTTGATTTTATACGAATGTATTTTATAAAAACCCTACTATCGTCCTGTATCACGTGAAGCTGGCTAGTCTGCGCCGCTCTCCACCCACTCATCTTATCTGTGACCACTGTCAACGCTGGTCCTATGCTTGATAGCTCTGCAATTTCGCATACATTCATAGCTTATTTTACACAAATAAGTTTGAGTGCTATTTGCCTAAATTGTGGAAAAAGCCTCGCCTTAAAGGTTGTTTTTAAGGCGAGGCTTTCCCGAAAATTTGAGATTAAAATTTAATTGAAAGTGGTTTATTTTTTCATTTCTTAATTTTTAATCGGTTTGATTGTAAATTAATAAGTTTATTTTCATCTTTTATAGCTAATCGACAAGAGTGGCATTGGCCAAATTACTACACTGACATAAATAATTTATTCGAAATCCGTTAGTCTCGGTGGTGTAAGAATTCAATCAATTCCACACCCCGTTTGTAAGGGTAAAGTATATATACACTAATACTACAATGAGGTGAAAGGTTTGTTTTTTTGTATGTTTGTAACGAGTTAACTCAAAAACTACTCGAGAGATTACCGCGGAGTCGCGTAAACTAAATCTTCATTTGAGATATGGAAGGAATATGCGAGAGAAACTGCATGATGCAGGTAGTTATTGATATCTATATGAAACTCATAAGTAATTGCCAGTTTTTATAAAATGCGTATTGCATTCATCTCTTTTAGTTCATATATGCACGTCAAATGACAACTTGCTTCAGTGTCGAAGACTTAAGTTCATAGAATATTTTGTTGAAATTATTCTGTAAGGAAGCAGTATTAAGCTCTACAAGATATGCAGTTAGTTCTTCCCGCACGTGACAATACTACAGCAGCTCGGATTTCATACTTCATACACTTACTGCCATCAACTTAGCAAACTACGTTTACACTTTAAAATTTCGCCATTTAGAAATGATGATTCATATCTATATCTAAGAATCTAATACGTGAGAAATAAATTTGAGTTTGAAGGCAATGATGATATTCTACAAAATATGTTTTAAAGGCTAAGTAAGTGAACTTACCTCCAGAGTTAGCTATCTAGGTCCTCTTGAGTTTATAAATAATAAGCTGATTATCACAGTTTCACTCGCATGGACTACGATTATTTCGTTGTCTTTTTCGGCAGCCGTAATCATACGGAGATAAACGAGACTTTAAAGCAGCTAAATTTATTTATAGATTGGTATTTCAGATTAAGTGATCATGAGATTTACATTATCGACATAATTATATACTACCTAGTATATAATTATGTCGATAATGTAAATCTCATGAGAAATAAATAAATCTCAAACCACATATACCAAATTTCAATCTAAATATTTCGCTTAGTAATCATTTAATTCTTTTAATGTAAAATAAACAATGTATAAAAATATCTTACTATATGTACAAAAAAGAAAACTATGAAAAAAAATTTAAATTACTATCAGCAGGTAAAGCTTCTAAAAATATAGCAACATTACCCCGTTTAATAGACGATATTCGTTGGCTGAGGTAAGCGCTCTTTGGTTTCCTGTGATTTCTTCTAAGCGTCGATTATTGATTTATTTGTATTTAGCGTACAGCCATAAATATGTATTTTTTGAGGCTTTATGGGGATTTAGAACACGATGTTCAAAATTTCTTACAAATAAATAAAAATAAAGTATTTTTTAACATGTTTGTATTGCGATTAAGGTTTGTATAAAGTAATTTTAACTAATGTCAGTTGCGTTATCTTATGAGATGTACAATTATGTACCTACGTTATTGGTCACACACTTAAATTGGTTTTTAAATATAGATTTACGACCATCAACAAAATTTTAAACGCACTATTTAATTACTAATAATTTAGTAGCTGGTTGCCCGAGTGTAAAGTACGTCAATAATCGATCGATCAATAATAATCGAATTCTGCAAAATAAACAATTTACTTTTAAACATTTACGATCACAATCATGAGAGTTTAGAAACAAGTTTATGAGTATCAAAAAAGTTTACCGGTGATTATGGCGCTTGCAAAATTACGCAATATCTTGAACTAAAACATCAAAAGTACACGTCTAAACCTTACTCTAACGCTAAATACGAAACTATACGAAAATTATTTTATTTCGAATTTGTAGAAATTACTATAAGTAGATATGTGGGATGTTTTTACCTACAGCTTCCACTGTCTCGCCATACATACCTGAAAATACAAAATACAACATTAACACCAAATGCTAGATAAGGTAACACTTAATAAAATATGCCGTACGCTATATTTGTACACTTTTAGAAACAAAAGAATTGGCTACCGTTAGAACTTAAACCCACGACTACAGAGAAGGTAGAATACGCTGAAAAAAACATCCCCGTAAAATGTGATAATTAGAATTGGACATTTGGACTGTAATTGACAATTTATTATTTTCGTGTTGCTCATGAAAAATAAACATTAATAAATTATGAATGTGTTCAGCTTTAATACTAGTTTATATAATTATCAACTTTTTTATATGCAGCATGTGTTGCTGTAAATAAAAAATACATATAAAATAAAAAAAAATGTGGGAATAGAAGCTTCTGGGTTAGTTATTTTTATTGATTATTCCCAGGCATTATTATAACCATAACGGAAAGATGATGCCCGCACCAACACTTCAAAATAACGGGATCTGTTGTAAAGGGCCCTCACAACACTCCATTATGAAGTTACGAGCATCAACGGTAATTTTATAATCAAAGCTTGGGAGCCTACAACATAAAGCTTTCAACGATGGTAACGCCGTGGAGTTTGAACAAGTAGCGATGTGTTTATACCGCGAGTTAGGCCGTGTTTAGCCAATTCAGAGATACTAGAATACATTTCTGAAATAATCGCACTTTTATTCATTAAAGTAAAACAACAAATAAATTTTAACCAAAAAATGGAACCGACTTCAACACTCAAAAGTGTGAAATAACTTGTTGAAGTCGGTACCATGATAGTGCACAAAAGGACCTATCATCACAATATTGTGCTCATGGTACCGACTTTGACAAGTTATTTCACACCTTTGAGTGTTGAAGTCGGTTCCAATTTTTTGGTAAAAATTTGTTTTTCACCCTTTTCAGTGACCTTTGCTACTCACGGGATCAATTGTCCTTGTGTATTGTTCCCCGATGTCTTCAACCGAAACTATAATACCGTCGAGGTATGCGAAGCACTTTTAATTTATTGGAGTGTAACTCAAAAACCGCTTGTCCAATTTTGATGAAATTTAAATGGGACCACCACGGAAGTATCAAACATAAAAAGAAACATTAAAATCGGTTCATAAATGACGAATTTATCTACGAACATACATTAAATATATATATTCGGTCGAATTGAGTAACCACCTTTTTTTGAAGTCGGTTAGTTAAAGGTTTTGGTGAGTGTATACTTCAAATACACTTGCTGTAACTAACTACTCTTATTGATATATGTAATGTAGGGGAAGTGTTGGTGAATCTAATTATATGCGTTACATAATTTTTAGCGCTTCGCCGGCTGCTACCGATTTCCGCAGTATGATTTCCACTCCTCAGAAGGCGCTGCTGCCCACCTTCTGGTACGTGATCCCTTGCCGACTCTTACGGCACCCGCGGGAAGAGATGGGGGAGTACTATTCTAGGCCGGTACCACCACGGCCGCCGGTACCACCACTTTTCCATTATTGGAGTGTAACTCAAAAACCGCTCGACCGATTTTAATTAAATTTTAATGGGACCACATGGAAAGCCCCAGCTTTTTTAGCAATAAAAAAGAACGATCAAAATCGGTTTACTCAGTCGAAAGTTATGAGGTAACAAAAAAAAACACACGGGTCGAATTGAGAACCTCCTCCTTTTTTGAAATCAGTTAAAAATATTCTCTTGATGGACAATGACAGGTGGTTGCGCCGTTTCGAACGTTACATTAGCCGCCATATAAAATTCTGTGATTGTTAATTATTGGTGCTTCACCTCCTATTCCCCTTCCCTACTCCCGCACGGCCTGGCTCGCGAGTGCAAGCGAGTAAGACGCCGCCGCTCATGAATTGCGACACCTTTCATGACGCTAAGAAAATCGATACGCGTTTTTGGATCGTCTTGTCGTCGCACACGTCGCAATAGCAGCGCATCCGCACCGCTCTGGAAGCAAGTGGTACCTATAGTGTGGAAAAACCATAGTTAAAAGGTGAAATTATAGGATTGTGAACTTTTAAAGTGAAAACTCTATGCAGTGCCTACTCGCCATTGTTTTGTACCCATCGCCGAAGCTTCGTGGGCACGCCGAAGGAGATTTGGATCAGGTCAGTGCATTTCCTATCCATATCGGGCTGTATTCTTTCGTCTTGTCCGCTGCAGCCCGAACTCCCTACGGAAGCACCAATAGCCTAATTTCGCTCCGCAAATACAGTCCACTAATAATCGCATTGCCGCGCCACCATTTCTTTTGGTCCTTCGAACCGGATTTTCGAATCATTTTTCGTTTAGTTTTTATTCCATAGGGAATAAACGCACCGCAACACAAACGCATAGGTACCTATCTAGTTCTAGTTACGTAGTTCGATAGATTGTTATAACCACGATGCCGCCTAAATCAATTCGAGGCGACAACGAATTAAAACTATTGCACGGTAAGAGGGATATCCTGTTTTCACGCGTTCAGCTGATGCATGATAACGCATTCAAAGTATCGGACTTAGCGATTAGGGACTCCTTTCTTTGTGCGATAGAAACTATTGATAGTATACGCTCGGATTTCGAAAGCGTTATTCATAGTATTAACGCCTTAGAATTAGATTTAGATCCCGATTACGTAGTCAATTATTCGACATTGTCTGCCTTCGAGGATTTATATTGTCGAATCAAACGTGTCGCCAAATCATTAGACGCACCCAGTAGTACTTCGCCTTCAGAAATTACACCCAAACTTAGCCATAGTAGACCCAAATTACCGCCTATACAGATTCCCGAATTCAACGGTGACATTCGGAACTGGGGGTTATTTATAAATAGTTTCGAGAACAATATAGATAAGAATGAAAACTTGACCGACCACGAGAAATTGTATTATCTCGTTGAAAAACTAACTGGCAAAGCTAAAACAACTTTCGCAGGTATAACGCTGTGTGCGGAAAATTATTCTTTGATTTTAAATACGTTAAAATCCAAATTCGAAGATCAGAGATTAGTTTTGACCGCTTATTTGGATCAGCTGTTTGATTTAAAACCTATTACCGCTTGCAACGAACAGAATTTAGAAAAATTCTTGGACGTATTCGCGTCGTCCGTTCGCGCGTTGAAGAACGTGAAGGTCGAAGACCTCAGTGATTTTTTGTTGTTATACATAGGTCTAAAAAAGCTAGATTTCGAGACTGTCCGCTTGTTTGAAACTAATCACGGAGGTATTCAAAACCAAGTTCCAAAGTTCGATGACTTAGAAACATTCGTGCGAAATCATGTTAAAATATTGCAACGAACTTCGTCTAAACATGAAGCAAAGAAGTGTATCGATCGCCCACGCATGGATACGGCGTCTAGACCACCTAAATCTACGCCTAGTTGCTATGTCAACACCACTAACTCGACTTCACAATCGACTTGCCCTCTATGCAGCTCTCATCACTCGCAGTTATATATGTGTACAGGATTTAAGAAGCTTTCTCCTTACGAACGTTACACGTTTGTTCGCGCGAACAACTTGTGTTTGAATTGTCTAAGTGACAAGCACCACGCTTTATTATGCAATAGTAGCCATAGTTGTCGCAAATGTACGTCAAAACACCATACTTTGCTGCATTTTGATAGAAATAATAATGTCGCATCCCAGGTAAGCACAGTTAATCCATCGTGTAGTGGTAATAAGTCGCTTGTTGTTAGGTTGAACACCACGGCCGACGACGGTCATGTATCTGACAGTCCCCGGCAACTAGATTCGCCGCGTGCGCGCGCGTCTCCCGCGCAGCCCGCCGCGCACCCGATAGCCGCCCGCTATGACGCGGCCGCCCTCCCAGCCCGCGCTGACGTCACCTTGTGTTCGTTATCGGCGTCTCGCGCGCCTGCGACGGTATTGCTTGCAACTGCTCGCGTTGTCGTTTATGATGCGTATGGAGAACCACATATAGTCCGTTCTATCCTGGATAACGCGTCGCAAAGCAGTTTTATTACTCGAGAATGTTGTAATCGTCTTGGATTTAAGCTTAAGAGTCGCAATGCGTGTTCCGTAGTGAAGGGTATTGGAGGGGCAACGAAGCCCATCCAAGGCTCCGTAAATATAAAATTCGCTTCGCGATTTAATTCGGAGATTTCCTTTGAAATGAATTCATTACTAGTCGATAAGGTGACAGAACAGTTACCTACCGTCTCCGTCGATACCTCGGTATTAGAAAATTTTGTTGGCTTGCCATTGGCCGATGATACTTACGCAGAACCAGGACCCGTCGATATTTTGATCGGCGCTTCGATTTACCCGCACCTCCTGCTGCCGCGTAAGGTTCAAGGTCACTCGGCTCACCCCGCACCGCACGCACTAGAAACAGTTCTAGGATTTGTTATAGTTGGCTCCGCACCCGCTCTTGTAGATAGTTACTCGACCGTGTCATATTGTTGCGCCGTCGAGCCGCCGTTGGAAACTATTGTCCGACGATTCTGGGAAATTGAAGAAGTCAATGTTCCACCCACCCTTAGTCCTGATGATAAGGAAACCGAGGAAATTTATAGTCGTACGACCACTCGCGATGAAAATGGTCGTTATATTGTCGCACTCCCTTTTAAGGGCGATGTTTCTTCGCTTGGCGATTCGCGCCACATAGCTGAAAGACGCTTCTTTTGCTTAGAACGCAAAATGCTGTCGTCACCAAAGTTGAAGCAAGCATACGACGACGTCGTGAATGAATATATAGATAAAGGCTTCATCTCACTTGCACCCGTGGATACCGAGGAGACACAGACATGCCCCGCTTACATTATCCCCCATCATGGGGTCATTAGGGAAGATAAACTTACCACCAAGCTACGCGTAGTACTTGATGGTAGTGCGAAGACTAGTACTAATGTTTCCTTAAATGATATTTTGCACAGTGGTCAAAACCTGCAGGGCAGCTTATTCGATATTATCGTCAACTTTCGGTTATTTGCGATTGCGCTTTCTGCAGATATTCGACAAATGTTCCTGTGTATAGGAATAAGAAATTGTGATCGCAGATTTCAGCGATTTTTGTATAGATTTTCGCCGCAGGAACCTCTAAAGGTGTATGAGTTCAATTCGGTTTGCTTTGGTTTAAAGAGTAGTCCTTACCACGCGCTGCGCACTGTGAAACAGCTAGCTCTTGATGAAGGGAAGTCTTACCCTAAAGCAAGGGCCATCATCGAAACTAGTTTATATATGGATGATTGCGTTTTTAGTGTAGAGAGCGAAGATGAAGCCATTGCCACTTCCGCTCAAGTTATAAATCTCATGAAGATTGGTCAATTTGACCTTGTAAAATGGATGAGTAATTCTCAACGAACCTTAGACTCGATTCCGCCATCGCATCGTTTGTCGACTGTCAAAACCTTTGATGACAACGACACGCACAAGGTTCTTGGTTTGAGCTGGTCACCCGAATCGGACGGGTTCAGCCTCAAGGTAAGTTCTACCCCACCCACTTGCACGAAGCGTATTATGTTGTCATGTATAGCCAAGATATGGGACGTAATGGGTTTCGTGGCACCTGTAGTGCTCTACGCAAAGCTTCTTATAAAGGAACTTTGGCTTTCGAATTGTGATTGGGACGATATCGTGCCTAAAAACATTGCTAGTTTGTGGTCTCGCTTTAGAGATGAGCTTCCTTTGCTCGAACAAATACAAATTCCGCGCCATGTTGGCATTTCGCAAGATAGTGTAATTACTATTGTGGGGTTTGCTGATAGTAGTCAGAAAGCTCTGGGCGGAAACGTGTATTTCCACATACAAAACGGCGGAAATATTGTAGTTAGCTTGATCAGTGCAAAGTCAAAGGTAGCGCCCCGCAAAGTAGTATCTCTCGCGCGCCTTGAACTTTGTGCCCTGCTCCTGTTAGCGCAACTTATTGGCGCCGTAGTAAAGGCTTGTCAGCAACGCATTAATATTAGTAGAGTTTTCGCTTTCTCTGACTCAACGGTGGCGCTTTGTTGGGCTCACTCATCTCCCCATCGTTGGGACACATTTGTCGCCAATAGGGTCACAAAAATTCAATCGGAATTATCATGTCAAACCCTCATGCATGTTGCTGGAGTAAGTAACCCAGCGGATTGTCTTTCTCGGGGCTTAACTCCATCGCAAATATTAGATCACCCGCTTTGGTTTCACGGTCCATCATGGATGCAGAACGTTCCTGATGAATGGCCAGTGAAATCTTTTGATCCTAAAACAGTTTCTGACCCGCCGGAAGAAAAAAGACATACGTTAATAGCTTCCGCCCCGCGTGATGAATCTGTCATATTATTGTTAGCCAGACGCCTTTCGTCATGGTTGAAATTGTTGCGCTGTGTAGTATATATATTTGTAGATTCGGAAAAATATTACCACCGCGCAAATATATTACTGCCACTGATCTCGAAAAAGCAGAGTTAGTTGTACTTCGCGAGCTACAGCGATCACATTTCGCATTCGAATTGAATCGTTTGAGATCAAACAAACCTTGTAGCCACGTCATTCAACATTTAAAGCCTTTCTTACATGACGAACTCATCAGAGTTGGTGGTCGTCTGAGCCAATCGGACTTAAATTTTGAACAAAAACATCCCATAGTTCTCCCGCGAAAAGACCACATCTTGGATTTATTGGTTGATTACTACCATAAAATTCACTGTCACGCTGGTCCTGATTTATTAATGTCAATCCTTAGACAAAGGTATTGGATACTTTCCGCGCGCAATTTGATTCGCAGCAGAGTACACAAGTGTGTGCCCTGTTTTAAACTTCGTCCGCGTGCTGACGCGCCAGAGATGGCCGATCATCGATATTTTCGTGTTCTAAGATCCGTAAAGCCGTATGTCCATACTGGAACCGATTTCTGCGGTCCATTCAGAATTACTACATCACGGGGTCGCGGTATCCGTCCAACGAAGGCATACGTTTGTATCTTTGTGTGTATGACTACTAGAGCCATTCACATAGAGTTAGTCGGTGATTTGAGCACACAGAGTTTCATGGCCGCTTTCAAGAGATTTTTATCTCGTCGTGGTCCTGTAGGTTGCCTGTATTCGGATAACGGGACAAATTATGTAGGGGCCAAACGCGATATCTCAGAGTTACATGCTTTCCTGCGCTCTAAACATTATCGAACTGAATTTGCTCAAGTTTTAGCTGAAAACCGCATAGAATGGTGTTTTAATACACCCGCCGCAAGTCATTTTAACGGAAATTGTGAAACGAATGTTAAAAGCCTAAAATCTAACTTATATCGCGTAATTGGATCACAGATTTTATCATTTGAGGAAATGAGTACGGTGCTCACTCAAATCGAGGCTGTAATGAATACACGTCCGTTATGTCGAACCCTATCAAGTGATCCGTCGGAGCCATTGGCGTTGACTCCAGCTCACTTCTTATGTATGACCCCGCTAAAATACTTGCCTGCAAGAGATATCGATGAAGACAGGCTGCACTTACTTTCGCGACATGCTCTTCTAGATAAGTTAGTACAATCGTTTTGGTCTAGGTGGAGGTCACAATTTCTGCACACGCTGCAATCGCGTCAAAAATGGAATATTCCATCAAATCCAATCGCGATCGGTACAGTAGTAATTCTTATAACTGAAAACGCCCCTCCGCTACACTGGCCTTTGGGTGTAGTAGAAGAAGTTTTCCCTGGTTCGAATGGAGTGACAAGAATCGTACGCGTGAAGACCGCCACTGGATCGTACTTGCGTCCGGTTATCCGCCTCTGTCCTCTGCCTAACCAGTAGCAATAAATATCGCAACTATTAGTTATGTTAGTTTAAGTTTTGGGTAGGTTAGGTAATATTTTCGCATAGTTATTCCCATTATTTTAGTTAGTTTAGGTTTTTTGAAGGTAACCCTTCAAACTGGGGGGGGAAATGGTTGCGCCGTTTCGAACGTTACATTAGCCGCCATATAAAATTCTGTGATTGTTAATTATTGGTGCTTCACCTCCTATTCCCCTTCCCTACTCCCGCACGGCCTGGCTCGCGAGTGCAAGCGAGTAAGACGCCGCCGCTCATGAATTGCGACACCTTTCATGACGCTAAGAAAATCGATACGCGTTTTTGGATCGTCTTGTCGTCGCACACGTCGCAATAGCAGCGCATCCGCACCGCTCTGGAAGCAAGTGGTACCTATAGTGTGGAAAAACCATAGTTAAAAGGTGAAATTATAGGATTGTGAACTTTTATAGTGAAAACTCTGTGCAGTGCCTACTCGCCATTGTTTTGTACCCATCGCCGAAGCTTCGTGGGCACGCCGAAGGAGATTTGGATCAGGTCAGTGCATTTCCTATCCATATCGGGCTGTATTCTTTCGTCTTGTCCGCTGCAGCCCGAACTCCCTACGGAAGCACCAATAGCCTAATTTCGCTCCGCAAATACAGTCCACTAATAATCGCATTGCCGCGCCACCAACAGGTAAATTACTACTATTACGCCATCTAGTAATTATTTTCGAACTAGTTTTTTTTAAAAAAACGCCTCATTGTACGTAAACCGGCGGACATACTCTCTCTCTTACGGACAAGGAACCTTTAGATTAACAGAATAGACAAAAAAATTCATTTGCTAATCGGTTAAAAGTATTTATTGTTGTTAGTTTTTATTGATAAAAGGTATTTTTTTTAATATAATTTACTGTCTTATCCAAATATGAACTACTCGACTAATCTTAATTCATTATCCCATTTATGATAATTTAGATTTTTCAATTACGATCCGGCTTTGTAGCTTACCGTGGTGGCACGGTCGCCGGATGCGAAGCGTTTCCCCGGAAGTTCTGTCGATGGCCACTTCCGTAAGTCTATATGGGATGAATAACTATATTTATAATTATCGCGTTGAATTACTCAACGTGTTCGTTTGGTAATTCTTCTATAAAGCGTAATAAAATAATTATAAACCCTTATTTAAAAAGAAAAAATATACAATTTATAGTTGTATAACATATAATTGTATAACAATAGTCTATATAACCCGGGGATAGTGTAGCTTCCCAACAGTGAAATAATGTTTCAATTCGGTTCAGTAGTTTTGGAGCCTATTTAGTGCAAACAAACAATCAATCAAATGTTTCCTCAAATCCAATTAGTAATTTACTCACAATACTGTCAAACAAAAGGGCAGTAGTCAAGTAGTCTAAAACAAAAGATCAGTAAAAGCAGAACCGAACATCTGTTTTGCGACTTCGGTCGATTATCCAATTTTTCCCACATAGCCTTAAATTGTGTATTTCTACCACTCTGCTCCGATTTTATGTAACTAAGCTCGTTGATAGAAGATGAAGGCAATATTGACCAAGATGTAAGAACAGAATAAATGCAGATTGGATGAAATGGAGATAGGTCTCAAGGACCACTTGGGATCCGCGAATGCCCTTGAAACTCAAGGAATAAATTTATGTGACGTAATGAGAATGTTGGGCATGTTGAGGCAAAAGAGGTTGATTAAAGAAAAGTGCATGTGGCAGAAACGTGAATGTGATGTGTCATTAGAATGGATAAGAAAATAAATGAGTATATCAGAGGCAGCTTCAAAGTAGCACCACTGACTAAACTTAAGCACTCTCACTCAGCAACTAAAGTTACTTTAGATTGATCAAAATCAGCCAATTAGGTACTGTATAAAAGTAATTTGCTGCGCAAATGACAGTGGACGGTGATGAAGCCAGCATTCTATGTGTTAAGTAATAAAGATGTGTTACAAGACTGATTCAAAGTGAATGTCTACTACCATCACCACCAGATATATCTGACACTGACTTTTGACAACTGCTAAAACTTTCTTTAAATATGTATAAAATGAAAATGATCATTACACAGCTTAGTGCAAGTGCAGTGGTGATTGAAGACCTGAGTTGGTGCGACAAGTCATTTTAGCAGATGTTTTATGTTCGACGCGTGCATGGGTTGTTTAGAGAGAGTTAGTATTATATTTCAGCAATAATTTATTATTTGTACAATTTACAGCACCAGTTATTCTACTAATATCTAATATTATAAAGGCGAAAGATTGTGTGTATGTTTGATACTTCTTCAGGCTCAAACGGCTACATAGATTTCGATGAAATTTGGTATTTTCAGGTCCCGGAATAACACATGGGCTACCTACTATTTATCATTATCATCATTATCAATTATCATCACACGATAAAACCACGGGTCGCACCTAGCGAATAATAAATGAAACACTGTTTTCAATTGCTTTTTGTATTCCTTTTGTAAAAATCCAGCTTAGACTTTGAAATACTACGCCGTGCTACGAACCTCTACAAAGCTACGAGCTACGTTCCTTGCGTCACGACTGGTACGGCCTAGCCCCTTATAACGGCATTAATTGATTCTGCAGATAAAACCGGAATGTCACTGCTGATGCTCCCCAAGAACGTGACTTGTATATTTTCACTGTGAATTTTGTGATTTAACGCTTCAGTGGATTTTATTGTGTGGCGTGAGCAAGAAGCCTTTTGTTTGTTGAAGAATTCCAGTGGTATCTTTATATAAAGCGAGGCAATTAAAATTGTCGTGAGTGATAGTCATGCAATATGATAGTCTTCTGTAGATAAGTTATTATTTATTATAAACATATGTACATATCACACATCTTGATATATGGGTCTGAGTGTTGTCCAACAAAAGATAATTATTTCTACGGGTATAAATAACGTGACACTTACGCGTAGTCGATATATTATTCTATATACGCATATGAAAGGCTACATAGGCGTAGTTTATTGGCAGCAGTCGTTGAGAGCCAGTAAACAACTAGGGCTAGCGTGATAACATCTTCAACCATATCGTAACTGACCATCAAGTGAGTTAGTGGTCATACGATAGATCTATTCCGTACAAAAAATAACCTCAACTTATATAATTTTCATGATACTTTTATGTAGCTGAGAGAAATTTCAAAAACAATAAAATCTAAGATCATTAATCAAACGCAAGTACATATTTTTTCTGCCTAGAATAACCCATAACAACTTTAATATAATATTACCACCCTACAGAACAATCTATGTAATGAGAGCGCATAAAACAATGCCTTTGTAATTTACGACTAGCTCCGAACTCGGACCTCGCTCAATTCTCACTCGACCTGCGATTCAATAAGCATGAAGATACGTTACTGATCTTTTCTGATTGTTTATCGACAAACAAGCCAGGTGGACCTACAAAGTTATTCAATATGGAGGCATTGTGTTTTTCTAACATCAACGTCAATAAAATTGTTAAGATTTCAATTAATCTAGACACAGGACGTTACAAAATAAATAAAGCAACTACCTAGTAGCAGAAAGCTAGAGGGTCATTCAGTTAAATATCGCGTGTTAATTACTGTTTCCAGTATTAATAAAGTAATAAAGATATTGACATGGTGATTTACCAAAAATGAAGCAGCATAAGCATTATCTTACATTGCTCCTTATTCTGTTATTCACACAAAGTATTAGTTACTTCTATGAAATTCTTTAAAATTAAAAAGATCTTATTCTAGTTGTGCTAAAAAAATTCAAATTCGTACACTACACCATTACTATAGAGAAAATTGTCACTGATAATTTAAAAAAAAAAAACATTATTTTTACTTTATTATATTATATGGCTTTACTCACGTGTATTGTATTTCGACCTTAGGTTTCGGCCATGTCGACTATATCTGTAAGTAAAGCCGGATAATATGTAATAAAATGAATATAATATATAAGTCGCCGTGGCGCAGTGGTTAGTGTCAGTGACATGACTACTGTGTCTCCGGGACCCTGGGATCGAATCCCGGCAGGGGCAAACATTTGTGCGATGAGTGTAGGTGTTTGTCCTGGGTCTTGGATGTTTGTGTGCTGTGAATGTGTGTGTCCAATCCTCCCGCGATACAGGGAATCCTAGTGCGGGGGCTTAAGTGTAATAAAAAAAAAAATCTTGAGTCAAACTCGCGACAAATTTTAACCAAAAATGTTAGCAGTGGTCGCTATAGCGTATCTTTCATTTGAGAAGTCAAAGCCTCTGATCCTCGTTTTGATAATGCTGGAGCTTTTAAAATGGGCATTAAGATTAAGGGAAACGTTATTGGAGGGTTAAAAATCGAGAGTGGATATTTGGTTTATTAGTCGGAGGGTTTGGTTTTATTAGCAATAAATAGCAGATATGCAGTGAACCTGTGAATACAGATATATAGGAAAAAACTATGTATTAACTTGGAAATCTATCACGTAACGGTCAACAAAAATTGATTAAAAAAATATTATCTTTTATTCGCGGTGGTAAGACAAGAATGGGTAAAAAAGAGATAGAAGAAGAATATAAGAACAATTTAGAGGAAAATGTAAAATTTATCTCAATAAATAATATAAAATTGGATGTCTAAATCGAGATCTGTTTTATTTATCGGATACATTTTATTTAATAGATTTAAATTAAATATGAAAAAAGAGGATTTTTAAGTTATTGTCTTAGAGTATATAATGTAAATCAGTCTTACAAAGATGGAAAAGGTAAAGTATTCAAGATAGAAATTTCGCTTTGAGTATCATGTCTCATGTTCAATGCCATCATCAAGTGAGTGCATGTTGCTAAATTGAGTGTGAAAGCCATTGATTATTTAATTTAATAATAAACTTATCTATTTTATTAATTATATATTGCTGCGGATGCTGATGCTGTAAATTCTACAAATAATAGCTTACCACTAAAAAAATACTAATTAAAGAATATTTTTTAAGAGTAGTAGCACCCTATGTGCGAGTGAGTTACCCGGGCAAGTATTGCCACCATATCTATTTCTACCGCCAGGCAGTAGTGTTCGCATTACTGTGTACTGGTTTGAAGGGTATGGGTTACCGGTGAAATAACAGGCACATGAGACTTACCAACTTTATGTATCAGGGTGACAGTCGTATTGCAGTTCTTTACGAATTGTTTTTGTCCATAGGCAGAGGTTACCACTTAACATTCTGTGGGCATTTGCTTGTTCAGTCACCTTATCCCATTATCCCATGTAAACGGCTATACGCTCTCTTATCTAATTTTATAACTTTATCAACAGAATAAAATTTACAGAAACGAGTATTAAAATTGGTTTCTGGAAAACTCTCAAAGCATTTGTAACGTAGAAATTTAATTTTCGAATATGACTGTCTCATATAAATTACAATTTGAATGAGTACCGTGTAACGCAGCAGGAAAACGCAGCTGAGCCGCGCCCTGATTGGACGGCAACCGTGATAAACGAGCGAAGCCATGAGACTGCACTCTTGCTATTGAGCTAAGAACATTGTTCATAGAAGGAGAACATTAAACTTTTTAAAATATGTTTTATCATACAAAACACTAAACTTTCTCAGTTTAGTGTTTTGTATGTTTAGTGTTCATATCAGTTGATATAGTATCCAAAAAATGAATCAAAAAAGGATATAAATTTCCGATGCTGCACCCCATTACAAACCGAAATATTATACCAAGATTATAAATTCCGACAAAAAAGGCGTTCTCTTGTATCGGAGGCCATGATTCACTTTGGGATGCTGCGCCAGCGAAGTAATTTAGTATTACATTTGGGAATGGGGATCGAACCACCGTCCGTCAGCTTGACAGCCGACGCTCCCACCACAGGCTATAATCGCTTCAAAGGTGCACCGCACTGCTGGAAATATTCTCCCTCGTGAATCTTTACAATACTTTCCTGTGGTCTATGGATGATATGAATTTATTGCATCTCTCCACATTGTCTATGACTATGTGGAGTCCTCATTGTCTTTATACTTCACCTGGAACCTATTAAAACAAAAATATCAGTAGATATGATACATACAAGTGCTCTGTCTACTGCTGTTTTACTTGGTGAGTTGCTGCGTTTTAATATTTTATTGCAATTAATTTTGCAGGAACGGTGAATTGTTATGCAGACGCTAAGTAGACATATTAACAACTTAGGAAATGAGATCGCAACCTAACAAAATGACGACATCACATAAAAAATACACGGCAATGACAGAACAGAAATAATTACTTCGTATCCCGAGCAAGGCAGCCCTATGGCTCCGCGGGAGAGCAACACATAAAATAAAGCTATCCCGCTCAATCGAGCACAAGTTCCCATAAAGCAGAAAGGGACCACAGACCGTTGCCTAAATAAAACATAACGGTTGAGAACACAGGCCATATTGCCTCGCTGGAAAAGTTTTAAAAAGTTTTCTTTGCGGACCCATTACAAGTAGGCTTTGTGTGTGTGAGTTCGCTCGATATAAGCGGTCGATGGACCTGTAATATGTCAAGGGACGAGATGACCCAAAAATATTTTTATAAACAGACGCAAAATGGAATACAAAACAATACATACTATGTCATTGTATGCATATGGATAGAAAACACGGAAATATGGATACAAAAAAATAATCTAGAACGCTATTAAGAAAAGACGAAAAGTTGCTAAGAACTACACCTGTCCAAAGGTAGTTACAACCGCACTGAGAGCTTTACGACACGATTGCTTTAAACTTATACACAATAATGCCCACACACACATACACTGCCACTTTTAGAAAAACTATATACTATAGTAGAGATTGCAGCTTCTATTGAGACAGGGTTTTGCTATAGAGCTGTAGTAATACTTATTTTATCAAACTAACAAAAAAGATAAAATATATTGAATTCGACAATGACGATCCTAAAAGCAAATACTTTACACTGAAAATTTATATATGAAAATTTACACTTTAGCGCACTCAGAATAGGGGTGTTTTTACTTTACATTTTTTTCTGCCACATAAAAATTAATTTAGAAGTAAGTTAGTATTTTTGTGAACAATATAATACCACAAGAGTCGTCTGAAATCTAGCGTTAGTGCTAAATGCGTAATAATACAAGATTAAATTAATTCTCTAATCAAATAATAATTTATTGAGTTCGTGTGACCTCTAGCCTATATAACAGTGTGAGTGGCAGCGTTCACACACACAATGAAACAAGGCCGCGTACACAACGAAAGTAGGTTTATTTCCATGAAAAAGTTTTGAAAATCGATGGCTTTAGCTCCTACGCTGGGAAACTTTTGCGCCATATAACCATAAATACGAGTTGTACGAGCCTCGTGTTTTGCTCGATGTTATACAAGTAGGTATACATTAAGCTACTGGTAAAATTTTGGCTATATGATGCTATTTTGTTCTTTATTGCAAAAGATTTTTCATTAAACCAATGCTTGCGTTGGATAAAATATGAATCTATGTTTGTAACAGGTATTTTTGTGAATTTTGCAGTAAACTTAGAAAAAATATTGCGATACTTTTACAGTTTGTATTGCGTATTTTCTGCTAAATCACGTTTATATGCTACTTATGTTGGAACAAAATTTTAATACATTTGGAAACGATAAAAAGTCGACTCCCCATCTCCCAATGAAACATAATTTGCCTAAATAACTGTTTTAGTTTGCTTAATTTATGGTAGTAACAAAGATGTAGTTTCTATGGGCCTCAAATGCAAGCTCAAATGTCGTTCAACGAAAGAAGGCCTTGCTTTGATAGTCATAAGTCATGGTTTTCTGTATGAGATCGAGAATACCTGTCATTATTATAGGCCTCCCCCATTGATTTCCCAAGGACTGGTTGGAAGCGGCCCGCATCCAGCCCTTGCCTACGATATTAGTCAGGTCGTCTGTCCACCTGTCCACCAAAGCACGATGAGATAAAACAATATTGTGAAGATCTGTCTAAAATAGGCCCAATAAGTAATTTTACCGAGTAATAAAACATGGTAAACGCGTTTCATGATAAAGCGATTGGTCTGCGGCGAGCGCCATCTTGAACGCATCTTGATGATATATTATTGTTTATAAATAATTACTCTGAGACCCTCCCAATTTAATTGCGGTGTATCCTGGAAAGGCTTAATAACTGCCCGGTTAATATTTTCTGGTAAGACGAAGAGCTACCACGTGAAAATACAAGGCAAATGCTTATTTAGTGTAAGACTACTTTCACAATGTTTTGTGTAATTACCCACGTTTTTATTGTTTCTACCTTGAACAGATAATTATATGTGCAGGTAATAGGTGGTACCGACTTTGACAAGTTATTTCACACTTTTGAGTGTTAAAGTCGGTTGCATTTTTTGTTAAAAAAAATTTTTTACCCTTTTCAGTGACCTTTGCTATCACGGGATCAATTAATTGTCATTGTGTGTTCTGCGATGTCTTCAACGGCGACAATAATATCATCAAGATACGCCTAGCACTTTTCAGTTATTGGAGTACAACTCAAAAACCGCTTGTCCGATTTTGATGAAATGGGACCACCACGGTAGTATACTCTATCTAACAAAAAAAGAATCATCAAAATCGGTCCATAAACGACGAAGTTATTCGCGAACACACATAAAAAAAACATATATATGGTCGAATTGAGTTACCTCCTTTTTTGAAGTCGGTTAAAAATGATGAAAAACAACGGTCGTTGTGCCTTAGTGATCGGTGACACGGACATTGGAACCGTGAAAAAACTTGAGCGTAGATGTTTGTTCTTCGTTGGAAACTGCCAAAAACGCGAGTTGTCCATCTCAAACACACCCTAAATCGATGGGAACTCATAGTTTCTTCAACTACCCACACTTGATTTTGTGAAACTGTAGAAATATAATTTTTAATGCAAAGACACAAAAGCTTGTTGAGATGAAACAAAGACTGATAAATTGTACTCTCTCCCGAACTATATTGGCCTGTAATTAATTTCGTTAGTCAGGTGCGACGCCAGCCCTGAAGGCGGTGCTCCTGTCCTATAAATGGCTATTATCCACCGCATTATATTTATTCTCTTCAAATTTGTCTGAAGCTTTTGATGGTGGATGAGATCAGTTAATTAAGTCGATGATAAAATGAGTGATTTTGTCTGTTGTGCTCAGTTGAAAATTATATTAACATAATTATAGGATTATATAGCTTTTAAGGTTGTATTGATACAAGCAACATTCAAGGTGATCGACCACATCATCACTGATTATCGATGAAGTGGAAACTCATTCTAAGCAACACGGAAAAAATAATTTCATGTATAATTAATTAATTATTAGCACAGTACTTTTTGAGTGATACTACGAGTTCATCATAAAAATCATTGCCCCCTGCACCTCCAGAAGTTCAGGCGAACAGATTCAACTATACCAAAAGGTTCAAACATCAATTACGAACAAACTATTGTTACAGAACAGTACGCTTCAGAAGTTGTAGGCAAGGTCGAATTAGCGCCATGACCTTCCTACTGCAGCCTTCTGTCCACTGGCATATCTCCACACCAAAGCCAGTACATAATATAACTACAAATAATATATACATATTATTATGTACATATTATTTGTTCAAGAGTCCACGAAATGTGTTTAAAATTTTGAAGCGATGACAACGTGAAGAGTCTCATGTGTTATAAAATGGTAGCTTTAGTTCGATACTCACGTCCGACTTGGGCTTACGGTGAAGGTAACAAACTTTTGCATGTCTTTTCTGTTATTAAAACTGACGTGGTTTTGACACATTAGTACTAGTACAGTACTATAGTACTAGATGAACAGTTAGAGAGAATTCGAGAACAGTCTAGGCCAACCGCGGCCGCGTCCGCGAGCGCCCCGTATTCTCCTTGACACTGTAGTCGGAACCTTCTGACTTACTACGGAGTAATTTACGTGTTTTATACATTCATAACAGCATGTCATTATCAAATCATATTTCCACATTTTTGTACCCTCCTGGAATTTTACTACCGTCAGTTTAAAAAAAAACTATCACCAAACACACTTTATATTTTAGCGGAAATCATATAATTCCGTTTCATTTAACCATATGTGTTTAATCTGTCCTCGACAGCAGTTAACATTCTACATTTTCCACCTTCGATCATATTGTCACTGACCATCAAGTAATATGGTGGAAGTAAAACACTACATCTCTACAGTATAAAAACAAAAATATCTAAAAAATGGCCGCGTGAACAAAACAGAAAACTGTTAAATAATATTTCTTTAAAATAATATTTACAAAGTTATAGAAGTCAAAATATTAGACGCATATGCTTAACAAAGTTGTTGGCATGCATATGCTGAATAGGTTCCTTCTAAGTTTGTGTGTTAAACCTTAGACCGCGTCGTCACTTAACATCAGGTGAGACAGTGGTCAAACGTAACCTTATAATCTTAAAAAAATGCATGTTAATGTTTTGGATATAATCTACATGTTTCTTTACTGCATGGTTTAAGGCGAAAAGTTCCGCGTATAATGCTTTAATGTGTGAGCATTAAACCCAGAAGCTGTTGAAAACCTTATGTACTGATTCAACTGCTCCCCTAGTCCAAGTAGTTTGAGAACAAGTGCCATAACTCGACTGGTAGTATCTACTCCGAAACTGGGTGACGGTCTAAGCGAGACCGGCCGTTGACTCCGTGAAAAAGTTCCCTTTAAATATCCACAACTTTAGTTTAGCAACTCAAATTTAGTTGAGTAACAAAGAGCAACAACAAGTCGCAACAAATCCCGACGGAAAGTTGCGCGCGAGTCGTTTTCAAGTTCAGGCAATGCCGTGTCTGCCGTCGGCTTACTTCATTTATGTGGGTGACGTATCAAGACCTGTGCTAGCGTCAGCTTCTTACTACGTTTACATAAATGTTATAATTATTGAAATAAATAATATAATTTTATTAGTAGACATGTATATATGTTTAGAACGGTATTTTCCGTATAACATAATATCACTTGAGCTTTATTTTCATTCATCGAAAATAAAGCTCGATTTATTCTCGATCTTCCGTGACGTCACGAACCGGTCCCAGTGGAAGACCAGCGCTGGTTTTAGCCAGCATTGCTGAGTTGGGTCCGTTTTGTTACATTTAACATTGTATTTTATATTGTATTCGTTCTTTTATTTTCATTTAATTGTTACAAATAAAGTTTTTGTTTCTTTCTTTCTTATTTATCGAAAAGAAAATAAATTCGTAAAATGGGAAGGTTTTTTAGAATATATGTGTGTTCATACCAAAGCTTCTGGTTACTAAAGAAAGAGCTGGGGTATTAACTTTATAAATTCATCTGGTATTTACTTACTATGACGCCAGGTTCAAGATATAATGTTATCGACGCCCCATTCTTAATTCTATACTATAAAACTACTCGTATATAGATATTTTATTTAAAAGAATTCTTTTTTGCTTATCTACAGGCTATATGACTATTTTACTCCAACAATATCTGGAAATAAACAATGATCATACTTAGTCAATATTTAAAACACATATTAATTACGTAAGCTGCGATTCTGCCATTCCAGCGACAAAAGCCCAGCGTTGAGAGCAAAGTCCAAAGCATTACTGTCACGTCAGCTCTGCGGTGAGGTTGGCGCGCATGCGCCTCAACCTCCCGTCGTCCCACCCCAGCCCGCAACACGGAAAACTTTCTCCCAACACAGCTATATGTACAGCTCGCGCTTACCCGTCGGCAACACTTTTTGCCCCCCTCCTGTGGGGTGAGGAGGCAAAAGTTTTGCCAGCCCGGCTCGGTACTCGGTACACATCGCTCTTCCACTTTTTCCTGTATATTGAAATGGAGGTGCGGAGAAAAGAGTAGAATTTAGAAGCTGTCGCAGAAATTTTAATGAGGAGTGAGAAGGTGTACGCCATATCGTGTAACGAGCAGCGATGCCTTTGTACGGACATTTTAATATTACAATATGCACGGCAAAGTTCAATTTCCTTAAATACACAATTTTGATAATGAGCAAGGCGAAATCAATGTAAAGAAGTAAAAGGTACCCAGTTAATTCAATAGTCTCTGAAGTTGTGGAACGGATCAAGTTTCGTCCAATTAAGTTTTGGTAGACGATAACCAGCAGTTTGGGTGTAGCGGTATCTGCGACTAGTATCCGTGCATTATGGATAGCTGATGTCCGGCAGTGGTCAGTACCTAGTTAGCGATGATCACAGTTAGGTAAGCCACCACTTCATCACCCCGCCATTATTCGATAACGAGGCGCCGCGGTAAATGATTAATAATGAGAATTCTCAGTTTGTTTGCATTTGGACCGTCCGCTCCGCAGCGAGTAACAAACTTATGAATAATGTGCCGCATAAGTTGAAGTCTGCCTTAAGGATGAATCGATTTTCTTGGAAGCCTTCGTCACACGGCCGGCCCACTATCCACCATCGTCCCGCTTTAATTGCATGGGTTATTCAAACATTTCTGGGAGCCGTCAACGAAGGCATATTTGAGGTCTGTTAAGGGTACATTCATCACGGCCGGGTAGTTAGTGCAGCCTCTGACCCCACGTTATCTAGTGCGAACAGTGACGCGACCGGGTCCTAGCGGTGACTGATGACTCGCCTTAATTAAATTTCAGGAACTATTAAAAAGTTAGGAGTACCTCATTACTAATGGAGCGACGACCGCGATTTGCCCTACGTAAATGTCTGAAGTGACTTTACAATTCTAATGTAGTTGCGTATTCTGTCCACCTGAAAACCACCGACGAACTCTGACGTTGAGCGCATCCAAAATTCAGGGTTTAAAGACAAGCGGCACGTCTACATGTCGGAACTAGTCCAGCTTCAGATGTGTGTGAATCAAAGACTGGGATTTGGCGAGCTCCGGAATTAGAGCGGAATATAACCAGTCATGTAATATTACTGCGGGCAGCGGTCTTAAATAAATACATGGTATGTGAGGCACTGTTTATTTTATGTTTGTGTACGAGATTTGATAAAGTTGCTTGTTATTTGAAACGTTGTAGAATACAACTGGCTGATGGCATGTTTATGTTAAAGGATATTAAATCTGCAATAAAATGTTTGTATTGTACAATCTCATTATTCATAATATTAAATACTGATAATGATAATGTTAAATAATGATACTTTGTCTAATAATGTAAATTTATTCGGCGCCTGTTAATAGTGCCCACGGAATATTTTAAGGAAGTAAAATGATTTCACAAAGTTTAATTTACGCGGAACGAAGGATTTAATCAATTAAATTATTTACAGATTTGATACTAATTACATCTGTATGCTATTAGATTAATAAAGCTTGGTCATTTTTGATTGTTTTCCATAGTTTTAATTAAGTGACTTAGTATTTTCCTGTTAGATCCTAAAGCCAGTATTAATAAAAAAAAAAAGTTGATTATTGTATTGATGTTACACCGTTTTATGTGTCTCATTACGTAAGTTTTTTTAAATTATTTTAGAGGATATTAGACCTCCATTTGACGTGATGTTTGATAACGATGTGGCCGAGGGTTTTACCACACTATAATTACAGGTATCTTTAATTTTATAGTAAACTACTTCACGAATGTGTAATAAAGAAAATATAGGCTTGACATTTTATTAACCTTTACTACAGTTGCATCTCCAAAATATAAAATAGTCACCAACTTTGCTTTCAATAAGTTTGCGTGAAAACTATTAGTTATATAGTATAGATAAATCTGGATTCAATTAAATAGTTTTCATCCAAGCTCGTATGTTGTCGTTTTGATTCGATTCCAATTAGCCAACGTTGAACTTTGGCAAAATGTCAATTTTTAATAGATGTGAGCATTTTAGAACGGTCTAGACATTTTAATACAAATATCAGTTGAACTCATGCTGTATATTTTAAATACGCGTAACGATACAGTGTATTATAACACTATTGATACTTTGATTTTAAATGGATATTGATAGACTTAATTTCCAATTAATCTAACGAATAGAATGCATCTGTTACGTTTCGATATGACTCATCTTCAAAACATCTAAATGTACAGGCAAATTACAAGGATTACAAAAAAAAATTACCAACACAACAATTAATATTTGTTTCACGTCTACTTGGTTAGGGACTAACTCTGTATAGTCAAGAGTAAATTGCTCATTAGCCTTAAGGCTAGATTTTAAGACAGACGTAAGTAATAAATATAAAAAAAGGTCTTAGTTGCGGTCATCAACAAGTAAATTTATAAACATAATAATTTGATTCATGTGTCACAAGTCAATCCTTACTCAAACAATATAATTATAAAAAAAGAAAACAAAAGAATATCTCACCGTTTTCTCCAAGACGTGACAATAACTCAGACGCTGCCTTGGCCGTCCAGATTTATCGAAGCAATTGACAAAGTGGCAAAATGGCCCATTAGAAATTAGGAGTTCGCAGTGTACGCGAAGGAAAAATGTACGACGATATTTCCCCTGTGTAAGCAAAATTGTTTGCTATAAATAACGTCCAAGTGCTTTTGAGAAAGTGAGCGAACTTAATATTATTATGTATAAAATTTTAAACATCGACATGAACTGTCAGTAGGACTGGACTTTTGCTTTATTTGGAATAATAGTTTGTTATATTAAATTTATGTGTATTTTCCTTCATGTTAGCATATTTTTTTATTATTTATATTACAGTTCCTGCATAAGAATGAAAAAAAATTTTTTAGCACAGTCAGAAAAAGCAATTATTGTAAACAATTATTTCTTAATAAAAAGTATGACATGAAAGACCTTTAAGAATAGTCTCTCTCAGCCATGGGGCTTCCACTTTTAGACATATGCCTCACCCATATAGGGGGATTTGTCAATACTCGCCACATATGACAGGCGGGTTGGCAAGCACAGTATGATTTTCAAGCCTCAGAAGGTGCTGCTGCCCACCTTCTGGTACGTCGTCCCTAAGCTGACTCTTACGGCACCCGCGGTAAGAGATGGGGGAGTACTATTCTAGGCCGGTACCACCACGGCACTTAAGAACAATAAACTGTTTTCAGACACAAGTGTTCAGTCCAAGAGCTTCTGGCGTAGCCTACTAGCCTACGTCTAATGTCAAGGTAAAAATTAATGGAGAATACGTATTTATCAATCTAACTTATTTATTAGCTCATTTTGTAACAGTTCTTGCTAGACTGTCAGAACAATAGTTTTGCTTCAGAGGAAATAATATTGTGAAGTCCTGAAATAAGTGAAATAAATGTACAAGTTGTACAATTTAATATAAAACTTATGTTGATATAGACAAATAATAATACACTCCATAAAAGAAATAGAAGTCTAATAAAACCTTAATAGATATCGATAATCGAATACAATAATAAAGGTAGTAATCGAATCACAGGGGAACTAATTCTAGGGATGTTTTCAGTCGATATCTTACGACATATTTATAGACGGGGCTCGCAGACTGACGCAAATCAGAACCAGCGCGAATGAAAACTACTTCGAGGTCTTTCAATTGGTACCAACATTTATTTACATTTTTATTATACATCTCTCTCTTATTTGAAGAATAAAATCTATGAGTATATATAATACATTATGGCGTACCACCTTACTTATAACTGCCTTTGCAGAATTTCAAAAAATGAGACCTATAGACAAACCTCATGTAGAGCAATTTGATAAACTTTTATGTTAGTTAATCCTAATTTACATTTACAAAAACAATGCTTTCCGAAAACAGAATCACTCACAACTTACTGTAAAAGATGCCATCTTGTTTTACTTCGTTCTTGTCACAACTGTGTTAGAGTTTTTAGGAGCCAGGCACGACTTCCTGACTTGAAAATGGTTATAAATTATTTTTTACAAATCTTACCTAAGGAGTGTTATGTATTGCCAATTATATTACTAGCTAGCTGTTACCCGCGACTTCAAGCCCGTATAAATTATGCAATTTTAACCCTAACATATTAATAGTATGAACATATTAGTATGTACTATATCAAACGATATAAACTATCTTTACGCCAAGCTTTATTGGATTTGATAACAGCCAAAAAAAAGTTTTGTCTTATGTTTAGACTTTAATTTCTTTTCGTCTAGTGTAAAACACAGTTCAAGCACGTTTGTCGTAACTGGGGGATTTTTAACGAAGGGAAAAAAATGTGGTCCGTCGCTGGACACTGGGCAAATGTAAAACATCGAAATAGTTAAGTAGAGTAGTATAACCGACGTAGAGTCGCTAGCTTATCGGTTTTTTACCGGATACATTTCGGGGAGTGTGCTCTGGAGTTACATAACTTGGTTACATAACCTCCTTCCCCATTCAATCAAAAACGACCAGACGGACTGCGATGCGACATCCATACACGGTAGACGTTCCACCCTGTCGCACCAAGCGTTTTGCTTCCACATTCATAGTGCGTACAGCTAACGAGTGGAACTCATTGCCTAAGTCTGTCTTTCCACATGAATACAATCTGGGCATCTTCAAGTCACGAGTGAACAGGTATCTTCTAGGCAGGCGTGAATCATCGTAGACCGCATCATCACTTAACATCAGGTGAGATAGTGATCAAACGCCTGCCGTTTGTGAATAATAAAAAAAAAATTTAATTAATGGTCTCACTGTCAAATCGCTTGCGTATAGCGTGGTGACGCATGCCGTGGTGGCGTATTGCTACGGCGGAAATAGGCCTAACACGCTGCTATAGATGTTTCACATCGAAAATTTGGTCGTTTGGAAATATTTCTACACTAATGAATCAGGAAATGAAATGAAAAATTTGTTTCATGTGAAGTAACCTTCCTGAATTATTCTCATAAGTGGTATTTTTAAAAGTTTATAGGTCCTGTCATGTAGGACTTGTAACAAAATGAGCTGATAAGTCTCAAATTTGTCTATTTTGCAACAAGCCTTAACGATAATACCACGTAACCGCCAGTTGAGCGCGTCAAGTATGACGTGCTTTATTACAGCGCTTGAGAGTTCAAGGCGGTGCAATTCTTGCGGCACTTTCTACCTGCAATGCCATTATGTGAAACACGCGACCATTTCAATTATTTCCTGTTATATAAACTATATTTCAAGAAAACGTACGCATTGTCGAAATGTTGGTCGAAGCGAAAGTCTCCGTAAGCGACGGTGATATGTGCCGCCTGCTTATTTGTCTTCCAATCTCATTTATAAAAAGAAACACTTTTAAAACAAAATACTAATAACTAATTACAATACCACCGTTACTGCAATAACATTTGAGCAATCCACTAGCTTTTATCAGCCTATACATAACTCAAATGCTCCCATTTGGCAGTATACGCAGAATGCTAGCAGTGTAGCTAGTGTCTTGGGAAAATGTTAAGACTCGGCTAATATTGTGTTAAATCAACCCACATAAAACAAGTATTAGACAAGCATTTTTCGATCAAAACTGAAGCTTCTGTTAATAACAGTAGAACCAGCTGTAAGTCGGTTGTATTGTGAGACTAGCTTCAATAAAAATGCGTCTAATGACTCGAGAACTCGCCGAATTGAAGGCAAAATTGTCTCACTATTTCATATATGGGTCAATAAAATTTTATGTGCATACAGTTAAACTTTGTTAAACGGCCCGCGTTCTGTCGGAAAATTAGGCGCCAGAAGAGTATATTATCGTTTCGTACCTATTTATTAGGGCATTAGTGTACGTTTAAGCGTGTCAATCATCTTTTTATGGACAGAATAGATCTATCTTATTGCACATACACACGTTATCCGAGTACTTAGTATGATCGGCACACATTATGTTACAACTTATGAACTCACTAGAAATTACTAGAAATTATTTAGTATCACATTTAATTGCCGTCAATATTTAGAATATAATAAAGTGATGTTTATTTTATATTTTTACCATCTGCAGTTTTCACAAGGAAAACTTTAATATTGCCCATTTTGAACACACAATCACACTTAAACCATTTGTACACATAGTTGCTAATATCATGATCGTTTATTTCTTTTGTGTTAGTACCCACATTACACACACCAAACTCTTGCTGAAAAAAGTTACATCAGTAGTCAGACAACTATTCAGTTAAAACAATTCTATAAAAAACGAGAAAATTAACAGATTATATACAAGAGACATAAACCCTCTTTCATCCCCTCAGGCTAACTTGTAATCATTGAGATTTGCCAGTTTTTGGTTGAAATGTTTTATTACTTGGGTAGTATTATATGTGATAAACACGATATCGTGTTTATCACATATACTCGTATACATTACACATAAAATTTTTTTTATGATTGAATTCAATAAACTTATTACACATTATACATTCGCCGTCATTCACAGTTTTTCTTTAGGCTTTAACATTTGCTAAATTGACAATTTTTAGTCCATTCAGCTCATTTCGTTAAAAGTCCCACATGTATAATAAGCTTAAAAGATAACTAATGAGAAAAGTTCATGAAGGTTAATTCTGATTGAACAAAATTTGAATTCATTTGCTAATTTATTGGTGAAAAAATAATTTCGAGTGACTGCGTATTCTCGCTATAACGACAAATGCGCTTGAACTGTGTTTTATACCAGAAGAAAGGAAATTAAAATGTCAAAAACTGTGATTAGTAATTTTATTGAGCCCGACTGGTCATTTATGTAGCACATTTTTGTTATACTTTATATCAATACGTATCAGGATTTTTCCCGCCCCCTCCGCCTGTAAACACCCGCGAGCCTCTATAATGTCATCTACACCTTGTTAAGCCCTTAACAGTTGAATAAATCTGTGCATAATGACCATTAAATCTATCACCGTTTAATCTAAGACGAAGAGAAGATGTTAGGTTTATACAATTTTTGTATATGTTTTCTTTAACCATTAGGATGTTACGTTTGACCACTGTCACCTGATGTTAAATGATGACGTGGCCTAAAATGTAGCACGCGAGCTTTCTTGGCACGCACTAAGAAAGTTCAAGAAAAAGGCTATAAATATTTGTCAATAATTTCACCAAGGAAAAAAAAGTGAGAGAATAAAAAAGGCACCAAATTTCTAGTATAAACAAAAACCATTGGAATTATTTTACAACTCTACCTATTGCTATCGTCGCAAAGGTCCTGGAAACACAGTTTTCCCTTTAAACCTTCTTTTTGTTCCTCACTATCTGAATTCGGTCCCTTGGGTGCAATGCGTTGGTGTCTCGTTGATCTGTCTTGTTTTCTAGTATACTTAAAACACAGTACACAGGTACCGTGAGTTTTTTTTGTTTACGATGCAAACAAATGAAATACAAATATGAATGTAAAAATAAACTTGCCCGGTCAACTTTAAAAAAAACCCGGCCTAGTGCGTTTCGGACGAAGGGTTCCGCACCATTATCTATAAAAACGGCAAATAAATCACATTTGTTGTATTATGGCTCCCCTTAAATATTTGTTATATTTTAATTTAATTATTTATTGTTAAAGTGAATAGTATTTAGTTATAAATATTCTGTGAATATTTCAAGCGTTTACTTGTTGCCATTATCAATATCGAGCAAACACGACCAAAAAATCGTTTGTTGTACGGGAGCCCCATTAAATATTGATTTTCTTCTGTTTTTTAGTACTTGTTATTGTAGCGGCAAAAGTATCAACAAAAGTACATCATCTGTGAAAATTTCAACTGTCTAACTATCACGGTTTTAGAGATACAGCCTGCAGACAGACGAACAGACTGACGGAGAACGGAGTCTTAGGAATAGAGTACCGTATTAACCTTTGGGTACGGAACCCTAAAAACTAATTGGACATAAAAATAGCATAGATCATTTAATTCATAGGACATAACGAACTTAAATTAAGACTAGAACGTGCATTTTAAAAATAAATAGCCAATTTTGGGAGGAAATATTCTGATGATTATGCAGTGCGATTCTTTAGTAACAACTCAGGTACTTATTAATTTGAATCATTTGAATGAAAATTATCATTGTATCATAGATAAAATATATTTAATAATAATTGCTAACTACTGCAAATGTAAACTTAAGTTGGCTGAAATATCTTAATAAGAATACAAAGTGCCAGGATGTGATGTCATTGAAAATAACATGAATAAACAGAAGTAAACGTAATAAATGCTTGATATCAGATATATATTTTTGTAAAAAACTCACACCAATTTAAAAACTGGCGTTTATTTCTAAATACTTTTTTTAATAAAAAAACAGTTGCGACATATCTTTTAAGTGACTAAATTACTTTGTTATACTAGTATAAAATATAATGACTTTCACATTGGCAACTACAACGGGTATTGTTGAAAAGATGTATAAACACCCATATACCAACAATTTTTTGTTGTCCATTATACGCGAGCGTTCTTGAAAGGTTCAAGGGTCTTCAGGCTGTTGTTCTAGATATGTCATAAAAATAACTGATCGCTGTCTACTTAATTAACGCAATACAACAAATGTATTGTTACAAATTACCATCTTGCTGTGCGTCTATTCGCGCCAGTCTCAGAAATAGTTTTTAATACTTGGGTGCGGTTTCCATAGCTACTGCTAAGCTTTGCTTAATTTAGTATGTGTTTGTTTTATTTCAAACAGTTCATATTTAAAAAGAAAAATATACGAGAACATCGTAGTAAATGCGGATGAATCCGCGAGGCGCATATAGAAGCAAAATTGTAAAATATTAATTGAATAAATAATGTTGGCTATGACTTTCATAATGCGAATTGATTCTGAACAATACGTCATCAATTAAATGAACATATCAACATTTTTCGTAACTTTGTTAAGTACTTCAAGTATGTATTTTGCGTGGCTTAATAACTGTATTATACTGTACTAGTAACACGATATTCCCCCCAATGTCGTCTTCACCCCCGCTCTTCCGTGCGTATCGATGAAAATAATTGCTATAGCTTCGCGGAATTATTATACAAAACAGGTAAGTGCCAGGGATTCTTCTGCGTATTGCATATACTGAAAAAAAATACAACCAAAGAAGTTTTCTAATGGAACTAAACATATGTTTTAATTATAATGATACATGCTGGCAACATCAATGTCGATTCGAAAGAGTCAAAATCTTAATATAAGGATTCTAACTTAACATATTTTCTGAATAAAGACTTCTATTATTATTTAGCCCCAGGTATTAGATATTTTATTATATATTTGTATTATTATATTTTATTATTTATATTTTACTTTATTATTTCCCCAGAATGTGGGCAGCAGCGTCTTCTGAGGATAGGAAATCATACTGCGCTCGCCAACCCGCCTGCCAAGCGTGGCGAGTATTGGCAAATCCCCCTACATGGGGAGGCATATGTCCAGCAGTGGACGACCTATTGCTGTTATGAATGAATGAATGAAAATTAGATATTTGTAATGTCATTGTATGTATCCATGCCTCCTGCGACACAAAGAATCCTAGTGCAGGGGTGTGAGAGTAATAACAAAAATATTTTTGTATATAGCCTCGGGGCTTTGAAAGTCGGAATGTCATCAAATTTCGAAAACTATGATCAAATTTACTAAAGTATAGAATAGCTAAAGAGAAGCGAACATCGCATTGGGTTTGTAATTGTCAGTCGTTGGTGCCATCGGCGTACCCGGCTTGAGATTTTGAGATAGTGGTATGCTACTTCCCTGTACCTGCCTGATTAGCTCTTACCCTTAAATTTGAAAAATTGATACCGAACAGAAGTTCATTCAAAACTGATTATACATTCATATACAGAATTCTAACAAGAAATTGCATTTATAGATTTCTCTAAAACAATACTCGATATTAACACTGAAGGCAAACTTCTCAATAGTTAATCTACGTTCATTCTCGATTTACTCTGAATGCTATCGACTTGCTCACAATCACAATAGATGCACTCGGCTGCTCTACCCGTTCTATAGCGAGCTCTAGCAACACTCATATTTTATATCGTAGAACAGGACAATGTGAGTTACTTTGCTTGCAAAACGCCCCGTGTTCATTTTAATTTATTTGGCTATTTGATATCTACGTATTATACAAATATATTAATTGCTATCATATTGATATAAAAGATGCTGATGACATTACAGATGCTCGCGGGTGTTTACAGGCACAAAAGGCGGGACAGATCCTGATGCATGTTGATTTTAAATATTACAAAAATGCACAATGACTAATGACATCCAGGCTCAAAAAATTATTAACCCTACTATAATTGGGGACCTAATTAGCAAGTCGACGCATGGTGGTATGGTACTGCCCAATATCCAACTGTCTAGTAGCCTTGTGGTTGAAGAACTGTCATAAATACACAGTGTGTTTAGGTAGCTGTTTTTGAGACCCAGTCAAAGTCCTAAAGTTTAGCGTGATTCCACTCTCACGCAAATCGTCACTTTACTATCAAATAAGACAGCATTATGCTCGGTCTTTAAATATTTTAAAATAATTACTTTAGTCAAACTTGTGAAATATGAATATACTAGTTCTGTAAAACTATTATCTTAAAATATAGAAGGCGTACAAGTCTACGAACGAAGTAATTTTCTTTTGAGAAAATTTCTACAAATACGCCAAGTGTTCACGTGAGGGGTCCCATTCAACAAGTCAAGTTACCGCATTGTGTACAAAACGCGATCAATCATAATCACTGGCTCTTTCACCTCGACTAATGGGCCACAAAATGGCGGAATGCGTTTAAAATCTGCGAACGTTCGTGGGCATTCGGAGGTAACCGTTCGGAAATGGCACAAAGCACTCGCTGCCGGCTGATCCATCATGTGTCATGCCTCACAGCCGTATATCAGTTACACTGTGTGGCTACATAGCGGTTTTTGAACGGACGTGTTCATTTTGATTTGTTTTCAATAGTGCGGAATGGTTTCGATTTGAGGAACTGTGCGCTTTGTCAGCTCAGATTCAATGGTGTTTTATTGCGAGTTTTGAGGGCTATCGAAATCGATTGACGCTTACAGCAGTTCGCATTTTGGGAAAACGGTGCAAAATGATTTGTTTCAACGAAAATGTAATGTTTGTGTAATAAGATCCTACGATAGCAAATGCAAAATAGATATAAGAATATGGTAAACAGATTTGAGTTTGAATACTATCGCGAGTTTCGTCCATCATTGTTATCTAGTAACTTCCCAGCAAATATCACGTGAGTTCTAGCTGGTTCTTAGATAATATATAAATATATATAAATAGATTTTTAGAATCGACACATTTTTAACAAATAGTTTTAAACGTGAATGTATGTTTTTAATGCTGTGTTAGCTATTTTTTATTGGATCGTTTTACTGTTATAACATTTCAATTCTTATTGCTTATAAATATTACCTCACGAAATTATGACTGAATCCGTCAATGGCAAAAGTATATTTAGTCACGCCTATCGAAATGCCGCATCTCTTTTTAACTGACAGAGCGAGTCCGACTTAAATCGGAAACGCTGCTGGAACACTGGGCTGGAGAGACATTTACTAAACTTATTTTAAAAGCAAGGTTGCTAGTAGGCTGTTTTAGTGAGTTGTAGCAAGTTGAAACATTTAAGCTTTTTATAGAAATAGCAAGTAGGTTGCTAGTAGGTACTGGACTTAAGCGGACAGTTCCGCTACTGGCATACAGGGTACGCTGCTAACGCGTATCGGATTGAACCATTGCAACTTTTTATATCAATAGCTAGTAGGTTGTTGAACAGTTCTTTTACTAGCTTAAGATATCGTATCAGGTTTTTTAAAATATAAGGCAGATGCTTTTCGAAGCACCAAATATGCCCGAATAAGTATGAAACATATTAGAAGAATAGCATATTTTATTATTACCATAAAAATAATCTACCTGCGAAGAATTTCAATTTTATCCTCTCGTCCCATGTGTACCTATTCACGGCAAATCAACGCATCCCGCCCATCCATTGTACTCTTTGTTATTTTAATTTTTCCCGGCAAGGAATGTCTTTGAAACAGTTCAAATGACGCGTGTAATATCAAGGTTTGGTTTCGTTTGATGTACGAGCAGAAAGATTACGGTATTTGCGAATGAGTACTCGTATTTTTCACTCAAATGAAAGGGAATGGAGAATTGAAGCTTCGATACTCGGATCCCTTTTTGCGGTGTACCGACTTTGTTTGCAATGGTTTTTTGATGTGGCCACTTTAATGTTAATAAATAATTCTGAGAGGTTATCTGAATGGACGGTGTTTCGTTCCTTTTGTGCTTAAAGTTTGTGGTAGGTAGACATCGCTTAGTCGAGTTTGTTAGTGGTATATCTTCTGACAGATTCCGTGGCTCAGTGATTGGTGACACTGAGTTTCGAATCGCTCCACGAACTTGGGTTTGATCCAGGCTGGGGCAAACATTTCTTAAATGAGCATAGCATACCATGTTTGTTTTCGGGTCTCGGATGTTTGTAAAATGTGATTTGTATATACATACCTTCTGCGAGGGTATCCTAGTGCGGGCGAGTGCGTGTGAATGAATGAGGCAATAAATGAATCTTACCCTTGCGCAAACAAATAAATTTATGGAGTAATTTTATCTAAAATGTACCATTATGATTATATTATATATTGCATTATTATATATTGCAATATTTTTAAGTTGTCGCTAGTAGATAAATCTTTGGCAAAATAGCTAACTTAATTCGTCTAAAGGCAGCCATGCTACTATAACATTTTAAAAAGGACAGGACTGTCTATATCTCGTAGTAATTTTGTCAAAATTCATGCTCAATATAAATAATATTATAATGTACCTGAGCATACATCCTATCCTTAAACCTTGGATTAACACATACGCTACTTTTATCCCGGAAAAAGTATAGTTCCCGTGGGATAATTGAGGTAGCGGGAAAACCCTAATGCACGCGGGTGAAATCGCGGGGCGCTAATAGTACTTTAATCATATAAGAATATTTAATCAATTATATATTTTTAATGATTGATTAAATGTTATTATTTTATCAATTAAATATGCTTACATATTTTTAGCGTGTGGTTGGCACAGAGTTGGCAGTCGCTTTGTAATTAAATTACACTGAGATAGAAACATAATATTATTTGGGATGTGTAATGTCCAAGACAGCCAGCGGTCCGTCCGCGCCAATACACTGGACACTGAGCAGAAAATTCCTACCAAAGTTTTGATTGTCCGCAGCAGATGGCATTCTTGGCGGACATTCCGCGGATCTGCTGAGAATTCGCCGTTTTATTGTGTTAATATTGCCCAAGTTTATACTGGTGAAGTCACCAACTGTCATTTGTGAGAGCATGCGAGTGAGAAGATTTTTCATTTATGTTGATTATTGCTGATCTGTGGAGAAATATAAATAACAGCGTCATAAGGGTCTGACGGTCTCGCGAATATATGCGGATATATGGTAAAGTATGTCTGGCTCTAAAGTAAAAATTATCTTCTGAGGTAGTTTTTTTATCAGTCATTTCATTAAAAAATGTAGGTAAGTAATAATAATGTAGTACGTAAAGTAGATTCTAAATACAAAGCGTATAAATTATATAATATTTATTTTAAAATTTATTATCATGCACTCAACGTTCCTGGTATCGATGCGGTTAAATAGTAATTAAAATATATGTCTTGACAATTTTACGGAAACGTTCTATTCTAGTAAAAGTATGAAAAGCAGCGCATGGTAGATTTAAAACATACTCTCTCTGCAAAGAAGGAATGTATCCCAGCAGTGAGTACGTGGTAGCAAGACGTATATATGCTAACTATACACGCTATGAACTTATATCAGTGATAAAGTTAAAATGGTCCTTAATAAAATTAACTGGCAAAACTACCCACCAATTTTCATATCCTAAATGTAAACAAAAGCGGGTAATGCGACTTCCGACCCTCGGCCATTTTTATCCCTTTACTAATTGTAATTTCATTGATAACACAGTTTACAGTTTGACCGGTCCATTAGTGCGAAACAAGGTGCCGTCCGCCGGGGGCCCTCGTATTTATAACCTTTAGTATAGTTGCGGCAATAATTTCATTAGCGGGGTACAACTAGAGGCCGGACAAGACAAATGGTGGCCATTAGAGGCCTAACGACGGGTCTCGTCAGCCCCCGCAAACTTTTAACGACGAGAATCAAAGTAAATACGCAGCTATCTTGCCGATTCGGTGATCATAACTCTAGAAGGGTTGCTAATAGGATGCTAGTCAGCAGGTAGTGCTAATCAAGGCAAGCATCCGTTGACCTTTGATCACCCCACCTGGATGCTTTGAGGATTAGCGATTTGATGGTATCTTTGTTTGATCCCATTAAAATACAGGAGTCAGAAGATACAAAGTCATTTTTTTAAAACATGTTATAGGTACATATAGTTACTAAACTTTTTAATGTTACGCATATAAAATTCATCATTACACATTCATAGTTGGTCTATTCATGTACGAATAGTATTATTGTTCTTATAGTAACGTTGTTTGATTTTTGAATTGTTGTTAACAGCAGGTTTTAAGCTACCATTTTGGGAAAAATATTGTAATATACATGTGTCGACAGACACGCGTGCAACTAGTGAGTATAGTCCAACAGAGCTACGTTTGAAACTGTACGGTAAATAATTGACATATTAAATGTAAGTAAATATGAGATTGCATTGTGTTAACGTTTTGTTACTATCAAGTAAAATATGCTACCTATATTGAAATCTAAGTTGTTTTTGTCATGCTATTAAAATAGCATTGCTTCCCACAGACCACATTTCAACCGCAAAACATAGTGGAGCAAAAACATCATAACTCCACATTCGCAACGTTAGGAGCGCGTCCCGAGAGACGCGGTAAAGGCGAGCAAATCAGACGACCATTCTCCGCTCATTCCGCCGCACTCGTACGTTATTGTGTCCGACGGACTCCGTGCCGGTCATTAAGGTCCATTCGTGGCGACCAACTTCTTCCTACACCCTAATGTTGGCAGATAAGGACATGGTGTAAGTTAAAGATTTCCCATTCCATTTGGTTTTATCTAGTATAGGTTGGAAAAATAATGAATAATTTGAAACATTCGATTCACGTGAGAGCATTGCATATTCAGCTATTACGTTTCAATTTGTGCGCCAGAGTATTCCTGTGAGAGACGAGTGCTGGTGATAATTCAGCACGCTGCCTAATGGCGGTCGGCTGGGTTATCGAGTAGCCCAAGGGTTTTTAACATGGCCTAATGACTATTGTGCTAAGACAAAGAAGCGCTCGATTGAAAAGGCCACTATCAGTCACCCATCAACATAGTGACTGAAGAGTAACGTACTCTTTAACGCACTTAGATAAAATTGCATTGGTAAACTCCGTTGGCAGCGCTTTAATATGTTAAATGATATTAATTGATCCCTTTTAATGTGCAACGTGTGCAACGCTATGGGCCTTCTGAACAGGCTCAGAGTCGCACAACGAGCTATGGAGAGGGCTATGCTCGGAGTTTCTCTACGCGATCGAATCAGAAATGAGGAGATCCGTAGAAGAACAAAAGTCACCGACATAGCCCAGCGGATTAGCAAGTTGAAGTGGCAGTGGGCAGGGCACATAGCTCGAAGAACCGATGGCCGTTGGGGTCGAAAGGTTCTCGAGTGGAGACCACGGACTGGCACGCTCAGCATAGGACGGTCATCAACCAGGTGGACAGACGACCTGACTAAGATCGCAGGCAAGGGCTGGATGCGGGCCGCTTCCAACCGGTCCTTGTGGAAATCAATGGGGGAGGCATATGTCCAGCAGTGGAAGTCCTATGGCTGAGATGATGATGATGATGAATGTGCAACGTTCTCCCAATCGTAGAAAGAACCTGTTTGGCGAAATACTGAAATATTTTCTATTTAATTTAATTTTACTAGACATCGCAAAGCAATTTATTTCACACAATAATTTCGTAATTTATTTAAAAGCATTTTAAGATGGATATACGCTTCCATCTTTTAATTTTCTTTACCAAAGTTGTTGAATTCCAACCATTCATAATGCTAACTTTTATACCTATAAGCATTCTCACATCAAGAAAATAACAAGACGTTCACCCTCGTTGACTCCCTGACACGTAAGATCAGCTAATACACAAAATAAGGCTTATCGAAAGGCGCATACACACGTAATCCGTAGCGTCGCGTCCGATGCCCCAGTCGGCCTGATGTCAGGCTCATTACGCTCATTAACCCGATGAGTGTACGGGGGGCCTAATGTGAGCCGATCTGTACGTAAATAAGTTTGTGACATGTATTGAGTTACACTTTATTTACATGAGATGACGATACGGTTAGTATAGAAGAAGTTTTATTTATTCATACCCGTGTTATATATGGTATATGGTTTCCGGTGAAATTACATGAAAACGAGAAGTACTAGCTTTAAGTCTTACGGGCGCAGTGCAGTTCTTTACGAATTATATTTGTCTATAGGTAGAGGTTACCACTTAGGAGAGAGACATAGAAAAGATAAGTTACCACAGAGGTTACCACCAGCCCACAGGACCCACACACAACAAAAGACCCACAGGGTATTTACTCTGTGGGCCTTTTGCTTATTCCTTTACCTCATCCCATAACAAAAAAATATTTCAAATGATCTTTAACTACTATCTTTATATAAAACATTTATACAATTTACTTTCTCAGCAGTAGCTTCATTTTTGGCTTGTCATGTAAAATACATTCAACAGAGGTTAATGTTAATAAGGATTCACTAGATACGGTACGGCCACTTTATTGTGCTACCTACGTTTATGGAATTATCGCAAGTGGCCGCCATGTTGGAAGTTACGGCAACTCGTTTGTACAGTGACATTATTGTTGATGAGCGAGGAGTGATATTATACAGGGTGTTGCGTATATTAAGCAAAGAGTTTTATGGTTTATTGCATTAACAACATGCTGGGCGGAACTTACGGTCAAATTATTAGAAAGAAAAAGTTCGGCTGCTAGTGTGACTTGAATCCACGACTACAAAATACCGTCCTGTCGCTTTGACCATTTAATCTATAGCAGCCACTCCACTAGCATCCGAATTTCTTCCTTCCTTTAATATCTGAGGGGATATTGTTTTTAGTGCCATCTACCTTTAATTGTATGAACTATTAATAGGACTGATCCACTGGAGTAACTTTGCCAGCGACCCAGGAGCATGCTCCGCTATATTAAGGAGCTAGGATGGCTTGGGTAACGGCTGGCGGGGGGAATGCACAATACACCCCAAGCGGGACATCGGTGCAGGACTCAGCACCCCCAAATCGAATAAGAATAAGAATAGGACTGATAGACCAACATTACCTAGAGTTGATATCGTATCAAGCGCAGGCACCATACCTTTATTCTAAGAGTTTTATGGTTTATTGCATTAACATCATGTTAGGCGGGACCTACGATTAAAGTATTAAAAGAAAAAAATGGCTCTTTGTGGGATTTGAACCCGCGACTACAGAATACCGTCTTATCACTTTGCCATTTAAGCTATCGTAGTCGTTCAAATATCAGCCGATTTTTTTACCTTCGAAATATGAACTTAATGTCAATATTGTATCTGAAACGTCCTGTAGGTATGAAGTATTTCATATCGCACATATTACTCGTACAAGCCGTAGCGTATTAAGTTAATGAGGGAGCGTCACTCGCTGCAGTCTTCTGAAGGGGGATATATTGGACGGATGACGCCTCGTACGCAACGAATGCAGAATACCAAGTTATAGTTTCATTAACACGGGATTTTGTGACAGTGACACGAGAATTAACATCAGCATGTGTTTTTACAAGTTTAGTGGAATCAAACCCACGATAAACAGAACGATCAGTTTCTCAATATGTTGTATGATTGAGTTTTTTTTTATAGATCCGGATCAGAGGTAGTTCCGATGTTTTTTAATCAAATATTTCTGTATCCATATTTGGTTAGTGAAGCTTTATGTAAGTACTTAAGAATATGAATGTAATTTTCGCTCACCAATTACTTAATTATTATTTCGCATAAGCACGAAAATATAATATTTCGATTGAAAGACATGCTTATTTTTTTTTCTTTTTGAACAAAAGTATGCCGAAAGACAGCCGCGAGAATGTCAACCGCAAATTTTTTTAAAAAATCTGATGATCTTGATACCTAACCAAAAATAATTAATTGAGATGAGAGAGTAAAAAAATAAATCATATGAATTATCCATATATTTTCCATTATATATAATTAATTATTTATCCTGTGTTCTAAAATCAGTTGTTTTAAATTTAGTTCAAAGTCACAAAAAATGTTTCGATAAATAGAGTCAATAATTATATAACAATAATAAATACAAATTCAATTCAATCAAAATAGTTTTATAGACGTGTTACATTTACCTTCAACATTATTTTTAATATTTTGTAGATCTGGCGCTGACCACTATATCACTTGAAGGTCAGTGACGATGTGGTCGAAGAGTGTGGTGTTAACACGCTAAACCTAGAATGCATACTGAATCTCTAGGATTGCAACCAAAACAGTTTGTCTGATTGGTGACGACTGTTCTTCAAACTTAAAGGCTAGCCAGTCGGGTACTTGAAAGTAGGTACCCTACCACCATGCTAGGAATTTGATAACGATGTTTTACTGGAAGCTGAATCGTTGGTGGGGATCGAACCAGAGTTCGTCAGTTTGACACTCCCACTGCTGAGCTACCATCGGTTCATTTTCATATGTAAGATTTTTCAATTATATTATTATCCTCGTATGAATAAAATTCGAAACGACATTATTATACATTTCGGGATATATAAAGGTAAGTAAATCAAAACATGACACAAGGCTTTTATTTTTTATTTCAAACGAATACAGCTTTATTATAAAAAGTAAACACTCATTTCGGCAACAACAAAAAATAAAACGGTTTTTATATCATTAACAATTCACAATATCACTGGCGCGGAAGCGAGAGGGGAGAATGGAACACACGGAGCCGCTACTTTTTATTAATTTACGAAATAAAGTTATAATCTTGTTAGCGCTTGGCGACTCCATTGTGACGCGTTACCTGGACATTGTAATAGGATCAACTTATTAAACACTAAGTACGCAACATCAAAAGCATTTCACCAGAAAGAACGGAGCTTTGTTAAGAGGATTTCTATTTCACATTTTTTCTCTCACAAAACATTTCTTTATTAAAACCAGTGAACCGTACAGTTTCAGCAATAAACATGATTACATCGTTTAGTTATAACGACTATTGGGCAAAATATTTGAGATCCATTTACCAAGGATATTAGCCGTTAAAGAGGTGCTTGAAAGGCAATGGAGCCTTACCTTCGGACCCTTTGGGAGGCGTTTTCTCAAGGAGCCGAGGTGTTGTGCCCCATCCTAAATGCGATCTAATTACGAAATAGTTTCACTTCTTGATTTATAGAGTAAGTTTAGTCGAGGCTGGGTCGTACACGCGGCGCCTGGTACACCGCTGACATATTAAAATCCTTTCGCTAACGCATATATTCTAATACTAAATAAACTAATATTATAAATGCATAAATGTATTTGTAGACGTGTTTGGATTGGGTTAGGTCTATGTTGAGAAATATTGTGGTCTTAATAAATTGATTTATTAGCTCGGTACATTACATAAGAATGTCGTATACTATATAAGAATCGCGACACAGTTAGTAAAAATATTCCAAGTCACTTTGTTCACAGAAAATAATTTTTGAATGATAATATTTCATTTGAACAGTATATCTAATTGGGTATTTTTTATCTCAGTGTGATGAAAAAAAAAACATTATAGGTCTCTTGTGGAAAGTGCACGAGAAGACTCGGACAGTCTTCTCGTGACCACGACCAATGCAACTTAGTCAAAACGTCGAGGTAAATAAATAACTAAATTTTTTTCCGCAACCAAGCCCCGATTGATTTATTACCAATGTGTTCGAATTGCGAAAGTCTTATTACTATTGTCTAGCTTATTGCCGTTTTATTTAAAAAAATATAGTTTAATTAAACAAATCTTATTACCGTTAACCGCGGTTATTATCTTCACTTAGCATGCATATTTAGTCAGAATTCTGGGGTTATTGCAATTCATGACAAGTGAAGTTTTTGTGTTGCATAATATCTATACTTATTATAAAAAAAATTGGTGGTTTTCACGCGTTGACGTCATATAATCGAAAACAACAGTTTTTACTAAAACTCGTACAAACCGGTAAATTCCAAGTAATACTTGTTAAATTAAAAATAGAATATTACCTCAAATCAATATATTATCAATTCAACCTTAAGACTGTTCATACAAGGGGTGCTGCAGAGGTGTTAAAGGAAAGTCGGGACAATCTCTGAGGCATTATCGGATTCCACGAGTGCCAGCCCACAATAGATGCCCTGACCGCCGAGCTTACATTGCGGGCCCGGTGCTTTGTACCAAATCACTTCGGGTAGATTTATTACTGGGAGTACCGCTTATATAATGTAGCCAGAGTTTCGTTAGATTTGGGATATTGGGACATCTAGATGGTTATTACATACTATATCGTATATGTATTTTTATCTTTTTCGTATATTCTACTCCACACGACTGAAGAAAAGAAGATAAAGAACAAAGCTTTATTAAGGAATCTCCGTAGGAGTACGTCTTTATGCTTTCCTGAGATACCTAGAGAGAGCCTAGTCAGGCATTTTACTGGGTAAAAGAGTTGAAGTAGTTCGAAGAAGGAACAGCAATATGATGGAGAGGACTAGGCATAAATCACAATATCGAAATTGATTTACTCTTTTTATCACAGGTACAAGATACATTAGGCTGAAAAGTAAGTAATGCCTAGGAACTATAAAAATTATAGGCTAGCTAGCAACCTGCTTATCTGACAGAATTTTTGTTTTCTTTATATTACAGATAAAGATTTAACCGAGTTTGATGAAATTTTCATGAAACTATTCGAAAGAAAAATGTTTTTTTTTAATCGATTCACATACATATATATGTATAAACATTTTAAATTCTTCCTTTCTTAAAGTTGGTTTAAAAAGAAAAAAAGGATTTTATACTTATTGTTACAACCGAGTAATTTTCAGCAAAATCTTCTTTGTTTACCATCGTTAAAATCTTTGATGTCATGAGAAATTAAATGTACATAGATAATAATTATTGCTCTTAGTTCACAATTTATGTAAGTGTTACTGTCCCACTAGTACCGGGACGTATCGTCGCCGCATTTTCCCCATCCTCCCCTACATAAATTGTAGAATAAGTGTCGCCATATTTACTAGTGACGTATTGCTAATCGAGGCCGCCTTTTGCGCTTGTCGCGAGTAGTAATTAAGTATTAATCTGCTGTCCAGTGACGAATTTGAATAATTTATACTGGCAATTTATTGTTCCCAAGTTCGTGGGTTGAATGAGGGATGAAGGCACATGTGACTACTTAAAGTAGATGGTGGATGTTAGACGTATATACTTGATAACACACAACCCCTCAGCTGCCGGGAATAATAGATGTTTTAAGACAGTCACACATTATTTAACCGACTTCAAAAAGAGGAGGTTACTCAATTCGACCGTATATATGTTCTTTTTTTTGAAAAAAACGTAAAATAAAGGAAAAGCGCTTTTTGAGTTGCACTCCCATAACTGAAAAGTGCTTCGCATACCTCGACGATATTACAGTTGCGGTTGAAGACATCAGAGAACATACACAATGGCAATGAATCCCGTGATTAGCAAAGGTCACTAAAAATGACTTCAACAAGGTTATTTCACACTTTTGAGTGTTGAAGTCGGTTCCATTTCACGTATTTTTTTAAAAATCTACTATGGTAACTAATTAGAAAAAAATGTTGATGACAAATGGCCCTCGTTCGACATATTCATATAAACCTAATCAAGCACAAACAAACGCATTCTCATTCACACCGAGCACTAGGATGCCTTATGTCGCGGGAAGCATGAGCACACAATCACATTATACAAACATCCGAGAATGAACATATATTCTCATTACAGAATAGTTTTTCCTATCCGGGATTAGAACCTGGAGCCGCGGTTCTAAAGTCAGGTCGCTGATCACTGAGCCACGACGACCGTCAACAACGGTTTCCCAAGCTTGTTTTTTCTGTATAATATGTGGCAAGCAAGCAGACGGACCGTCTGATGGTAATTGATCACCGAAGCCTATGAATACCTATCTGTAACAATGGAGGCATTACGATATGTTGCTAATATTGGCCGTTGTCAAAAAGTTAAGGAAAACCTTCATAAGTTCAAATATTTAAAGGAAAAAATTCGGCTGCTAGTGGGACTTGAACCCACGACTACAGAATACGATCCTGTCGCTTTGTCAAACCTTTCCTTTTCCTTCAAATATTTGAACTAAAGTTAAGCCTAGCATGTTGTTAATGCAATAAACCATAAAACTCTTGAACCTTCATAAGTGTTTGTTCCTTAAGCAGGTATCGACTATTATTTTAATTAAAGGCTTATATAATATTTAATCACAATCTTACTTATTAGTCGATGATGATTAGGTCGAACGTGTAATAAAACTAAGGCTGAACACTCTGTATATGTCTACATCTTTGTGTGTCTACGTGTCTGAATCAGCTTTTTCAAGCTCCACTTGCCTCACTTATTAGCACACCTGTCGATTGACACATTTCGATAATAGCTTTCAAAAAACCTTGTGGAGGTCGAAAGCTTAGAAGATGACTAAAGACTTCAATGAAGAAGCTTTAATTTGATATCATGTCCAATCAATTGACCGCCGCCGGCGCGACGGACCGGCGGCGGTGGTCTGTCAGGCCACGTTAAACTAATTACCCACCGATAGGACCTCTAAACATCTGTTTACTATCAAAACGTAATCAGTTAAAAGGTCGCATTTCTCAAATGGCACAGATTATTTAGGACAGACCAAAGTGAATTTGTAATAAGGACCATCTTAAGGGTTCTATAATTTATTTACTTTGATGATACTCTCGGATGTAGGTGGAGGTAAGACTAAAGTTACGAACTTTAGTAGGTCTGTTTGTTGAATTATAAGTGATTTATGTGTCCTCCAATGACTAATGGAGTAAAGGTATTTATAGGTAGGATTGTATTGCGGTATTGGAGAAAGTTCATCGTTATGGGACTCTGTCATATTTGTGACATAATATACGTTTCTCCTGCTGGGACAGATACTTTTTTCTAAGAGAGAGAAAGAGTAAAACCTCTAAGTGTCTCTAAACCTATAAGGCTACTAGCCAGCCAATATCGATGTATCCATCCAAAGGTCTCTGACGTTGCCTAGCAACCGTTATTCTAAGACAAAAACAAGTACTGAAGGCTGAACGTGCCCTATAACGACAGCGCTGAGTTGAAGCGCTTCATCATTTTTGCTAATGTAACTGAATATAGAACAACAAAGAAGCACTGACAAGTTATGAAAAAATATTAAACAACAAGATAAGATTGAAATAATCAATTCTTTCGATAGCATACATCGCATGCGCCAATAAGTTTTTTGGCGCCTTTAATTTTTTGTGCTAATAGTGCGTGAGAATTTACTTTTTAAGCGATTGTTCGAAATAGCGTTGCGGAGATAAATTCAACTCTAATCGTAATATCAACATTTGCCTGCTTATTATTAATTAATTAATTTCAATTTGTGAACATTGCAATCAGTCCCATTAATTCGAATTTACGGATGTAGTGCCAAAAGTAAGTGTGCGTTTTGTTTTCAAATACTTTAATAAATATATTAATCGCAAAAAAGTTATTAGCGTCCTTCTTCAGTTTTTTCTCGTCTAGTATTTCTCTCAATATAAACTAATGGCAAATTGGAAAGCTAAGAAAACTAATGACTAACTACGAAATTTTGTCAGCAACTTTACCACCCCATATGTAGGTACTCCTAAGAGTGCAGATGTGCACCCGACTCCACACACTTAGCTAATTAAAAGAGTACTTTAGCAACTTCAACAACTCATGTTGCGAGTTCCTATTTACCTGAGAAGTGGCACCGATGTTTGTTCAGCTAACGAACGACTTTTAATCACTCTTTCGCCATTAATTGTCACTGCACAAACAGCTCGCTCTAAGTCAGACCAATCAACGTAATGCACGCCTAATTCCGCCTTTGTCCACCATTAATCATGTTCGAGAATTCAATTTAAATAATAAAATTTACACAAGACCCGAAATTCATTCGATTATCTAATTAAAACGGGCCGGGTATATCCGCCGGGTATTCGTCGGATAAGAAAATTGCGTTAAAAATCCTTATTAACCGGTTTAATGTGTAGGTGTTAAGTAAATTTGGATGTAATCGGAGTGAGTTTTTTTAGGGGTTGCGAGTGAAAAATGCGAGGGATTTATTGGCTTGTTACTGGGATTTAGAAAAAAGGCCGGGCGCAGACGAAACGGGAAGGAATGTGGGCGCCGCCGCCAGTTCCCGTTTGATGGTTTATAAAAGGGGCCACTTGGTCTGATATTCATTTTTGCAATCGTTACAATTATTTTTTCTATTTATACCTTCCTTTTATGGCATGGAATGAATCTCTATATTTAAATTTAATTTAAAGATTTTTTTTTACAGTAGAACGAGACGATTACTAAGATATGTACGCATAAAGAATAAGACATAATCGATACAGGAATTTCTTACCGAATTTCCTAATTGCAACACTCTTATTATGTGTAAACTGAAAGCGTTTGAAAGCGTTCAATTTTCTTAATAAGAGGGCCCTGTCAGTTGAGAAAAGTTTCAGCAACTTGGAGTCGCGATCGAGAATCAAAAGCCTGGAATATTTACGAAGCTCCTTTGACTATGTCTCGAGAGTCACTTAAAGATCCTTGATGAGGTATCGAGTTATACCATATTATACGTATAACGTTAGCAAAGGCCATCTTATCTTTTTTTTTTACCGGTGATAAAGTACATCAGCTTCAAAGGATTTATTGAACGTATGAATATTTAAGTCTTAATGTACCTTCAAATACTCAAATACACAGAAAATTATTCTCGTTCAATAACGTATTCCAATTTCCTATCTTATTTAATACAATTATATAGTTATGATACAATCATTAGTTTTTGTAACGTAATGAAGTAATATTTTAATCAATGACCATATTATTAGTTGGAGAAACTACGCACTCTCACCTACATAATATTGTCACCCGCATTTCTCCAGTCTTCTCGTGAGCACGACGAATGCAACTTGGTCGAAACGTTATGTTAAATAATTTACAAAATATGTTTCACGCGATCACGTCCCGATTGATTTATTGACAATGTGTTCAAATCGCGAAAGTCTAAAAATTACAATCGAGAAAAATGTTTGAATTTTCACAACATTCCATCAACGAGTTAAAACGTATTTGTCAATTCAACAAACAATTGCGTATTCAGAGTTCGCGGTGGCATGAATATTTTATACAAAAGTCGCGTATTTTTTACTCTCTCCACGATCAGACGTGACGTCAAGGGAGTCAGAATGGATGAGGTAAATTAATAAAAGAAAGGGGGCGGTTAGTTACAATTACGTTTTTAAATGTAAGCAAGCCGGTTCCTTGTTACACTTTGATTTTTCTTGTGCGACACGCCATTTTTCGTGTGATCGTTTTAACTGGATAAGATGCAATTGAGAGTTCTGCATTTTCGCAGAATAATAAAAAGGTCACATTCTTGAGAAAGTCAGCAAAGGTGTATTTTGAAATTGAACTGACATGGCAGCCCAGTATCAACGAATGTTTCTAAACATTATACAAATCATGTGTTGCACTAGATGCCCTGCTTTATTTTTATGACTCAAATTAAAACTATATATGTAAGTAAATAATAAATACAGTCCAGTATCATCCTTCCTTAAGTTTAAAAATGTTCAACACAAAAAATGGTGTGCTCTTAAGCTGTCCTTGATAGTTAACTTTGCACACCAGTAGCCACATAGTTATTGAACATCAAAGTTATAGAGTTCAAACGCTTAATGTATATAGTAAAAAATGAGGAATTCGTAAATATTTTTGAAACAATTAGATTGCATATACAACCTTTTCCGTCTTTCATCATCAAGCTTTGATTCTTTTTAAAAGCAAAGGGTTAAAAATAAAAATCGCGACCCTCTAAAGAAAAATCGGGCCAAGGAGGGGTAAAAAAAGGAATACCGGTATCGTTGTTTTCTTGTAAAGACGAGGGTAACCAGGTAGCCAAATGAATTGCAAACAGCATTATTATTTCCTCAAGGAAGTCGTATATATTCCGGAGCGCCTTTATTTTAACGTTTCTTGCTTTATTCATTTTTTCTAACCCCTTTTTATTGCCGACAAGCTCGTAATATATTGTAAACGCGCTGCTGTGCCGGTTGTAAACAACTATTACAAGCTAATAGCGCGGGGTGGATGGGTCTTATTTTTTGATTTTACAAAATTTTCTTTTTATTTATTATGGACAGGTTTATTTCAGTTTGACAAGAGATAAAAATACATTTTGTAACATAATATCTGTCTTTTTGAACCTCTTTTTAAGTTGTTGTCACTATGTACAATGCTATAAAACAAATTACCTACTGATGAAAACGGTACACGATTCGTATGTTTTTCTTTAGCAGATATATTAAATATGTTGTTACAAACGCGACGCTGATATGACATTTAATAAAATTATAGCAATTCTCATATTTTGACCATAAATAAAAAACCGGCCTTCAACAAGACATATGTTTACTTCTCTGCAGCCTCACAAAATATTTAAGTGCATTTTGTAATTACTACCTAGGTATTTGTTAATTAATTTAATTGAATTTGGTTTGACTTAATTTAATATATATAGATTCGTATATATTATTTATTCAAAACCGATGGCTTATATATTGACTAGATGTAACATCCTACTAATATTATATATGCAAAAGTTTGTGAGTGTGTGTGTATGTTTGTTACTTCTTCACGCTCAAACGGCTGCATTGATTTTGATGGTATGGATATAGTTTAAATCCTGGATTAACACATAGGCTACTTTTTATCCCGGTGAAATGTATGATTCCCGTGGAAGAATTGATGTGGCGGGAAACCGTAATCCACGTGGGTGAAACCGCGGGGTGCTACTAGTTATAAATAAATGGATAGTTACCGATGGTAAAAAGTACTATGCATATACTTTTAAACTGATACAATTGCAAAAGGTATATAATAACCTGATGGTATGATGACGGTAGATGTGGAAAAGCTACCCGAATATACAAGTTTCTATATAACAGGTATTACAATTTGAGAGTGGTGACTAATCAAGCAGATACGAGAAGTTGATCTAAATATAGGCTGGATGATGAATAAAAAAGCTAGTTATTGGTTACATATCTTATATCGTTGTCAGATTTAAGTTATTTTCATTACAAAGGCATCCATATAAGAAAGCTATGCTCGGAGTTTCTCTACAAGATTGAATTAGAAAACAGAAGGACAATGGAAGAACGAAAGTTCCCAACATATCCCAGCTGAATAGCGGGATAGACATATTTTATCACATAAAACTGAAAGTCGATGGGTCAAAAGATTCTTAACTGGAGACGACGGACTGGCATAGGAAGCGTAAAGCGTCCACTGATAAAGTAGACACGACTTGACAAAGATTGAAGGATGGGATTTTAGATCACTTCCAAGTGGATCTTTGGACCAATCGATTTATTTATAATATAGAAAAATTTCAGTACATGGAAGACTTAACGCAAAGTAGCATTTTCTACCAGTTCTGTGGATGAGCGTGATGATAGAGACTGTAGCTTCACTATAAACAATAAAATTAAAAACAAAAAAGCCTATTTATTGTTGAGCAACTATTTATTATGTCATTATGTCACACAACGAGCTATGGAGAGGGTTATGCTTGGGATTTCTCTACGCGATCGAATCAGGAATGAGGACATCCGTAGAAGAACGAAAGTCACCGACATAGCCATGCAGATTAGCAAATTGATATGACAGTGGCCAGGTTACAAAACTCTAAGAACTGATGGCCGTTGAGGTCGAAAAGTTCTCAAATGGAGACCACGGACTTGCAAATGAAGCATAGGACGGCTACCGACCAGGTAGACAGACGATCTGATAATCTAAGATCGCAGGTAAGGGCAAGATGCAGGCCGCGTCCGTCCGGTCTTTGTGGAAATCAATGGGGGAAACTATGTCCAGCAGTGGATGTCCTATGGCTCAGGTGATGATGAACTATTCATTATTGTTGAAAGTCATTATAATATTTAAAACGGGCCTATCTCGAAACTTACACGTTATCGATATCACGATCGGCAATTGTTTCGGCTTCTACTGGAAGCCGTCATCAGGATCTTCAGTGCGGTGCGTTCGTCGTAACATCCTGTCTCGCTGCGAGACGGGATATCGACAATGCGTAAGTTCAACTCTAAGCCCGTTTTAAATATCATAAAACTATTCATAAGTTGCTTTAACATGTTTGTATGATATCGCACGAAACAATGCTCATATACTATTTGAAATACATGTCTGCTAATTTTTGTTGATTGTATAACAACCTCGTAATTAGCTCAACAAAAGCTTCGATGAGATAAGAAAGTAGCAACATTTCTTGGATGAATAGTTTCGCCATAAAATCAGCTATAAAAGGGCGATCATGGTGATTACAGCCTGTGTAACGGCACTCTAATAATGAATTGTCTTTAGTATAATGCCGCGTCGTGATTGTAATGTCTATAACGCTTTTGTTCTCGATTTATTGACGGAAAATTGTAATTGGTGTAATATTTGCTAAAACTGTAGACATTGCGTTCAATTAAATATACTCGTAGCAAGTACATTACGAAACTCACTATTAAGTTAAGCTTAGACGGTCGCCGTGGCGTAGTGGTTAGTGTCAGTGACATGACTACTGTGTCTCCAGGACCCTGGGTTTGAATCCCGGCAGGGGCAGACATTTGTGCGATGAGTGTAGGTATTTGTCCTGGGTCTTGGATGTTTGTGTAAACTTTTAAAATTCTGTCATTGAAGTAAACAGATATATAAAAAGATCGCCTTTAGCCTGTCTGTTTTAGAAATGCAGCTAATCATTTTTAGTTCTTAGATTTTTTTTATTAATTGATAAAGGTTTTTTTTTATCATTAAACGCCTTTGTTTTACTACCAGACTACATGATGTTAAGTGATGTCCTGATCTAATATGTATCACAAAAGTTAAAAAGGCAAGTATGTTTTTGTTATTTTAACAGGTAACACATCCACTCTATAAGAATGCCTATTATCATTGTATAAGCATTTTCGTACTTCTGGACGGTAGTACGGGGATACTGAAATTAAATTAAACAGTTCAATACTAATAAAGCTAAACCGATTCTATAAAGATCGATAGCCCGATGTAAAAGCAATTCAACTCTAGTATTGCAAGCTCTGAAGTCAATGATCTACCATAAAAGCTGATGCCAGTAATCTTCTAGGATTGACGTTGACATTTGACTATGTTATCGGAGATACAAATTATTAACTTAGTTCGGAAACAAGACCTTCTTTTGATGGTTCGGTGGCTCGACAATGGCTGCACACAAATATGAGTACATAATGCATATGTATGCAACCGAAGCAAGTTAATACGTAATATTAAAATTTACGTGTGTATGTACGGTGCCGTGGTAGTACCGGCCTAGAATAGTACTCCCCATCTCTTCCCGTAGGTGCCGTAAGAGTCGGCTAAGGGATCACGTACCAGGAGGTGGGCAGCGCCTTCTGAGGATAGGAAATAATACTACCAACCCATCTGCCAAGCGTGGCGAGTGTTGGCATATCCCCCCCTATATGGAGTGGCGTATGTCCAGCAGTGGTCATCATATGGCAGTGACGTGTGTACATATCAACTAACTATAAGAACACCAATTTTACCCTTTTTTCTCAATAAAGAATATTGATTGAATGATTGACTTTTGATCGGCTTTAAAGCTCCAAGACGTAATTAGCAACGTACGTTTTCGTACATACATATACACAATTATACATACATAGCTTACAATATCATTTTTTATCATGTTTACTATTGATTTTTCAATGCTGAAATCAATTACAAGCTTAAATCTCTGACTGTAAATGCTCAATAATTTTACCACTTGATTGTGAAGATTAATGTAAGGTCTCCGTACTCTACGCAAACTCAGTCGCGAAAATATCTTACCGCATGTAAACAGCATTATAATACACTCTATTTTCACAAAAAGTATTATTACTACATTCCGTATTCTCCAATAGGTAGCTAAGGCATATATTTGAAGAGTGCAATAAACCAGCCAGAAGCCAATAAACATAGATTATCGGGAGTTATGATGCGATTCCCGTTAATGCGACATGACAATAGACCCCCGGGAAGAAAGGAGGTGGCTCGATAATATAGGAAAATATTTATGTTCAACATAGTGGATTAGTCATACATAATACTTTATTATAGGCTATCGATTCTTTGGCTAAGGTTTACTAAGCTACGCCGTAGTTGATAGCTACGCAATGTATTGATGTAGCTTGTGCTACGGCGAAGGGAAGACCTACGAGTGTAGAACTACGACGATGCCACCCACAAATTTACAATTCGGCTCAAAAATATATAATGAATTAAAACATTTTGCCCCACTTTGAACCATATACTAAAAAAATATTTCACAGTAGCTGCGCCTTGTGGTGTCACCCGTGTGGACTACGGTTTTACTGCTACCTCAATTATCCCACGGTACTATTTCCAAGATAAAAAGTCTATGTGTCGTTCCTGAGTATAAGCTACCTTCATTCATAAGTTCATGCTAATCCGTACAGTCGTTTCAGCGAGAAGGAGTTACGAAAATAGAAACGACAAATGACATACAAACTTTTGCTTTCATTAGTGTGATTCTGAAAACGTCCTCATGTCATGATAAATTACATAAAAGTTGACAACTTCTTGCGCAATCATATAAAATTATAACGCAATTTACATTCATCAATTAGATAAATACTACGAATATTATATTAGTAGGATTTATCTGATTGATGAGGACGTTTTCAGAATCACACTAATGAAGGCAAAAGTTTGTATGTCGTTTGTCGTTTCTATGTTTGTTGTATATGTGTTTTAATGTGTATGTGTGTATGTGTGTATGTTTGTTAATGTTACCTCTTCACGCTCAAACGGCTACACTGATTCAGATGGAATTTGGTACGGAGATAGCTTATACCCTGGATTAACACATAGGCTTATTTTCATCATCACCATCGTCACCGTTTTTTAATCAACACGCGGGCAGAACTGTGGGGCGCAGCTAGTCCAGAATAAAATACAAAACGCTTTTAGAAAAATTCTCTTGTTCGTCTAAAAACTCCGGGCAGTTGACACTGTGCAAACACTTCGACGGCAAGTCAATGTTGGCATTCCCTCCCCTTCGCATATCGAACGAAATCGTATAAATAAATTACCTTTGTCAATCTCGTATCATCTCGTTCCCTAGTTATGGGCAATCGAATTAGTATAAGTTTTTATTAGGCAATCGTTCTTATGTTTTTTTCTTATTATTTTATTTTTATTATTTTACTTTAGTCTTACTATAAGATTATCGTAAAAGCTACACAATTTCTTTATAACTCGCTAAAATAAACAAGCTCTAGTTGTTGCGCTAAAATCAATTGCGTGTGATTCCTCACAAAAGTATAATTATTTCCGCTGTCGGAAGTAGAAGAGTTTTATTCAATTGCAAATAGTTTTAGTCAGCACCAAATAAGTTAACGACTTTTTGCCGCTGCTGCTGAAATAGGTTCAACTCCCATACTTCAGCATACAGCGCTTAACCCCGTTCGTTTGATTATTATCCGATTACGGGAATATAATACTAGTTATTCGTGAATATGGAATTAATTATGTGGCGAAGAAAATTTTTATAAACATACTTGAAAATTAGACAGTGAATTCAGTTTTCAGTATTTTAGTTTGATTTCATATCAGAATCACTACGAATATAAAATGATTATGTTCATTCAGAACTTCTTTTCCTGTATTCTAAAGTTAAAAATTAAATTATATCATTTTAGCACTGTCCTATAGGATGTTACTTCTTTACTATTGAGGTCTAGAGTTTAAGCACGATCTCAGTTTTTTTTAATGCGTGATGTTTTGAAGAACTGGACTAACAACTGGCTCTTAAAGACAGCTGACTGATCATATTAATCATCGAAAAACGACCAGACGGATTGCAATGCGATATCCATATATGGTAGACGTTCCATCCTGTCGCACCAAGCGTTTTGCTTCCACATTCATAGTGCGTACAGCTAACGAGTGGAACTCATTGCCTAAGTCTGTGTTTCCACATGTATACAATCTGGGCATCTTCAAGTCACGAGTGAACAGGTATCTGCTAGGCTGGCGTGAATCATCGTAGACCGCATCATCACTTAACATCAGGTGAGATAGTGGTCAAACGCCTGCCTATTGTAAATTAAAAAAAAAAAAATTAAGTGTTTGGTGACGATGTGGTCGAAGATGTTATCACGCTAGACCTAGAATGCTCACTGGCTCTCAAGGACTGCTGCCTGAACACACTATGTATTTTGGTGACAGTTTTTCAAACTTGAGAGTGGTAGCTAGCCAGGCGGGACGTACTCGAAAGTACCCTACCACCATGCTAAGAATTTGATAACAGTGTTACCTTCACTGGAAGTTTAAACTGTTGTTGGGGATTGAACCAGTGTCCGTCAGTTTGAAAGCCAACCACCCCCTGAGCTATCATCGCTTCAAAACAATAATGATGTTGGAAATCATTTCTGGGACCGTCTAATTAGCCGAAATGACAACTTACCAGGCCATTGTTGCTAAAATTGTATTACTCTCTATTTGAACAAAGTGTGAATAACTTAGCAGATATAACATACATGAATAAATATATTCATACCTCTTTCCGGTGAAGGAGTCAGAGACCACAGTCTGCCAAATGCTGCCCTTCTTTAGCTTCATCCAGCTCATCAGATTTTTTATACAAGAGCGTCAGTTTGGAGTACTCTTGACCTGGCTCTTTCACAGAACTGTTCAGTTTGAATTTGGAACGTTTGGCCTAGGCCTTCCTCTCCCAACACCACCATTTACTTCACCCATTTATAACTGCTTAATCAATCTTCTTTCGTTCACTCTCTCTACAATACCAAACCATCTTAATGTTCTAAGCAAATATTGCATAAAATTTGAAAGAAAAAATAGTGAGTAGAAAAACGTGTACAAACAGGTCCCTAAACAAAAATAGCCCCCAGGAATTTCGGGGTGAATCAGGGATACGGAAAATAAAGATATCGACGCGGTCGCAAACAAAACGATATGTTGACCGTGGCGTCGTAAAAAACACGTTAACATCCATTCACGTTTTATGTCCCCCTATTTGCGCAAGCGAACCATTGGGCAGCACAAAGTAACTGATTGCCTCCAACCAAGTAGGTTGTTTGTTTCCCATTTTTGTAACAAAATATATTTAAAGTATTCAATTCAACAATATCAGCTACTTAGGCTTAATTCTAATTCACATTTATTTTATAACTCCAAAAAATGTCGGGAACATTTACAAAACATTTATTCCTTTAATGGTGCACTTTTTACATGCTTAAAAGTAACTAAATAGGAATAACTAACTAAATTTTAGTGTTAATTTAATTTAATTTTAAAAAATATCTAAAGTAATTTGTACGCATGATGATGATGATGATGACATGTGTTTCATTGATAAATTATTTTTATTCTATAACTTACACAAATATAAAAAGGGGGAAAGTCGCTAACATTAAAATATGATTACTATTGTGTCATTCTCTCAAAAATTGTGCTCAAAATTAATCACGCAAATTATTATTTTAACTTTTTTCGTAATTTTCGTTGCATTTTCCGTCTATAATAAATTACTCTTTGTTACATTGTACTCTTAAGGTGCTCAAAACAAAAGTTGTACAAAGTTTTATCACAGTTGCCCTGGAGGGAGGGGTCCTTTGACCTATTTCGCCGAGGTGTTTGTTCCGGAGTCGGCTGAAGAAAGCTTTAAGATTTCGAGTTAAAATACAATAACTAAAGCAGTATATTAGGAATTAAAAAAACATCTTGGTATTTTAGATGAAACCCAGCCCGTTTTCACAGCTGATACAGACGTCTAGTTTTTAATAGAAGAAGTTATTGTATACAGGTATTGGCCATAATTCATCAAATGTGGGTTTAAAGATATATTTATTAAATTATCACACTTATGTATATGGATTATAGGATATGATTTCCTGCAATAGGATTTCCTGTGACACGAGAGGCACGGGACACACAATCAATTCACACTAACATCCAAGACTAGAGTCAAACATGTATGCCCATAACACAAACGTCTGCCTCTACCGGGATTCGAACACAGGGCCCCGGGGACCACAAGTTATCAAGTCACTAACCACTGAGCCATGGCGACCATCCAATTAGTTTCCATTCCAAGAAATATAAATTTTTTAACGCCCTTATAACTCTAATGGATAGGCGAATTGCGCTGTTGCTCCGTAAGTTTTGGTTAAATAATCAGTGTCTGTGTAAATCTATAAAGTGGGAAAAAGGGAACAATATCTCTAAAGTCAAAGATCATTATAGTATCACATGTTATGTTAAAAATCTTTAAATATTAAATATAATTATAATAAACATTGACATTCTTCAAAAAATATACCCCCACAGTTCCTCTCCGAGGAATAAATAACCTTAAGTAAGCTTAGTCAGATTGCTGGTGACTACAAGAAAGCCAGAAAGCAAGATTGTTACGGTGGCAGCGGCCTAAGTTGACAGAAGAAATCATTCAATAAAGCTTCCCTGGCTAAAGATAATGTTTTTACATGCAAAATTAAAATGATTATTTGTGAATACTGTTTTCTATAAACAACGTACCACCTATATGATATATTGATAAAATGTATAATGTATGTAAAAAACTATGTAAATTTAATTTTAAAAATACATAAAATAAAATAATTTTGATTATAAACTTAAAAATAAATCAACGTTATAGTCTATGCATAGTTCAAATAGGCAAGATATAAATCTCAGTTCAAAATGGACATACATAAATCCAAGATGGCCGACAGCCATAAATATACGCTCACGAGTGCATTCAGTCACACAGCGCTCACTTATTGAGTTACGGAACTTCCTTGCCTTCCTAGTTTGATATATTTACTCGTGAATCGATTGGATTCCCCTGTGACAAAATAGCTTGTATTTTTTTCATACCGTTTAAACATAAATGATTAATATGAATAAGAATAGAAATTAAACATAATTAATAATATGCTATAATAGCCTTGGAGGTAATATAGCGTCAGGGTGAAGGGGCGGTCCAAGGGGAGAGGTCAAGAGTCACTATCGGCATGATCTCTTAAAATGACTCTTAGTTTAGTTAAAGATATGAGGACAACAAGAAGAAGAAGAACCATGTGACAGTTAAGGTGTATCCGTACCTGACTGTGGATCGCTCCAAATTTAAGTGTTCAATATGTGTTACATTCTTAATCGTAGCCACAGGATGATAGTCAGGGATTTAATGCCTGTGAGCGATATATTAATATAATTATGTATATACATAGTTATATTGTTCCATATTTTTTAATTACACTCAGTTAAGAATATCGTTATAATAATATATTCTTTTCGAAGATTTTTTCTCTTTATTTTCATAAATAAGTGGAAATTATTATAAGGCCCGAAGAGGGTTTAATAGTTTTAAGTTTCATTCGTATGATTATATTCTACCGGCCTTAAAAACTAAGTGGGTTTTTATATCGACCTTATTTACTTCCGTTTATAATTAGATTCTCGATTAATGCTTAATATGTTCCGCTTCCAATATACAACTTCTAATAGACATAACTCGTTACTTCTATTAAGTAATTAGTCAGTATAAAGCGATGCTTAAGTAATGAACCGTAATTATAAGAGAGGACACGCCTAAGAGGAATAATTAAATCAATCATTCTTACGTTCTTACCCCGCGGTGTATAATCTTTTCGTTGTAATTAAGTTTGAGAATTAAATGCTCCCAAACGAATTCACCTGCTCTTTGAAGTCGATAGCCCTTTGGAATAGAATTTCGAGATGTTTGTAAAGTTGACGTCTTAAGAACTTATATTGGATTTCGGAGAAAATGTCCGTTTCTGAATTGTGTAGTTGGTTTCTTAAATGATATTTCCAGTTTAAAATGACATAATATAAAGATGTTGCAAAAATACATTGTGATTATCGACAAACACGCTTCTAATTACCATTGTAATAACACAGTTTCGAGAAGACAATCAAAGAACCAGATAATGCATATTTAGGCTAAAGCCGGGTTTTTCTGTTTCAGAAGTAAAATGTTTAATTCCGTCACTCGTAAAGACATGTCTTTTCAACAAATCAGTTTGTTTTCGGCAGCTGAGCGTCTGAAAAATAATTAAGAAAGAATGAAACAAAATATGACTAATATACGTTATTAAAATTGGGTGATTTGTTAAAAAGTTGAAATGATGAGTTTATACACTCTTAAAGGAAACTAGTGTTTGTGTGATATTTTATAATCGAAATATAATATGATAATTGGGAAGTGTTAAGTATGATTCGCTGTATACGTACATACATACATATATCTTTACATCTTCTCCTGATAATATTTGATTGGTAGAATAATTTAAGAGATCGCTAAGCCCCTGGGATACGAGGGGCCGGGGCCGCGGCAAACTTTTAAAGATATTATCCAAGAAGGGTTGAGGCGGCCTATGCGTCCTACGTGATCTGGTACGCCATCTGTCTTCGACGAACCGAAATTTGTTTATCTATAGTACAGTGAACCATAAAACATTACTTTGTGTTAAGCACCAGCTCGAACTTAAGCATTTTTTTCTATATCCTAATTTAAAATGGAAAACATGTTGATGACTGTGTAATTTATCTATAATAATCAAAATATTCAGAACAAATTAAATCTATAACATATCCAATTTCGTGAAAATTGTGAAATAAACAATTCTTGTATCAATTTTCATTAGTGTCTTGCATATCGCTCTAACAATTTTTATGAACATTTGTACATTAACAACGTTAGGACGTTCAATTCTGATACTCTTTTAACAAAATTATTCTTTTTTATACTTATATTTAAACCGAATACGACTAACGTTTACAATAGATAAAACTCATAGCAAGCTTAGTAAGAATTATTATTTCTCTTGAATCACTGTCGGAGTTATTATCATTAATTATTGTTTGACTATCAGACCTCAATTTCTAAGAAATATCTAAGTGTGACGATGAACAAGCATGCGCGTTGCTGAAATTTTATACCCTTAATTACTCTGCAGCTTATTTAAGAACTCAACAGTTTAAATTCTTGATTCTATCGTGAGTGACTATATATTTGATAATGTATGCGTAAAAAAGTCTAAACATATCATAGAGCCCGACGAAATGTGTCTTCGCAGGAAGCTGGACGTATATAAATTTATAATTTTCCACTGCATAAAGCTTACATTCGAATCATTGGTGTTTCCTTGAAGGGGCTCCGTGATAGTTGGAAACTTTGTATTATAACTTTGGACTGGCTTCAAATCCTACCCAGTAAACACATTTTGTATTTGACATTGTTTTTATAACAACTACAGAAAGAGAGAAGTACTACCGAGTCTTCTCGTAACCACGATCAATGCAACTTGGTCGAAACGTCGAGATAAATAAATTACTAAATGTGTTTCTCGCGATTAAGCCCCGTTTGATTTAATAACAATGTGTTCGAATCGCGAGAGTCTAAAAATTACAACTACAGAAAGTCGCGGAATTAACACTAAATACATTATATATTTTAGAACTTTAAAGTTACATACGAAGTATCGCTTTATAATATATCTCTATATATAAGACCATATCTAACTGGTTAGGTTAGTTTATAATTATAAGAAATGAAAATTACTAAAACATGGAACCCACTTCAACACTCAAAAGTCTGAAATAACTTGTTGAAATCGGTAACATAATAGTTCACAAAAGTAACTATCATCACAATATTGTGCTCATGGTACCGACTTCGACAAGGTTATTTTCATACTTTTGAGTGTTAAAGTCGGTTCCATTTTTTGTAAAAAAAAATATTTTACTTTTTTCAGTGACCTTTGCTAATCACGGGATTCATTGCCATTGTGTATGTTCTCTGATGTCTTCAACCGCAACTGTAATATCGTCGAGGTATGCGAAGCACTTTTCAGTTATGGGAGTGTAAAGCAAAAAGCGCTTTTCCTTTATCTTACGTTTTTTCAAAAAAAAGAACATATATACGGTCGAATTGACTAACCTCCTCTTTTTGAAGTCGGTTAAATAATGTGTGACTGTCTTGAGACATCTATTATTCCCGGCAGCTGAGGGGTTGTGTGTTATCAAGTATATACGTCTAACATCCACCATCTACTTTAAGTAGTCACATGTGCCTTCATCCCTCATTCAACCCACGAACTTGGGAACAATAAATTGCCAGTATCATGGAACCCACTTCAACACTCAAAAGTCTGAAATAACTTGTTGAAATCGGTAACATAATAGTTCACAAAAGTAACTATCATCACAATATTTTGCTCATGGTACCGACTTCGACAAGTTATTTCACACTTTTGAGTGTTCAAATTGGTTCCATTCTATGGTAAAAATATTTTTTTTTACCTTTTTCAGTGACCTTTGCTACTCACGGGATCAATTGTCATTGTGTATGTTCTCCGATGTCTTCAACCGCAACTATAATATCGTAGTTATGCGTAGCACTTTTCAGTTTTAGGGGTGTAACTTAAAAACTATTCTATTAAACAAAAAAAGAATCATCAAAATGGTTCATAAACGACGAAGTTATCCGCGAACACACATAAAAAAACATGAATGCGGTCGAATTGAGTAAACTCCTTTTTTGAAGACAGTTAAAAAATAGTTTATGCACTAGCTAAAAATCGGAAGAGTTCTAAGTTTACTGTTATCCTATTGGAGCGTTTGGCCGATGTAACGCGTTTTACAATGCTCGCTCATATTTGGCTCAGCAAATCAACATTGCTATTCAACTGCTCAATTATTTTAGCAATCAGAGTAAGCTATCACCTAGAAGCGGGTTGGAAAATTAGATTAGTAGATTAGTATTATTATAATGCTCATAAATATATGTGCTCATTCTCTTGCTATATAAATATAAGATGTATGCGTTAAATTGGAGAGGCATATGTCCAGCAGTTTTCTGTTGACTACAAACAGGCTGACGATGATGATAAAGACCTAGTTACATACATTACTACACATACATTACACACACAAATACACACATTCATAACACTTCCAGAAACACAACACACACACACACACTAAACAAGTCGTTTTTATAGCTGTTTATATTATAAATTATGTATTTACTTGACGTAAGCTAAGTCTTTTCTAGGAGAGGCCATTGGCTCCTGAAACACAGTCCCACTAGTTCAGGAGTCTTTGTGTTCACTATTTGTTTGTACACGAACTATGTCAATAAAGTGTTTTTGTATTTGTATTTGTATTTATAGATACTTTGTCAATTATGTGCTGGTTTATTTTAGGTTACATTATAATTAGTAAAAATATACACCTTTGAAGGTGTTTTAATGTTGATTGATTTAAAAAGTTGGAACAATCAATTTGACGTAATACTGATCGTATGAATGTCCGTCAGGATATAAGGATATGAGTTTTCCACCAAATCATTCCAAAAAAGATTTAATATATGTTTTCAATGAATTGAAGTTAAATTCCCTTTTTTCAAGAATTCTTTTGCAAAAAAGATTAAATATATATTTTCAATGATTTGAAGTTAAATTCCCGCTGTTGGTAATAACTTTTTGAGCTTTGTGAATATAGTTGAGTAACATCACACTAGGGGATACACTTCTATTTTGTGAGCTAGCTCAAGGTATCAGAATGAGCTATGGAGATAATTGTGCTTGCACTTTCTCTACGAGATCGAATCAGAAATGAGGAGGTACGTAAAAGAACGAAATTCACCGGTATAGCCCAGCGGATTAGTAAGTTGAAATGCCAATGGTCCGAGTACATATCTCGTAGAACTGATTGCCTATTCGTTCGAAAGATATCTTGTACAAACAGTTGTATAAACAGTTCTTATGTACCAACTAATTCCTACAAAAACTGAATACGTCCACACTGCTCACAATGGCAAACCCAATTTTCATTTTCAACTGTATAAACTCGTCGGCGACTAACGCCTTGTCACCCACATGGGTCTGAAGGGTGAATCTACATGAAAATAACCATATTTTTAAATTTGATTTGAGACTCGACCAAATGTTTGCTATTGAAAATAGAAAGGGAGAGTGACGGGAGAAAAATTCAATGGATCTAGAGACGCTGCACAATAGAAGCAGTGGACTTTAGAATAACTCGGGTGTTATTGAAAGGATTTTATTTTTCGAAGTAGTAAAATATAACGTACTGGTGTGATTTTATTAGATTTACGTGATCTGCCTCTAATGTATGTTTTATCACGTATTGTTATTTTGCGCGATTCGGAAACCAAAAAGCAATTTTTTCGTGCCCAGTTAGTCTTATTTTTGGTTCAGGATGTCTATGTTCTATGATAAATTTGTAAATTGTTAAGCGCTCAGATGAAAATTCCATTAGCGGTGATCTACCCAAGCTATAACGTAATAGTTTGTTCCTAATTATTTTATTGTAATATTTTGATGTGAAATTGAGTTGTGAATTATTGTTTCTCAAACATATGTTATCTAATTTTTCACTTTTTAGACATCCCACTAATATTGTAAATGTGACAGTTTGGATGGATGGGTTGATGTTTGTAACTCAATAACGCCAGAATGCCTGAAAGGGTTTGGATGAAATTTGCTATGTAGATACTACAGGCCCCGGAATAGCACATGAGATACTTTTCATCATCTTCATCATCATCATCAATCATAACCACGTGAGTAAAACCGCGGGGCCCAGCTAGTCAATAATAAATTCCAACCATCTCAAATTACACTATCCATTTCAGAGACGCAAACCGCCACTGGGCGATACCTTACATGTGCCGTCAGAGCTGTTTAAGTAAATAGTCGTGTCCCAATGGTCGCTAATAACCGAGCGTAGGCTCGCCCGAGGCGTTTTCCCTTGGCACTGGAAACTGGAAAACTTTAGGTACCTACAACACAGTGTGCACACATCTGCGCTGGCCACAGACCAAGTTTTGCCCCTTCTGCTACTTCTGCCAGTGTTGCGGTGGTGACGGCTCCCAGATATGTCATATTTGAACAACCCCGCCCTCCCTTACTCCCGAGCCGCGACGCCTTGCCGCTGTATTGGACATCTTGGGTTGCGGCTGATTGTACTTATGAGGAATTAGAGTTCTTGATACTTATGAACGATGTATGGAATATGTTAAAGATTCAAACAGATACTGAAATTAATAAATGCTTAAATATAATTTTGTTCAGATTTTTCTTCCTCTTTAAGTACTGTAACTGACCGTTTACAAAAGACTTTTCAGTTAAATACTTTGCAAGAGATATATGTGCGAAATTAATTTAGATAGCATGACTTACAAGTTAAATAAATACATAATTCTTACTCATAAGCGTATTATTCCTGTTCTTGATGTTTGGTCTAGGTTTTTGGGAATTGTCTTTCAAATCAAATCAAATCAAATGTCATTTTTTGTAAACACAGGTAATATACATGACTGATAAAAAAACGTCCGCTGTGCTTAGCCTTTCGGCATACGATATTATATACTATATACTATACAAAAGAATAAAATGGGATGAAATTATTTTTATGCTTACAATAATTACAAAGAAATAATAAAAACAATACAAATAAATAGTTTTAATTTAATAACTTAATTTTTCTTTATTAGGTACTCAATTGGTAAACTATTACTGGTGAGCCTTTTTTATGATAAATAATTATGTATAATACCTTAGAACATACACATATCATATCACTCATTAAATGTTACATATTAAAAGAGTAATTTAAAAGTATATTTTATTTATTGTAAAGTATCAAAACATATACAACGGACTCACTCAAGCTCCGTTCTTCGATATTGGAAGTAACGCAATATTGTAAGCGCAGTTCGAAGTATGGACAATGTACAAAGTTTTTAATGAACATCTTGACTGCATTTGTAAGATGCATTTATTGTTATTTCTTAAAAGTTTGAAATGTAATCAGTTCATTAGTAGATAATTTTCTTACTTATCAACTATTTGATTTCTTATTAAAACTCACGTTCATAATTATTTTACACGGTTTCTACGGGTATAACGTGGCACTTATCCTGATGAAGGCTTCCGTACAAAGCCGAATCAATTGTCGATCATGATATCGACTACGCGTAAGTGCCACGTTATACCCGTAAAAACAGTGTAAAGTAATTTTAATTTCTTATTTAGATTTTTAATTCGAATACAATGCCAAAGTATAAAATAAATAGTGTTATTCCAGGGTCTAAACTATCACCACACCAAATTTAATCGAAATCGGTCTAGCCATTTGTGCGTGAACGAGTAACAAACATACACAATACACGAATTCGCATTTATAATATTAGTGCTAATTATTCAGTTTATACATGAACCTTTTATCTCATTTATAAGGCGTGACACTTTGGACAAAATAACAATATTTTAGGCTCTATTGCTATGTTCCACAATAAATAGAGCTGCAAGGTGAAGTTACAAAAACGTATAACTAAATTACTATTTTTTTTTTTGCATAAATTAATAAGTGGAAACTGGAACGCTGAAACGCCCATTTCCGGGAGGAGTACGCAAAGATCTCGGATTTTTACTCCTTGCTATATCTTTGCTTTACACTCTTAATTTCTTTCTCTTGATTCTTATGTTTGAAGCGATGGCCGAAGTATACATCACCTGTCACACTGACGTACACTGTTTCGATCCCCAGCAACACCTTGAGCTTCCGGTGAATGTACACCAGTATCAAATTCCCAATTCCCAGCATAGTGGTAAGGTACTTTCCACTACCCGCCTGGCTCGCTACCACCCTTAAGTTTGAAAAACTGTCACCAAACACATAGTGTGTTCAGCAGTCCTTGAGAGCCAGAGAGCATTCTAGGTCTAGCGTGATAACATCTTCGACCACATCGTTACTGATCATCAAGTGAGAGACTGGTCAAACACTACATCTATACAGTATAAAAAAATCCAACCTAATATTACAAATGTGTAAGTACACACATATGTATAGTGTATAACAACGTATCACTCTCGGATACGGTAATTTTTAATTGTTAGAACTATAAGTAGAATACACATGATATGTGCTTGAAGACATATATACATATGAGTTAGCCTTTGTTTTTATGAGACTTTTCTGTACTTGGCTCGTTCATTCAAGCAAGCACTATTTTCTAAAGACAAAATGCAAGCGTATTGGATAAGTTATATAGAATTGGATTATAAGATAAGGGAAAATCAGACCTTTTAAGCAATGCTTAAATATTGCAAGAATGGAAACCGAACAAGGATAAGCCATTCGAATTCAAGTCCACTGCACATAATCTCAAACACGGAAATAAACTTACACCAAGAGCGTTTCGAATTCTGATCCTTCCCACACTTACCTACTTTAAAGCACGTCTGAATTCTAGGAAATCCTTTTAAATCAGCGGAGCGATCCAGCCTTCCCAGCAGTCCCCGCTCAGAGTGACCGCGTCCTGATTCCATTAATACCTCAACCTCCCAGCCTCCCAAACCACCCCCTTTCTCGAGCAAAAGCAACCTGACGAAAGTATCTCGTAATCTAAGCTGGACATCGCTATAATGACATTATAAACCATTGCCACTGACTACAATTCGCTTTTAGAAGGGCATTACGAACTTCAACACATTTAATCTGAACCCCATTATGTTGTGAGGACACTAGGGTAGTCCGAACATAGGGCTGATATAATGTCTTGTCAATGTTTTTCAGATATCCATTATGATGTCAATGTGACCGAGAATAAATAAGCATTGATTCAACTGAATGGGAGTTGTCATGATCTTATGGACTGTATATTTCTTTAAACCAGGGTTTTGTTAGTTTAGTTGTGGTAGAAGCAGTTTGTTATAGGGCTTAAAACTTTCAAAGTACATTATTTGTTGTAGACGATTTTACTGACGTATGTCGAGTTAGTACATCCAACAGCTTTTTGGAATTACTTTATCAAGTAAAACATGCAGATTTAGTGTATGTTTATATACGTAAAAACATACGTGATTTAATGTAAATTATAGAAAATGCATGTATGGAAGCACATTTTGATGACCACTAAAAATAATATTTAATTCTAGGGCGCGACAAATTAATACCAATTTTAAACGACAACTTATCGTCTTTTAGTGCCAATACATCCCATAGGTCAACAATTTATATTACACTTTTATTTTTTCTTTAGTTTCTGACAGTGAGTGGTAAGTTAATAGATTACAGAGTTTTGCAAATCACAATTCAAACACTCGCGTTGAGTTTAATTTTTGAAAATCGTTATTTTGAGTAAATTTGGAATTAATAGTGTAACAATTTAAGGCTTTAATTTGGCCAGACAAACTATCACAATGAAAGGTGCATTATAAAATCGTTCGCATATTTGTAATATCTTTAAACCTACGATACTTTACATTATGTTAGTTTATGTAGATTCACTCCAACACGTCCAAACAACTCCCAAAAACTTAACAGAGATAAAGTCTTGGCAACCCTATACCGCAAGACAAGGGTTGGCAGTTGAAAACACGTCTGGGACGGTAGTGTCCACAGTCCACCGGACCGCAAGGCATTTGTGTAAAGCAATTATCGCGTCTAATGTGGCCGGTCTATAAGACACAGCGGCCTTAAAACGTCTCAACCCTGGTCTTAAAGCTCTAAAATAAACGCCTTTATAGAGGCAAGACATTCTTGAGATACTGACCGCAGTGCATTCCACTACAGGAATTTCTTGCGTTTTAATGTAAGATTTTATAGTCAATATGCAATCTCGGGGTTAAATGCCTGAGAAGCTGCGGAAATTCTGTGATGCTAAACATTTCTGTTAAGTTATTAGTATGGTGAAAATATGTGTAAATGTGTATATATGTATCGAAAAGAGAAAAAAAATCGATGATATTGTGGGATCAGAAATGTAATCTTTCTTATGGGCTTAATATTCTTCTTAGTTAAAACTATGCAAAACAGAAATACTTTTACAAATACTGTTATTCTAATATATATATTTATCTATATATGGTAATCTAAGAATACTTTTTCACGTTATTACAAACCTATTTTTCAGATTTACGGATTAACGATTATATTGTACTTCCGTTAAAAACACAGACACAAATCTTTTTTTATAAAATGAAACGACTTATTTTACCTAAAACTATCCTTGGGTCCGAAAAATTTCATATAACTCATCTAATATTAGAAATATCGTTGTAAGGAGTTAAGCTAATTTGAATTTGAAATTCAACGGAAATAGAATAAGAGCAATTTGAATTTGAACGATTTTAAGTTAATTTGTCTAATAATTAAGATATTAAAAAAATATGCTGGTGAGACAAGAATATTTAGATTTTTACTGTGGCTTTTAATTAATTGTTGCACAAAACGAAATAAATGTAAAATAAATATATGGTTATAATAGCCTTTTTGTTCAAATTCAAATTCAAATTAAAAATACCATGCTCTATGAACATAATCCATGTAACAATATATAAAAATATGATCATTGTTTTATGGATAACACAGACAAGACAGAAGAACAAGAGTGTATCTATTGACATATTTCCTATCAAGATAATCAAATGAAGCCAACAACTCCACCCAGTTGAAGCATCCAATAATCCGGGCAACATATTATTTATTGTACCAATATCGGTGAGGTCTACCCTTGCCTAAATGGTTATCGTTTAATTACCTACGATCGAGATACAATGGCAGGACAATAGTGGCACAATGGCTAATAAGAAACGTTGCCTCAGCACTATTCACATGATTTATAGGATATTTGCAAGTTTCTTGGAGATTATCTTAATCAATGGGTTATTGTAGGGAAGGTACTTTATAAGGAGCTTAATTATTGTGCTTAAAAGTATGTACGTGACCATGATTAATATGTCGAAACGTCGATGTTGGTTAAAAATATTTTGGTACTTTTATTACCCAAATATTTTTAACCAACATCGAAAACATCGTGTGCGAACCCTTCCTAATAATATTATAAATACGAAAGTTTCTGTGTATGTGTGTATGTTTGTTACTTTTTCACGCTCAAACGGCTACACTGATTTTGATGAAATTCGGTAAAGAGATAGTTTAAACCCTGGATTATCACATTGGCTACTTTTATGCCGGAAAAAGTATAGTTCCCGTGGAATAATTGAGGTAACGGTATAACTGGAACCCACGCGGGTGAAACAGCGGGATGCTACTAGTGGACCATATAGTCTATAACATAAATTCGTTTAGCGAAAGTTAAACACATTATATGCTATGCACGTTTTAGAGTTGCAGTTTTTAATACGCTTTTATTAGCTTCATCGACGAAATAACATCGACCTTCAATGAACATTTTTTGAATGAAATTATTCAAAGCCTGACTATACTCTTATATAATTGAAAATTAATATTTGTTTAATATTACCCACAAATTAGTTACAACGGTCAAATTTAATACGAATCGAAAGTATGAAGCCTATAAAATATGCAAATGTTGTTTATTTTTTTCCTGGCGTAGCTACTGGGATGGCAGGTATAAACAGATATGATGATACTGGCTATTTTCACCAGTGGATGCTGTGATCTGGCCGCGTAAACTCACCTGAGGATGAGCATTATACATGCCCGAAACCTAGGTCAAAACTTCGACTATAAACGTGAATATATATAATAATATTTTCACTTATTTGTACCTAAATCTTATATTAAAATAGACGCTACACCAATGCAAACACGATGATATAAGGTTGTCCGCAAAATGTCTGGTTTGAATAACGGTTATTGAATTTTAAAAAAGGATATCGTATGCGATATCATGCGATCCATCCTTGCGATTAATTTGAAACTTTGCACGCTAATTAGGGCCGTTAGCGTTGCAGTAACTAAAATAGTTTTTCCTAATATCCTTACTATGATCTCCAGAATTAGCTATTTTTTATTTCGGCTAACTAAAAAAGTGTGTTTATCTAGTTTTCAAACTATTATTATCTATTCAATTATGTATTTAGGATGGGGGTGTACCTATGAAATATTTATTTTAGATATTTCATCACATCATCATAGAGATGAGGTGGAACAACATCCATCCAATTAATCACTTAATTTAAATACATAGTATTCTCATTTATGAGCGTACGTCTTAAATTAAGTTATACGTTTCAGCATAAATAGATTTTTTATCAAAATTATTAGTCATAAAGTCATATAAAACGTCATAAAGGCAGATATAAAAAGACCACCGGGAAGGTAGATCGAAATTGCAAAATCCCAGACAAAATTTAACCGAAAAGGCCTCAAAAGGAACGAGAGTGAAGAAAGACAGAGGAGTAGGTGCTAGAAATATAGAATATAATATAATTGTTATTTCTGTCAACTCTTCCTGGGATCAATGTCTAACGGACGGTAAATTCTATCACTTATCAGCCACATTTTCAGACCGAACATAATATCACGAAGTAATTATTATATTAAGAGAATTTGTAGGTATTCCCAACTTGTAACCAACAAACTAAGTTCTAAAAGCCGAAGGTAACAGTAATGTTTACGCAATCGAATGCGGGAAGTAGAACGTATTTCTAATGCAGATGAAAGGCTTCAGATTAGAGATGGGACGAGTTGCCTTTTGGTCGGTTGGTCAATCAGTAATTAACAAATATATCATTACTTCGGCCGCGTTTGTCCAGAAATTGGTTAAAGCTCGTCTAATATAAGTGATACCGTTATATGGAGTTAGAAGAATTTTAATTTTAGTGGAAGTAGAATACGAGCTTTTCTCAATGAAGAATTTTAGTTAATTTTAGCTAGTTCCAGTGGTTAATAGAGTGAGGGTCTCTTTTAATTATACGTATTCATAAGACATTTTATTGTAAGTATTTTCTTACATAATGATCTCTTTTTTGGCAAATACACACATTTTAATAAATTTGAAATTCAATGTTTTCTAGCGCTTCTCGGCCAAATATTAAATATAACAATCAAAATTGTAAGTGTCACATCTCTATTTTATAAATAATTGATTAACTATTCGAGACGATGCAAGGTCCGCCTTGAACATTCTCAATCTTTGTGTTATTCAAATTGAACAGACCCTACATTTGTATGACAAGAAAGGGTAAGATTGAGATTAGGACATGATAATTTGAGTCATAGACATTTGTGTGCAAGTTCGTAGGAAGGAACAATCAATACATTGACGCAATGAGTTATAAAATGTCTGTCTTTGTGTTTGTATCTATAAAACATTTCTATTTATGATAGAACGTGAGTTATTAAAGCAAAGTTTAGCTTAGTAAACCAGTTACTAAGATATTAAAAAAAAGCGTAGAAGCATGACTTTAGACTAAAGTTTCTTTTTCTATTACAATACCCCAAAGGTTGTGTCTAGTACTCGATCACATGTCACTTTGAGTGTGGTTAATTCTGTAGTCGCAAAAGCCTCTAGATCATTCAACAAACGGTTTCTTAGGTTCAGCAGCTTAGTGACTTCAATCCAAGCTACAGCATCCGGTTCAACTTTTCTGATAAACTTTAATATAATATAAGACCTTAGATTTTTCTTGTAAATGTTTTGTAGTTGAACTCTTGAGAAATGTCAATGTCATCACGGAGCTCGTTATTTAGATAAAACTTGCAACGCTTCTTAAAAAATGATGCAGCTACTGCAGGTCAACTTCAAACAAATTTTGATTGAATGCATGAAAGACAACTGTTTCATACTCCATGTTTTTATTCAATTCAAAACATCGCGTTGCACCGTCTTCATCAATCATACCATCAGTTACGATGTACAGCAAGTTGATTCTATAAACCTCTCCGGGAATAATATATTTCCAAATCCATTGGATAATACTTTCTAGTTCTGTCCTCGTCCTCCCCGTTTTACAGTCAGTGTGTTTGTCTAATTACGTCTTCATCTACTTGAGAACACAGGGAATTCTAGTGCAAATAAATTATTTTGAATTCTGTTTGATAGTCGGAAATCAATAGCTCTTTTTCAATTTTTTCCACGTCACTTTTGAATTGTTTCAAAGTCTCCATGCCGTTGGTGTGGTAGTACCGTTCTCCTTACGTTGAACCCGAAAAATCCTTAGCGTAAATGTAGTAGTTGAAGGTTTTGAAGAATGTAATTATTAAAAATTTACTAGCGTGGACAATGTGCCCACAAATATGAATTAAATTAATTTCACATTCCCACATTAATTTATACCTTCTTCATACTGGCTGACGCAATAACTACTACAGCATGTTTGTGGTCGCATGGGGTATAACAATAGTATTATCCGTGCTCACACTATCAAATGGAAAATGACTCAAACCTTTGTTTTCTGCGGTTGGATTGGAATAATTCTAAATAAGTATTAGTATTTGAAATAAAGAGCGCTTGTTTGCGTAGTCTGAAATACTTTACTATTAAATGCTGGCAATAACCTTCGAGTCATGTTCTTGCGTATTAAAAGGCAGGACCGGGTTCGATTCCAACGTAACGTCAAATATTTTTTCAATTATATTCCCTGCATTGAATCTAGCTTTCTTCTCCGTCTATTGCATTTAGTACTATTTTGCATTTAAATGATCGAAAATTCTACAATACCAACCAAGTTTGACGATAGTCCTACTCAAAACTTTACTAACACAACTGGTTTTATTTACTCAATAAAATTTTTTATAGTGTCGTGATAATGACTTTTTCATCAAAACTCCTAACATCTAACATTTAAGATTTTTATAGATATCGTGTTAAATAAAAAATCAAAATATTTATTATTCATTCATTTATTTGAAATAAGAGCACACAATAAATTGAAATAAATAAAATTGCAATAAATTTTAAGGACAAAATTATTTATCACCATAATAAACATCATCAGATGAGACCACATCATCTGAGATCTCTGATGATGATGATGATGATGATGATAAATATTTTTTACGTTTTGATTCTTCCTTCCATGATGATGATGATGATGATGGTGATAAATAATTTTTATCATCATCAGATGATGATGATGATGATGAATCATATGATGATGATGATGATGATGGTGATGGCGATAAATATTTTTTATCATCATCATCAGATGAAGATGAATAATCAGATGAAGATGAATCATATGATGATGATGAATCATATGATGATGATGGTGATGGTGATAAATAATTTTTATCATCATCATCAGATGAAGATGAATCATATGATGATGATTAATCATATGATGATGATGATGGTGGTGATAAATAATTCTTACGTCTTGATTCTTCCTCCCATGGGTCGTTAGCACCATGATTCACTTGTATTAAATATGTTGATCCAGTATTTGCTATCGGTCCGGGTTCTCTTCCCGTTATATTGCCAAAATCGCCATTGAAAAATTCTCTGTTTTCATCGTCCTTTTGCCCAAGGCCTGTTGCAATGAAAAAGACTAATTACATGAAATTCAATGTTTTTAAACTATTTAACTTACTGAATTACAATACTCACTCATCGCTACAAGAAGAACCAAAACTAGTGCGACTTTTCCAAACATTATTGCAGAGCTCCGAAAATACAACTGAAAATGTTTTCCAGTTTCGCCCATTTTATACCATCAGCCATACAGCGTAAACAATAAATTTCGGTGTAAATAGTTAATATTATGTGACATGCGTTAAGTTTCATTATTCCATTGAATAATTAGAGCCATTGTTATGGTAATGAAGGATTCGGTTTTAGCCTCGTAATAATAATTAGAGTTACTTATACAGTATAAAACAATCTGTAACTTCGCTCAACGTCTATGAGTTTGTTATGTCTAAAAACTATCCACCATTTATGAATAATTTAGCATATAACAATCGATAGAAAAAAAAACAAAATAATAATTACAATGTCTTGTGACAGACGTACTTTTACTTTCACAATTGATATGAATGTAGAATTTGGTTTCAGCTTCAGAGCAAAACTTGGTATTATCATGAGGAATATACCAGTTTTTTTCGGTCAAGAATACGTATACATGCAAAAAAAACTCTGATAAATATTTGCTAATCCAGTTGGAAAACGAATTTGTTTTCTAATATAGAGTGAGTTTATTTATCTTCTGTAGCTCAACGTTCGAGCTGGTTTTCTTTAATCCAGTTCAGTATTTTCTTACAAAGGAAACTATTTTTAGGTTATTAACTCCTCAAACGCAATCATAACTTGTGCGGCGTAGAAGCTTGTGGTATTTACTTAGAAAAACACTTTTTCTTCTTTTCTTAATAATTTTATGGTTCTTTATTTGGCATAGTCTCTACTAAACATCAATATGTCTGACGTTCTTACTTTTTGAATACTTTTTACACATGTTGTTTTAATTCAAACAAAAATTTCTTAATCATCAACATATATAATTTAGATAAAAATTATGAAAATATATACATTGAAGACACACTATTCGCAATGTGGTTGAATATATAATAAGCATGAAAATATATCTAATTCTATATTAACGCGCGCGCTTGCGCTCGTAACTTATACTAGTATCCTTTAATAATGATGATAATGAATCACGTTATAAATACATGAACAATTATTTTGTTTTTCTCGGTGCAGCGCAGGTATGAAATCGTACACCCCACGCGTCTCTCAATTCGTCGCTCGCATTTTACATGATATGATATGGTCACAGGAGAAACAATGATGGATTTACCATTTCTGGATCCTCTGCTAGTAGTCCTCTGGAACTTCCACTTGGACGACGTCCACTGGATGCTGAATGTCCTGCCCTGGAGAGTAGTAGATCGCCCTATCAGAACTGGTCGAAGTATTCTAGCTGTAAGTACCTGAACGACTATAGTTTAATTCATTTTTCTAGTCAGAATAATCAAATAACTTGTAGTTAGAGCTAGATGCTGATTCCTATTTTCTCTTTCAGTGGATTGTCGAAATTGGCAACGTCCAACAATTTCTGGAGACCACTAGAGCACCGCTCAGTACGTCTATTAAAATACTGCGGTTTTTGGTTAATTATTTTGAATAAGTCTTAATCTATTTCTAAACAAATTGACATAAGCTTCTTATCACATATTGTTATGCAAATAATCTCTCACGTCTATTGCGTTTCTAATTTATGAAACTAATGAGTGTTAATAGGCATAACATTAGCATACTCGTATAATCCGGCTTAAAATTTTGCATTGAAAATATATCCTTACATCTATGTAAGGATATATTTTCAATGCGAAATTTTATATAAAAAAATGTTAAGCTATTTTTTAAATTTCTACATAGAATGTTAGCCTGTTAAAGAAAGTTGGTTCCTCGCTACTAAAATGTAATAAATTTGAACTAATAAGTTGTTAGGGTCAAACACGTGTCATTGCAAAGTCACAATGCAGTGTTGAAAACACGGTTAGTATTGAATTCGAATATAAATTCTGGTCCGAATAACCTCTATCTTTCTAAACGTTCTATCAACCATATCTCCAAAACGCTTACGCAGTATAAGTGGACAACAAAACAAACCATAGACGAGTCAGCTCTCGTAATCTCTGGATCTAATGAAACAGTCAGCTGCCGCCGCGACGAACAACTTTTCTTATCTACAAAACACTTATCATAAGAACTACGCCCGACTGGGGTGAGAACGTTGAGAGATGCTTGTAGTGGACTGCCAAAACATACGTGTAATGATCAGCGTTTGTGTTATTATGCTAAACAATTTGAGCCCTGTGGTTTCACTCGCTTATATGATTTCTTATTAATAAACAACATTGTAACTTTCATTTTAACACATTAGGGGATAAAACTCCAATAAATCCTTTTAAGTTTTTTTTTTTTTTTTATACTATTTAGATCCACTATCTCGCTTGACGGTCAGTGAAAAAGTGGTCGAAGATGTTACTGATATAGAATGCTTATTCACTCTCAAGGACTGCTGCCTAAACACACGATGGGTTTGGTAACAGTTTTTTCAAACTTGAGGGTGGTAGCTTGCAAGGCGGGTACTCGGAAGTACCACGACCATGCAAAAAAAGTCCTCACACCATTTTCACTATCGTACACAATTTTGAGTGGCTTTAGCGGCTTAGACTCTGTGTTGTTAAATCAGCCAATGAATCACGTAGAACAAAGATGTATCTGCTGCAGCTATTATAGTCAGTGAAATTTTTGGCTGCTAATAAGTAGTCTTTAATAGTGTAATGCGGCGCAATGACTCATACGCATGATGCCACGTAGAGATCGTGTGAGTCATTTTAAATTCGTGAAAGTCACTTGAATCTGTGTTAGGTAACGTATCGTTATGCCCCCAGTATTACGATATCCTCAGGCGACAATGATCGCTTACCATTAGACGGCCTATCTGCTTGTTTGCTGCTTATTACATAAAAACAGCTATACGAGTTCTTATATACAAAATTTATTACATATTAACTATAACCGGTTCATGTACACACACGCATACATATATATACTTACACAAACATTCTTAAACATGTGACTTTTACGTAGGTACATAATTTTTATATACCTAAATTGCTTTATTCTTTCTACAATATATAGTAATTTATAATGCCTCAAAGTTCGGCTATTCTATTACACAGTCATTATAGTACATCTTCACTCAACATCAGGTGAAACGGTGGTCAAACGCAAGACATTTAATAAAACTTGTTGCATGTCAGTAATTTAATAAAGCGGTAGGCACTGTTTGAGCTACTAATATTCAATAAGATGTACCTATCTATTTCAACAAGAAATAAATATTTTATATTTTGTAACGTGAGAATGTTGAGAGATAGATTCCGAGGCATAGGCGTGTTTTCGGGTTTGTGATATTTTTAAATATAAAAAAGTTTGTATGGGTTTATGGTTGATTGTTTTAGATTTGGATGAAATTTGGTATGTAGATACTTCTGGTTCCGTAACACAGTAACACATAGGCTACTTTTCATAATCATCAATCATCACCACGCGGGTAAATGCGCTGGGCGCAGTTAGTTTAATATAATTTTATTTCAGTGACCTACTAAACTAAATGCAGAAAGTTTTAAAACAGCTGACATTCTAGTAAAGTAGTAACTTAAACCATGAATGTCAAAACAGAGTAAATCTAAATATGCATGAATGTATAAACGAGTACTTTTTTTTAAAAGCGCGACGCGAAGTACTTGTGGCTGCACCCATCTGAAATCATCCTTATATACATTCGAAGCGTCGCTGATTTTAGACAGATATAATTAAAATACGAGTTTTGCTCGTAGTGGACTTACTCATATTTGAAATACTAGTAGCGGCCTGCAGATTCACCCACGTGGATTACGGTTTTCCTGCTACCTCAATTATCCCACGGGAACCGGTTTTTTCAGAGATAAAAGTATTCTACGTGTTATTTCGGGGTCTAACCTATCATCGTACCAAATTTAATCTAAATCGGTACAGCCGTTTGAGCGCGCAAGAGTAACAAGCATACACATAAACAAACTTTCGCCTCTTTAATATTAGTGGGAAGTGGGATTCTGGTCAAATGGGTTATGCAACATAATTATGCAGCCACAATTTAGGTACAAAACTGAGTGCTTCCGCGTTTCCCCTGTACTTCAAGTCTTAGTATCCAAAATTTGTCTTAGGACTACAATCGTTAGACCAAGTCAATGTCCTTGAGTCGAAGCGATGATAGGTTCAGCGGGGGGAGCGTTGCCTGTCAAACCCCAACAACAGCTTAAGCTTCCGGTGAAGGTAACACCGTTATCAAATTCCCAGCATGGTGGTAGGGTACTTTTGAATACCCGCCTGGCTAGCTACCACCCTCAAGTTCTAAAAACTGTCATCAAGCACATAATGTGTTCAGGCCGCAGTCCTTGAGAGCCAGTGAGCATTCTAGGTCTAGCGTGGTAACAGCTTCGGCCACATCGTCACTGACCATCAAGTGAGATAGTGGTCAAATGCTAGGTCTATACAGTTTAAAAAAAAACAATTTTAAATTCCTTCTGTGGACCCTATCATTGGCCAGCGTTGCTGTTCATATTAGTTAATACTTCTGTATTTCTCTGATATAAAGGCCTAAACACAATGAACGTATTGGGCAGATTATGCAATTATACTATTCATTTCATTGCTGAATTTTTTATAGAGTCGATAAGATACCTTTTATGGTGATTATTTTAGTGCGTGCGATAGTTGTTTTTTTTGTTTTTTAATCGCTTACGCTCATTTACAGTAAGTATGTGTACCAGGCTCCAACTTTTAAAAGACGATGTTTTTAATATTTTCATTATTTCAGTTTTTGTACAGCATATTGAATTTGGATTATTTGTTTGGTTGTCGATTAGATTTCAGATAGATATTCGTTAGCCTATAGACATATCGTAAAGTGCAACGGCCTCCCCTCGCATAATTCGGTTATTAATCCGCAAACTTTGATCAAGTTGACCCCGGCCGGAGTTCATCGATCCGACGCGACTTTCACCCGGATCATAAACTGAGCCACCCACTTTCAAAACTGAAAAAAAAGCAGTTCCCAACTCACTTCAAAACTAAGTCTTCCTAATCACGCGGCGCGAACAAACTTCGACCAAGTTTTTTTCCAAGTTCAGTTGAAGTTCATCGATGTGGGGATCGTTCACCCTGGACTAGGAAGGGACACTTGCATACGACTCCAACATCGTCGGGCCTTTGAAACAAAATGTGGAGCAAGGTTGGCCGAGATTACTTTCGACGGGAACTTTTCGCGGATCGATATGAAAGTCAAAAGTTTATTAACGACCACAGCGCGACACCGCTCATAAAACGAACTTTATCTACGGCTCGCGCTTCATCCAGGCTTTAATTACTCAGTGGCTATACCCGCTCATGAGACGACAGCACGATTGAATCATCCGGCGCTCCATCGTTACTCGCTCAAAGGAACCTTTATTTACTTTACATATCAGAGCCCGTAGCTAACGAGCGTAATACCTGCTCAGCATTCGTATTCACAAAAGGTTTTTCTACCTACGCCAACAGCGGGCGTAAAATAGGAGGCGAGTCTGGAAGGAGGCATAAAGGAGAAAATAAAATAAAGACGGTGCCAGCGAACGGATGCGAGGTCCGTGAAAAAAGTACGAGGAAAGCAGGCTTAATGGTGTGGCGCAGGTGAGGTAGGCGGGGTCGGGTGGGTGGTTCGCTTGGATTGGTCGGTGCCGCCCAGCTGGGAGCACGCCCCCCTCGCACCCCCTCCCGGGCGAGGCGGCCCCCCTCTCGTCCCCGCGGCCACCGGCTATCGGCCACCTACAGCCACCCAGCAAGCTATGCCTGTGTCGTGAATTAGTTTGCCAACTCTCTGTCTATGGCGGAGCGAGGCTGTAAGTATGGACGGCGGGCTGAATAATCGATAAAGGTGTTTATTGAAAACGGGTAAGGCCAAAGCTCTTTATTGCTTCTTTATTATTAAATCAAAAGACTGGAATAGCCGAGTGCTCTCTACGAATACGCGAAAACACACTCTTCTTCCATTTTCATTTACTGCCTTTGCTTACATAATGTTCTCCAAAGGATGACAATATACGGGAATATTACTTCACCATCCAAAAACTAAATAACCCAATTACCCATTTACATTAAATAATATTTCTTTCTCTTTGTAGTAACCCTGTATAATATATATGACTATGAAACTCGGAGTCGAATAATATTCCAAAATTCCAAGGTCCAGTTTCACGCCAACTAATTAAAAAATAAAATTATTAAATAATTGCGTTCTTTAAAAATGACAATAAACTGACTTCTTGTGGCGTGAACTTTTTTAACAATTTCATCACAGCCGTTTTATTTTAGCATATTTTATTCACAATAAGCAAGAATGTGATTTATTTTATTAATCAAGGTTTAATACAAGATGATTTATTATTTTCTTACACTTCCGATTTGATCATTTGACCATTATATCACTTGATGGTCAGTGACGGCTGAGAGTGTTTCTCAAGGACTTCTATCTGAACACACTATGTGGTTTGTGACAGCTTTTTTATAGGTGGGTACTGACTGGCGTTAGGGAGTGTCCAGATCTGACGAATGCGCCGTACGCGCCCCGTTCGCGCGTATTTGTTGCTCGGGCGTCCCGGATGGCGCGCGTATAGCGCATTCGTCATGTCTGGACACAGCCTTACAGGGCGTAATGTAACGTGCTACACAGCGAGAGTTCATGCAGTGAGTATAGGAAAAAGTTCCACTGTCGGTTTTTTACCGAATCCTTTGAGAGTTACACGCTTCAGTCACTACGTCTTAGCGAATCGTCAAGAGCACACATGGCAAAATAGAATCGACAGCCAAAAGAATATCTTCCAAAAATTATAATTACGTATTAGAAAGATCTTTTATGAAAAGGTGTAAAGCTTGCATAAGAGCAGGAGTAGGGCAATTTGAACATTTGTTATGATTTATTGTAATACATATTTTTTTGTCATACTTGTTTTATTTCCTTTCCTTTAAGTATTACCTTTGACAAATAGAAGACAGCAAACAATAACAAAAAATAACATGTTCGTTGTTCATGTGTTTGCCTCGCTCACACAGCATTGAATTCATCTGAAGCCGAGCAGGTAGTAAAATCTAATTTTTAGGGTCATCAGCTCTACTTATCTAATGAAAACTCTAAAAAACATCTACAAATAATTTAGCTACTCTGTAATGAAACGCCTACTCTTACACATTAATGGTTATAGGTCAGTAATTTAGCGGCATAAAGTAGATAGTATGCTAATGTTTTAGAATCTTTATGATGTGTTATATATCGATATAATAATTACATACCATTTATACCTCGTCCAATGTACATGAGTCTATGACAAGGGTGTCCTTGTAATAGAAACATGGAGACAACCCTTAGCGCGTAATATTATTATAACGGTTTCTGCGTCAGGTCGCTGCGGTTGTTTGCATAATTTACTGCGTTGTCAGGGTGATCTAATAAAAGTTTAAATTACATTCTTCTTATTTTGATGTTTCTTGACATTGGTCATTATCCGATTTATTTATTTATTGCCTTCTCCACATACACTTAGGACAAATGTAGGATTAGAGCAACACGTGAGTTCTCCACTTTTTCTAAAAAGAACTCAGCCTTTTTCCTCCGTCCTATGGCTTGATGCTAACTCTGCCTGTAAATGTTATTTTTTGGATTACTGCCCACTTCAAAGGGCCTAGTTTCGGGAGAAAATATACATCTCACGGCAGCTTAACTAGGCAGGATCATAAGAAAAATATAATGATTGCATCTGTTCATACATATGAAAAAATACCTAATCATTTATTTTAAAGAGAAGCCTATAACCGTTTCATCTTTATACCAAAATACCATTATCATTTCAGCACGCTAAAAATAGGCGTGAAAGTATCAGAAACAATAAATAAAACCACTTCTACATAATGTATAATATTCAGATAAGATAAATAGTATATGAAATTAGCCCAATTAGCTAATTTAAAATTAGTTTGAGGTAGTTGAATTCTTATAAAAATATTTTTATTTTATAAAGCTAAAATCTAATTATACAATAACAATAAGTAAGCTTAAAACAGCACAGAGATGGTTTTAGCGTACTCATAAAATATAGTACTATACTTTGTTATATGCAATGTAAAAACGAATGTATATAATTTATTTAATAGTTAAGTTAACCTCGGTGGTCCCAACATGCAAATGTTACCGTTAGTGACATAGTATAAGTATCTACTGTTTCAAATTGTACTTTCATGCAAAAATTAAAAAAGTAGCGCTCCTTAGTTGTAAACGCATGGGTATACACAGAGCTACACAGAGAAGCAGAACGAGAGCTGCGACGAACTACTTAGAAACTTGGAGCTATTAATGTTACAAAAATTCATTGTCTTCAATAAACCAGCGAAATACCCCTTACTTTCATTGGTAAAAAATAAACAAATTTTGCCATAAACTTGACATCAATCGTATCACTTTCGAAATCGAACGCTTCACTCACGGAAAGGTAACAAAACCGTCGAGTACTGAAAAAAATTGTGATACACCCCGGGCCATTGTCCACCGACACAATGCCTTTACGACACCGGGCAAATAACGTGCAGAAAAATGTAAAAAACGTACACAGTTTGCGGGTTCCGGGTAAACACGTCGACGTACCCCTTATTGAGTTGATCTGGCCATTTGTACGGCCCTCGCCCTTTGCATACGGTAAAAATGAAAAAAGAAAGTTGGCTTGCGAATTCAATTTCCAATATCCATTTTTGACGTGCCGTGATTAGAACGCAGTTTGGTCGTTAGCAGCGCGTTTTGACCGGCTACGGAAAGGTTTCGTTTACTTCCATTTTTCGAGAGATATTGATTGCAAAATCTCTATACCTGTTTCTGTTCTGGCTCCTCTCTATACCTGTTATTGTTCTGGTTGTTTTTATTTCAAATTCGTAGAAAAGTTACGTAAGTCCTTCGGAAATACTAGATAGACATGAATAGATACAAATAAAGACAATGTAATACAAATGATTTTTCTAAGTATTCTCGGACTAATTTGTTAATATTTAGCTTGCGGCTTGATATTTTAATTCAGTACAGAAAAAAATATGACACTAAAATATGTTTGTTGGCATTATTCCGGTCTGTCACGCGTTAACATACGAAAGAGAAACACGTAAATGTATAAAACACGGGAATTTATCACGTAGTTAGTCAGAGGGTTTCGACCACATTCGGTGGCCTTTTTTACGGAGCCCTCACGGACGCGGACTACTACTCATATTTTGATAAATGTATTTGCTTCTTTAACCCTTTTTAAGCTTTGACAGTTATTTCAGTGATAACATTTCCACAAACCAGATATTATTTTAGTAAAAGAAACGAAACAAGGAAATCCATAATGAAAACCAATAAAGCCTGCAATAAAATGTATTAGCTGGCAAAAACGATAGAACACCTCTTAATACATCTCGTGAGTGTCTTCAAATAGTCATGTTGTAATAATAAATATATCATAGTTATCCCTTAGGGACAGATAAAAGGGAAAATAAAGCAAATCGGTCCGTTTTCCGGAAGGGTCGCGAAGAAAAACGATTAATATTAACTGAAATTGTTATTGGGCCTTTTATTGCCAGGATTTAATATTTTTATGAGCGTTATCGAAAGAGTTCGCCTGTCGATTCAATACTCGTTAAATTTGAAGGTGGTTGTTAATATTGAAATTATTGTCCTGGTAAGTTAATAATTTTCATGTCGCAGCATAGGTATATTTTATTTTCAATAGATCATGGCTGTAATAAAGTTATACAAATGCCGACATTACGATCTGTTTTATTAAAGTACTACCTGTGATTATTTTATGTCAAATGTTTATGAAATGAATGGCAATATTCTGTATATTATTGTATAATTGAAGAACAAAAACTTAATTATACTTAATATTAACATGCATACATTAATATTTAAAAAAAATGACCAAAAAATGGAACCGACTTCAACAAGTTTTTTCACTCTTTTTAGCGACCTTGAGTAATACATGGGATCAATTTTCATTGTGGTGTAGGCATGTTCACCGATGTCTTCGCCCGCTACTATAATATCGTCTAGGTATAAGCACGCACTTTTCAGTTATTTTTGTGTAACTAAAATACTGCTTTTCCGATTTTGTAAAATTGGGAGAAGGGGGGAGGGGATTAAATGGGAACACACGGGAACCACCAGCTTTCAAATAAAAAAGAACGATCATAATCGGTTCACCCAGTCGGAAGTTATGCGGTAACAAATAAACAAAAAAAACATACATACATACATAAAAACAACGTCGAATCCTCCTTTTTTTGAAGTCAATTAAAAATGCGAAATATCAGGACGAATACTTCGCATTTTTAACTGACTTCAAAAAAAGGAGTAAGTACAAAAAGCGCAATTTTATTAATAGTAGGTATAGCACGTGACACTGTCCTTTTAACGACCTACCGGTAAAACGACGGTATTCTTACATTAATGTGTAAACAAGACCCCCTTCCCTTTAAGTCACTGTTGGCCTGAATGTCATTTTACTGTGAAATTATAGTGATGCAGACGGGATTGTCTATTGCTGACATAATCAACTCAGTAATTCCATCAAACTTCTGATTTCGCAAATCTTTTTATATCACATGCTCTTGTGCTTCGAAATGACATTAATTATTAGATCTTTGTTCCATTTTTTTTAACTTACTTCATAATAAATGTAAAAAAATGTAAAAAATAAAATAACAATAAAAACTTTAGAAGTACCTACGACATAACGCGAGCAACATTTATTTTAAAAAAATATATGTAGAAATGTCATCGAATACCGTTTAGCAATCATTCGATGTGAGGAATCATGCGACTCTTAAATCTATTTTATTTAAAAAAAGACATACAAGAAACAGTATCATTGAATTTCGTTTAAAAACTACCAATTCAGTTTCATTAGTGATTGTTAAACGATAATAAACAGAATTGTATTTTAAACTTTTTTATAACAAGGTGGTATACATTGATTCGGTGACTTGTAAACGTGGCTCTGGTATATTAATTTTACATCTTTTTAGTTAGATATATAGGTACAAAAGGACACAAATAAAACACTTTCAAGAAATTATTTTGTAAATCTCAACGCATATATTGACACTTGTTGCTAAACTGGTGTCATAGGATCACTAAACTTTACTGTTGCAAAAAAATTCTGCAGCGTTAAACCGCAGCGTTATAAACGCTCGTCAGCCTATCCTTCATAATAAGCGCGTCTAATCTAAGTGTCGAGTACCTTTAGAGCGGTCATCTCTGTTGAGATTACTCCCTCGGGTGCCCTAGACCCGAGGAACCCGGATTTATTCTGTCTGTACCCCAGCATACCCCCACTATGCCCTAGCATACTCCACTGTCGCAAACGACACCGCGGAGGCTCTGAATGTTTTATGGTACGAGGTATTAGAAGATTGGATTAAGCAATGAAGGTGTTAAAAGGTGACAAGTACCACAAAGTCAGTTTGGTGTTAATGTAACTGCTAGGAAGCAGTCATATTTATGTGGGACAACAAGCGGGAATGACAACGTGAGCTTGACAACGTGCTCTCCAAAGTACGAAAGCAATTCAAGACTGGCCAGTTGGCGCAGTTGGTAGCTCTCTGCGTTCTGATCCGCTGGTCCCGGGTTCGATTCCCGGACAGGTTAAACATTTATGTGTATGAACATGTCGGTTTGACTTGTGTCTGGGTGTGTATATGTATGTAAGTATATATATTAGTCATCAGGTCACTATAGTACAGGCTCTGCCTAGTTTGGGACCTGAAGAACTTGTGTGAATGCTAATATATAAATAAATACAAAAAAATAATTTGATTGTCACAGCCGGTCACCCATCCAAGGTATAACTGCAAAGTATGTGCTATCCCAATTTGCCAAAATCAAACCAAATATTTTTTATTTTCACCTCTCAAAAGGTTTCTTATGCTAAATATACAATTCGGAGGATACAAATATAAAAACCTACCTTTGTGAGGGACTGGTGCCTGAAATAGGTTACAAAAACCTTTGACACAGGTCACCAGGCTACCTCCCGCGGATAAGATACTGATGCCTCACAAAGATCATACTACCATTGTAACTACGGACAATATTGAAATTAATTGAAAGCTTCTCGTTTATGACTGTAGTACTAATCTTATCTACACTAATATTATAAAAACGACAGATTTGAGATTGTTCATAAAAAATTAAGGCAAATATTAATGGACTGATTACAATTTTTTTTCACTGGTGGTTCGTTTGATCTTTTATATATCCTTTTTTTATGATAATCAATATAATTCTTAGTGTAATAATATACGACGTTTGCTGTAGTTCTGGGGGAAACCATGGGTTGCAGCTAGTTATATATAAAAGCAAAACCAATACCTAAGAGCAGCACGATAAGGACAATAATGAAGATATAAAAAATCTTTAACTTATCACCTTCCCTCTAGCAAGAAGAGCTTCTTCGATTTATTAAGATCGTGCACTCTGTGAGTAGTTTTATAGTGCACTAATGATTCTTGTTTGCATGTAAACGCCCTTAGTTCTCACGTCTAGACGAAATTGAAATTTACATTCACGAAGTTGATGCTATCTTGGTTGACATGAGTGAAGGATTCATTATTATAATGAAGTATCGAACCATGCGAGTTTGTTAAGGCTTGACCATTTGCTAAATAGACAGTTTTCAGTTTTATCAGCTTATTTTGTTGAAGTACCATATGTCTAATAAACTTTAAAAAGCTAATTTTAATTGAACAAAATTTGATCTCATTTGGTAATTCATTAGTGAAAAAATATTTTCGAGCAGCCTTGTTTTTCTTTTATCAAAACTTCTCAAGGCAACGACAAATGCGCTTAAAATTGTGTCTCACACCAAAAAACACCATTACAAAGGAAATAAGAAATTCGAAAAATGTGATTAGTATTTTTTTGTGCCTCAGGATTTGTCCCGCTCTCTCGGCTGTAAACACCCGCAAGCCTCTTGTAATGTCATCGGCACCTATTAAGCCCCTAAAACTAATAGCATTCTTTCGCTAGTAAGTCTGTAATAATCAAAATTAATCTTAGGTCCGGATAAATAGACGATGCTAAGTCGATGAAAGTATGACTTTGTAAAGTACTACTTAGCAATGAAAAGTACGACTTTGGCTAAGCCAGAGCAAGCTTTCAATCGTTGTCTATGATAAAAGAAGCGTTCATAATTAATTATTTTTATGTCGTTATGAGTTTTGTTGTCTAATAATTTAAAGTAAGGTTATTAATTAATATTTGCGCTTAGATAATTATTTACATTTTATGTACATATATTATTTGTATTTTACTATTTAAAACGTAATAATAGGTAGTTTTAAAAATAAACATAAAAAAAGTTGTGATCGCGTCAGTGTCAGCATCAGTCGCGATCAATTCCTTGGCAGTACGCATCATGAAAGTGGAGGCGAAACGCTTCGTGTGTATAGGTGGTATTATATATCTGGCATATAGCGATAGCATTTTGCCGTACGTCTACTCGACCTATGATAGAAAGGAGATGGTGGACTCAAATTATGTAATTACAGTTCCGATAATAAGTCAACACGCAATTGTCAAAAGAATCTCATAAAGGCAATACAATATTTGGACATAAAATATGATGTATTTATATTTGAATTATTGTGTTCGTTTTTGATGTATTTTAAACAATTATAACAGTTTAAGGCACTTACTTAGATATGAAATGTCAACACCTTAAGCAGCGTTTGAAAAGTCACGTTCACTCGACAATATTAAAAGAACTTTAAGGTTCGACAGGGCGTACCTAAATCAGAATTACGAAGTTAAGCAAAGCGGTCTCTTAATGCCTCTAACGACTGAGAAGACGTCGAATTCTTTAATTATTTAGCTCTAATGACAGTCGAGCTTGTCCTTTGACGTCGTCGCCCGGTTTAATTTAGGATTCCTCCCCCAAATTAAAAATATAATGAGAGCGAAGTGAGCCGCTGTTAATTGGAAACCGATCTGCGAGGGCGCTTAGTTAAAAGTGTTACATCGACGGCCGGTTCCTGTCAAGTGACAGTTCGCTTAATGGTGTACAGATTTGGTCGAAACCCGTTTAAATTAAACGGCTAGCGCAAGGCGATTCTTTTTAATTAACAACTGGTTTTTTTCGTTCAAAATTCTTGCACAAACTGGGTGCGCATCTTTTCACGTGGAAAAGTCTTGGCAGTCTGGAAGGTAAGTTTAAAACGAATTGTGCGTAAACCATTACACCCACTTTGGTGGTAGTGTGAAACAGTTGTTATAAAGCTTGCCTGTGAGATAGATTAGAGAGTGAAAGATTAGATTAGAATTATATAGAAACTCTTTATTTTTACCCCACAATTTTCGATAGTTGGAATAAATGGATAAATATCCAGGATTACTGCTTATTTTTGTAGGTATAACATTTATACAAAATTGTTATACAAGAAGAGCTTAGAAAAAATAATTCGTGTAAAAATGTTTTTTCCTGTAACTGTTTCTAAACTTTGAAAAGCATCAACGGGTATGTTCCTGGTTTTTTTCTACTCATTGACATATTCACGAGCAGTCATGAGACTGTGTAAGTAATAGCGTTCATTTGTCAACCGCCAGGTGGCGTGTCGTCGACGTGAGATTATCGGCGCCCCTTTTTTTCTTTTCTTTTTAAAAGTGTAATAGCCTAATTTATCAGATTGTCAACCTAACTATAAGTACATAAAACAATTATTAAAATATAACAGTAAATCTAAGTCAGATAAAATTATATAAATTATAAAAGTACATTTTCATATTATGTATCTCCAGGTATGTTTTTTGTTACGACTGTAAAATATTAACGTTATAATGGATACAAATATAGATATTGCATATCCTGCATATCCATACCATATATGCAGATCCTATAATTATGTAGATTACATAAAGGTATATGGTAGGTATAAGGTATAAGTGTCATGAAATTAAGAATGAACGTACTCACCGCTATCTAGTAGTTTTATTAAATGTCGTTTGAAAATTTGATGAATTATGAATTTTGTACATCGAACTGACTATGGGCCTCGTGAGCAGGCCCACAGTCGCACAGCGAGCTAAGGAAAGGGCTATGCTCGGAGTTTCTCTTCGAGATCGAATCAAAATTGAGGAGATCCGTAAAAGAACATAAGCTACCGATACAGCCCAGCGGATTAGAAAATTCAAATGGCAGTCGGAAGGGCACATAGCTCGAAGAACCGATGGTCGTTGGGGCCGTAAGGTTCTCGAATGGAGACCATGGACTGGCAAACGCGGCGGAGGACGGCCACCGACAAGGTGGACAAACGACCTGACTAAGATCGCACGTAAGGACTTGATGTGGGCCGCTTCCATCTGTCCTCCTTGTGGAAATCAATGGAAGAGGCACGTGTCCAGCAGTGGACGTCCTATGGCTGAGATGATTTAACATTGAAATATAAAAAGCACCGCAACGAGTATACTAACATGTATTTTAATCGGTGCCACTACATTCATATTCATAGATAGGCGATGTTGTTACTCTGCGGTGACCACAGAACAAAACAACAGTAATAGATTCGACGAACAAAATCCATCAAGCGAGTGGTGACGTAGACATGTGGATATCGTCACATCGTTTACACAGGGGGATGCCAACGAGTATATTGCCAGGGAAAATATGTACAGTAAAATTCTATTAAAATAAGTAACGTTATTGGAATTACCAATGCGATTAAAATTTATTGGAGTATTCGTGGTTTTTGGCTCTTAAATCATCTAAGTCAATAAAAAACACGAACTTTGTGCTTTTTCGTGTTACTTTAGACTATTCATCATCATTAAACATCAGAAGAGACGGATGACAAACCTAAGTTTATGCTGTAACAAAGTTATAAAATGTTCAGAATACAACGTAATCCTCTGTGCGTACTCACGCAGAGAGAATTCTTCTTCTTCTCTCAGCCATGTGCGACCACTGCTGAATATATGCCACCCCCACATATGGGGGACTTGTCAATACTCGCCACGCTTGGCAGGCGGGTAGGCGAGCGCAGTTTGATTTCCAATCCTCAGAAGGCGCTGCTGCCCACCTTCTGGTACGTGGTCCCTTAGAGAGTGGCCGAATCTTACGGCACCCGCGAGAAGAGATGGGGGAGTACTATTCTAGGCCGGTACCACCACGGCCACGGCAGAGAGAATTATGTTGCATTAATTTCTGATATCAATTCATCATAGCTTATACGCTTGCATAAGGTAGGCCACGCTCGCAATACTACATTGCCCACAAGAAAAACTACGAGTACTCCAAGTACCTACAATAAGTTGACCACAAAATAAATTCAACAAGTATCTGTACTACGTAAGAGTCTTCCTTGCAAGATAGGTTCGTGAGCCTATAATCGAACAATGATCAACCCGAAAAATACTAAAAACAAAAATTGAAGTAGAATTTGTGATTGAATTTCGAACGCATTTACGAACGTCAGTCAATGATTAATAATAATAGACGCAGCGTTCCAAAGTAAAGAGAGCCACTGAAGAAAAGCCATTGCTTTAAATACGAGCACCACAACTGGCAGCCTGTTTGCAACTAAAATATTAAATTTGGTGCATGAACCTAATCTATGCTGTATTCGTTGCCGCATCTCCCAATTTCAATAATATCATTGCTTCGTAATGTTATTTTAGTGTGCGTGTAGTTTAAGCGACGACCAAATTATAATTCGAATTATTTTATGTAAAAGCGTTCGTAAAATCAGTTCATTTTACGATTGTATTTCATATGTGTTACAACATTTTGGACTTTTTACTCGTTTTCTTATTTTAATCATCTTAGCAAGATTATTAAGATTTGAACAAAATAAATTCTACAAGTACTATCGACATATAAAATCATACCATTTTATAATTAATTTAAATTTATTTATTGCAAGTCACATGGACTTATAAAAGGAAATTCACATTAAAAAGGCAGGTACGGTATTTATACGCATACCTTATATTATACAAATGGTCCTACATGCGAGCTGTCACTTTATAAAAATAATGTAAGTGTTTGCGAATCATCCTGTACATTCCTTCGACTCACTGCAATATTTTGCCCACCTTTGGGGTCTCCACATTATGCATAACTGATTAGGGGTATTTCGTATGCATGCGATACTTGGCCTCCACCGCGTGTGTAATGCCGTCGGTACCCATGAGACTAGCGGCACAGTTTTTAGAACGTAGTAAGAACCTTTAGTTATAATATAGTGTGAATGTACCTATGTTTAAGAATGTTATTTTAGCTTTTCACATTATAGGGTCGACGATTCTCCCGTAGGGATATGAGACCACAGCATTCCAATTGCTACGATTCCGACACACTTCATCCACGTTAACGAGACGAAAGCGTTGGTTTATTGTATTTTTACTAAGAACATTATACTCTACATAATCCAGGGTCCATGCTATTTTGTAACATTTTAATTTTATATTTATAAAAATAGACAATAATTTTACAAACATGATAGAACATACAATATAATATACACATTATTATTACTCGATACACAATATTATTACATTTCTAAATCTGATTTGCGTATGCATCCATGCAGAGCAGATTGATGTCTACAAACAGCACCCGTTCACGAGTTGACACGCGTGCCAGCTATCGCCTTCCTCAACCGTATTTGTGGGAAGATGGCAACCCGATACACGATGCCACCGTTTGCCAACATCTTTCCGTGAGCATGACTGCTCCATTTGCACGCACAAATCATATATATAAAATAGAGATAATTTAAGATAATAACATTAACATAACAAAATAATAAGTTACCAATAACATAAATAGTCATTTAAAAAAATATCCTACTGTAAGTTATAACAGGGCCTCCACCACCACGCCGTCTCGACTTTTAATGGCCATTTTGATGCTCTAGTCCCGGATGGCTCTTTCGGGTCTAAGGAACGTCGTTTTTCTCACAAGCTGACCGATGGCATCATTTTCGTCGTCGGCGTAATAGATAAGAGTCCCGGTGTGACGTGAAACTGCAACGGCTATGCGTGCGGAACGCTGTTGTGCAGCTTCATTTTACGTTTTGTCTTAAAGACGATAACCAACTCGTAGGTCAGTCCGTGCGAAAATATTTTGTATCCCGATGCCGAAAATGTTTTGAAATAAGTATATTCTTTTTACTTGAAAACTTGGAATAATAAATTGTTTACCTTATATACTTTATAAAACAGAAGCGTACACGAAAGTAATATAATATAAAAACATGACGGAAATAACTCAAATGAGCGCGAGCGTTAAACGTTTGTCAAAGTCACTGTTTGACCACACAAACATATAAATCAAAAAACAACTGAACTTAGCATTCCGTGCTCATGCCAATCACGAACACAGCCCCGGATATTCAATTCTTGGACGTGTCCGAATACCGAAACAAATATTTATCAAAACCTGTAAGGAATACGTAAAATGACATAAAACACGTCCAGTCCGGTCCGGAGGAACAAATAACGGACACCAGTGATGGATTATTGCCGCTGACCGCCTCTATTTCCTATTGGAATAAGGAATTACCATATGCGACTCTGAGACTGTTCGCTTGCTGTTATAAAGTATAGAAATGGACTGTCAAAAATTATCATATTAGGGTCTGTGGTACACACAAACTTAAAAAAAAAACCTTACATATTCACGCACTTACTCCAACACGCCCACTTTCTCACAGATACACTTACACTCAAATACCCACAGTCACACATACATTCACTTGTATACACATACTTACTCTTAGACAAAGATGAGGTAACGTTATTATACCCTGCGACTCAATTGTTTCTGCCTATCGTATAAACGTATTGTAACGATTATTATTAGTAATTAATATATATGTAACCATTTCTAATGTTATTGGATCGATTTTGAAGAGCGGGATCTTCTGATACAACTATTTATATAGTTACTACCTACCTTTGGTTAAGTTAAATTTTGGGTGCAAAAATAAACGCGTTTATACACAAATACCTACAAATTGTTTGAATCAACACCTAAAATACAAAGTTATTTTGATGGAGCCATCGGCTTCCGTACGATTTTCTGAGTGTAGTTGAATATAATATTATAGTAGTTCAACCGTTTCAGCGCGAAGGAGTAATAAACATACAAACGTCAAATAGACAAACGATAAAAGGCAAACAAACTTTCACTTATATAATATTAGTATGATATTTCTCTGTATTTCAAACTATAACGGTGAAGTTTAAAAAATAATTCACTCTGATTTGTAGTCCTTTTAAAAGATATGTCGTTGTTATGAAATGATATGTTAGCCTTACAAAAATTTACTCAGTAGTTTAAAAGGTACAGTTAACTTGCTTAAGTGCATAGTTGACGTTTGAATTTTCTCATGAAATGGTATAATATGTACAGTACAATTTGTATTTTAATTGTAATACAATTTCAACGTGGCAATGCTGCTAGCATTCTGGGCACGCTGCCAGCCGGTAGCGGGTTAAAGCATTTGAGTTATCTATAGGCTACCAATAGCTAGTGGATTGCTCAAATGTTATTGTAGTAGCTGCAGTATTGTTATTAGTTATTAGTGTTCTATTTTAATAAAGGCATCTGCCAGATTTAAAAAAAAATGTGTATTATACATATTCGAAAACAAAATTTTATATTATTTTAATCCAAACCATCTCCATACTTGCCTAGCCTTCATCTCCACCGCATTCGGGTCGGCGTCGCTCCGTCGACCGGGGACCCTTCAAAAAGTTTCATAATAACACCAGCGTGGGCGGTAATGTGACAGCCGATACGTCGCCGCAGCAGAGCCTTAACGAGCCTGCGTCCGGTCAAAACAAAACGGCCGTAATATTGCGGTTCAGTTTGAAAGGGTATCTCTTTTAAGTGTTGTTTTTGTTTTAAACCATACTATTTAATTTATAAAGATTCTATTTATTTTTAGTGTTCATTGACTCATTTAAAATCGTGCAAAGTTTATATTGCATTCACCATCGCACATTTTCACACAGCAAAAAACCATAAAAAGAGGCTAAGATATTCACACAAGAGTCCGCTGCAATATTTACAATCGTTCTGTAGAGATTGCTTCATAAAGTTTGTGTAAAGAAAATACTCAGTGGAGACCTGTAGACGAAAATGTACTATTAAACTAGTAAAATTTTCGTCAGGAAATATTTCGGCTGCTTTTGAAATAACGCCTACAAAATCGATTTTTAATCGACTTCCAAAAAAGGAGGAGGTTTCTAAGTTTTACCGTATATTTTTTTATGTGTGTTCGCTTTTTCGTTTATGAACCGATTTGGATGAATCTTTTTGTTTGACAGAGTATACTTCTGAGGTGGTTGCACTTAAATTTCATCAAAATCGGTTATGTGGTATTTTAGTTACTCTCCAATAACTGGAAAGTATTACGTCCATCTGTTTGACTTCCTTATGGAGGGTGAAAGACAATTGATCCCATGAGTAGCAAAGGTCACTGAACAATTTACACTACTCACTTTATGGTCAGTGAAGATGTGGTCAAAGATGTTATCAAGCTAGACCCATAATGCTTAAGTTGGCTCTCAAAGGACTGATACTTGAACACACCATGTGTTTGGTGACAGTTTTTCAAACTTGAGAGGGAAGGTATCAAAAGTACCACCATACTGCAAATTTGATAACGGTTTTACCTTCACCAGAAGCTCAAGCTGAACAAGCGCCCGTCAGTTTGACAGCTGACGACTCGCATTGCTTCGAAATTCTTATCACAATATAAGATGTACTTGCAATCCCATATAATGGTACTGTGCAATGTGTATAAGCTTCCTGAATAAAACAGCCTATATTATTCATTTTAACCTTTAGACGTCCAATTGGTGTGTATAATACAGTTAGTAGAGTGATTCCTTTTAAAGACTATTTAATAAGCTTTTGTCCAGATATGAACTTCTTACGTTTGTAATGAAGAGAATATTCTACGATACGAATTGGAACCTGAAGAAAAAAATCTTCTATAAGGACAGACAACTAATCCCTTGGTTTTACCAATTTCCGTTGGCAATGGCACACACTTGTTAAAAGGTAAGCCACCTAATTATTACTTACCTCATATCTCATGTAAATTACTAGCAAGTAAAACATCTGATGTAAAGGCTTTATAGTTTACTTTTTGTCCTAACTTGAAATACAGCGCAAAACCTCCAGCAAAAATAGACTGCCTATTTGTAAACCCTACACTATGACTTTCAATTTCACCTCCTACTTCCAGACTAAACTATCCATAAACATTGCTGGAATATTACTCAAAGAAAAAACTGTGATGAAATTGTTCCTAGGTGGTTGAGATGATAAATGACGAATTCATGAGGTGTAAAGAAATAACTATATCTTCAACAATATATGATATAAACAGGCGTTAAGCTTCAAAGTTGCGGTGAAATCAATCGAAAAAATACTTGCTAATCAAGTGTTAACGTTTTCGATTGCTGGAATAACAGATTATTATAATAGAAAAATAATACCATTGGCTCGACTTTTCAATGTGTTTGATTACCCATAGATGTTTAATTAAAAATGTAAACCTACGTATGTCATCTCATCAATGTATTTTGATGGAAGCTAGTATAATGATGAAAATTTTAATATTTTTATATCAACCAAAATCTGATAATAGAACATTTTTCAATTGTTCGTTTCGTAAAATGAAACGATTTGATATTAAATTAAAGTGTAATTACCACTCTTAGTCGTAAATTTAAATATTTCATATTTTACACAAATAATAAATCTTGTGTTTGATCTCAGATTTTTTCTTAATGACTGTAGTCAACTATTTATATTGGTAAGCCTGTTTCAGTATTCCTTGTAGCGAGTGAAGACGCCCGGTACAGCTAGCCTGAAATAAACTAGAATTATACACAAAACCTATATCAAACATATCTATGGTTTGACTTTTTGACCACTACAGAAGGAGTTATATAATCTCACTTTGTCGGTCGACATGAAAAGGCCGAACAAATATTTCATCATAAAAGACTAAAGCCCTGACTCTGTCTTAAAGTTGATGTTCTTGTGAGAATGCTGGATTACATGTGTCGTTGCCGAAGTAATGCACCGGAAAGCTTGGGGTCCTCGACGACGTGATGGTTTGGAAAACGAAGGTCAAGTAGGTGTGGAGATGACAATGACCAGCCTTATCTCCACACGTGATTAATCTTTCACGAATAGAGGTTCGTACATTTCTATTAATAAATGTACGAACCTCTATTCGTTCAAAATGTGTTCGTGTTTTTGTACGAGTCGCGTAGTAATAAAAGCAATTGCTAAACTATACAATATTTAATACTAGCTGCGCCCCGCGGTTTCACCTGCTCGTGATGATGATGATAAAAAGCCTATGACACTTACAAATAACGTAGCTTACTATTGGTAAAATAAATTTTCAAAATCGGTTCGGTTGATCCAGAGATTACAACCTCACAAACTTTACCTCTTTATAATATTAAATATAATACTAGTTGCGCCCCGCGGTTTCACCCGCGTGGATCACGGTTTTCCCGTTCCTCAATTATCCCACGGGAACTATACTTTTTCCGGGATTAAAGTGGCCTATGTGTTAATCCAGAGCTTAAACTATTTCCATACCAAATTTCATCGAAGTCGGTGTAGCGGTTTAGGCGTGAAAAACTAACAAACACATACTAACACATATACACACAAACTTTCGCATTTATAATATTAGTATGATTAAATGTATTTACCATGAATATTATTTGTTTTATTTTTTCGATATATTGGCAAAAATGCATGCGCAACAAACGGAACAAACGTGAAAGAAAGAGGGATTGGCCCGATTTGTCTGCTTTTGAAGAACACCTACCCGCAGAAACTGCAGTTTACTGGCGAATTTGGCGCATGCAACTGCGCCGAAATATCGAGCAAATAAAAAATTTGTTAAATATCCCGACAAATATATTAATTCTTGTATAAGTTATGTCTGTTAAAAAAGTTATATTGCAAATATTTGTCTAATATAAGTAAGAGGGAAAATAAATGTATTTTCCCAACCCTCACCTTATCACTTACATTTTATTAAAATAATGTAATATTTATGTATTTTGATTAAACACTTTATTAACTAGGACAAGCATCCCATTACAGTAAGTGTGCGGTACTGGTACCTAGTATGTAGGTCAAGATAGTGACTTAATCTCATAGTGCATCACACAATCCATCGCAACGAAAGCGGATTGGAGTGATTTCTCTTTCATTCCCAGATTTATTTTATTTATTTGTGAGGGTGCATATTGTGCGTGTCGTCCCTACTATGTGGTCCAATGTCCATGTCGATCGGTTCGTCCAACACAGTCTATTCAAAAACTGCAGAAAGAGTATAACGCCATCCTTTATGTAACATAGGTCCGGTTTTTAATACCGCCGCCTGTGTGGCAATTTTAGAACATAATACTTGTTTGCGGTGGTGTTAACAGATCTAAAGAAACTGCTACACCAGATTGTAACAAATCCGTTGTTGCTGCTGAATCACTAAAAATCAGTTTCATCTCAGCTTTAGGAATTCCACTGCTGGTCATAAGCCATAGACAGAAAAATCTGTGAATTTACAAGATTTTCATTAAATCAATCCATTTACAAGTAAAAGCAGTTATAGATTCGACATTTTAGTTTAGAACTCTGTGTCACTGAACACATATTAATATCGTACTATACAACAGTGCAGTAGGCGAAATCCTATTTGTGACTCTGAAGTAGGTACGAAATATTTCACAGGGAGCATGTGAAGAATCGTATTAAATCAAATGGCACCCGTCACACGTGCTCATCAGATAGACTGCTACTTTTCACAGTTTGTAAAATCACAACCTGAATTCGTAATCATACGGGCTTCAATGTAATTATTCGTATGCGATATATAAACAGTAAACAGCTAACTTCTTATTCTTATATTTTATTACAATATACATAATATACACCACACATATACAAGAAATATATTACACCAATTTACGTACGTAATAAATTAAGAATTCTTTTACATTTTATACAGTAGCGTACAAACCTATACGAAATGGTAATAGAATTAAATGAATTAATTTACCAAAATTTCATAGAAACAAATAATAGCAAATGTGACAACTACATAAATTAAAAATCATTGCATGTGGAAAATCACACGTGAAATCAAGAAAATGAAAAAAAAACACAACTGAAAATAAATTATAATTTTGCGAGTAAACTTCAGTGGTAGACTTTCGTTACATAGACTACCAGTAACAAAGGTTGTGATCAAAGAAAGATAGGAAAACTAGAAATAATTAAGGCAAATTTATACCCAATTTAAATTTAAAAACAACTACAGCGTAGTTACACGCAGGGAACTACAGAGATACAAACTTACGTTACCTTTAATATACGTATATAGACAAACCTAATCATTCAATTTCACATCTCAATAACCACAGAAACTAACAGAAGTCGACGCACAACCAGTCGTCAACGACAAAGGTCGACACGTTGAGACAAGTCAGATGCTAATCAACCCTTTAAGGTCGACAAATCGGAAATTAGGAACGCATGAGTGGTCGCGGGTAACCCCCCGACTTCAGGGTCTTTTCGACCCGAGAGAGACGACCCGTCTTGTTCTTTGAATATTTAACACGGTACAAATGCCGTTTCGCGTCGCTGACGTTGACTGACAGTCGGTGCCGCGGTGTGAGGACCGTTGTAATTCTCTGTGAGTTGAGGTTTTACTCTAATATAATATGTGATAATTTTTTTGAAGCAATGATCGCCTTATGGTGGGTGCGTCGGCTGTCAAACTGACAGACGCTGGTTCACCAACTGTTTGAGGTTTCGGTAGAAGTAACAGAAATTATCAAATTCCTAGGCATGGTGGTAGGGTAGTTTCAAGTTGCCCGGCTAGCTATCACCCTTAAGTTTGTAAATTCTCACAAAACAAATAGTGTGTTAAGGTAGAGCAGCCTTTGAGACCCATTGGAAGTGATGGTAAGACAGCGGTCAAAAGATGTATTAAGGGCTTCAAAGGTGCCGATGACATTGCAGAGGCTCGCGAGTCTTTACAGGCAGAGAGAGACAAATCCTGATGTGTGTTGATTTAAAACATTACAAATATGAACTTTACAAAGTACCTACGGTCCAAAAAAGATTAATTAATCACATTTTTTTACTTTTAATTTTCCTTTCTTCTGTTTTGACACAGTTCAAGCGCATTTGTCGTTAACGTAAAGATGGTGATAAAAGAAATTACATGACCGCACGAAAACATTTTTTAACTAATAAATTAGTCGATGATATCAAACTTTGTTCAATCAAAGTTAACCTTCAATAAATTAGTGTTCTCATAAGTGGTGTTTTTAAGGTTTATTACACACGTAGGACTTTCAACAAAATAAGCTGTAAAGACTCAAAATTGTATATTTAGCACATGGTAAAGCTTTAAATATATTTAAAAAAGTAAATATGTAGTTTTCAACATATGTTTACGTAACCCGACACACACACAGTTAACGTGAATGTATGTTACATTCACGAATTGCCGTAAACTTAGTTCCACATGTTACACACATAATTTTACAGCCATAAATTATTTAGCCGCCTACATTCCTTGGTGGCCAGATGAAGGCGACATCTTAAAATATGGCTACCCTTTCTTCAGCTGTTGACTTCTTCCCCGCCCCACATGCTAGGAAATAATTAATAAATGACCCGAGAGGTCCCGCGGCTGTCGAAGGGTTAGTTTGGTGTTAGTGAGAATTTTGATCGTGAAAAATAAATTCTGTGTTAACACAATATTTAGCAACAGACTGAGTATATTTGCTGGATATATTTAGAGATAAGTTAAACATATATTATTATTGCTACATACATTTAGTGTACCTAATTCTAAAACATTTTTTGGTTCTTCTATTTCTTTAATAAATGTATTAAGCAAACTTATGTTAAACAGATAGGTACAAAAATCTTTATCAAGTAACTATTTATGGGAAATCAAATACATAAATTTATTTATTTATTTATTGCATATAATTACAGACACCATTACAGTAAAATTACCAATGCGATGCCGTAACTATCTCATAATATCTTATATAATACTTTTTGCAAGTTTTTATTATTCTCTAACAATTAATCTGCTATTTCTGAGAATTTGAATAGGCTACAATTCAAAATGTCAATGATTCGTCCGTTGGTTTCGCGTGTTCGTAAATTACATACTGATTTAAGGAAGGTTCTGGAATGAGGAATCACTGAAGTTATGTTGGTAGGTACTTGGCTTTATTGCATGTTATCAAAGAAATAAAGTACAATAAAATCATAATTATACTCGTAATAAGAAAAAGCAGCTAAACAATAAAAGTGGAGAAAAACCATCGTTATTTATGATATAATGCCAATCATCATTCGAAACTAGAAAACTTCATAATAAGCACAGTAATGAGATTGACTATCAATTAAAAAAACTATTTTAAATAGATACACAGTTGAGCCTTTCGGTTTCACACGCGTGGAATAAGGGTTTTCCATTTTTGTATTTGTGTAAAATGTACAGTTACTGCGAGATAACTGAGGAGTTATCTCGCAGTAACTGTACATTTTACACAAATGGAACCTATGTGCTATTTGTAAATTCCATTGAAAACCCGTTCAGGTGTTTTGGCGTGGTTACAAACTTTCGCACTTATTATAGTAAGTATAGTAAATTATAGTAAGAATGCATTATTTAAATACTATAAAAATATTTTTGTAAAATTGTAGGTAGTATTACTTTACACTGTTTTTACGGGTATAACGTGATACTTACGCGTAGTCGATCACGATCGACAATTGTTTCGGCTTCTTCCGGAAGCCTTCATCAAGATCTTGAGTGCGGTGCGTTAGTCGTAACGTCCCGTCTCGCACCACCCACCGCAGTACCACGTTATACCCGTAAAAAACAGTGTAAAGTAATTATGAACGTGAGTTTTAATATTATTTTAGGTAGTATTCTTTAAAATTAAAAAAACCGATATAAAAAACGAGGCTTAGATGAAGAAAACAAAATATTTTATTTGACACATTAAATAAAAGTTTAATCTTAGTAATATCAATTATCGGTGAGTGATGAAATCTAGGAAAAAGTAAAAATAAATCCAAAACAAGATAAAAATGTCACAAAATGGACCCAACTCAACATTATTGTTCAGTAGAATTGAGAGCGTCCTCATATTTTAAAAACAGATAACAATAGAAAAGTTCAATAGTTGATACATTTACATTATTTACTAAAAAAAAAAGCTAAACAGACTTATAATGACAGAAACGAGGCACTAACGTTCCATATCTGCAGATATGTTCCTGACATGTTTTACAAGATAAATAAAATATAACAAAGCAACAAAATGCCATGGCCTAGCTAGACGTAACATGCATTATTCAAACATAATGCAAAGGAATAATTAGGTAACGTAAATAATATGAAATATTATTCTTCTGAATATTCTGAATTATGTATGTGTGTTTTTATCAAATATACTTCGGGAAAATAGGTTTCATTAAAAGACTCAGCCTTTCCAAGGGAATATGTTTCATAATAGTGTATAAGCATCTTCATTCATTATTCAAGTTTCAGCCTCATTATTATGTTGTTTTTAAATAAGTTGTTTCTGTAAAACTCAAATATAAGGCGATTATCTGAATCCGATCATACAGGTTATTCCTAGTTTTGAGTTCAGATTACGATCGCGTATCTGCGTGTATTGTTGCAGCCTTTTATACCATAATTTTGTATCTATCCTAGCAATAACTATACAAAAAGTATAGGCTTGTAGTAGTGGCTTGAAAAAACTTATTATTTATTATTATTGGTCTTTAAAAGAAATGCGTCCGTATAGTTTTAAATATTAAATAATCAGTAAACTGCAATCACTACTTTTTAAAAAACATAAATTTTTAATCGTCATGTCTGTCACGATATTTATTAAATTACTCGGCAACAATAAAAACCTTCAAAACGACTCAAAATTTAACAAAGGACATAATAATTAACAAGAGATACATACAAACATTGCGGCACCTTACCAGGGTCATAATATAGACTTCATATACTTCACTAATATAGACATGATGTGTAACAAAATTGTTAATAATAGTAACATTGTTTCAGCGAGTCTCAATAGAGTACTATTGAGACTCGCTGAAACAATGTTACTATAGAATATATATATTATATAGAATATTTTATTATGAATGTGTAAACACGGAAATTACTGAAGTAATAAGTCAGAGGGTTCCGACTATAGTTTCAATCACATTCGATGGTCTTTTTCAAGGAGAATCCGGGGCGCACGCGGATCCGGTCATGGTTCGTCTAGTACTGGTCGAAACTATAGTCGGAACCCTCTGATATATTACATGAGTAATTTCCGTGTTTTATACATTCATAATGTGTCAAAACCACGTCAGTGTTAGGAACATAATATTTTATTTAAAGGGTTTCTCATGTCTTTTTCACGTTTCAGCGCAGTGGATATGTCAACATCAAAGCAAGTCTCAAATAATTGCAATCAAACTTAACAGCCGATGCTATCTAAATCGCAAAGGGAGTATGTAGGAAGTCTTAGGCCATTAATTACTTAAATTTAATTCATACGAGACCCAACGCACCACTATTTACATTCAAAAACGTCCCCTTACACCCTTGCCCGCATCTCCTAACCCTTAGCAAGAAACTTGTCGTCCCTGAGACGCTAACTCCCTAAGAAGACTTTCTTTGATAGTTCGCTCGGCTGACTTTGAATAAAGGCCACGGGGTCGATAGAGTTTTGATCTGTAATTTTATAGCTTTGAGTACGCCCCCAGCTTTGCTCACGCTTCGAGGATTGTGGTCTATTGATCTATACTTGCCTGTTTTTGTTCGAGTTGCGAGAACTATATAAAACAAAGCGCTTTATGCTCCGTCTCTTTTAGGAGAATTCGTGTGTATCTAAATCTACATATATAAAAATGAATCCCTATTTACCTTACCTATAAACTTGGAAAATTTCGAAAAAATGTACGTTAACGGAAAAAGATTACGTTAGTAAAACCGCGGAGTGTGGCTATTATAGATAGAGCATCTTATTGTGTATAATACTATATAAAATCACTCTATACGTTTGTTTGTCTGTTTACCCGCTAACTTCTTCTCAACTACGCAACGGATTTTAAAACTGTTTTCATCATTAGGTGAACGGTTTATTTTTTCTGAAGTTTAAATTTATTGAAATGTCATTATCCATATTGCACCCATGAGAAACCATCGCTAGTTTTGGTAACTCTTTACAAAGTATGATTCTAATTATGAAGCCAAAACACTACGTTTCTACGTTAGGTTTTTATACACTAAATTTGAAATTTGGCAATTCGTTGCCCAATTTATTGCGATTATATTGAAACGTGTCGTTTGACACACTTAAATACAGCACTTGATAGCATCTGTTACATTGTTGTTTATTGCATTCGCAGTATTTAAGATCGTTATGCTATACTCATTTTATTATATTTTCAAGTAATATAAGACCACCAAAATATACTAATTTGTTCTATAAATACTGTTTTTAAAGTTGATTGAAATTTCAAATTTGGGCAAGTCATCAAAAGCAATCTATTTATCTGGGACGTCATTTGACCTCAAATGATATTCGAGAGATATATTAGTTTATGATTGATTTTAGGCTGTGGGTAGAAAAAAATATACAAACTAAGAAGAAACATAACTGAATAGTATAAAACGAGGTGTTTAATGCGAGAAGTATATATAAATAATAGAATGTATTCGTAAGTTTCGTATTAAAAGAAAAAAAAACTAAAAAAAGTAAACTCAAATACCTTTTTGTTTCGCACTGCTATGAGTTTTTGTATCATGGAGCTTAGCTGTGACATGTTGTAATTTTTTAAAATAGCGTTAGAAGAAGTTTATGTGACTTTTAATAAAATCAATCAAATAAACTCTATGCATACAATCACAATTGAAAATAAAAAGTGAATATTTTATTACATATATCATTCAAGAAAACAAAGATATTATGTTATATAACGTTAGAATGTTTAATATAAGATTCCTCAAACCTGCACGATATCGTTGCAAAGGCACCGTTATCAATAGGGCTAAATGATGAGAAAATCTAATAAATAAAGATCAGTGCACACACGAGCAGAAGGATTAGCCTTTATCATGGTGCACGTAAAGCGTTGATACTTATATGAATGCCCCTTTATTGCATTATAAGGGGAAGGGGTTACCCCAGGCTCCCAGCGTCTTCGGGAAGAATTTATAAATAAGTTATACCGAGGGCGCGCCTTATTCTTCGACTCAACGTCTCACTTTGTTTTATCATATTTAAATTATTAGAGTCAGATGTGGAACGTGTACCTAATTGCTGTACTTTGTTAAGATAATGTACCTTTGGCGCGATTCCACTTTTGTTTTCTTGTTCTGGAGCGATATAAATTCACGGCAGGACGGCGCTGTACCGCCCAACTTTCGTGTTCCGTTTTTGTTCGGACTCAACATTTTGAAAGGAATAAAATTTGTTATGCAGCAGCCTGCGAAGCCGTAGGTGCTTTATTATAGCAGATTTTACTAATTACGATACTTCCTTAAACTTAACTACCTACTTAATTTGCTAAAAGTATTGTTGAGTTTTGTGTTTACTGAATTATTTACAACATTCAGAAGTTTATAATATTTGATGCTAATGAAGGTTTATTTAGGCGACTTAAATATTACATAATAATATGGTGTTATTAAATAAAGAATATGCATAAAATATTTTGTTTGTGGCAATGTTATCTTCTCTGACCAGTCAAATTAAGTACCTGTTAATTTGTTGCGGAATGTTTAAGTTATTTATTAAGTTTTCTGTGCTTAATTAGAGCGATATAATCGTGTTTATTGATTAAGCTCTTTAATAAAGAATAAAAAAAAGTTACGAGGCAAAAATAGACTGCTGAAATAAGTATTAAAGAAAAAGTATGTGTGTGAATTGACGCGTAGTCAGATCATAGAAATAAAAAAAGGCACCACATTATTTCCCTAATATCGATGTAGATATGAGTGTAAATGCGTTTGTTTGTACTTTTCATTTCCATCTCGGGGATAGGTTATAAATTAATTTAAATTCAATTCCACCACAGCGATAGATCATGACGCAAACACGTGCATACGAAACGCTGATTCAAGCCAAGAAAACAATGTCTTATTCATATTATAATATATTTTCTATCGTAAATCACGTTTAAGTGTTGTTTCATTTCCTACAGGACCCCGGCATGGCATGAGGCACACGCATCGAACGAATAAGTAATTGAAATTTGAAACGAACTTGTGATTTTAGAAAATGATTTCTCCCTTCTGGTAAAATTGTTATGAATTTCTGTTCCTTACCGAACCAAGCACGTCTTCATATAAATGGCTCTTTTGACGTGCACGCCGGAAAATTTTATCTCTCAATGTTTACATTTTGTCTAGCGATGTGTATGTAAAGGGTTAGACTAATGCGATTTGGAAAAGGATCCCTCATATGAAGGTAATTTGAGTTAAAAGTCAAGGCTTTGCTTGTCTGATGTAGGAGAGTAAAGATTTTCTATTAAAATATTGTATATTATATATATATGATCTTATAAAATTTATTATGTATGTGATTTTCCCGATTCCTGTTCTTTGAGAGTAAATAACTTTAAAGGGCTTATTTTATTTAATGCGATCCCGACTTTTCAAATACTTTTAGTAATCCTAGTTTTAGATATAGCTATCTATATGTTTATGTCTTCCGGAATAAGTTTTAAACTGACACAGTCACGTATGGGAGTTGCACGATGCACGTTGTTGCTTTTTATACCTACTCTATCATCTTCGAACAGGAATACCTTTTATACTTTTACTATTGTATTCCTACAGGCAAGGGCTGAATGCGGGCCGCTTACAACCGGTCCTTGTGTAAATCAATGGGGAAGGCATATGTCCAGCAGTGGACGGTTATTCGCCCTGCCTACTGCCGCTTCAACATGCTAATCCACTGGGCTATGTCAGTGACTTTCATTCTTCTACTGATTTCCTCATTTGTTATTCGATCGCGTAGCCCTTTCGTACTATATACCTACTGTATATTATGTATAATTGGCAAATTCAAAATTTGAATGTAAGTTGCGCCCAGCAGGACATTAATGCAATGAGTAATAAAAGTTGCAAACACATGTGTGCATATGGTGCATGCAACTTTTGTTATTAATTGACATTTAGTACACATTTACTAGCTTATTCTCTAACTCCTATTGCCAGCGTTTATATGCCAGGTTTATCATAATATACCTGAGTCTTCTACTCAGGTAGAGCTCACAATTCCAGCAGTGGACATGGACTTAGCTGATTATTTAATAATTAAAAGTAAAGGATACCACCTATACGTACCTGGCTGGCGCCACGACACACAGGAAATTCGAAGAAACATTTTCAAATACACTCATACAAGAATGACGACTCAAACAGATTTAAACCCATTTATTGAATACATTGGGTTTGATTCAAAAGGTTTACCCTATAATTGTTTATCTGAATACTCTATATAGGTATTATTACTACTACAATGTTAAAAATACTATTAATTTGACAAGAAATTTCGGTCTTTGTAACAAGTGGTTTGTGTAGACATTTCGCGAATTTATGAGTGTTATTCCTTAACTATCATAGCCTAGGACATGCAGTGACAGACGGTCTGTGGAGATGTTATCTGTTGTTTTGTTTGATACTTGTCAACATCTAACGGATACGCATTGATTGGTAACATGATATTGGTGCAAATGTGCTTGTTTCGTCTGGTAGGCTTGAGAATAATGCCAGTTTTTTTGGAGGATTCTTAAGTTTGTAAATACACCTTGGTAAATCACTGAATTTTAGATTTGATTAATTCTTGAAATTTTCAGTATATTTTGCTATTACGTTATTGACGTAACTCGCTCTCCAAAGGTCCACACGTCCATAAAACAACAAACTAAGACAATACATGCATTATTAGTCTAGTCAGCCGTCTTCAAGGATCCGGCTGGATACGGCGATGATCCTTCCATTAAGTATTCATCTCGCGACATTAGTGGCTGCCGTTATTAAAACCACCTGTAAATCCCACACTCGCTGACTTGTCGACGCTCCACACGTAGGAAGGGGGGAGGGGAGGCGTCCCTTCCGCCCTTGTGACTTTTGTCTCGAATCTCAGCGCACGTCTTGGACATCGGGGACACGTCTTACGGAATTAATAATAAGCCAAGAAGCCGGGTGCGGTTTGGGCCGCAATGTGCCGAAATTTCTAACCCTCATTACGAGTCCTCTGCACTCACCGCGCGCTGCCAACTTTAGACGTTCGCGCGCGCGTTCCTTGTTGTTTATCGGTGTTGCCAGCGTCTGGTTCCTTGTGCTGGGCTTTAATAGTCGAATTAAGAATGTTATAAGTGTTCACGATGGTGTTGTTACAGTGGTTGCGGTAATTTATTTTACTTTCTCACAGTCCCGGTCTGGTGCGGCCTTGATTTGCATTTTAAATAGCTATCTTGTTGTTAGGTACGAATGTCTAAAATTTCGTTAGATAATATTTGTAGTTCTGATATATGTAGAAAAAATACTTAATCTTTAATATGGTATGAAAGCGTGACTGGTTTAAAATGCGGCGGTAACGGATTTTATTTCAAGTTGCGAGTAATAAGTCTAGTATTGGCGTCCCACTTGGGGTATTTTGTGCATTCTCACCAGTCAAGTTTTACCCAAACAATCCTTACTCCTTAATGTAATGGAGCACATGGCCTTGGGTCACTAGTACCTTTGCTCCGGAGGCTCTTGTGTTTTTTCCCGAGACAAAGTAAAGACTCTCGCAGTCTGAAAGTCATTAATATTTTATTAGTGGTATTTCATTGCAAAAGCATGTTCCACGATCTCATTTTCCTGTATGCATCCTCTATACACGCACAAATAAAGTCACTGTCGAGATCCAAACCCATGGCCCTGGACACACAGAAGTTATGTCACTGACCACTGAGCTGCGAAGACTATCAGTTAAGAATGTTATTGGATTTTGCAAGTGTTGTGAGTCTGTTTATGTATGCCTAGGTGTGTACACTTATAGTGTTGGGGGTTTATTTTGGGTTTTTTTTAAGATTATAAGCTTACGTTTGACCACTGTCTCACCTGATGTTAAGTGACGACGCGGTCTTGGTGTAGCACGCAAACTTAGAAGGAACCTATTCACTCGCGAATCGAAGACTCTGGAGTTGTATTTATCGGGTAACAGACTCAGGCAGTGAGTTCCAATTCCTGGCAGTACGCATTATAAATTAAGAAATCGTTTAGACATCACACACATTTTTAATTTTTTTTTACACTTTTGGGAACGATGGACACTAATACACTCTAATTTCTAATAAAACACTCATTTATAATGTTTCTTATATATGTGATAATTTTTAGCTAAAAATAGTATATTGTAATATTATAAGTTATATTGCGTGTGTATGTGTATATGTATGTATATCAGTCATCAGGTTACCATAGTACAGGCTCTGCCTAGTTTGGGACCTGAAGGCCTTGTGTGAATGTTAAATAATAATAATAATAATAATTGCACTACTACGAGTTATAACAGAAGATTTAAGAAAAACATTAAGCTCTCTCTTTCTTGATAAGTTCAATTCATGAAAAATGTTCGTAAGCTTCTCTTACTAGTACTATTGAACTGAAAAAATTATTTGAATACAGTGACATAGTCATTTTTATATACTGTTTATTGAAAATACAGATGCAGCGTTTATGTGTGGTTTTCTGTCAAATTAGTGTACAACTGTAATGACTCTGTAAGTTAAGGAACAATAAATAAATACGCCCGCTTCGCAAACACTGTTTTGTAATTTCTATTATCTTCAAAGACACGATTTCAATTTGCTGTCGATGGAAAATGTTTGCCAAATCGTCAATTGCCCAAAGAAGTTGCGTGCTTCGCAAGCTTTAGTGGCGTTTAGGTGCGACAAGTGGCCGCGCGGGGCCGATATAGCGGATTCGATGGCGCGATCTTGAAGTATTGCGTTGGAAACGATGCACGATACCCGTAAGTGGAATTGATTGTTATTGCTTGAAAACCTTTTTATTTGTGTTTTCGTATATATATTTAATTTAAGGCCATTTGCTGTTACTATTTTGAAAAGACTCAAAATTGTATATTTAGCCTATGGTAAAATCTTAACCTATACGAGTACAAGCAGTCAATGTCAAATAGAAAGTTCCACTGCTAGGGTTCTTCGACGTAAATTTGAGTTGGCCTCCAGTACGAGTTATATTGCATAGTCATGATTTGATAATTTTAATATTAATTTCATAGTTTATAAACCATACAAACCGACCACCACTCCTTATCTATAGATACATTTCAACATTTTCTTGAAATTAAAGAGATAGAGAAATACAGAACCTATTTTGGCGTTTTTTAAGAAACGAATATTGAAGTAACCTCATCCTACCGATTGTTTTTTTTTATTTTAATGGTTTGGAAGGAGTTATGCTCGAACATACATTAAAAACATATAATGAATATCCAAATTGAGAACGTTCTTCTATTTTGAAGTAAGTAATCAATTTAGACGTGATAAGCCTTTGGTGCATCGCTTAGCCTATAATTGCCCGGAAGCAATACATACAACACGCAACGCCGGCCGTGAAAGCCTTAGAGTTTACATATAGCCTATAATTGTTTCAAAATTGTTCGAAGATGTCTTTTAATATGACCAGCAATAAATATACTATTTTTATTAACTATTGTAACAATTTCAAGAAAACTTAATATATAGTACCAACAACACGACTTGAAAGTTTCAAACCCTTGCGTCGGAAAGTTTCATGCGACATTTTGTCTCGCGGCACGTGACCCACCACCGCAGAATGTCGGATCCTAACGAGTTTTTGAAAGCAACCCGACAGCCATCTTAAAGGGATTTGCACTTTGTAACTAAATTGTCTGCTTGAAATGAATATGACCAATGTGGGTGGAATAAACAGCGTCTCCTGCACAGTGTTGTTTAGGTGTTAATGTGATCTTGTTAGCTGTCAAAATAACCTAGAAGTAGTGGGGGAGCGTCCCTATAAAAGCCAGTGCGGGTAGTACCTACTAGCGGCACATCGATCCAATATCTCCTTGTCCTGGCGACAGCTCAAGCCGGACCTCAGTGGTGCCCTTGAGCTAGTCGCCTCGTCCTCTCGTAGTGGCACAGCGCCGTCAGCGCTAACCTCACTAGGCGGTGCGCCTTCTGCGCCCGCACAAATACTGGGCTTAGCAAAAAAAAATACCAGCGGCACTTTTCCTTTGGCCTCGTTGTGTGCATAAGTTTTATTGGTATGTTGGTCTGTGCGATCGGTGAGTGATACCTTTATTATTAATTTCCTAGTTAGTTTGAGTTCTTGTGATTCATTTGTTCTAAGTTTTCATATGCTAATATTTACGATGGAGCTATCTAAATAGTATGAACAGTTCTCACTTCCAGACTTCCGTACTACTAGATAAGAATCTTATATAATTAATAAAAGCAAAAGCAATTGGATGGTCGAAAATAATATAAATCGATATTTATTCATCATTGGGTACACAATCAACTTATTTATAAATTTCAAATCCAATAATGACCTATAGCTCAGAATGTTTCAATCGGACAACATAACTTGCTGACTTGGTAGTAAATAACGAGGTGGGAAAGCTGGGACGGACATTGAAAAGAAATATTGCTCTCAACGCCTTCCTGCTTGGACAGTAGAGATGCAACCGTATTTTAAATCTAAGAATATCGATAGAAAAATTGATCTTGGATTATCAATTATTTTGACAGTGATTTTGGGCGCTGGTAGTATCGACTGTTTTACGCGAAGTTGTTTTTCAAAATTTGATGTGCTTAGTTGATTTAATTTATTTAAATCATTCACTTACTACACTCCTTTTTAACTAATTTGTTTGAGTGAAGAATGCAATTGTACTAATTTTAAGGATACGAATGATACCTCGCTTTCTGATGGTACCTACACTACACCTATACCTACAATACAAACAGGAGTGAATAATTATGTAATTTTTGACTCTTAATTGGTTTCATGCAGCTATTCAAATATTATTGTAAACATCAAAAGCTGTTGGTCGTCCTTAAATAAATAAAAAGCGGGATTGTACGATAAGACAGTAGAGTATTAGTAGATATTGTAAATATTATCTTATTGAATGCTTGGTGTTTCAAATTATCGACTATTGTCCATTTAATTTATCGAGAGTCGTGAGTATGATTTATTAGAGCTCATTTCAATAAAAGCAATCGATCGTTATAAAACCAAAGCCAAGGTCCGATTAAACATTATGTCAATGCATGATTATATTTTTAAATAAACGATATTTAAAAATTATCGACACTAAGACAACACAAATAAAGGTTATTACGACTGTTAAACAAATCGGCGTGTAAGAGACCACTCGGCTGCCCGCTGAGTGCTTATTCACTTAACACTCGCCAGATTAATGGCAAATGTATTTCGCAAAAATAACCCCTATGGTATTGGAAATAATGGTAAATGTATAATCAAGACTCGTAAGTGCCTGAGAGTCCTATTTTATGTATTTTAAAATCATTTCGTTATTTTTCCAATTTAAAAAGGTTTTCCAAATTAAACTTTAAGCTGAGGTGGAAAAATGGGATCGAAACTGTATCTGAAGATTATTATGATAAATAAAACTAAATTATTTAGTACACTTACAATAAAACATTACACAAGAGATGCATACATGAAGATGATAGAAAGAAAACAAATAAAGGGTAACGTTATATTGTGTGTGTCAAGAATATGGGTCCTGATTTAGTATAAGACTAAGACAAAGGCCTAATAGTCACTGATTTTCAGTTGAGACCCATATGCATGAAAACAAGAAAAAAAAAATTCTACAAAACGTGAACGTGTGAACTTCCCTTTATATATATTTATTTAATATTATTATAAATAATTAATATAATATTAATAAATATAGAAATATTTCTCGTCTCAGCTCCAACAAGAACTTGATTTTATGGATATTCTTTATTTAAACTGTACCTACCCTGATAAAAAAAAAAAATTGAAATATTTCTCGTCTCAGCTCCAACAAAAATTTGAATTTATGGATATTCTGTGTTTATTTCTTCTCTCATTCTTCTCAATTTTCAATATATAAAAGGTTTTTGGTATACACATTTTCTAAGGGCTCCCTTAGTCCTACCCAACGAATCCTATCAATCAGGTACACAAGAGAACGTTACCCTCAAAAAGACATTAATTCTTACAAGAATGAGGATCGAGACAAACGACAGCCGGACACGGGGGGGTGACCTTTGCCTTAAGCGGCCCGTGAAAAGAAACCCTTTCAACGTCAGGCTAGATTTGTGTGGATAAGAAAAAACGGTATCGTTTTACTGTATTATTATTTTTTTCTTCTTCTACTCCTTAAGGAATCATCATAACTTATGTAAGTATAAAAAACAACCATTCTGAATGCTCTTTTTACATATTTTTTTTCATCCTTCAACTTCCTTTCAACTTGGGATTAAGATTGCTTTCAAGCTTCTACTGATGTACTTATCCACTATTTTATTCATTTTATAGTTAATTAATCAATCAATCATCATCATCATCATCTCAGCCATAGGACGTCCACTGCTGGACATAGGCCTCCCCCATTGATTTCCACAAGGACCGGTTGGAAGCGGCCCGCATCCAGCCCTTGCCTGCGATCCTAGTCAGGTCGTCTGTCCACCTGGTTGGTGGCCGTCCTATGCTGCGCTTGCCAGTCCGTGGTCTCCACTCGAGAACCTTTCGACCCCAACAGCCATCGGTTCTTCGAGCTATATGCCCTGCCCACTGCCACTTCAACTTGCTAATCCGCTGGGCTATGTCGGTGACTTTTGTTCTTCTACGGATCTCCTCATTTCTGATTCGATCGCGTAGAGAAACTCCGAGCATAGCCCTCTCCATAGCTCGTTGTGCGACTCTGAGCCTGTTCAGAAGCCCAATCAATAATAATAATAAATCTTATTATAAAGGTAAGGTATCTTATAAAGGTAAGTATATCTCTGGAATTACTGAACTGATTTCAAAAATGTTCCAATAAAATGATTTATTATTTGAGCGACCTAGGGCTATATATAATTGTTATAGATAATATTTTCTGATTTCGAGAAAAACGGGCTGCTTTGATTTATTGGTGTGCGCGCGACAAAACGGGTTGTAGTTTATATTAAACAAAAAAATGTATCATCATATACCGGGGCCGTGGTGGTACCGGCCTAGAATAGTACTGTCCCATCTCTTCCCGCGGGTGCCGTAAGAGTCGGCTAAGGGACCACGTACCAGGAGGTGGGCAGCAGCGACTTCTGAGGATTGGAAATCATACTGCGCTCGCCAACCCACCTGCCAAGCGTGGCGAGTATTGACAAATCCCTCCTATATGGGGGAAGCATATGTCCAGCAGTAGACCCACATGGCTGAGAGAAGAAGAAGAAGATGTATTATCAAATTTCTATACAAATGACCGAATCTATCCAGTGTCACGAGACAGTTTGAAATAGTTTCGAAGGTTTGTGTGCGTGTATGTCTATAAGATTTTCTTGGAATTTGGTATCTAAATTACACAAAAGTTGTAGATGTTGATGTATAAGCTCATAATTAAAATAAAAGTCTACCGTGAGTTATGGTGGTTTTTATATGTTACTAGCTGCGCCTGCAGTTTCTCACGCGTACCTTACGTTTATATATTATAATTATACCTTAGTCCACTGAAACCATGCTTTATTCCGCAATAAAAAAAGCCTATGTCATTCTTCCCACCTATCTCAGAGCAAAGTTCATCAAAATAGGTTCAGTTTTTTGTTTATGCGTGATAACGTAACAGACGTTTTATTTTAGTATATGTTAATATGTATTAGTTTTATAATTTTAGTGGTAATTTCTCATAAAGCTTCAAGCTGTTGCGATGCCATGGAATAGTGTAGTCGTAAAGATCCTCCTAAAGACTCCTAAAGACCCTAAAAATGCCTCTTGCGACGGTGAAACACCTGTCGAAGATGTCCTGACTGAGTTTAATGCGTGTGTTCATATTATACTGCGGGATGGAGAGCGGTGCATAGAATATCTCATGGTGTTTAGATTTCTATACAAACGTATTTTTTCATTTGTGTATGTGAAAAGAGACTCTATTTTCACACTGGTTAAACTGTCATTGGTTTTGGTATTGGTATTTATTTCCGTCAAAGTACATTTCATTAAAAAATTGTATAGGTAATAATAGAAAAAAATAATACCGAATATAGTCGTGGGTTCAAATCCCACTAGCAGCCGATTTTTTCCCTTCAAATATTTGAACGTAAGTTCCGCCTAGCATGTTGATAATGCATTAAAACTGTTCATAATACCGAATGTTTAATTCATTGTTGTAAATTCGGTGTTATTTTTTATATCATTCTACTATTTTTTCCAAAAGTAATAATTTTCTCGCTCAATTCTCTGGTTTATCCACACTATTATCCCATCACCCTTTGACCAAAACGACAATCGTAGCCAGGGTCATTCGTCGATCAAAGCGATCGTCCAATAAATAAATAGTTTATTTGCTTTGTAAATAAATACTGAAGCTCTTCTCGAATAGTCCGCTCGGAATGCGATAGGGGGCCGCCTCGCTAACTAACGAGAACTAAATGGGTTTGTTTTGGATAAGGAATTCTGTTTACCCTTTTGATAGGATTCGATTGGTTACGATAAAATTATTTTAGTAACATTTTACAAAATTAGATAAGATAAGATAAACTTGTATTGACTATTGTATATGAACAATTATTGTCTACGATACCTTACATATAATTATTTACATACGAACTTATGTGCTTATAATTATGCATCGAATGACAATTACATTTCTGGAGCTGTTGGCACTAGTATGACTACTACACTGAACTAATATTATGTATATTTGATAAGAAACTCTTTTACTCAGTGCGCTAAGAACCTATAAGTATAAATAACCCTGCTAAACGCCATTAACCTGCATTGAATGGACAAATGCAATTTCACAAATGCATGTAGGTATAATTTTTAAAACGTACCTAGCAAAATACTTTAAATTGCTACAAAATTACCTACAAAGGTATTGTTATAATGTGCTTAGATTTTGGACGGAATGTTGTGTTGGTGACCATACTTTTGATATCCTCGGCTGGGTTTCTTTATAATTTTAAATGTTATTGATGTATATATTTTCTTGTCACGTTTTGGTAGTCTGAAGTTTATAGGTTTTACGGATAAGAAGTGTGGTTTTCCTTTTAAAAGTACAGTATTAGAGATGAACGTGTATAGAGGTGTATGTCCTCACCATGTATTTCAGATAAAATATCACATGACTTACGCAAAGACTTTGCTCCCTGACATTTTTCTCCGTGCATATATAATTACGTATAGTCATAAAACTCTTAACTTAGAATATTCAAAAAACAAAATAGGGAACATAATTTTAAATAACACCCAAGGTGTTATGATATAAAAGTTTCGTGTTAGTTCGGAGGGATAACCGTAAAATCATGGCCTCTGCGGATGTAATTACAGGATGTCACTAATAATCAATATACTGAGATGTTAGATACAATGGGCAATAAAATCAAGTAGAAAATATTAAAAAGTCAAAGGAACACAATAATATACGTACTGTATAAAAGCGCCATCTAGAAGACATCTTCCGAACTACATACTGCTACGTTCAGTAGCTTACGACACGCTCTCGTAGCTGCCCTCTACGGAAACTTGAAAGAACTTTTACGACCGTGGAGTAGGCATTTCCTTCCTTACCAAGATGGGGTGGTTTGTTTTTTCAATTATATTAAAATATATTATTGGGTGAGAAGATGTAAGCTTTTTAAGCTTAACAAATTGGTTTTCGTCTGTTAAAAAATTAACAATGCACCAGGCATTTCTTATTTCCTATTTATGATTTTTTTATGTAATATGTTTATTGCTTCAATCGTAAGCGGCGCCACTGATTAGAGGTGGTTAATTGAAGGAAAAGGTTTACACACCTGTTGGCCAATATATTGTTACTTTTCTATGCTTTTGGCTGTAGCGGCACTTAAACATCATTAAATAATAAAATTAGAAAAATAACAAATACTTTAAAAAGTCGCCCAGGTAAAAAAAAAATAAAAAAAATTATAGACATTCATCAAAACAAAAATGTAGACGATGTTATGAAGCTTCATAAATTAAAATTCCTCCCAATTAAAAGGGTGGAGTTCACCAAAATTTAAACTTCAAAATCAGTTCTTCGAGCTATGTTTCCTGCCCACTGCCACTTCAACTTGCTAATCCGCTGGGCAATGCAGTGACTTTCCTTATCCTATGGGTCTCTTTATTTCTGATTCAATCGTGTAGTAGAGAAATCCGTAGTATGAGCTCTCCATAGCTCATTGTGCGACTTAAATCCTGCTCACAACACCTATAAAATAAATAATTTATCTCAAAGTTTGTTGAAAATTTAAAGTGATAAATTTATGAATAATAAGGAACGAACTTTTTTTTTTTTTTTAGTTTCAGGTATATTATATATAAATTGGTTATATAGGTATATATTTTGCTTTGTACACCTATTCTACACTTATCATATTGTTATATATTGACATTTTCACCGCTTGAGGATTAAGCCTGTGTTGACCTATAAAATATTTTTAGCCGCGCCAAATACGAATTAGTTCATTAGGTGAACTCGATAGACATAAATAGGACTAAAATTTAAATGACAAAATTGGGCTGGCATATAGACTTATTTTTTAAAACCAGGCCTCAATCAAGTTAAAATAATGATTTAAGAAGTGTTTGCGGCCAACAACTAAAAATCACACTAATATTATCAATGTCAAAGTTTGGATTGATGGATGGATGTTTGTTACTAAATCACGCCAGAACGGCTGAATGGATCTGGACGAAATTTGGCACACGGATAGATTATAGTCTGAAAGAGTTCATACATCACTTTTTATCTTGCTAAAATGTATGATTCCCGTGGAATAATTGCTGTAGCTGGAAAACCGTAATTCACGCGGGTGAACAACGCGGTACTAGTGGTAAATAAAAACGATAAAAAAAACTTCAATCAAGCAATTGTGTTTCAATTAGCATCACCATCAGTTTATTGCAGTACAATGTTTCCACAATAGAATGCATCTATCCTATTGGTAACTGATACTTGATTAATTATGGAAAAAGTATCAAATACGGAAAGGTAACGTATAATATGGATAGCAAAAAGTTTCTCAAATCCTGAATTAGTGGTCTGAATTATTCTGTTTGCTTCTTCATCAAAGTTGTGCGAGCAAAGTTAGAAAGTTTCTTCGAGATAAATATAGTCGAGAACAACTTTGAAAACATCGTCGTCAACAACAACTGGTTCCTGATTGATATATTTATTAAAACAATATTGGATTTTTGTTTTTAAAAATGAACTAGGCGTATAAAAATGCGTCGCATACTTTGTTCTTCAAGAGAGGATATAATTAAAGACCTCACGAACCCTTTTGAAAACTGGAGTCAAATCAGCTTTGAGGGGTGAGGTCGTAACTTTTTATTCAGCTCGAGTTTCATTTATTTAAACTATCACGTCGTATCAATCTTGGCAAGGCGATTTCTGGCAGATTCTAAATAATGTGACAGAACAGATTTGTTTTCTGTCTTTTCGACTATTTCTTCTCCTTTAACCTTTAGGGTATAGTTCACTAAAATTTAAAACGGCCGGTTATCAATTTAACCGTCGGTCAAACAGTTTTCACAGTTAACCGACGGTTATTTGATAATCGGACGTTTAAATTTTACTGAATTCCACCCTGAACGTTTGTGCGTAGAATAAGACCCGTCAGTCACCACACAAACATGTAGCGTTATGTAATTAAATAACGGCATAATCGTATCACTCGTAACCATTCTGTGGTTCGAAAAGCCCGGCCGCTATATTCTATGCTTGCACTGACCTTGATGCAGGGCGCGGGCGGGTGCGGGGCGGCGGGGGGGCTGCGGGAGGCGTTCGGAAGCTGGAGAAGGTGACGGATGCTGTAACCTTGTCGAGACTTGCGGGACATTCTGTAAACATTCACAATGTAATATTTTACAATTTCTCGAATTGATGTCATGTTTCGGGCCTTTTTGCACACACTATCTTGACCGCAATCAATGCAATTTGATGCTGAAGAAACGGCCCTCTAAATTACATTTTCGAAGAGTACATTACACATTTTTAATGTATTTTTTAATACTTATTTGATAAACAAACAGGCGGGCTGCCTGATGCCAAGCGATCTTTGACACCTTTTGATAACTGTAACAACGCGGCGATGAGGGGAATACGATACATTGTTCATTCTTTTAAATTTAAGACTCTGTTTACTCTCCTTTTAAATAATTCCTTATTGTAGGAAGAAGCTTGTTCTGCAGTTAGTTTGAAGTAAGCTAAGTTGTGAAGTACTAGACTTTATTCTTCTAAATCATACAAACGTTATAAAATTGTTTACTGAAACAATGAAATCGTCACGGCGACAATAAAACACTTATTTTGAAAAATAATACTAAATTGCAATCTCTACTTTAAAAAACCCTTCCACAAGTCTCGCAGTAAGTTCTACAGAATAATTATTGCTGTAGTAATAACGGGCAGATATAAGAGATTTTTATATAGTAAATTTTCATATTTACTTTGCATTCTAATTGGTAAATATGTATTTCAAGGTTGCATAAGAATCGAGTCAAATAAAAGGCTAGTTGAATGCAATTTTATTATTTAATTAAAGCATCCCCTTTCTGTCATCAGACTCCCAGACGTACGTTAATGCTTTAACTTTCATAACGCGTACTGACAGCAGTAAATAGGTCACGCAACTCTTTTCCCGATAAGTACAAAATACTAGTCATGATTAAATAGATGCCTTCTATGATTGCTGACATTACAATTCAACGTGGCGTTACCGTTAGCATGAGTACTATGAGTACCTCATATAGGCTAACAGCAAGTAGTGGAATGCTCAAACGTTATTGTAGTAGCTGTATATTTCTAATAAGTTATTAGTATTTTATTTTAATAAAGGCAATCAACCCATTGATGCTCAGTATATTATAACGTTTCGAAGGTGGAATCACGCTAGACCGGTATTAATAAAATTAATAATGAGATAGTTGTATTCAAATCTTTGTTTTACCTTACGTCAGATTTTAATAGGACTGTTTTAAACTTTCATAGCTTTTCAAAAATATTGTTTAACACGGGATACGCACCGAAATATCTGGAACTCAATCAAAATCATGGTGCGTATCCCGTGTTCAACAATATTTTTATTTTATAAGGTACGTTAGATTTCAACCAACTTCCCAAAAAGGAGATGGTTCGCAATTATTTGATTTTGTATTTTTGTGACCTCGGGACATATACGGAGTCTGGAGTAGTGAGTTTGTCTGTGTGGTAAAATTTTATTATGAAATTGTTTAGATTAAAAAATATAAGTTAAATTCCAATCGGGTGATAACATCCAATACGGCGTTTCATGAAGTCACAAACAAACATCTCTGACCACATTATCACTCACCCTCGAGTGATATAGTGGTGAAACGCTAGAGATCTATTCAGTATAAAAAAAACAAAGAGAGGTATAAGCATGCAATATATAAAATATAGAAGCCTCTTCACTGTACATATTTCCGGTAGTTTAAAGAATGAGATGTAGGTATACAATCCTCAATATATCAACCTTCCCATTGCCTGGCGTTTGTAAAAATAAGAAGCTATTTCTTTATAAAAGAATGGAGAAATTTAGAACAAACAAAATCAACGAAGCCGTACAACATTGGTATTTTATTACCAATTTAACAATAATTGAGCTGTAAAAGCTCGCAGTCCAATGAAACAGGAAATTCTATCTACAGTATTTAATTCTCGTCTACCTGTCTGGAATATGCTATAGAACCATTAGAGAAATCACAACTTTATCTCAATTACATAGAGTACAATTCAAGAAAGTGTTTACACTTAGTGATACGTGCGCCATCATTTGTGGAAATCTTCGAGTGCAACATAAAGGTAGACTTTAGTACATCTAAGTAGAGTGTATTATAAAATAGCTGATATTGTTAGAGCAATGTTCTACATTGCATGATATATGATATTATAGTTCAAATAAACTACTCATCGGGGTAAATACTTGTATGCAGATCCTGACATTATTCCTTAGACACTGAAACTTTGTAGTACTATACAAGTAACTTACATCTAAAAAAACGGAACATACAAAAACCTCTATTCTCCAAAGCCTGATGAGACTGGGAACTAAAAATTGGCATAAATTGTCTTATGTCGATGGTTCATAAAATTATCTGTGACGAAGTATCGACTCACTTTGATAAATTATTTCATGGATGTATTTCAGGGCGGTAACCTTAGGGTAGATTGTATAATGTAAAGTATGCTTATCGAAGACGAAAAAGAAGGTAGATTGGTCTACAGAGTTTTGTTATTGATACCTAAAAGCCTCATAAATAATACAAGATTCTTCTTTTACCTTCATGGATTTTTCAAGAAAATTCCACTTTATCAGTGAAATCATAAATATTTGAGTATATATGGAAACGTTACAATTATTTACCTTCATTTATATTCATTAAGCATACTAATAAAGAAGACTCCTGTCCTATAATAAGGGGGTTTGAGTTCAAATAAAAATATACCTTTCTGTGTGTATATTTAAGATTGTTTTCGGGTGTGCTGAGTGATTATTTAACATTGTTATAAAGTTGGGTTTAAAAGATTGAATTTACATGTCCAAGAGATAAAGTTCAAATTCATTCAGCAATAACGATGAATGATACATCGTTGCTCTAAAGAAATGTCAATTTTAGATCATATCTTAATCTATATCAAATTAAACTCGGTACTTTCTCTTGCAAAGTAAGAACCTATTTTTCAGGCAAAGTATTGAATAACTGAATCTCTTTGAATCTGCAAAAGAAAATTGGTTTATTGCTTTCTTTCAAGTGAGAATGGCAAGCCATTCACCTGATTGTATGATGGTAAGTGCGTTCCTTTTCATATTAGATATCATCAAGGTTTTACGTTTAAATAACCGTGCTTCAACAATATTGTATAAACAAGTCTTGATCATTAAATACATATGATGTAAAATTTAACAGTATGTTTTTTTTTTTTACATATTATAAGTTTGCGTTTGACAACTGTCTCACCTGATGTTAAGTGATGACGTTATCTAGGATTTAGCATGCAAACCTAGAAGGTACCTATTCACTCGCGACTTGACTTATGTAAGGTAAGACACGTATACTTTGCTGAAGTATCCAGCAATCAATGATCAGATTTTTCCAAAGGAGGAAATGAGGATGCGAGAGATACTCAATTCTCCCACTTTTGAAAGTTTATAGCTTTCTCTTCATCGATCATGTCTTCTATCACTTTCTTTTGTTTCATAGTACAAATTCATTATTATTCTAGTCCTACTTGTGCAAAACTATGCTATTTTTGATGACTTTAGTTTTTACAGTTCCATAGAAAATTCAAGTAATATTATATTAGTCTCATTAGTTATCCATTATATTATATTGACGTTGTGCTGTGCTACATTTGCCTGACATCGCGAACTTACTCGTAGATCTTCAGTTCAATTATTTGAAGGAAACAATTCGGCTGCTAGTGGGACTTGAACCCACGACTACAGAATACCGTCCTGTCGCTTTGTCCAACTAAGCTATAGCAGCCCATACCACTAGGGCCGAATTACTTCCTTCCTTACTAACATCTCTTAAGTTCTGCCTAGCATAGCGTTAATGCGGTATACAATAAAATCTCTTACTCGTAGATATACCAGATAGTTGTGTAACTAAGACCCATCTATTGTTCAGAGCAAATAAAAAGAAACATAGCAAATCGTACACAATTTGCACTAAAAAGTCTTATCACCGCAAAATTGCAACCTAAAACCGACTCTATTACAATAATTTAAGGATGCTTATCACTTGGTGAATAGTAAAAGTTTGTGACATTTTATATAGAGCTGAGTTATTAGTGTTTAATTCAGAACAAGTACAAGTAGTAAATTCTGAAAGTGCTTGAATGTATAAAATATGCTACACATGTTACCCGGGGTTTCAGGTTACATTAACTATGTTTTCTTCAATGCTAAATAATGAACTTTATAGTGAGTTAAATTAAAACATTTATATGCACAAATTTAAAGAACAAACATTACTTAAATCAAACTTTAATTATTATTATTACAATATGTTGTGTCATGCAAATCAGGGTAAAAAGGTTTTGCTTCAGCATTAAATTCGACTGCTCTGATTATAATAAAATTATAATTGCTGTTACAGATCATTAAATAATTTATAATATAAATAATATTAACTCTAATAATATAGTAGAAGTGGTTCTCTTGTTCAACTAAACTAAATTAAAATTCTGAGAAATATTATATGTAAGATAAGTATTTATATGGTTACAATAAAGTCAAAATCAGTATCACACTTATCCATAATAGCACTCGCTGTCGCCACTTATTTGGTGCCTACTAAGACTACCCGCAATTGGCAAGCAATTGAATACAACTCGTCAAAATTAAGGATAGCAATAAAATGATGAATGGAATACGAGCTATTTCATTTTGAAGATTTTTAGTGATTTAAATTAGTTCGAGTGATTAACAAAATTGGGGCCATAATCTTACTTTTCAAGTTGTATAGTAAGCATATGTCTTTGAATCTAATTTAAACAAATATTCGATTTGATTAATTTCGGATGCCACTTTATTCAATGCTGATTATCAGACAAAGCCTTGTAAGTTAGCAATAAAATGATGTCATCATTTTTTTTACGATGTTGTCAGCTGTGTAAACACAGTGAGCTCCTTTCTAGCTTAGTTATCGTAAAGAATACACTGATGTCGGTTTTGAATATAGATATGAGTGACAGGGTTTGGTCGCAGGCCTCCTTACCTGTACGATTGGGAGGTCTAGGGATCCGCAAAGTTTCAAGTGTTTCACTACTAGCATTCCTGTCTTCCGTTCATGGTACGTACAAATTGGTAGAAAAAATTCTTGCACCATCTTTAGGCAATTTAGATGTAGCTTATTTGAACGAAGCGAAGAATGCTTGGGAGATGGCTTGCCCTAACACTGAGATTCCTAAAGATTTGGCATCATCGAGACAGTGGGATCGGCCGCTTTGCGAACTAGCTTGGAACAATCTTTTAAATACGTGTTCTAGCATCGCAGATCGTGCTCGTATTCTTGCTGTTTCTGTGTGGCAATCTGGTATTTGCTTACAGACAATTTTTTCTTTTAGTACAGGTAATCTTTTAGACCCATCTGCTTTTCGTTTAGATGCTAGCTTACGTTTGGGTGCAAAATGCTATGAAACCCATCATTGCCAGTGTGGTACTGCAGTTGATCAACTCGGTCACCACAGGCTTTCTTGTTCCAGAAGTTCTGGTCGAATTTCCCGCCACGCTAGCATTAATGATATCATCCGTCGGGCTTTTACCAGCGCCAATGTTAGGGCTGACGCCGCGGCTTATTCGGCGGAGCAATTGAAACGGCGAAAATATGCTAACCTAGGTAGTGGTTACATATTTGAACCGCTTGGGGTCGAGACATTGGGCCCGTGGGGAACTGGAGCTCATCGGATTTTCTAAAATTTGTCAGAGCGTTTGAACGATGCGACGCGTGATCAAAATGCTGGCACATATTTGGCTCAACGAATCAGCATTGCAATTCAACGTGGCTATGCTGCTAGCATTCTGGGCAGGCTGCCCCAGGCTGATGTTAGAACATTTGAGTTATCTATAGGCTACCAATAGCTAGTGGATTGCTCAAATATTATTGTAGTAGTTGCAGTATTGTAATTAGTTATTAGTGTTTTATTTTAATAAAGGCATTTGCCCCATGAAAACAATGTCATCATAGATGTTATATACACATAATTCAAACAATCTAACTTAATCTCTTATCAAGTATATTGTATACAATACACGCAATAATTCTTTGGTTGGTTGTGTATTTTACTTTTGCAAAAGGGGTTCCAATTATAAGACATTTTCTGGAATTAAAATGTCACAGTAATTTACGTATTCTTTAATAATACGGAGAAGCCCTTTTGTTATGAAAACCAGCGTGGTTTACAGACATTTTATGCTGAAAAGCAGATAATATATTTTCTGATACAAGTTATAATAAGAACTCAGATTGTAGGCGTATGAACCTCTGTAGTTGGAAGTAAACAGCTTATTTATGTCATATAGTCCCGATTTTCGTATTTCAACATAACTGGCCTTGTTACTCGTGTATTTATTTCTGTCATCTATTCATTGAATCTACTAATATTTTAAATGCGAAAGTTTGTGAGTATGTTTGTTAACATTACTACTAGTTAATAACATCTTGGGCCAGATCGATACTAACCATCAAGTGAGATAGTGGTCAAACGCTTATAAAGTACTAGCTGCGCCTCGAGAATTTACCCGCGTGGTGACGATTCATGTTCTTGATGATGATGATGATGATGATGATGATGGCAATGATGATGATGATGATTAAAGAAGCCTATGTGTTATTTCGGGACCTGAAGTCTCTACCTACCATATTTCATCCAAATCTGTATTACCCGCGTGGCGATGAAAACGGGTGATGATAGTGATGATGAAAATAAGCCTATGTGTTAAACTAGGGCATAAACTGTCTCCATACCACATTTCATCAAAATACATCCATCCGTTTAAGCGTGAAAGATTAACAAACATACATCCACACATCCATGCTCACAATAACATTCGCGTTTATAATATTAGTTGGATATAAAAAATATGCAAATCCAATACTCCTAGTTTGTATTGTTTTAAGCTCAATCATTAAAAATTAAGGCGTATGAACAATAAAAAGTGAACTTACGTTATTAAAACTCACCAATGCTTCCCTTTTTAATATACGTTTTGAATCTTGATTGACTTTGTAAACTATCTTTACTTAACGACTATGACTCTATATACAATTATACATTATACACGAATGGTATCATTTTGACCGATTTGATCCTTCATATACTGCATCATCACTTAACGTTAGGTGAGATAGTGGTCAAACGCCTGCCTAATTTCATGGAAAATAACGCCCATTCAACTAGACTCCTTCTTGAAATTACTGAAACTAATAACAGTAAGGACACTCCCAGCCTCAACACCTAGTAGTTCCCTGTTGACAAGTATGGCCGACATACACGTATCATTTTTGTTTGAACGTATTTCTGAAGCACAAACCACTATCACAGTCATAGCGTAACAATATCGCAACATGAAACGATTGAACTCGGTACTAACTGTCATTCATTTAGTACAATTATGACACAGAGAAATTGTAGTTTGTACGGACGATACGCGCATTATTTAATTGTTTATACGATTGAGAGATGACTACCGTCACATATGTTATTCCTGCTTTAGATACAGTTATATAAAGTCATAGAAAAACGAATAAATTACAATATATTGAAGGATATACACTGACATATATCATGAGGCGTAAATTCGTAAATCTTCTATGTAATCGCATCTAATACGTGTCTTATGCTTATAAAGATAAAGTATTTATTTGATTCGTTATATTGGGTAACTTATTGTTACGCTGTCAACTTGACAGACTACACGAATTCTTGTAATATTGGAATCGAAATCGGCCTTGACTGAATCTGAACATTAAATTAGTAGACTTGACCCCAAGCTGACACTGAGACCATGGATATGCACTTTGTAAACCATTTATGTGATACTGTTAATAGGTTGGAAACCACAGTAAAACCTTCAGTTAAGTATTCAGTAATCCCTGGCATGAGTTATCCCGCTCACACATAGAAGTTTCATATTCTCATATTGTATAAAGTTATGCTTCCACAAACATAAACTTTATGTAGTAGTTTAATGTAATCAAAGTGTGTGATTGTTTAAGCATTGTTAGAGTTAAGTATTAAGGAAATGACGGGCTTATTTCGTACATAGTAAAGTTTCAGGATGTTGATATATTTTTTGACGTTTGACAACTATCTCACTTCATGTGTTTTGTATTGTATTGATGATCAGTAAAGATGCAATCCAAGGTGAAGTCATGACGTAGAATGTAGACTAGCTTTCAAGACCACCTGTTAGAACACACTGTTTATAGACAATTTTTGTAACTTGAAAAGGAAAAGAATTCTATCACTAGATGGATTTGAAAAGGTTACCTATACCCGAAACACAAGTCGAGGGTAAGGTTCAAACCAATGACCGTCAGATTGTCTGCCGACCCTCGCAACCTCTAATTTAGGCGCTTCGAGGCTGACAGTCAAATAAGTGATACTGCAATGCTAGGGCTGATTTATCCAGAAGAGTCTGCTAGACTTTAATAGTTCATTGGATTAACTTACGGCGGAACTTACTTACTGTACGTTTTGTATCATACATGGACTGAATTCATTTAGATTTCAGTCCATGTATACAGAACGTAGCCGATTTTTCTCCTTCAAAAAATGTGTATTGTTTATCCCAATCTTACTACTATTATTATAAATGCAAAAATGTGGATGGATGGATGTTTGTCACTCAATAACGCCGGAACAGCTGAACGGATGTAGCAGAAATAAGGCACGGAGATAAGTGTCTTGAAAAGCACATAGGCTACTTTTTATTCCGGAAAACAATACTGTGCTCGTGGGAAAACTGACGTTAGGGAACATCCTAGCTCATGCGGTTAATACTACGGAATGCAGATAGCAAGAAATATGATCAACTTTTTTTTATATGCAGTTTAATTGCAATGCTTAAACAAAGATGTTCCTGCTAATGAGGTGTGTCTATTTCTCCTAATTTAACTTTTAGTACATCGTTATATGAGAATATATAGAACGGTTCAATTATTCAACCTAAATCTGCCTACTTACAGCAAGGCCGGCGTTCTGCCCCTTTTCTCTAGTCATCTTATACGGCAAAGTCAAATCATAGAATATATAAAACCCTCTTTGGAATAAAGATAAATCTTAATCTGAAAAAGTAATAACACTCGTCAAAACATCCGGTAATCAATACGAATATACACCTATACCTAACAGCTGCAGACGACGCCATTTTGAAGTGCTTATTTCCATTATAACATTGTACTAACTACACTGAAATGTTCTACAAAAGTTCGCGTTTTGCTTCGTGAAGTCCAGAACTTTCAACCCCGCTGACTAAACTAACTCCACAATTGGCATTACGCGAAAACAACGTTTATTACAAGCGGGTACAGATTGAATTAGCCCGTGGTGGAATTCCACTTACAACTTTGCGCAAATACGCCGAGTTCAAGTTATCTGAAAAGTTATTTAACAAAGTTTCATAGCTTTCTTGGCTGCCGTGCGAGATTACGCTCTCAAATGTTTGCTTTTAAGTCGATTGTTGTTTGGAATTGGGATCAGTGTTAGGTCGATTCGGAATCGGGTAAAGTTTGCGTTATCCCATCGAGAGCCGTGACTGTAGAAAGATTTTCCGTCTACAATGGACTGAGACCGGGACCGGTCTCTGAAATGACTTTGTAATAGCGTCCTCAATAAAACGCCTCAATAACGTGGGTTTTTATTTTATTTATGAGATAGTTTGATAGGACTTCTCTGAATGAATGTTCGCCTTATATGAAGCGTGAGTATTTTGCTCGAAAAAAATCATATCTGAATTCGGAAGCATGTTTACGATAAAGAACTTCCTTATACAATAAAAGTGTGGTTATTTTCATTGATTTAGTATATGTTTGCGTGGAACAAAGATTCCGGGACCGTTATGTAACGGTTGAACTTCCATCTCCGAGATTCAGCAGTAACTTAAAGTTTTAACGAGCTTAACTTTGGGTAATTAACAAAGTTGGAACTATTCGTACAGACTTGGTATTCATAATCAATAACTTAAATAATACTTAAGATGGAGTCAACTCAATTACATATAATAGTGGAGATGTCTTATCAACATTTTGGATAAAAACCGGTTTTAACTGGACAGGCAGCAATAGCGAAATAGTTATAATAGCTAGAGGGGTTGGATTGCTTCTGATAATATTTTTGACTGATGGTTAAAAATAACTGGCAAAAATCACATTCACATTATTGGAATCACTCTAACCCATAATAGACATAATAACGATATTTATTGCTTAATACTAGTATAATATTGAAACAAGTGTTAAAATAATGACATATGGTAAAGTATGTTAGATAAGATGTAGTCGTCCATACGTGAAGTTAATAAGCATTGCAATAACGCTCTTATATTAGGGGGATATGGATATTCTTGACTACCGTTAGTAATATTGTCTGATACGTAGACATTCGCTTATTATTTCACTTCATATGTTATTTATTTATAATATCTTAATGCTTTAATTATTGTGTATTTTGTCTAGATTTAATTTGTTATATCTTTAGAAAACAAAAGGTCCCGTTATTTCTATACATACTAGATGTACGTTATTACTAATCTTTAAAACTAATAACATAATATGAATCTACTTTTAAAAATGTACCTATACAATTTAAGATTAAAGTAACAATACGTTTCATGAACAGGGAGTGTAAGAAAATGTGTTATTAATATCTTGCGACTGCAAAACCGCGAATGTTTAGTATCTCGTAGCTCTACGACACTCGTTTTTAAGTTAGTAGTTGTTGAAAATTCGTATACTTTTTGGGCAAAACTTTTACGAAAACAACTTTCTAACACTTCCTGAAAAGTAACAAAAGTAAGTTTTTAGCCCATTACCTGTCACTTTATAGCAATTTTCCACCCATATATGAGATCAAATTAGTATTAAGAGCGTCCTCCTTGATGTTTCAAGAAGTAAACACAGATCACACAAACATTCCAGGTATCAAACTCGAGTTTCACATCAAAACAATATTCCAAATCCAAATAAACACGCACTGTGGTCACTTCCTCGGTCACATTAATACAACAAATCCACTTTTCAGTCACTAAAACGTAATTCGTCTCTCGGCATAACCTCAAAACATCTTACTGACAATCCGCGGCCCACAGGAATTAATAAAAAGTTTCTTTATAAAACAAGTGGGTTGTGAGCATGTTCCAAAATGGCGGAACTTCGCGTTAACTTCGGAACGTAGAGCAACGTGAAGTTGTAGGGTGCGCGGCTGTAGAGCTGCTCACTGTACGGCCGCGCAGCTACCCCTAACTTTTCACATCCAAACTTTATACACAAACTTCATTAAAGCAATATTAAAGATAAAAACTTAACGAAACACTAATAAATAGTGTATTTTCATCACTGTTGATGAGTTAAATAACTTTTATTAACATTTAAAAGTGTCCAGATGTGTTAACTCCTCGTATAGCCCTTGAACCGTGCCGCGAGCCGCGTAGTCGACAGGGGTTCGGCGGGGAAAATCAATAACTTACGGCCGACTCTCTCCGGAGCTCTCCGCGTTTAATCATACACTTTGTGAGCAAAACATTAAAACTTGTCCGTTTGTTTGTCGGAGGCGGATCGTTGTCGATCGAGACGCGGGGGACGGGGTAAGCGAATTTTGGAGCGAGCGAGCGGAGCGAGCGACGGCGTCGGCGACTACCGACAGACTTGGCCACTTCGCGGAGTTTACTTGATACAAAGTTTCGCGAGGTGTTCTTACAGAGAAATATGGACTTGTACTGCATAGTGAGAAAGATTGGCGCCGTCTCGCGCGCCTTGTTACTTAGCTGCAATGCTATCGGTCGCCGAGGTCAAATTAAAAGTTTGTTCCTACAAGTTTCCATTGTAGTTTTGACCGGGTTCTTGCACTTTAAAAACTTTTTAATTGCTTTTTCTTTCTTGATTGCTAACGGTGTAGGAGTGAATAGAGTTAAATATACATTTTACAGTCGCTTGGCTCTACAAAGTATTTCATTGTATGTTTTGTTGTATTTACAGTTAAAACCATTCATTTCAAAATATGCATACAATCTATGTTAATTCGAATGCACCCGTCATTGCGCTTATTATTTTTACTCTTTTCAGTGATTGTCAACGCATGAATCATAGTTACGTAAGACTAGTGGAAAACCCGGTATTTTTTTGAGGAAAAATACCTTAAAATGAATTTACCAGTTTTTCCACTTCAGATTCCATAAAACTATCTTACCTAGAATAATGTAAAAATAGATTTCAAGGGCTACTGACTGAATAGACCGTGTGTTTGGAGATGTTTCCAAATTGTTCCAATGTTCCAAATGTTTCCAATTTCCAAACTTGATTGTGGCAGCTAAACAGGAAGGTATTGGGTACCCCCTTATTACCATACAAGAATATAAAAATAACTAAATAGTTATTTCAAATGTACTAGGATACTAGGATTGCGGGAGGTCGGTCCACACACAATCACTTTACACAAACATCCAAGACCACATCACATCTTATCTCAGAAATTGTTTGCCCCAGCCGTAATTCGAATCCGGCTTCGCGGTTCTAAAGTGAGCTACGATAACTGTCAAATTAAGTAATATAAATCTAAGGAAAGTACATATGTATCTGAAAACATTAATTTGGTTATTTACTTAACAAACACTCACCTATTCATAGTCGGTGAGTAGTTACATGAGCCAATTACACCGCCTGTGCAATGTAAGGAACAAACAGTAGCTCATTTTCAATTTAATTCTAGGACACCTTTTAAAAAAATAGTACCTAATACATTGGTAAATTATATTATTAAGTGCAATAAATTAATAGTACGTACCCTTTTTACTACTATTTCAAGTATTCTATTAATGTGCTCTTAAATATTTCGATTCGACCTGTACTAAATGAAAATTTAATTGTTTATTCATTTGAAAAGAAATAATGTCAGATTAGTTTCATAAAAATTTCATAAATCAGTTCAGTATTTACCTGCAAAAAAATACGTATACTCGTATAATCGAGTTTCATACAGAACGTATACAAAATGGAAAAATCATTGGCCAAATATTGGCTAATAATGCTAATTCTAAAAATTGAAAAGTGGAGCTTATAGCGGTACCTGAAGTGAGAATAGATTGCATTATAATCATAATATCACAGTCGAATAAACAATTGAATAACGCACGTACTGACTTACAAATTATTATTTATCTGTGTCACAGCTGTACTAGATCAATTATAATGTTGGGTTCAATTATTTCACGCTGAGATACGAAATGCGCTAATGACTCCTGTTTGGGCCACTGTATACCACTCTCTCCAAGTAAACCTTATGCAAGTTATTTTTTACGTGTGTGCTGAATAAACTTATCTGTACATAACAACAAAGTTGAGTCACTGTTATTCAACGAGTGCGCCTATTCATAGGAAGCCGCAAATAGATCGAATACTAGTTAATAAAGTATTCATGTATTATACAGTTGATAACTTTAAGCTGTTAGTTAACAGATATATTTTTGATCTTCATAGTTGAGATATAGTGAAAGCATGTAGGTATTACTATAAATGAAATATTATAATATCACATAATTTTATTGCACTACATCCTATTAATATTAAGTTTAAATTAATTAACCGCGTTAATAAGTTTGAGTATGAATGTATGCCTGTTACTCTTTTACGCAAAAACTACTGAACGGATTTTGATGAAATTTGGAGCACAGATAGTTTATACCTTGGATTAGCACATAAGTTTATTTTCATCATCGTCATCATCACTGTTTTTCATCACCAGGCTGGTGAAACGAAATTGGATGAAATTTGGTTAGTAGATACTACAGATCCCGGAATAACACATAGGCTACTTTTCTTCATCATCATCATCAATCATCACTACGATGGATTTGGAAGAAATTTGTAACGCAGATAGCTTATACCCTGGATTAACACATGGGCTTTTTTTCATCGTCACCATGATCATCATCATCAATCATCACTGCGACGGATTTGGAAGAAATTTGGAATTCATATAGCTTATACCCGGATTAACACCTAGGCTTATTTTAATCATCACCGTTTTTCATCACCACGCGGGTGAAACTGCGGGGCGCAGCTAGTAATAAATATTTTTTCAGTAATCATTAATCACACTATCACACTAATGTTATAAAGTTTGGGTGTATGAATGTATGTGTGATTGTTACCTCTTCAAGCTTTACAACTCGGTATGTAGCTACCTACGTAGGTACTTTACTACCTGAATTAACACATAGGTCAACTTTTATCCCAATAAAATTGATGGTTCCGCTGGTATAGAACAAAAACCTTATAATATTATAAATGTAAAAGTAACTCTATTTATCTGCTATGTTTTCTCGCCTAAACCGCTACACCTATTTTGGTAAAGAGATATACGGACCTTAGAGAAGGACAAAGGCTACTTTTTGTCCTGGAAAAAATATGGTTTCCGTGGGGTAAGTACAAAATATATGTATTTTCGTGGGGTAACGGATAAAAAACGTAGTACACGCGGGAGGAACCGCGGGGCAGAGCTAGTACAACAATATAAACAGTAGATTTATATTGTGTTATACAAAGTGCTCGTACACGACTTTCCCCGTGCAAATTGGGGTAAAGGACGTGGAGTACGTTGTTTACCCCAATTGTGGGCAATACCTTGATGTGTGGTCATCGCGGACCCTCATTCGCATGCGTGACCATATCGGTGAACTTCTTACACTACACTTCCCATTCCATGGTCTCCACTCCACGTTTCAACACCAATAGTAAAAAAAATTTTTTAACAAAAAATGCAACCGATATGCGACCATGATAGTTCACATAAAAGTAACTATCATCACAATATTGTGCTCATGGTACCGACTTCGACAAGTTATTTCACACTTTTGAGTGTTGAAGTCGGTTGCATCTTTTGTTAAAAATTTTTTTTTCATCCTTTTCAGTGACCTGTGCTACTCACGGGATGTCGATATCTTCAACCGCGACAATAATATCATCAAAATACGCGTAGCACTTTTCAGTTATTGGAGTATAACTCAAAACCGCTTGTCTGATTGAATTGATGAAAGTTGAATGGAATCATCACGGAAATATATTCTATCTAACAAAAAAAGAATAATCAAAATCGGTTCATAAACGACGAAGTTATCCGCTAACACACATTAAAAAAAAACATATATACGGTCGAATTGAGTAACCTCCTTCTTTTTTGAAGTCGGTTAATTATATAGTATATAAACTATAATTACTTGTTTTAAAAGTATATTTTAGATGGGATTTTTTTATAGGAAAACTTAATTTTACCGCTCTTTTCAATACAATAACTTGTTTACAAAATATATTGTGAACAAGAGATATTATATATTAAGTAAGTTATAAAGCGGTCTCTTCCTCTTTTCACGTTCATGAAATAATGTTCAACAAAATATTTACTTATTTATTTTTTCAAACATTTCAAGGGAAAAAAAATGGCTGCTAGTGGGAGTTGAACCCACGACTACAGAATACCGTCCTATTATTTTATAATACGAATGGCTATTTATTTTTGGTTATTCTTTTCAGGAAAAACTGAAATAAGGTAATAAACTTCTTTGAACTGATAATAACAGTGTGTCTTCAAATTCTTAAAATGTATTTTTCAATATTACCAGCTTGCGTTTGACCAGTATTTCACCGGATATAAAGTGATGACACGGTCTAAGATGTAGCAGGCAAGCCCAGAAGGTAAAAAGACACTATAAAATCAAGAGTACTAATAATAAATGCATTTTCCAGTCCACGAAACATCATTATAAAGGCGAAAGTTTGCACGTCGTTTTCTTTCTATGTTTGTTAATCTTTCACGCTAAAGCAGCTTAACGGATTTGCATGAAATTTAGAATGAAGATAACGTATATCCTGTAATGATACATGTTTTTTTTTTCCAAAGATTCCCATTGAATGACGGGAAGACACAAAAATCGTCAATACCATTTAACCGCGAGTAATAACGCGGGGCGCAGCTAGTTTGTAATAAAAAAGTAATGCTTACTTCCAACTACACAAAACATCCAGACATTACAATTATACGAACATCTGGATAGGAGTTATTCCATTTTGAGCCTTATATTACGTTAAGTAAAGAAAACTTTCCAATAAAATCAGGCGCTTCAAATTAACTTTGAAACAAGTCTGAACTTTTATTAAACATCAACTCACTTTAAGAATTTGGGCTCCACAAGGAACTCCAATGTGAAATGGTATAATTATTTCAGATAACAGCTACCAAACACAATTTTTAACATAAAAAAGTTTTTAATCGACTTCAAAAAAAGATGGAGGCTACCGTTCGATGGTATATTATATGTAATAACTTAAGTTAACTTCACTTGTTTCGTTCGCCGCCCGCGCTCAGATTCAGGTGTACCTACATCATTATTCGTCATTAATTAAATCCATTTGTAACAAAAATTTAAACGCGACAATCTATTACAGAAAATATAAAATTATAATATAAATTTATATCAAATATAATGAGATATTACATATTATGTATTTATTTGAATAGATGGCCTCTATCTGATAAATAATATTAAATACAATCGGGACCTTATTATTAATTAGAAACGCATGGCATACATTATTTTTTGTCACAATATTCACGAGTTTCAATCGTATGATGAGTGTTTTGACGCTTCGTTTAGTGGTTAAGGTCGCATAGATAAACTAAGATAAATATTATTAATATAATGAAACTTCTCAAACCAATTACAATAAAACAAATGAAACAAGCTGAAAAGTCACAAGAGCACTTAAAACAAACACAGAGCGCACCGATTTAATACCGCAAAGTGTTGTAAGCATGTTACGTCCTATATGTATGATTCCCAGCCCTCAATGCATAACTAGCACAAACAAATCGAACTATACCAATATGAACTTTCTGCAAACTATACAACTGCCACAGCTAGCAACTGTAGAGCAACGAAATGAATAATTAAAGCTCTTCATATAATGGACGTCGTACTGTTGATTGGTTGGACGACGCGTCCAGCTAAATAAATATTTAGCGTCGAAACATATTTGATTAGTCGATGGATTTTCAATTCTGCCTGAAATATCACTTTACGTAACAGATTACTCAATACTTAATTTTCTGTAACTGAATAAACATATACCATAAGTTCTTACGAACGAAAGTAGGATCTTTAGTATTTATCTTTAATGTATGAATAAATTAAGTTAGAAAAAAACCATTTTTAACTGACTTTAAAAAAGGAGGTTACCTAATTGTACCGTATCTATATATATATATATATTAGACTTCACCGTTTATGAACCGATTTTGATGAATCCTTTTTGTTTGGTACTTCCGTGGCGGTCCCATTTAAATTTCATCAAAATCAGACAAGTGGATTTTGAGTTACATTTCAAAAACTGAAAAGTGCTACGGATACCTCGACGATAATTATTATAGTTGCAGTTGAAGACATTGGTGCACATACACAATGACAATTGATACCGTGAGTAGCAAGGATCATTGAAAAGGGTGAAAAAAAAAATGTTACCAAAAAATGGAACCAACTTCAACACTCAAAAGTGTGAAATTACTTGTCGAAGTCGTTAATCTGAGCACAATATTGTGATGATAGCTACTTTTGTGAACTACATTGGTATCGACTTCAATAATTTACTTCACACTTTTATGTGTAGAAGTCGGTTCCTTTTTTTCTGGTAAAAATGTTTTCACTTACCTTCACCTTTTATTGTTTTTACTTATTTTTGAATTAATTAATTCTATTGAAACCAAACAGTTTGTGTCCTTTTTTAACAAAATACATGTGTTACGGCTGATACCTAAAAAGATATTACACTAAAACCAGATGTTTGTGAAAAGCGAGTATATTTACCACCACAGGCTTTTCAATCGCCGAAAATAATAATGTCCCTGCGTCATGTTGATTCCATGAAATAATTACCTACGCATTTGTTGATGGAAAATTTGTGTTTTCCTTTCAATTTGTCTCAAACGGGTCGTAGAGTTTAGAACGTTTGAAGCCCAACAAAGCAAATAAAAGAACTTCAGAACAAGTAATTCATAAAAATATAAAAGGTAGACTACAATAGAAATTACACTTGTTTGAGAAAATAATCATTTAACTAGTTGGAACTGTCTACGAGTTGAAATGTTATTTTGTAGACTGTGTGACACGTGTATATCACACAGTCTACAAAAAATATTTTCTTTCCATGTATTCGAAAAGAGGCGAAGGGTTCCCGGGTAAGTGTGAGCAAATTGGGTCATTCCGGCACTAAATAACAGATAACAAATTCAAAAGTTATTTCGTACTTTTGAATTTGGAACACTATTTTGAAACATTTAACCGTAAGTCGATTCGATAAAGTTCTGGCTAGTAATAAAAAAGCTTACCTGCCGACGCGGCATTTATGAAACTAATTTTAAAAGAATAAGTGGGTATTTCTTACTTGTTTTTTTATTATTTTTATCTACCTTTTACAGACCATTTTAATTTGATTCACACATATTGAATACAAGATAAGCTTTGATGCTAAGAGTGAAATATTAACACCGGGGTCTCAATTCTCCTAAACGCATGGCTCATATATTGTTAATTAATTGTCGTTTATCAAAAAACGATGTTCAAGGTTAACACCGTCATGAGAAAAAAACAATTTTAGATACAATAGTATAACACTTTTTAATTGGTCCCACAAAATTTCATTAAAATCAAGTCAGTATTTCAGTTTAATTGCAATTTAATGTTGAAAATATTCATCGGACAATATTCTCTGTTGGTTTCGGTAACAAACTAATATTTTATGCCAGGCAAATAATCATACGTGAGCAAAATAGCAATTATTTATATCGCCTTCGTATTTTTAATGCTCTTTTAGAACGTGCAACTTAATAAGCTTAGTCTCGGCATACTATCTGTCTGATCCAGAGATACTATGCAAATATGACGTGTCGCCTTATACCGCTTCATTAAGGAGTTCGTTTATCGCCTCGTACGTCAGTGGCGGGTCCGTTGGAATCTATTAAGAGGATAAGTAGGTGCAGTCAGAAGACGAGGGTCGTATCCACGTTTCGTGCGAATTCCCGGTAAACATTACACCGAATCAAAACATTTTTCAAATTTAACGATCGATTTTTATCTGATATTGAAATATCTATTTTCTTCATTTAACAGCCACAACAAAATAATATGACAGAATAAACAGATGACCCAGCTGAAAATGTATTAAATAGAATATTTATTAAAATGTTTTTTTCTCTCCCTATCTAATAAACTTAATAATTACACAGATCATGAAACATTTTGAGTAGTTATTTTGAAAATAAAGAAAATCATTGTAATAATTTTAAACTGGTTTGATACTGAATAAAAAGGAAACGCAAATAATAAATAATTGAGTTAGTCTTTGCATAACCGCAAAAGAAGTAAGAAACTTAACCTACTGGTATTTACCGGTATTTTAAAAAATTGTTCAAGTTTTTCTAAAAATTTCACACTTATGTTAAACATCTCTCTTAAGTTGAACAATAATGTTTAACTATATTTGTGGGATCAATCTAAAAATAAAATGAAAAGAGAAACCGATACTGAGTTGGACACAAAAACTACAACAACAATTACCGCAATTAATACCTACTTTATTGGAAGTCGGTTGAAAAATATAATTGATAATCTTTTTTATCTAAAAACTGTCTAGGACATTACTAAGGATTATTACTAAGTATTATCGTCTTATTAGTTATGATCAGGCCAGGTGACCAGAGCGAGCAGCAGCACATAATGGTCGAGGTGTGTTGTTAACCTTTGTATCACAAAAGAGATTTTCTAAAAAAATACCAACAACTCTCTGAACATTTTCCTTTAAACAAAACCCGAACCATTTTCAGTTTAAAATCTAGCCGATGCCACACATGAAATGCCAAAAATACAATACCCTAGCGATTTAAAAAAATATAATATGTAAATTATTCATTCGGAGTTACACATCTGTGCAAATGCATCCATTCATTAATCCCGCTCTGGCTAAATTATTTATGCATTTAAGAGGATTTGCTGTTAATATGAGGTGTAGCGCGTCGGTCACGACTTTCTGCTTCCGACGACGACGCGACGTAGAAAACTTAATCTGATTGTTCTAATGTTTACTCAGCAAACTCGGAGCAATGCGGTAATTGAACGTCACGTAGGTATTTTTTGCGTTATATTTGTAAAAACAAGAAGAGCTTTTCATTTTTTATCTAATCTTAAGCTATTAAAGAATCAATTCTTGTTTATCTTCAAGCTATCTCAAAAACAGTTTGATAATTAATGTAATGTTTAAGAAGTATATAAATATATACGAGTCTAAGCTGCAAAGTTATCGAAGTAAGCTCGGTCGCTTAAGTAATTATGGTAACTTGACAGAATTGGGGCATTCTCAGCACCTTTGTATTCTAAATAATGTCCTATATCATAGCCTAGATCGTTTTCATTCAATACTTCAGTTGCTGGAATCAATAACATGCATTAAACAACTAATTAAACTATAGTCGACATATGGTAATGCCTGTAATGCCACTTAATAATTTATATGAAAAAAGTTTTATAAACATTTCACATATTAACACATTTTTATGAACAAAGTTCTTTAAAAAGGCTTATTCACTAAAACTACGTACAGTTATTTTCATATTCTTGGTATTAATATTAAATTGTGAAACTCTCTATTAAAATTTACCAAGCAACATGAGTAAAAATTTACAAAATTAATAAATTGATAATATAGCCTACGTCACCCGGGGATAGTGTAGCTTCCCAACAGTGAAAGGTTTTTTCAAATCGGTTCAGTAGTTTCAGAGCCTATTCAATGCAAACAAACGAACAATTAAATCTATCCTCTTTATAATATTACAATAGATATGTTGAATACATAAATAATTTATTACGCTAATAAACTATATTCTAATTTATTAATTTTTCTCAGTACTTCTAAATTAAAAAGCATATAATAAAAATAATTTTCAATTTTCAATGGTTATTTTCCGAAGTAATTCCAGGATCTCTTTCTGCTATCTACTAAGGTCCGTAAAAACCTGGTTTAAGTGGGCATTGAAAATGATTATAATGGATTGTGCGCCGGCTGAAGGTTGAAGCCCATAGTTACACCAAAGTTTTATATCGAATTATTTTCACGGCGTACAAATAAATTAGAAAATAAACCCTTCAATAATCGTCCTAATCCAGATACGAATATACGATCTACACAAAATGGATGTGTAATAATTCTATGCCGGGTCAATCATATTCAACAATTCCAAACGTCTGTTGCAAAATGGCTACGTCAATAGTTATTCTCCGTTTGAATAGAAATTCTATTCTGAGAGCCAGTCGCACTCCGGATATTACCATTGTATTTTCAATGTAACTTCAATATAGCAAGTTATGCATAAAGTTAGAAAAGGAGAGTTAGCTTCATTAAACCGTGTGAAGCTGAGCTGAGATGTACTTATATATTAATAACGACAGAAAAGATTGTTCTGATAATATAACTTCAGAAATCCAGACATTCCAGACAGTCAATGTTTACTGCAAACTCTGTGGTTTTACAAGCAGTAAAACATTTTTATGATTTTGAGTTCGAAAGCGGGTAGGTGGTGAAACGCACTCGCATAATGTCACCCGTTCTCCAGTCTTTTTTTGACTATGGCCAATGTAACTTAGTTGAAACGTCGAACGATTGAAATCTGAAATAAATACTTTTTATTCGAATAAACCCATGCCATGTTATAAACTATGAGTGTACATGGTAAAGTCTAAAAATGACTACTTGTCAGTCTATTAGAACGTTATGACGGCTGCACATAGCAGTTATAATGTCACTCAAAGCAAAAATTACTTCGCACTGCGTTGGCTGTTACAGTCTTGTTAGGTCAGGAAGTTGATAATGTTGCGCTTTCCAGTCCGTAGTCTCCACTCGAACTATTAGGTCATATATCATGTCATGTCATTCAACTCTATTATAACCCCATCGACTATCAGGTCTACATTATATGTGACCGGCCCACTACTATTTTTAACTGACTTAAAAAGGATGTTACTCAATTCGAACGTATATTTTTTATGTGTGTTCGCGGACCAGCTTACTCTTTTATGAACCGAATTTGATGATTATTTTATTTAATAGAGTAGGTACACTTCCTAGGTGGTTCCATTTAAGTTTCGTCGAAATCAGTCAAGCGGTTTTTGAGTAACACTCCAATAACTGAAAAGTGTTACGTCTACTTTGACGACTACCTAATTGCGGGTGAAGAAATCGGTGAACATACACAAGGACAAATGGGGAATTTTTTTTTTTTTTCAAGAAATGGAACCAACTCCATTACTCAAAAGTAATGAATATTGTGAATAAATTGTCGGAGTCAGTACCATGCGCACAATATTTTGATACTTAATAGGTCGGTTCCATTTTTTGGGTTTTTTTTTAACTTATTAATGCACTGGGCCATATAGATGATCTTCATTCTTCTACGGGTGTCTTCATTTATGACAGATTAATGATATGATTTGACCTCATTGAATAAACCCCGAGCAAAGCTTTGTCTATAGGCTCTTCGTTCGCAACTAGTGACTGTATCATTCTATCCTAATTAATATTAAAATTTGCAAACATAATAAATATGTCTTGCCTATCCCCAACACGTCAATCAAACTTTGTAACACCCGGCCAATTTGTGAGGTGTCATTATAAAATGATTCTACCCGCGAAGTTGTAATGAATTGAACCCACTCGTTACGCATTGTGCTGACTCTGAATGGCAGCTTCGTTACTGTGGTTGAACTGTTCAACCGTTCAACTGTTCATTCTAATAAAAACGGAACTTTAACGGTTTAGACTAGTAAGGCTACTTAGGTGCTTCTGTAAAGAGATTTCTTAAATTGTTATCTTATTTATATTAAAAATGTGAAAGTTTGTAAGTATGGATGTATGTTACTTTTTCACGTCTAAAGGGCTCGATGGATTTAGAAGAAATTTGGTATGGAGATAGCTTATACCCTGGATTAACACAAACATTTATTTTCATCATCACCACCATAATGGTTTTTAATCACCACGTGGGTAAACCCGCGGGGCGGAGCTACTTTTAAATAAGAATCAACGAATCTTATATCGAGCTACACTCAAACGTGCACGCCCGCTAGTTTTTGTCAAAGAACTATAAAATTTGAGTTAAAAACAAACATATAACAAAGTATAAGTAGAGGACGGCCACCGATATAATGTGGATAGACGATCTGACTATGATCGTAGGAAAGGGCTGGATGCAGCTATTTTCTCATTCATCATTCTATTTAATTAGTCTAGCTGTAATTCTAATTGAGCGTATATCTTCGATGTTATATTTATATATTAGAGTCAAAGAAATATTGGGAGGGGGCGTACAATTCTAAACGGGTACAACAAGGCAATCAATATGAATTAACTGCTTAACTTAAAGTAACCTTTAATTTACCTCTACTAGCTCAAGATAAGACGCTTCCTTTATAAAGGGCGCCAGTATTTTTGATGCGGCAAAGCGACCGCGACTTAGCCAAGTTTCAAAGCCGGGGGGACTGGCCTCTAACGAATAACTTAAAAGTTGCCTCGTCTTAAGCTTTCCCCTTCATGTTTCAAGTACGTGGCTAGCTTTATTTTTGTTAGGAGGGCTTATTAAGAAGTTACCTGAAATAGTAATTTAGAAGGGTTTTGATTTATGTTAACTTTGTTGATAAGATTCTAATACTGTTTATTAAGGTTTTAGGCACCTTTTTTGGTGCCTAAATATTACATGACGCTGTTAGGACATCTCTCGTAAGCCATGTATGAATTGAAGGTATAGAGTTTGTGAGATGACTATGATTAACCAACTTTCGCGTAAATCATCTTCGTCACTTCAGCCATTGCACGTCCACAGCTGGACATTATATCTCCCCCATGTTTATGTAGTTAAACAATTATTAATCATGTAACTCTGTCTGTCTGTTACGTTTTCACGCCTAAATCGCCGATATAATGTTGAGGAGTTTTGGTACAGAGATAATTGAGGCCTTGGAGAAGGATATAGGCTACTTTTTTGTTGGAAAAGCATGGTTCCCGTAAGAGACACGCGGTTAAAACCACGGGGCACAGCTAGTAATTCTGAATCGACTTTGGGCTAATTTAGTTCGGCGAATCGAGAGTAACTCCGTGTAGCCTGACGAGTAGCAGAGTAGGATCCTGAACTGTGTCCTAGTTATTCTAAGTCTGTGACAGGTGCGGTCAGACGATGACACAAAACGAGTTATGCGGTGTAGAAGATATGATATTGCTATCTTTGACACGTGTTCTTTACGTATCGCTGCGCATAGGTAGATTGGCCTCTTTACTGTATAAGTGGGCCATCCTTAACCGGGTAACGTCGACTTTCTTCGGAAATTGTATATATCCAATATATCCTCAAATCGGGGCCATCGAATTAGATGAAAACAAGTACATGGATAATGTTATGGATAACAATTTTTACTTCAAAAAAAGGAGGTTACTCAATTCGACCATATATTTTTTATGTGTTTTCGCGGATAACTTTCTACTAATTATATTTATACATTTATTAGAACATTATATATTAGATAATATAATTGTACTAGCTGCGTCCCGCGGTTTTACCCGCGGTGAAATGGTACGTAATTCACTGCGGGTAACCGCGGGGCGCAACTAGTACAATTATATTATCTAATATATAAAATTCTCACAGTGTAACCGTACTCCTGCGAAACGACTTGACCGATTTTTATGCTTTTTTGTATAAATTCGGTAGGTCTGAGTACTTCTTCTTCTTCTTATTTCTTGTGTATATTTCTAAGACGAACCTTGTATTATTTTGAATCAATAAACTTTTGAATTTGTCTTTGTATGTGCAAAAATTCATTGACGTGAATTAACTTATATGAAGTGTCGTGTCATTTTGACACTTCGATAATTTATATATCAGAACAACATTTGCCGAGACAGCTAGTAATAATGAATTGGATAAAGAAGTAAACTATCAACAAAGTGACACAATCCAAACCAAGTCAAAAGTCAAATCACGAAACATTCACACCTCCAATAAACCAATAACTTTTTAACCCGTAAGACGACCCCAATCGTCTTGTATTTCCCCACAGAGCCATTGTCTCGTTCACAGAGAAACTATATAGTGTCTCTGTGGTTCTGGTCTCTCGGCCCCGGTCAGCCGATCATACACGTAATTGCTATACGGAGATTTATTAGACTGTCTCTTTGTATTTACTTGGGAAAGCGTTTTATCTAATCTCCTCGCTCATTATTCCTTGATTGAGTGCTTTCCTTTTGTTCTGTTATTATTTGTTATTAGATTACGAGAGGGTGAATTAGTTGTTTTGGACAATATCTTTGTTATGTTAGAAAGTAATTTTAATCTTTTTTTTTTCATTAACTGATTACTACTCAAGGCATGCGTCCTTACGTAACTTATTTAAATGATGGCACTTATCTTATTATGAATCTGAATAAATTTACGATTATCAACACATGCAAGTGAATAAAAATTTCCTGCCATAATCTGCAATAATAATTAATAGGGAGATTGTAGCGTGGAATTTCCTTATGAAGATGTTCATTATCATTTATTTTCCAACGTGAGTATTTCTTGAAATTATATGTTTATTCATTAGAATATTAGGTCAACAGTTATGCTAACATCTGATAGCTAATTGGAGATCCATTAAAGTACTGCCTTAATAGGCGTAGGTATATTAATTTCACTTTGATACTTATATTCGTTTTCTATATAAGACAAGAAAAAAGTTTAACTAAACATAAACACAGGTTATATAATAAATAAGAATTAGCGGATACAAGCGCGATTTTATATAATATAATTATAGTGCTTGCTGAAAAGTTACAAACCGTAAATAACAGTTATACTTTATTCATTTCAAATAACAATTTAAAATAAATGTATATACAACTATTTTAGTTGTTTATACATAATAATGAACCGGTCTATTAAAACGCTAACAGAGGACAATGTATTTCAAAATGCTGACATGTAAACTTTAAAAATAAATTAATCATAGCTAATTCATTTTGAGATATTGATATTATAATATTAATATCCAGGCGACTGTGATCGCTTATCATCAGGCGGCCGACTGCTCAAGTAAGTTCATTAAACGTAATATACATTATACGTTTTTAAAACATTTGGATGCTCTGTGTTATGGAATAAATTCACCTATTTAGGGTAGCTTGGAGCACCCCTTGTTTGTCTAATTAGATTTTTAACGTTTCCAGTACTCGTTAACGGTTACTTGACTACCGCCGAAATGATCAAAATAATGATGTCTTTCGTTTCGAAATTTTGTTGGATTTTTCTTTGCGACTGATAGAGATTTACTTTTATCGTTACATTTTTATTACAGTAGAATAAATAAAATATTATTACGAAGGACTTTTATTGATATATTTGCATTGTTATCATCTATTGAACGCAAATATTTCCAGTTAATTAATAACCTGTTTTCTTAAATAAATATTTTGTAGTAAGTAAAAAATAAGCTTGCATTTGACAACTGTCTCACCTGATGTTAAGTGAAGACGTTGTCTAGGATGTATCAAGCAAGCCTAGACGGTATCTATACACATGTCTCCAGGATTGTATGTATCGGAACACACAGACTCTTACATAATGATGATCAATAAAAGTACTCAATGATCTATAAAAATGTACCCTAAACCACTGTACGTATTTGGGCTGAAATTTGACTGATATGCCTGCTAAGAACATGTTTTAGAAAATTAATCTCTGAAAGGGATATGACGAGGGTCTAAAATATTTAAAAGCTAGCAGTCCGTCCCGGTATCGCACGGTTACATGAAGGTTTCAGTAAGGATCCCTAATTTTTGCTTGTTATAACTATGGATGTTACTCAGGGATAATGTAGAATTCTAATGGTGACAGAATTTTTGAAATCGGTCCTGTAGTTTTTGAGTTTATCGGTTACAAATATACAAATATATTTTCTTTATAAAATCATAAGTGTAGGTAAAGAGTATACCGGAGTTCTTGATGCCTTTTTGTAGTATGGAAGACGCTTGACCATTATCTCACCTGAAGTTAAAGAATAAGTCATAATAATATAGAAGAAGTCCAATTGTTATTTTATTTTATTTTTATTTTTATTACAGACATTCTAGGTCTATCGTGATTACATGGTTGACCACATCGTCACTGACCATCAAGTGAGATAGTGGTCAAACGTAAGATCTATAAAGTATAAACAATATACTCTTAGCGGATGAAACTGCGGGGACCAGTAAGTATACCATATACATATCTGACGGTACACGCATTTGCGAATGGCTAACTCAAAAAAATATTTGAAAACGAAGTTTTTTTATGCGGCATTTCATCATCATCACAGCCATTAGATAGTATAAACCGCTCACATGCGGTTTTTACTATCCCATCAAATTTAACAATACGCGTAACAGTTGTTATAGTATCATGTCAAGAATTAACATTACAAACAGTATGAGTTAAGGCAGATAATTTAAGGATTATTTCACATGAGATTTTGATGACGTATGAGAATCTTTTTATTTTCTTTTGACCCAGATTACTCGACGCAGCACGTTGCGTGGCTGTAATCTTGTAACGCAAATCTTGAATTAAGCAAAAAACAAGGATTTGCTGTTACAAGTAAAGTTTGTATTAGAAGTACATAATTATGTTTGTTTTATTTTGTATATCTTTTATAATCGAACACATTATATTACATTTTACAAGCCACAAATTTCTATTTATCACTACGTAGTCTTTTTCATCTATATAAAAGCCATAATAAACTAAATCAAGTAGAATATAAATGAAGAAAAATTCATAATAAATCCCTCCAGAATAAACGAACTAATCAGTGTGGAGGGCGGAATGGCAGAAATTTTCCTGTCCAATAAAAACAACACTTTTCTCTTCGTAAAAAAAATCTCATTTCCCTTTATTGCAGATGCCTAATTTGAATTGAATGTTATGCAGTTATGATTCAAGAGAGTGGATAATTTTGAGTAGCTTCGGACCCGACGGAATTCAGGAGACGTAAACAAGACATTTTCCCTCAAAATACAAAAACGTTTTCGTTGTTCGTAAGGTCGAGCTTGGTGCGTCTATAATCAATGGAAATTTTGTTTCCAGATATTGGAGTTATCACCTTACGATTTCGATTTCGTCGCGAGTACTCTGGCACGATAATCCAGTATTGGACATAGCCAATTTAGAATTTTTTTAATATGAACATGGCAAGTTTTACTCAGATAGATTGTTGCTTTTTGTTACAGTGCGTCACAGTTTTGAACTGAAATTTTATGTGACACTAGACTGAAACTATGTATTTCGCTCGTCTAATTATTTCACAGTACAATAAAGTCAATATGTATAACTCATACCCTTTTAGCCTATCGGAAGCGCTCAAAAGGGGGATCATGTAAGCAATCTGCATTAAAAAAGCAATGTACTCCTCGGTCATATCTGGATGGGTAAAGGCTAGTGGCATACTCAATAAAGTGCTACTGTACTTCGGAGGACACGTTAAGCCATCGTCTGGTCATGTTGGATGTCCTTGTGACCTGAACAATCTGAAATAGTAGTAGATACTAGCCTATCTGCCAACCCGCCTTAAGCAGAGTGGTGGATCATGGCCAACACAAGGGTTTCTTCAAAACTTTGGGAACGTATTGGAGTGATTTATGCCCGCCGTATACATTCACATAGTAAGGTTTATATTTAAAGTACATTTACATTTCGGTTGTATTCACCATAACCAACTCATGAAAGTATCAATTCAGTTCCCTAACTGGTTAGTTTTAAGGTTTATCCATAAAGTGGACAGATTTATACGACTTCAAAGAACTACGAAAGATGTCAATAGTCAAACCGTACTTAACTGGGAAGCGTGAGTCTTTTCTCGTCCGAAATTTTTTTTAAAAATTCTCCTAATGTAACTTTTAGTTCAGTGGAACTGTTATGTAAGCCACAGAACTAAACAGTTGTCCAAACTATGGGCATCAGGAGTAATTTCAAGTTTATTGTGCAAAGGTTAGGTTTAAACTTCCTTACAGAGTTGAATCGGGAAAAGAGGATGCATGAAAGTCATTGACAATCCTGCGGATTAGCAGTAGAACATATTATGTATCACAATAGCTTGAGTCTAAGTTCTCTCTCTAATGCAGTCTTTGAAGTCAAATGGCAATGCAATTCGCTAATACTGCACTTATAAAATATTACATATTTTGCAAATCCATATTATCAGTCATAATAAAATTTATACTTCATATAATTTACTTAGTCTGCTGATGGGACAGTCTCGGAACGGCGGCACGCCAGGGATGCTGGTGGAAATCTGTGTTGGCTGTTGCTACACGATATTTTTTATTTTTATTTACATTCACACAAGGTCTTCAGGTCCCAAACTAGGCAGAGCCTGTACTATGGTAACCTGATGACTGATATATTGTATAATGAGGAAGCTGTGCACATCCTTTGGGAGCAGGCTCAGGACTAGCGTTGAAACCATCGTAAACGTAATTGCAAATAGGTATGATAACTTTTTCTCAAGTTATCACACAGTAATTAAGAAATTTTGTTGTGTCTATGTATGCTAAAACCTATCGTGAGTTCTTCATTTATCAAGTAACAACTAAACTGGTCCGAAGGAAGGGCCAGGAGTTCCATTGCGCAGTCTACCTAGTTTGGCCTTCTGCTCCTTTCCACTAAACCTTAACAGCCATGCAAGCTAATATTAAAATAAAATGTTGTGTTATAGTAGTTACGGACTATGTGAGGGAAGATAATAAACAATTTATTTATATATTTCTTTATTTCCATTTTATCAGTTATTGTTATACGATTGGGGCACTGAGTAACAAGCTAATTACGCATAGGATGGCAATTATTTTTATTTAATAAGTAAATATATTAAATATTAATTAGACTCAATATAGTCATGACGATACTGCAATATAATTTAATTTGAATTCTATTTTGTTGATATTTTCATATTTGACTTAAAGTTGAAATGTATAAATTGAATGCATGAATAGCGGACATCATAAAATGGTCGTCGTAATTATCGTTTACGTACATTTTAGTGGTATAAAATAGTGAGATACTACCCATATGTAAGAATAAACAACACAAATAATTGACAATCGAAGAATAAATATCGTTCAGGTGTTTTATTTATAAAATATATAAACACAATATTTCTTGGCGAATATCTGAAACGTAATAGGCAAGACAAGGCGACAGAGCTCGCTCTTGTCCCGTTTCTAATTTATGTGTACTAAGATAAGGCGTAATAAATAGGCAGAAGGAATACCGTTTTAAAATAATCACCCTTAAATTGCTGTTTGACTGAACAAGCGTGTAATAGAGTAGACATTTGTTTTTTTTAGTAGACTTGAAAATATGCGGAGCTTTATAGGTATTTATATTGTAATAGTTGCGCCCCGCGGTTGTATCCGCGTGGTGATGAAAAACGGTGATGATGGTGATGAAAATAAGCCTATGTGTTAATCCAGGGGCTATCTCTATACCAAATTTCATCGAAATCGTTGTAGCCGTTTGAGCGTGAAGAGGTAACAAACATACACAAATATACACTTACACACAAACTTTCGTATTTATAATATTAATGGGATACAGAGTGGTTGGTTATGATGCATCCATTAGAGTGTAAATTAAAACAACTGCGAAAGGCGAAAGATGTAAAGACTTCAGTTGGGAGTGACCATAAGCCATCAGGTACCATACGCATTTAGCATTTCTATTATCTCTTCTCCGTTGCAGTATCTTATTTTTCATATGATTTTATATTTAACTGCTATTTTGGACATTTAAGGCAATTTCTTCAAAAATTTAATAATTAATTCCAATTTAGTTGATTCACAACTGTAGATATCAAGTTGTATACCTGATGCACCTGTAGTTTTTGTTGTATAAGACTAGCATAAATAACATACAATTATGTATGTTCAAGGATGTGTAAGTTCACATCAGTTTAGATGGATGGGGCCAGTTGGACCAATTGCTTTGCATATACATACATAACTGATTATTCATGCCTCTAAATTCATTCTGATAGAAAAATATTATGACCTTCACTAAAATTGAGTGAATCAGGTTTCGTATAATTCACCCCAATTCCACGTATATAATAAATAGCAATTCATGCGTAACCACTGTTGAGATACGGGTCTTTTTCTCAGAAACAGAAATTTAGATCATAATTCAAATTCCTTGAAGGACGAGAAACACATACATAGTAATAAAATAAAATAATACATAACGTTTAAATTAAATAAACGTGCTCTGAAAGAAAATACCTACTCAATTGTTATCTGGCCGTATACTCGAGTAACTCTTAAATTAAAAAAAAAACCTTTCAGCCTTTGAACTAGGTATTTGGTTTATGTAAACAGGGTACTATTATTGTCCGAATATTAAAAATAAATTGTGTGACTAACAAGTTCAAGTAATTGTCTATAGTTTCCTTATATATAAATATATTCCTTTTATTGGATACTGCGTATAAAATACATACAGGTAATCTCTTAGACCCGTCACTGCTAGTGTGGTACTGCAGTTGATCAACTCGGTCACTACGAGCTTTCTTGTTCCAGAAGTGCTAGTCAAATTTCTCGCCACGCTAGCATTAACGTTAATCGTCGGGCTTTTACCAGCGCCAATCTAGCAGCCATTCTTGATCCGAATGTTCTCATGCGTGACGATCGTTAAAGACCTGACGGTAAGACACTTATTCCTTGAAACTTAGCCTTTAGTGTAGGACGCTACATGCGTTGACAATTTGGCGCCGTTACATCTTCTCGAGACACATTTTAGGGCTAGCGCCGCGGCGCGGCTGATTCGGCTGAACAAATGAAGCGGTGAAAATATGCTAACCTAGTGGTTACATATTTGAAGCGTTTGGGATCGAGACATTGGGCCCGTGGGGACCAGGAGTTCATCAAATTTTCCTTAACCTATCAGAGCGATTGGGGCTGACAACAGCTATAGTGGATTGCTCAAATATTATTGTAGTAGCCGAAGTATTGTAATTAGTTAATAGCATTTCATTTTAATGGAGGCATCCACCCGATTAAAAAACATACAAAAAATAATATAAACGTACCTATAAACATACTATATAAATATAAACATACCTATTATCAGATGTGTAGACATTGCTTCTACTGAAAATAGCTATTCCATTCACATCACAGTTCCAATTTCCCAAGTTTTAAGAAAAGAGCGAGTCTACAGCAATTGCCCGCGGCGTAACGCTATGAGGGCGCCTTGTACCTCGGAATTTTTGATACTTAACTCATAACAAGTACAATAAATTATAATGTAAAAGCGTATGTTATTAAAAATGAATACAGCTTTATAATATTCAATTTACAATTCAACCTGTATTTATGCACTCAACCCTTAATTTAAACATGTGTGTTTGTTTATTGTACCCTTGCACTAGTCACATCGAGAATACTGTGGCATTAATTAAAAACCACCGCTTATTCCTTTCAAAGTCCCTTTTACCAATTGACCAAGTGGCCAAGTATTATCTAGTTCTTATTTAACACAGTCCGAAAAGCATTGCCTTGTGATAGTCTCGTCAGATGTTAATTTTGGTGTTCTTTTAAAATATCATCACTCAACACTCATCTACTAACTGAACTGAGGATTTTAAATCTGAGTACGGGCCCGCGGCTTCATACTTACGGCGGAATACATACTCACCTATGGCTCAGCCAAATGGTACCAAAGGGGGGGGGGGGGAGGGGGGGCGGCTTAAACACTCGAATATCTAGTAATCTACCATATTGTAGATACGCAATCATCAAACGAACGTTTAAGAATACATTGCAATACTCTATTACCTAAGTCTTGGTTTACCAATGTAATCTTGATATTTGTAATTATTAAATTAGCTAATATGAAGTTATGAATATATGCAGGCAATAAGGCATAATAGGCACATTGCAAAGTTCAGGGTAAATCATCGGTATAATATAAAAAAGAAAGTTCTTTTACAGTGACATTGTTATGGCGAGGTATCGAACTGGACATGCATTGGTCGGATTCGTAATTAAAACTGTCGGAAACAGAGGCAATCCCCTAGTCTACGAGTTGGGAATTTCACACCAATTCTCGCTTTTGTTACACTATGTTTTGTACCGTTTACGAAATGATTGTTACGATAAGTATTTATAAAAACAGATTTTAAGTAAGTTTAATGATATTTAAAATATATCTGTGACCCGCTGGCATCCGCCAACCCGCCTGCCAAGCGTGGCGAGTATTGGCAAATCCCCCCTATAAGGGGGAGGCATATGTCCAACAGTGGACATCCAATGGCTGAGATGATGATGATGATAAAAATTACGGTTAGTTTTAGGTAAAATTACCACTTATTTAGTGCCGACTAAACTACATGCATTTGGCCAGCAATTAAATAAAAGTCGTCTAATATTAAAGATATCGTTAACAGTTTAACAGAAAAAAAACTACAGACAAGTATATTACACAGTTCAGTTAGTCGTTTTACATACATGTATACTACTATGTATAATATAGTCATAAGTAGGTACATTGAACCACATAAAATGGTTGTGTACCTACATTGTTAATTTAAAATTAAAACGCAAAGTATGTTAGCATAGGCACATAAAATCCAAAGATAATATCCGAGAACATAAACCCGCAGATACCAGCGGAGCTTTTAAAAAGTAGTAAAAACTCTCGAACATTAATCCGGTAACAGTTGGTGCCAAACATTTTGATCCTTCTGAAATGTACCCTGTAGCCACATATTAAATAGCAGTTATTAAGATGAACTGTCAGATTGTCTCAGTAAATCTTGTCTTAACTGTGTCTCTGTAACATTTTTCAGAGGATTCAGAAAGTTTGGTACAAATTTTAACAGTTGGCGAGCGATCGATACTTTACCTTATCAAAGTGATTAAGAAACTTTCGGTCTTTTTTGTGTTTTGTTGATACTTCAGTAGGTACCTAGTGAATTTAAATGAACTTTTGGTCTAAAGACAAAAGAGACCGTCTCACTTTGATCAAATTTAATGTTTGTGCCTAAAAGTTTAACATTGGACAGTGTTTATTTGTAACAGATAGCGCCATTAACACACGCACAGAGTAAAAACTGTCAATGCGTAACTTCTTTTTCATTCTTATTCCTTTACTAGCTGAATCCTGTTCTGCTACAACTAAACGATAACAGGAAATAGTAATGGGTATTCGCTATGATTATTGTTATACTTCCAAAGCTCACAATAAACTTTAATTTCTAATAAGCTACGCCCCGCATATTCACTCGCATGGACTACGATGTTTACCTCGACATACCTATATTTGTCGGATAATAATTTGCCTCTGTGTTATTCCAGACTATGCATAATCTATTCCTATGGAAAAGTCCATTCGATCCGTTTAGCCATTCTGAACTTGTACATTTGTAATATTTATTAATAAATAATATGACATGTCTACACCTTGTCTCTGACTATGGGCCTTGTGAGCAGGTTCATAGTCTAACAACGACCTATAACGAGGGATATGGTCGGGGTTTCTCTACGCGATTGAATCAGAGATGAGGAGATCTGTAGAAGAACGAAAGTCGACATAGCCCAGCGATTAGCAAGTTGAAATGGCAGTGGGCAGGGCACATAGCTCGAAGAACTGATGGCCGTTGGGTCAAAAGTTTCTCGAATGGAGACCACGGACTGGCAAGCGCAGCATAGGACGGCCATGCACCATAAACGTGGATAGCTGACCTGACTAAGAGAGCACGAAGGCTGAATGCAGGCCGTTTCCGTTAATGTCACTCCCCATGTTGCTCCGCGATAACTATATACTCTACAGGGGAAACATACATAAGAATCAGTGCAGAAAAATAAATAATATAATATGAGTATATAGAATACCGGCCTAGAATAGTACTCCCCCAACTCTTCCCGTGGGTGCCGTAAGAGTCGGCTAAGGGATAACGTACCAGGAGGTGGGCAGCAGCGCCTTCTGAGAATCGGAAATCATACTGCGCTCGCCAACCCGCCTGCCAAGCGTGGCGAGTATTGGCAAATCCCCCTATATGGGGGAGGCATACGTCCAGCAGTGGACGCACATGACTGAGAAAGATATAGAAAAATAAACATAGATATTATTTAACAGAAATGTATCAAAAATATTGTTTGCCGTCGAATGTGTTTAAAGTTTAGTAATATGGTTATAAGAATTTATTTTAAAACAAATTCAAGTAGGTGTTATAAGCGTATTCGTTATTGCTTTACATATGTACGACAATTTTAATCTCACCGCATAACCACTGTGCCCTTAAAACCAGCAGATGCGGTTTGCATTGACCATAAAAACCGCATTATCTACCCTCGACTCCCAAAAACTGTGGTTTATTAAACAATCGTAAACCGGCATTGCAGGGGAGAGCTATGCAACCAATAATGATGCTCATAAAGTAAATTATTTTGAGGTTACTCAGAAACGAAAACCTACACATTGAATCCTTACGTAGACTTTGAATTAATAATAATAATAATAATATGGGACAACATTCACACAAGGTCTTCAGGTCCCAAACTAGGCAGAGCCTGTACTATGGTAACCTGATGACTGATATATACTTAAATACATACTTATATATACTTTTTTTTTAAATACATATACACACCCAGACACAGGTCAAACAGACATGTTCATACACACAAATGTTTGACCTGTCCGGGAATCGAACCCGGGACCAGCGGCTCAGAAGGCAGAGTGCTACCAATTGCGCCAACCGGCCAGCCGATTGTTTTGTGTGTGAAAGTATCATCTTTTTCTCAACTAACGCTGTTTTGAAAGCTTTCCATTTCACAGCGAATTAACCGTTATTTTTGTTTACTACTTCTATATGTATTTCTTACAGCCTTTCCTAGTACTGTAGTCTCACTAATCCGGCGCTCTTGAAAACTGGGGTGCCGGATTATTTGAATGTTTGGATTATAGAATTGTATTGAACAATATCCTAGATTTTTATTTTAAGAAGATGGAGTCCCACGTTGCCGTTTCACTTGATTTTTTTAGCTAATTATTTTCAACTTGAACACAATAGATAAGCGACAGGACGGTATTCTGTAGTCGTGGGTTCAAGTCCCACTATAGCAGCCCAATTGTTTCTTTCCAATAATTTGTACGTAAGTTCCGCCTAGCATGTTGTTAATGCATTACCATAAAACTCTTGGAAATGGTTTAGACCCTGGATTAACACATAGGCTTATTTTCCACCATCAATCATCACCACGTGGGTAAAACCGCGGGGCGCAGCTAGTAGTTGATATTCGTAAAAGACTAGTGCATTAAAGTGTTGTCTATCTATCTACACCAAACAGACCTTAAGTGGTAGCTAAGGCCTCCAAAGCTGATCCCATCTGCCTCCATCTGCTTACCTTAAACGATTGTTTCCTTTTTTCTGTTCGGGCCGATGCGTTTATTAAAATAAATACCAATACTACGGCTACTACAATAAATTTTGAGCAACCCATTAGCTGTTGTTAGCAACCTATATAGATAACTCAAATGCTCTGCCGTGTTACTAGTTAGCAGCGTGCCCAGAATGCTAGCAAGATTTCACGTTGAATTGCAATGCTGATTCGGTAAGCCAAATCTGCCAGCATTTTGGTCACGCTTCGCATTGATTCAATATGTGTGAGTTAACACATTTCAATGTTTGATAACATAAGTAAAAAGAAATTTAAATTTAAATGTTATATAGAAATTAAACTGAGTAGTATTTAGCTGAGTAACCTCTCATTTTCAAATTCACAACAAATAAATTGTTCATTGTGGATGAACCTATATTTAAAGAACAAGAACAATAATTACGGTCACAATATTTCACTCCTCAATAATTACTGGTTAGGTACAAGCTAAAATTAAGTCCCAATTTAATTTTCCATTTCCATATAATAACACAGAAGTAGGTATCGTATAGACGAAGAGCCACTTATTTGGATAAATCAATCAAATCCTTAAAATCACTATATTCACAAAGATAAGTAATTTCTGATATTGTGTAATCATTCGTAAGATATAAAGATCGGACCATAAGCGTTGTTAGAACTTGAGCTATTACTCTAGGTTAATAATAGTTTATAATATCTACAAATACTTACGTTTACTGTTACTTAATTGTAGCGATGATAGGTCAGGGCTGTGAGCCTGACAGATGCTGCGTCGATTCCTGCCAATGGCTAAAACTTCCGGTGAAAGAAACACCTTTATTAAATTCCCAGCATTTAGGATACTTTCCTTACCCTCTTGGCTAGCCACCACCCTCAAGTTTAAAAAAATGTCACTAAATAACTATAGTGTATGTATTCAGGCAGCAATATAGGTCCAGTTAGCATTCTAGGTCTAGCGTGATAACATCTCTGACCACATCGTCACTGACCATCAAGTGAGATAGTGTTTAAACGCTAGATCTATACAGTATAAAAAAATAAATGAAAATTTGGTTCATATACAAACACAGACTAAAAATGTTGGTACCTACAACTAACATATGGAAATACAACACTTATCATATTATATACTAGAATACGCTATGTATCCTAGTATATAGGGTATGTATGTATATGGTATGTAGTAGGCTGACTATAGTTTCTTTGGAAGTAGGTACAGTTATGCATGAAGCATGTTAGATACACTAATTCAAGCTATGTATCAGAAAACCTCATATAGGAGGCTACATAGGTGCCTAATATATACCACTTATTAAAAATTGTTTCATAAATATTATTTATTTTACATTTGCTAGAGATTACTTCAGATACAGATTTTTTCTGAATATCTGCTGCTGACATATTATTATGCACAACGCCCTACCTTTATAGCATTCCTCCCTATATCTAATTCGTATTATTAGTATGTTTACCAGTAAGTAAGCCTTTCAAAAAGACCCCATCTTATTTATAGAACAAAATTTGTTTTAACCTCTACAGAAAGACACATTTTTGTTCTGTAGGTGCAAATGCAGTGCAGATTTCACACTCCAAGCTGTAAGCGAATGATTACTGTCTATCGGCCGGTAGAACATAGTAGCAATTGCAATTACTGGGCAAACAAAACATTAAAACTAATGTCTCGGAATGACATCAGCATCCTATAAAACCTTTTCAAATGTAGGTGAGACTTCCATCTTGCCTGATGCGTACCATCAGATCACTCAATAGTTTCAAAAGAACGTCAACTTGTTATTAATAAAAAATAATGATGTTATCAGAACTACCATTAGCTCTTCTCATATCACTAATTGCTACTTGAAGTCCTGTGGGAAAAGACTAAAATCCGTTTACTTCACATTAAACATGCACGAGTGACTATATCGATGTGAGTGAAGGGTTCGAACTGTGATTTGAAAACCTCGACTGAATTATATATAGGTTAGGTACTTTTGACCGGTAAGTTTTGATTTGTATGTAGGTATGGTGGCTGAGCCGGTATTTTAATATTGCTATTATTTATACCAAAAATAGATTTCTTCTTCTAATTTCTAATTCTGTAGAAGGGTAGGTATCTATTCCTGTTTAATATTATATTAATATAATTTTTTTATCAATGACAGGGCCGATGCCTTCATTAAAATAAAATACTAATCTCTTCTTTTTCTCAGCAATTGGACATCTACTGCTGGACATATGCCTCCCCCATACAGGGGGATTTGCCAATTCTCGCCACGCTTGGCAAGCGGGTTGGCGAGCGCAGTATGACTTTCGATCCTCAGAAGGCGCTGCTGCCCACCTTCTGGTACGTGATCCCTAAGCCGACTCTTACGGCACCCACGGGAAGAGATGGGGGAGTAGGTACTATTCTAGGCCGGCCGGTACGACCACGGCACAAAATACTAATAACTAATTACAATACTACAGCTACTAAATGGATATATGATAATGATAGAAATGGATCAGGAAGGTATATGATGAGAAATAGAGCATCTGTAACATTTGCGTGTTTGATTCGTACAAATCTCACGTGTAGGTACCTGCAACCAAATATTTACCTACTAGCTGCGCCCCGCGGTTTCACCCGCGTGCACTACGTTTTTCCCGCTGACTCAGTTATACCACGGGAACCATACTTCTTCCAGGACAAAAAGTAGCCTATGTCCTTCTCCAAAGTCCCATGTATCTTTATACCAAATTTTATCTAAATCGGTCAAGCCGTTTTCATGTTATGTCGTGACAACGGAAAACGGGTTTCATTTTTATATATATAGATTAATGATCAAGCTATATTCTCATGTTAAAAAAATATTAATTGTATAGAAATAGACGTCTTAATGCAACCCTCCCTAACCAAATAGCAATTACAATGCCCAACCAATGATGTTTTACTAAAGATGACGTATAATCATACTGTGCGGTGCTCAGATTTTGTTCCTTTACGACATAGCATGCTTACTGCGATAGATGATACGGTAGAAATAATATAGAAAAGGATAGCTATATGTTTAGATTTGCGCTTGAAATACGCGTCGTAATGAAAATTACTACAATTGACTTAATTTTGCCGCCTCAGTTTCCGCGCGCTTGTGCGACATCTACCTCATATAAACATATAATATCATTGTGCCCAACTTTGTAAATACCGATACCTATATGCGTAGATATTATATTCACATACCTACCTATGTAATACCTTAGCAGTTTGAAGCTGGCACAAGTTTAGTGTCGCGTGCCTCGGTCTAAGTCCTTATTAAGCATAATAATAGGAGGGAGTAGGGTTACCATGCAGCAGGGTAATCGAATGACGAAGATATATTTATGGAAGTTACAATATAGGTACGTCATTTTCATTATCTAGATGACCGAACTTCACTCTGCATAGGTACCTACTTACCTACTATTTTAAGTACCTAGGTATAGATTATATTAAATGCTAGGGTTAGTTAGTTTCTTGATCACCTGGTTACCTCCTAAGTAATATTGAGGTAGGTACAGGTATACTTATCATTTGTTGAGGAGTACCTACACTTAAACATATTTCTGAGTATCTACCTACATATATGTGTTTAGAATAAAATGCCTTGTGAGTTAATTGGTTCAGAAAAATGTTCACACGAAAATCTCTTGAAATAGTGTACAGTGTTTTTATTATATTATGTTCAACTAGAACCAAAAGTAGATAATTTCACTGACTCAATCGTTGTATCTTTTTTTATTTTCATTTACGAATATTAGGTACCTACCTACACTCCACAGACTCCTGGGTCTGTGCTATTTTTTAACTTAAAACTTAATTTATTAACACATTTACATGAATGACAATTTTACATACCTACCTACAGGAATGCATTACATCTAAGTAGGTAGGTACCTATCTATCGCTATTATGTATTATATCACTAAGGAATTCTGAAAGCGAAATATCAAATTCTTCGAGCGAAAAAAGTTTAGGTGGGAGGTACGAAGCAAAAATTTATTACAACATATTTTTTAAACTTATTCCCAAGGAAGGTTGGTTGGACCTTCCTAACCAGATTAGACTAACATAGATACGTAATACCTACTCTCATTTATTTTGAAATTACTTATTGCATTTTCAATCAAAAATATTTCATTAAGTAAATAATTTCAAAGTATGAGAGTAATAGGTAATAGTATCATTACCTATACTGTGTAGTTAAATTGCATTAGTGTGAGTAGGGACTGTATAGGTACGCGAACGATGCAACTTTAGTTATCTTGAAGAGATGGCGTAACACTGCAGACAAGTTGAATATATTTTTGTATAAATTGTTTTGTTTCTTCTCTCTCGGCGGGCTGCACTTGTGCCTATATAAGCTGCTTTGAAGCCAAAGCGTAATTGTTAGTCGTAGGTATCAAGGTACGTGGTCCCTTTTACTTCTTCAGAAGTATGGTGGTCCTACTCATGTCAGAGCAAAGGTGGTGATCTTGCGTCTCGTGGTCTGCGGTCACGCCTCGCTACAGATTTGCTGCTTCTCTGATATTACCTATGCTGTGTCTTTAGCTACCAATTAACTGCACTGCAGTTAAGTATCTATTAATATAACCTAGACAATGTTCAATGATATATTATGATACCTAATAACACATATCTAGTCTTTTAACCTCTCCATAGTTTGTCTGACGCGAATAAGATTTCTTGGATTTTTAGGGGTTATTCAATCGTTTGACCGCTATCACACCTGATGTTAAGTGACAGTGAGCGAATGGCAAGCCGTATACATCACTTCTGCCTAGAAAATATTCACTTGAGAAATTAAGACACTCAGCGTGTATCCATAGCGAACCACGATACGGGGAATTAATTTCACTCCTTAGGTGTGGGTAAGCACTATGATTAGGGAATTAGCGAAGCGCTTCATATGAAGTTGGAATTATAAGTAGGTATAGGATGACGCATTGCTGCCCGCCTGGTAGTTCGAAGCTGGAATGGAAAAACAAGAATTCAATTAGGTGTAATTTAAATTTCGATGAAATTTAAATGGACCACACGAGAAGCACCAGCTTTCAAACAAAAAGAAGAATCATGAAAATCGGTTCACCCAATCGAAAGTTCTGAGGTAAGCTACATAAAAATAAATAAAAATCATACGGGTCTATTGAGAACATCCTTCTTTTTTAAAATCCCCTTAAAATAAAACTCCCTTCTTCCCCGATAAACTTACATTATGCCCTAAACCGGGTGTAGGAAATAAAAACACAATAATATTTAATTTACTTTAATTATTCCATTTGACAATGGACATAAAAATCACACTCTATCAATGTAGCCATAATTCCTTCACTACAAAAACATTGGTAAAGTCGATAAAAAATATCAGAAAAATTAATATAGGAAAGTCCTAAATAAAATCAAGTTAAATATTACTTAATATCTAACGATTACATTATATACTATGCTATATATTCTACTGGGTATGTCATATTCGTGCATCTAAAAAACTGTCATAAGTGCAAATTGTAAATGCATCAATAATGAAATTGAGTCGAATTCCATGTTATTGCAAAATTTATGTCATTTTACTCAAGTATACTTGTTTGGAAATCATTAGACACTACTCTTATAATAGTTATAATGGACAAACATAATTCATCCTCGCTTTTTCTAAGTTAAATACAAACGCTTCATTTCTAACATATCAATCAAAAATCTTACACATAAAATGCCTAATTCCGATACATATAAACCTATTTGTAACTATTGAACGGTCGAAACAAATGGCAGTCAATAGTCATAATGCGTGCCTCACTCAATTAAAACAGTCTTATTAATGTGATCAAAATATTCATTCAAATAAAGAACGTACGAACAATCACCAATCATTCTTAAAACAATACTTCAAATGCTCGTGCGCGAATTCCAATCAAACATATTAACGATTATTGCAGTAAATAGTCAATGGATATAAACTTATATTTGATACCCTATGATCCGATTATACGCATTTTATACATGCGCGTATAAAAATGCCAATATAACCAATGCAGGGTGCGTCATAATTATAAAATGTTTGATTAACTGTTCGAAAGACGTTACAAATAACGCCTGTTTTCCAACAGCCTATTAACTGACAAAAATCATATTAACAAAAACGCCACTTTTAAATAGTTTTAATGAATATTTTTTAATCATATAGAAACATGCTTTCAATTTTCACGTGAATATTGCACCAATTGAAAAGTAAAAAAATAAGCTTTTAGGATAGCTGCTTTACGTATCACATTTTGTGTACAATTTATATGGCACAATGCTATTTGTTGTCACTCAGGGCTGCGCGTTCAGAAGCTGCTTCGGCCAAATATTGATCGATGTCTCACGAACGCCTACTCCATAGTATGTTACAGAAGTAGTCACTTTTGACAGCCGACCAAGATATGATCGAATCTAGAGGAAAAAAGATTATGGTCTCGTCGAGCATATTTTGGTCTGATAGGTTGACGTGAACGGCCATGATCAAATATTGTGTGGAGCAAATAAAGCTATTTGTGAACGCCGTGAAATTCCCTGTCAGAGCAAGATAGGGCTTGGCCGATGGAGCTGCCGAACGTACGCCTAATGAGATTTTGTACATAGTTTCGTCAACAGTGTATACGGTCAAGTGAAAATATTGCGTACTAACTGTGACCCAATCACGCGCAAGAATTACGAGCATGATATGTACTAATCATGTCTCCTCTGCCAGACTAAGACAAGCTTAGCGTAGTTTGGAAACAAAACAAGTAAATAGACAACCTTACTGAAATTGGTTGAATTTGATTAGAAATCTGATCAGGTATAAAATCACAGTAGTCGTAAGAATATATAAACTACCTGGGTCAAGCCATAAAGAATATAAAAAAACTTAAAAAATATCGTGATCTTACATCGTAAAATTCAGCATCGACATGCATATAATAAATAACAATTAGTTCGGAGTGACAATAACCGGAGCATCGGGCTATACCTATATACCATTTGTACATAGCTATACGTTAGTTACTTCACCAGTTGACAAAACAAAATTCTGTCCAATTAGAACTAGTAACTTTGATTAAGACATTAACAATTAACTATTCAAGATTTTGGGCTAAAATGTCATAAAATCCCTCAATCTGTTATTCTGCGAAATAAGTTACAATTATATATGATCATGTTCTGTAAATACAGAAAAAAACAAGTAGGTAAGTACTGATATAGTATAACCACATATACCAGTACTGATAAAGTAGTTATATACTTGTCTTGTTTTATATTGCTCTCATACATAGTGTAAACTTTAATGATAGAATAATTAGCGTGTGCCTTAGTAAATGCAACAGTTTGGCACTATTCTATAAATGTATATGTACAGGTACATATAAATTTATAGACTATCACTAGTTTGTATAAATATATAAGAAATGATATAACTTCGATCCTTTCACTGTTTGTAATGTAACAAGATGATTAACTTCTGAGCTGATTATAGTTGCTAACATATCGATATGGTGTTCTAGCTGATCCTTCAAATCTGTGAAATTGTAGCAACATAAATATAACGCTTATAAATTAATAAGAACACTGTTTATAAACTCTATTACGCTACTAAGGCTAGCCTAAGTAGCTTTGATACAATTTTGGATCTTTTCACTATTATTTCGCAGAATACCAGAATTAGCCCTAAGCACGTCGCTATACGTCGATGACAATTTGCTATCTCTCGACCTATAGGTCGGTGTCATACCACGCGGCTACGTTATTGTTATCATGAGGTGGTTCTGGGAAAGCTAGATCAGCAGATGCCGCACCAGCGCCTTCTGTTTCGCCGATATCCATGTCCATGCCGAAACCGCTGCCGATTTCCAAACCCTGCATCGAATCTATCGGTATTTGATCGTATCCTGAAAATTTAAAATTGGGTATAAGCAAAGTGCTGCGTTACACGCATAGTAGGCACAACTTAGGTTTGTATGTCTGAAGTTGCCAGTATGGAGCTGTATGCTCGACATTTTTGATTAGGCAAGGATTGCCTTAATACATGTATCACTGGCTCTCTCGCTTGCTTGCATTAATTGTCGTGTCTTCCTATTCTCGCTCACTATACTCGTTAATGAAACGATTTTTTTTAAAGAAATTGTTTAACGACATTCTTTCGATAAATTCTCAGATGATCTCAGTTCCTTACTTTAGAGCCACAAAAATAGGTTGCGCCTACTATCAGTACCAATATATAACGAACGAAAGCTCAAATTGCAATTTAAGGCGCATATCACACTGCACCGGACACCGCTTCGGTGGAGATTGAATTTTTAAGTTTTACCGTAAAATCTTGATTTAATGTACAAACACTGCAGGGTATAGCACACTGACACCGCGTCTCAGAGCGGGGAAGCGGCGCTTTAACGCTGTCGCTCCGTAAACCGCAGCGGCGTCAGTATGATATCCGCCAAAGCAAAGTTCAGCGAACCAAATTTCAGCCTTTAGTAATTTTATTCAATGTCGAAAGTTATCAAGAATTAATCTCAGACATTTTTTTAGATAATTATATTTAAAAATGCAATAAATCAAAATACAAGTCTTCGAGATGGAATGATAGCGCTACAAACAGGGAATAAGTGTCATTAACATAAGCATTATGAGGCGACGGTATTCATGAGTTGTTCCAAGCTCTTTACCAAACAATCACACAATTTGGTAATTACCAATCTTCACTAATTAATCATTGTGTAAGTTAGTAACCAAAATAAATTCAAATCTGTTAAATGGCAGCATATAAATAAATAAACTGATACGAATATAGTATTAAAACACAAAAATAGTAAATAATAATCCCGTCACCTGTGTTTAGTGATATATAGGTCCCGGATTAAGCTGCATGTAAAGAAGAGAGAAAACATTATATTTAAATAAAGTTCCATAAAAATCCGAGGGTAGAAATGAAAAAGTGCTAGCTAATAAGACACTGTGGAGATCATATATAGACATACTCTAGAAGATATATTATAAAATATTGAAATCCCATACTAAATAAATTTCAGATATTACAGACAAGCTCGGAAGGAAATAATATGCTAGCCTTAATCATTAAGTTTATAAAAAAAAAGGTTGATACGCAAGATAAAATATAAATTAATCTGTTTACTACTTAGCTTACTTACTGCTTTGACATCACATAGCAAATTAAACAGAATAAGAAATTTGTATTTCATAAAATTATACTTAGTTTGAGGTGAAAATCAGAATCGTAACCAAATATTTCTCAGAGGCAACCAACTTTAATTAGAAAAAAAATAATTTAAAATAATAGACAAAATACGGGGAACCAAAGGTATATACAACTTTGCCGCGATCATGGTATCATCGCTAGATTTGCCTGCACCCCAAAACAAGACGCACGAACTTAAGGAGTAAGATTGAGAAACTATCATTTTTCCACATTTCTTAACGAAAATAAAATATGGATTTGATTTTTACAGTTTAGTATTTTAGCAAAAATGTCATATCGATGATTGAAAATATTGTTTAATGGGATTGGCCTGAGTCTCTTTACGTTGCGTTGGTTGGCTCGAGATGAATCTCGTTTTATATGAACATCACGTAACATGTAGTATAAACTGGTCAGCCTTTGAAAACGAAAAGAAACTAGAGGCTAGTAATTATATTTCTTTTGGTCTGTAATATCTGTTCCAAATATTTTTGTACACTACATACCCCCTACATGTTAGTTGACCAAATTCACTACAATATTGGTCGGGTCTTACCTTGTTGATGAAATGATTGTCGAGTCCCGTACACTCCCTCATAGCCCTGCTCTGGTCCGAGCATGTCCTAATGAAGGGGGATTGAGGAAAATTATATAGAATATACAGAAAATAAACACAAAATAAAATAAAAGTATGGAAATTAGCATAAATGATAACTACTGCTATATCAACAGTAAAACACAGACAGCATTTATTTAATCTAAATATTCCATTTATATTTTTCATCGCCAAATAAAGCATAAAAATATAATTATTGGGTATGCAATATCGTCGACTAAATGGCACGAGCATTGCAAACATTTAGTGAGCTGTAGGGTTTGCATATTATTACAGTGAGAATTCACACCGAATTCTTATTTTAGTTGGAGCTTGAATAGACTCGGCATTATCTCTCTTCCCCCCGGACCGCCTCATGGTGTAGACGTGTAAAGTGACGCTAGGCAATTTTCAACTAATTAAATAAAACAAATTTTTCGCTAAATTAAATCAAGTCATAAATTAGGAGTGCATAATTCAGTAAGAAGTAACTCGACATCGAAGCCAAAAGACGGAGTCTGCATTGTGATTCGGTCTCCTTCTCACGCACGCAAGTATAACATACACTGTTTCATTCTGCTCCGTGACGCAACAGGTGGTTGAAGTATAGAATTTAAGACGCTGACATCTGGACATCCCTTTCTCGCCGGCGTATGTCCTACTTACTCATAACTGATCAGGATATTTAAATGATACTGCTTCATCGCTGCTGCTAGCCTAGTACTACGATAACTTAAACGGTAAATATATTATTGTTTATTTTATCTCTCAGCACTTCTAGCTACCTGGTACAATATGAGTGAGTCTGTATTGAACAAGTCATCTTCTGAGAGCGATCTATGCAAAATGAGTACGGATACTACCCCTCCTAACTACCTTTTTCAACGAGGAAAAAGGACAAGAGAACCTGAGTGGGCTGAGGACCTACGCACCCATAGAGAAGAGATGAAGCGATTGATGAGAGATTTTATGTCACAACAAGAAACAGAACTCAAAAAGCTGTTTGCACCTTCACTGACGGAAATTCAAAAATCAAACCATAGCATTGAAATGTCTGTTACTCATTTAATAAACCAGAATGAAGAATTGACAAATAAAATTCAGCTTCTGGAACAACAGAACAGAAAAGACAGAGAACGGATCACCCTTTTAGAGGACAGGCTGGAGGAGCTACAGAGGACCAGCCGCAAAACCAACATAGAAATTAAAAATGTGCCAAAGAATAAATCTGAAGACAAAGAGGATCTTTTAAACATGGTTCTGTGCTTGGGGAAATCTATTGACTGCAGCATGAACAAGTCGGATGTGAGAGACATTTACAGGGTGCGCGAAAAGAAAGACGGTCAGAAAAACACACCGATTGTAGTAGAATTCTCTTCGACTATCGTAAAGACTGAGCTTTTAAAAAAGAGCAAGGCTCACAATATTAAAAATAAAAATAAACTCCGTGCCAAGAACCTAGGATTTACGAGGAGCGAGGAGACACCAGTGTTTGTGTCTGAACAACTGACGGTAAAAGGCTCACGTCTCTTCTTCCTTGCAAGGGACCTCGCTAAATCAAAGGGTTATAAATTTTGCTGGACGTCCTATGGTCGCGTTTACGTAAGAATGTCGGAAAATACTCCAATAATACTAGTTAAATCCGAAATTCAGGTTCAGAACCTAATGCAGACAGCGTGACTAGTACATCTGAGAGGACACAGAAGATGTCTCAAAAGTATTTTAGTCTACTGTAAAGAAGCTTGCAAATATATTATTTATATTATTGATTTAATGTATATACTGATAAATCTTGTCTCTTGCCATACACTTGCCACACTACATAAAACACAAACACACGAAAACCTGCTGTTAACATACACAAAAACATATTATCACATTTTTTATGAAACTGTTGCCTTCCCATCCGGAGAAAAATCCTATAAATTCAAGACACATTATACGAGTATCTATACATCTATACACGGTATTTTCGAAAAGAGCACGCAAAGATCACTAGAAAAGCATGGAATTCTCTTAGTGAAACCTATATGATGGACATGCCTTTACAAGCAAATGAATTAGACAATTCTGAAATTTCGTTCTCATTTGAATGTGATACCAATGAACTCTCAAAAAAGTTTAATGTTAAACCTACTGATGTAACTGTTATTCTGCAAAATATAAGAAGTATTTACAAAAATCTAGATGACCTACAAACTAACCTAAAGCCACTAAAATTCGAAGCAGATATAATTGTGCTAACAGAATGTAGACTTCAACAGCACAAACCTATTCCATCGCTGGCGAACTATAACTCTTTTGCTACGGCTTTTCATATAAATCAAAATGACGGAGTAACTACGTTCATAAAGAATACTCACAAAACTGTGGTAAAAGAAATAAATCTGACACATGCATCTTGCTTACAAATAAGTTTATACAGCACCATTATTTTATGTGTTTATAGATCCCCATCGAACAATAATGCAGAACTATTTATTAATTCTTTAAATACATATTTAGAAAAAATAAAAAATTTCAAAAATATCATATTGGTAGGGGATATAAACATAAATACTATACCTAAGCAAACAGAGAATAGTCATAAAAGAAAAAACCGGTTAAACTATTTAAACATGTTATCTATGCATGGTCTGCTACCTGGACATAATCTACCTACAAGAATGCATAGCTGTCTAGATCACGTATATATAAAAATAAATAAACAAAAGCACTCTGCCGTGGTGGCAGTCCTACAAACCACTATTACTGACCATAATATGGTCTTACTTAATCTGTCTAAAATTACAGAAAAGGTTTATTGTAAATCAAAAACAGTAATTAACTATGAAGGTGCACTGCAAAACTTATCAGACCAAAACCTTGAAATCCTGCTTAAATTAAATGATCCTAATAATTTATGCACAGAATTAATTAATATAATACAAAAATGTCTCATTGCCAATACAATCACAAAACGAATACCTCGGAGTAAACAAATAATAAAGCCATGGATTACACACGGTATCTTACGTTGCATTATAAATAGAAATAATATGCAAAGAAAACTGCGCAATGACCCCTATAATGAAACACTTAAGATAACTTATAGAAGATATAGGAACTATTGCAATAATTTAATAAAAAAACTTAAAAGAAATTATAACAGAGAACAGCTTAATAAAGCGTCAAAAAACAATAAAACTTTATGGAAAACTATCAATAACATAACAAATTATAAAAATACAAAGACACCAAATATACAATTACTTCATACAAAGGCTTCACCAAAGCAATCAGTAAATTTTACTAACTCATTTTTCTCTAACATAGGAAAATCCCTAGCTGAAAGTATAAGGCAACAGAACGTGGCGGACAATCACTTATCCTCTCCGCTAAGTTCTAGTCACGTTTCATCTTTTACACTACTAGAAACAGATCCCAAAGAACTTCTCTACGTTATAATGAACCTTAAATCAGAAAGTGCGCCTGGATGGGATAACATACCGACCAAATTTTTAAAACTATCAAAACACATTTTAACTCCAGTTTTATGTCATTTGATAAATCTATGTTTTACTAAAGGAGTTTTCCCTTGTGCCCTTAAGCAGTCTATTGTAACACCGGTCTATAAGAGTGGAGAGAGGGACGACATTAATAATTACAGACCGATTTCCGTATTGCCATCTATTTCCAAAATAATAGAAAAGTTGATTAATAACAGACTATTATTATATCTTGATAAATTCAGCATACTATCAAACTCTCAATATGGTTTTAGACAAGGACTCTCAACTGAAACTGCTGTTACTGCAATTAGTAATCTTATTGTGAAACAAGTTGATAGTGGAAATAAATGCTTGGCGGTATTCCTCGATCTCAAAAAGGCTTTCGACACTGTATCTGTAGAGATACTTATCAAAAAGCTGGAAAATATTGGAATACGAGGAACGCCGCTAACACTTTTAATGGACTACTTATGTGACCGCAAGCAGCGTGTTAAAATTGGTGAATTTCTTAGTGATGATGAAACTATAAGCTACGGAGTACCCCAGGGTAGCGTACTGGGTCCGACCTTATTCTTAATTTACATAAACGACCTCAGTAACATAAAACTAAACCATGGAAATATTTTCTCTTACGCTGATGATACTGCCATCGTTTTTACAGGTAGATCATGGGGTGAGGTTAAAAATAAATCCGAAGAAGGACTCTCCAAAATATCTAAATGGCTAACGTTAAATTTGCTTACCCTAAATGTATCTAAAACTAACTTTATAACCTTTACTATTTATAATAATAGCCAACCCAATACAAATTATAGCCTTAAAATTCACAAATGTAACCTCAAAGATGCCTCTTGTGACTGTCCTAGCATCGATAAAGTATCAACCACAAAATACTTAGGAATCATGATTGACCAACGTTTGTCCTGGCATGCTCATATTGAACTCTTGATGAACAGGGTTCGTAAATTAATCTGGATTTTTAAAATTCTACGTCATGTTGCACCTAGACACCTGCTCAAACAAATATATATTTCTTTAGCACAATCGGTTCAAAGTTACTGTATACCTGTTTGGGGGGGTGCTACTAAGACAAAGTTCCTAGAACTCGAAAGAGCACAGAGGAGCTTATTAAAAGTAATGCTTTTTAAGCCCTACAGATATTCTACAGATTTGCTGTATCAAGAATATGGAGTATTGTCAATTAGAAAACTATATATAATAAATGCTGTTGTGATGCAACATAAATCTATTGAGTACAACCCAAATAAAGACCAAAGTAAGCGAAGAAGAGGAAGAGTTACCTCTGGCGTTACAACTCGGACTCAGTATGCATCTCGACAATATGCAAAACAAAGTCAATATCTATACAATATTATTAATAAAAAAATTAATATCTACCCTTTAAATAGCTTTTACTGTAAAAAAGCCCTCGAGGAATGGCTATCGACATTAAATTATAACGAAGTAGAAAAACTCCTTCAAATTCCTTCGTAAGTCTCATCAAACGTATATTAAATTGCACCCACACATCCGCTACAAATACACACCCTTACAGACATACACACACTCACACTCCCCCCACACACACACCCTTCACACACACACATATGCAAGGCAATAAATACATTAATAGAATCATAATTTTGTAAATTTTGTAAATTTTGTAAATTTTGTAATTTTTGTAAATTTAGTATTTAGATTTAGATCTTTATTTTGGTTAATACCTATTAGTCTCACCTTTCCTCACTTTACTTTATATTTATTTTATTTACCTACTTTTTATTTACCTACTTAATCAATTATAGTTAAACTACTTAGGAAGAGCGGGATCCTCTAACACAGGTATTTCCATACTTAAAAGAGGGTCCCAAGCCAATTAAATGTAAATTAGATTAAGTTCACTGAATAAATGATTTGTATTTGTATTGTATTATTATTTATTATAAATTTATTTTCAATGATATAGAGTATTTTTTAGTAATGTACGCCAGAATATTGCTACTACCTAGCTTGGTCGGTTACAATATGGTTGGTTTGAGTATCTCTTTGGAATATCTATAATAAATAAACCAAATGGCAGGCACAGGAAAATACCCACCGGGTTGTGGTTTGGTCATTATGTAATCTTTACTATAAGGTTAAAACTGAGTTGTTTGACAGCAACGACAGCCACGGGGTAGAGACCTAGCCTGACATTGTCAATGGTTAAAATAATTGAAATAATTTCAAGATCAGATCACAGCTGTTAATGGAACCATTACTGGAAAGTTACAGTATATGGCGAAACAATATTAGTTTTACACATAACAGTGATACATTATTGAGCTCAGTTAATAAACGTGCCCCCAAATGAGATATATTGTGAATGGAAACCCACACTGATAATATACCCCAGTAGGAGGCACATTCTGCCATTGTTATATATGAAAGGAATAACAAAGCAGTTTTGAGATATCTATTTAGTATTATAGTAATTAATACACCTGGATGAATCATTTATCTATTTCGATTGAATTTCAATTACACATAGAACCAACAGCTTATTGATACTAAATAGCTTCACACACCAGTTCAAGTCTATCTAAGCATATTTTAACTCATTGCTGCAATGTATACACATAATGATACGGGTAAAATTTCAACTGAATATGTCCAACACAACTATTTTTTATTTAAAAACCGAACACATTTCTATTTAAACACACACAAAGCAACACTTAGAAAATCAAAATTAGCATAGGGCAACAGACTAAAATAGCTAATATACAATATACATACCTGTAAATCTGGCTGCATGGCGAGATCATTGGACCACATCTGGTGATCATCACGGAACAGAGAGTTGGTCAGCTCCATGGAGAGACGTTTCTTGTAATCGTGAGGCTTATCTTCCGACATGCGGAATAACACGGCAGCGGCGTAAGTCGCCACCCCTGTTGAGAGTAAAGTGCCATTATCATTAAAATGTCATGGTGGGTTTTTCACTCAACTACTAAAATGGTAAAGTCTAACCTCATGGGGCAATATAGCTGTCATTTTCAACCAAGCAAACCAAAGTATTCTAAGTTATAACAATTAATTATTTAAGTTCTGCTGTTATGTTACTTATCAGAATTGATAAAGGTATCAGTGTCAGCTTGTGATAACATCTATTCACGTGTGTATGAATGTTATATTTACAATTTAAACTAATAACACGCTAGTCTTGAACGGATATTTATGGAATTTAGCTAAAGTTTTTAACAAATTTACGTTAAAACTATTTTAAATAGCTCCGATTTAAATTCTAAAATAATAATTTTGGTTCATTGGGTTGATTACATGACAACGCTATTGTAGCTATTCTGGAATACGATTTCTTATAGGTCTTATGTTTTTTCATTTATTTATTATTGTTACAATAAGAACGGTCTTAAACCAATTACACTTATTGCTAAATATATATACATCGTCATTATATCTATAAATTACAATAAAGTTATATGTACATACAAAACGAGTATATAAATTAAATTACAAATGCATCAAATTACATACATCAATACTGTGAAAAAATATATAAATAATCGTGAAAATGGTCGATAAATCACGTGTGTTGGTTGCAACCCGATAGTTTGTTAGGGTATAAAAAAGAACATAAGATATATAGCACATTAGGCACTTTTTAAGTCTTGAACCAGATATAATGATTAAGAAAATGTTATTTTTTTACCTACATCAGACACTTGAATTATAATTTTATTTAAAAAGAGTGTTGACACGAAAAAAATCAAAACACCAAGCACTAGCCTCAAAACTCGCCGACATTGAATAAGATACCTAAGTGTTTATTTTTTTAACCCATGTGTTAAACCTTACCATCTGGGCCAGCCGTGATCTACGAGCTACGTCAGTCAAACGTGGCCCGTATTGAACATGTCTAAAGTAAACAACTCAACAACACCGAGAAGAAAGATTTGAGTAAACAAAATAATAAAACAATCATCGCTCACTCGAATCCTCTCCTGAAACACCTAGCAGTGCTGCAATGAAATTACAATACTTTTGAATGTTTTGCAGACAAAACTACATTAACTTAAGTGGTTGATCGAAGCTATCGTAAAAGAAATGAATGAGAATATTGCATGCACAGGGGATGTATCCAGTTTAACATTTAAAAGATTGATATGTGTTGCCATATCAAGCTGAGGTTAGTATGAGTATATTGCAGATATATATAGCTAAGTAAATTCAATTTGTGTTAACTAAATGTACTTCTAATTGGATTGTGGCCTTTCAGATAAGTATAAATAAAAAGCAAGATTAATAAATTAAAATGAGTGCAAGAATTTGAAATAGCCTATTTTTTGCTTGAGAACATTTAAACAAAGAGATCAGAGCATACGAGAATAATAATATTTTTAAGTTTTACATGTGATTAAGTTGTTATATTATGGAAATGCGTATCTTGAGTACAATTACACTGCCTGATTCTCTGCTACCAAGCATAGCGAAATGTGAAAAATTACTATGTTAAGTTGATCAATAGCAAGTAAATATATTACCCAATAGTGAACTAATGAAATGTTTCAAGATGAGCGCATTCTAGATGAATTCACGTCCACACGTTCTCTATCTTTGACTAGCCTTATTATTATGAGCCAAGTTAGTATAGATCTTATTTAGTAGGGTGTTCAATAGGATTATTCACTCAGCAATATATACTCGTTTATAACCACAACTGGTTGACCATTTCTACATGTAGGGGTTAATATCTAACAGATTGACAACTACAATTGCAAAAGCTATCTATTGATAAGTCAAATGAGTGCCTGTTTCATCACTGCACTAAGCAGTTGAAGCAAACATTTATAGAAAAGTTTACTGACCTTCGTTTCGCGAATGCAGCAGTTCTGTAAGTGGGGCGGTTGCACCCTCTGCTTCTATCATCTCAGCACCTTCCTTTTCGACGGCCAGCTCGCAAAGAACACCGGCGGCAACGCGCTGTAAAGGTTCGCGGATATCACGTTGTGGGATAATGTACCAATGTATCATAAAACTTTAGAAATGTGCCAAGAAATTGAACTGAGACTGCATTACTCACTGAAACTGAGACGACATTACTACATATTGTAGTATGGTTTTACTTGAATAATCAATTAATCATTCCATTGTCCCTGTCAATATATTGTTTGATGCTGCAGCTCAAACACGTTGATCAATAAAACAAACGTTTTATGTGTATTATATTATATTAATATGTGTATTATAATCAAATTTAAAGACCTAAGAGTCAGTTACCTTGAAAATACTTTCACAAAAACCTGTCAGGACTGATATGTTGGGTACTTGTGCCACCACCCAAACAAAAATCTTTTGTTACATTATAATAATGAAGGATTATAATTAAGGAATGCTAAAAATAATCAAATATTGTTTTCTCATTCAGAGTGATTTCATATTACCTATAAAATGCTACTCGACAATTGAAATATGCATCAAAAAATCTTTAATTTTGTAGTAACACTTGTTGAATGGTATGATTTTCAGTTCACTATGTAACAATGAAGCTGGAAATTCCCTCAATGAAATCGGCCTTTTATTGTAAATAACTGAAGCCATACAGAAGATGCTTATGTGCATCAATGTTGTGTTTATAAATTGTATGTACTTAATCTCCTGTTTTTGCGGCTGCTGCCGTATATACGAGGGCGGTCCGATAAGTACTTAGCCTACAAATGAAGAACGAAAATTTTCGAAAAGTGGTGATTTATTTCTCAACATAGTCTCCTTTTAGCTCGATACACTTGACCCAGCGATGCTCCAACTTCTTTAACCCGTCTGAAAAATACGTTTTCTGGAGGTCTGCAAAGTAGGCCTCCGTGGCGGCGACAACCTCCTCATTCGACTCAAATTTCTGACCGGCGAGTGACTTTTTCAAGTTTGGAAACAAAACGAAGTCGCACGGGGCCAAATCTGAAGAATACGGTGGATGGGGCAGCAATTCGTAGCCTAATTTGACCAATTTGGCCCTGGCGACGGCGGAGGTGTGAGCCGGTGCGTTGTCATGGTGGAAGAGCACTTTTTTCTTCGCCAAATGGGGCCGTTTTTTCTGCAATTCGGCGTCGAATCGGCCTAATAATTCGGCATAGTAAAGCCCTGTGATCGTTTTGCCCTTCTCCAGGTAGTCGATGTAGATCACACCTTGTGAATCCCAGAAAACGGTGGCCATCACTTTTCCGGCCGATAGGACAGTCTTCGCCTTCTTCGGAGCACGTTCGCCGGGTGAAGTCCACTGTTTCGACTGTTCCTTGGTCTCTGGTGTGTACCAGTGGATCCATGTTTCGTCGACGGTCACGAAACGACGCAGAAACTCCTTCGGATTACGCTTAAACAGCGTCAAACACTGCTCTCAAGTGATCTCACGGTTGCGCTTGTTGTCCGGAGTGAGCAAACGCGGCACCCATCGCGCAGACAGGTTTCTCATGCCCAATATTTCATGCAAGATATGATCCACGCGGTCTTTTGAGATGCCTACTGTCTCAGCTATCTCGCGCACCTTTAATCGGCGGTCTGCCAATACGAGATCATGGATTTTTGTCACGTTATCCGCCGTGGTAGCCGTTTTCGGGGCACCTGAGCGTGGCTCATCAAAAACCGACGTGCGACCACTTCGAAACTCGTTGAACCAATTTTTGACGGTCGCCATCGAAGGAGAAGAGTCACCGTACACAGCATCCAAGCGCTCTTTGATTTCGCTGCGCGATTTCCCTTCCAAAAACAAAAATCGAATCACCGACCGATATTGCTCTTTTTCCATTTTTCTATAATCCGCGGACACACCCGCTTCCACACGCGGTCAAAACAAAACTACGAGTCCGATTCGGCTGAAATTTTGACAGTAGTCGTCTACGAAAATATACTACACGATAGTAAATTTTTCTTGCGATAGTGGCGCAATCGGGTGGTGAGGCTAAGTACTTATCGGACCGCCCTCGTAATTGGCAGCAGCCGCAAAAACAGGAGACTGCCTTAACCATTTCTTTTTTGGTAGTTCTCCGCCCACATAAGCACTCACTGACCTGGATGTTTTCAATCTCGTTGAAGAGCAGTTGCACAAATATCGGTATGACATTTTGTTGACGGATGAGCTGTCGGTTGAGGCTCTCTCTGGCCAGGATATGAAGGGCTCCAACGGCTCCTTCAACTATTTCTTCCATTCTAACACCGTCTGCGTAAGCACCCGCCGCACTGCCGCCTCCAGATGACGTGCGTTGCTGAGAAAATTACATCGCATAGTAAGCATATCTACATTCAATTAAAGGATATTTGAAAACAAAATATTTAAGAAGTTAAGAGCTCGCAACACTGTCCTTTTACCAAAGAAAATACAACTAAATATCATTCAATAGGTACTTAAGAACAAATTTTGATGATTTCTTCGTGTGGGTCTGGATAGTTCATGAAATAGTAGGTAAATTGAGAACAGAGATAGGTCATAGTATCTCTTCTTGGCCACTGAAAATTTTAGGCATCTAGCTTCACCCACAACTTACAGGGAGTTGAAAGTGTAGTGTGTGGCTTTGAGTAAAGGATGGTCTGGTTGTTCTTTTTACCAGACTAGGTGGGTCCGTGCAGTGTCCGGATATATATGTATAAGTCTTGTTAAAAATGTAACTTAATTTTATTAGAATAATTGGAATAGGTATTAATATTTTTTCTTATAACTGTTAACATTTACATAGATATCCTAAAAATACCTAGGGATGAGGCATCTCTTCTCAGCTGAAGAAATATAACTACATGTATTTAGCTATTTGATAATCGAATCAGTTTTTATGTAGTCAACTAAAAAATGTTCTACCAGTTTTGACAAATCTCTGTAAAATCACAACGGCGATAAAGACTAACCATTGATAGGTTCAACTATATTGCATAATGAAAGAGGTACACAGGAAAATCACCCTTGTGGTTTTTATGACGTCAAAAGACCCTATATAGGGACTTAGGGTGAAAGACGATATAATATTTGCCTGACTATACATTTCTTCATGTTTTTTCACAAAATTCGTGTTTTGGATGTCATGTGTTGCTCTTTGCACTTTGTGTAGGCCTGACTATTGGAACAGGGTATATAGACACCTAGATGTATATAATAAATTATATATAAAACAATACATAAAATTGGAAAATGTCAAATCCATATATTAGTTACATCAGTATAAGTTTTGTGTTATTATAGTGGTGTTATGATCAACGCTCAAAACCCAAAACAAAAAAGGAATTAATTGTTGGTTTCTAAACTCTATTGTTTAGATAAGAGGCAAATCAGTAGTTAAAACTTACTCGTTGAGTATCGTTGAAAGCGCGCATCAGAAGTCTAACGAGGTGATGCACGGAGCCGTGTTCACGCAGCGGCGCGTAGTTAGCCGGACATAGGGCCAAGTTACGGACCAGCCCAACCACCGCCTTCACCAGAGGCCAACGTGATGGTGGCTGCAGGAGCTTCACTATCACCTGGAATATCAGATACACACATTTTTGAGAATACACTATACTATGTTAGGACGGTGTATAAAGTGTACCTATATGGTTTAAATTTACAAATATTTATTTAATTTTTAAAATTATAATAATCTTGTTAGTGTTATTTTGATGCAAATGTTTTAATACTACTTTTAAAGCGTTGATGCTCTGCGGTGAGAGCGTCGGCTCCTGTTCAATCCCCGCCAACGACTTGAGCTTCCGGTGATTATAAAATTTTTAGAATGGTGGCTTTAGAGTACCCGGCTCAGGCCAAATACCACCCTCAAGTGTGAAAAAGTGTCACCATACACAAAGCGTGTTCAATACCAGTCCTTGAGAGCCAATAAACATTCTGCTTCTGCGGTGATTACATTTTCGACCACATCGTCACTGAACATTAAGTGCGATAATGGGCAAACACTAGATATACTACGTAAAGAAAACAGGACACTCAGGCCGAAATAAGTCTATTTTCTATTTTATGTTAAAATCTTGCAGTCTATATAATACACTGTTTTTTTTTTTACTTAATATATCTAGTGTTATCTATCTTGATAGTCGAAGATGTCATGAAGAAGTAAGAATGTTTAAATTACATTAAATGTTTATGTAATTTTATTTTTTTATAATATGGGACATAATTCACACAAGGTCTTCAGGTCCCAAACTAGGCAGAGCCTGTACTATGGTAACCTGATGACTGATATATATACTTAAATACATACTAATATATATATACTTATATACATATACACACCCAGACACAGGTCAAACAGACATGTTCATATACACAAATGTTTGACCTGTCCGGGAATCGAAGCCGGGACCAGCGGCTCAGAAGGCAGAGTGCTACCATCTGCGCCAACCGGCCATTATAATAGTGTCTTAACGTATTGAGCTGATTATGTACTCACAGGCAGGCCATAGTGGAGTCGCACCGCATTCTGTGCCATTTCGCTTTCAACGTGACGCGAAGTAAGATGCCGCAACGCACACACAGCGGGCTCGGTGATCTCCTCGCGGTCTCCGGCAGAGACCACGGTGCGTACTAGAGCGTCCACGCCGCCAGCTTGACATACTGTAACCTGCTTGGACAAACGAATTAGTCAAGTAACTGTACAACTTCTCTTATATTTGTAGGTTTACTTTTCAACCGAGGTCCAACAAATAAGGATGTACCTACCGTAATTTGTTGTATTTTTTAAACTCATAACTTCAAAATTTATAACCTAATTTTACATACAGTCACCTGCTTGGAAACAAATGTACAACTCGTTTTTGTTTATAGTTTGTAGGTTTACTATTCAACCGACATATAAGAAAAGGAAATTCTCATTTCTTATTTATTTTGTAACCTCAGAACTTTTATATATTTATAAACCAATTTCTCTTTTAAAATTCAAATACAACTATTTCCATAAATATTCAGCGACATGTGATTCTATGTTAAATATCCAAATTATGCATGACCTAGAATGACTGAATGTATTGACTTAATAGTGGAATATATGCCTGGGTTTACCTTAAAAGGCCTATGAATGTCTTAAAGTGAATCCAGTAAACTTAAATTTACGAGTGGCATTATCTACTTCAGAATTATTTTGTATTGTTTATATTAAATCAATCAAAATAAGCAGATAATAAGAAATGGGTAGATTAATGTGTGATAAATACAATACCTTATTGCGCTGATTGTTGCAAGTCAAATTAGACAAGATGCCAGCAGCACAAGTGACGATATTCACATCTGTCGAAGCAAGAACCTGCACCAGGGAAGAGAGCAGTCCCTCAAGGCCCTCAACCTGCAATAAAGTTATCATAACAAATAGAAAATATCTTCGTCACTGAATAAAACGACTAACAAAGGTGGGATAATTCTATTCTTATTACCTTAGTGGCAGCATCAGACAGATTCCTCAAAGTCCAGAGGCAATTCTGGACAAGACGGCCGCTTGGGTTGCCAAGATGCATGGCGAGAGCTTGCATACCGCCAGCTTCGACTATCGCCGGCTTGTTGCTCGAGCATACCGAAAGTACCTACAAACAGCAGAAAATTAAAGGTTGTTTTGTTTGCATACGTAAATTGAAAGGAAAGGACGTTGCTTGTTGTCAAATGTATTGACAACAAGTTATTATTATGATGATTGTTATGATTCAACAATTGCTTTTTCTGCAATAATTACTTCAAATGAGATTTTTATACATATACTCAAATAATGTTACTATTTTACAACTCTCCAATAACTCAATCCTAAAAGGGGACAAACGGTTATAATAATGTACCGTCTGTCCCCAGGGGGGACAGAAAGTAAAGTTTTGATTTTATTACGTACCGTCTATCCCCCTATCTCTCGTCGGGGGACAGACGGTAACTTTTCTTACCGTTTGTCCCCATGGGGGGAGAGATCATAGGGAAAGACGGGAATATTCCATATATGTCTAGAATAGAGAACATAAGGAATGGGTATATCAAAGGAAGGCTAAATATGATGAAAAAAAGGTTGTATTAAATAATAAGTGTAGATAGATATAGAAGTAGAGAAAGGCAGTAGGTGGGTAGATAGACTCCGCAAATATAGCTATGTGTATGGACAGGCAACATTCCCAATTTTGTCTTCTAACGAGTCATAGGATTAAGGAAAAAAAGAGGAAAGGTTTTTTCTTTAAAAATAAATATTTGTTTTCATATTATCTCCTTTTTTATATTGGCGAGATATCTTTATTGTTGTTTGTAAGGTAGGTTAATGCATATATAATACCTTCAAGACTCTAGAAGTAGTCCAAAGCAGCTTTTCGTAATCATAGGAACGCATGATGCGAACCAACTCGATCGGGCCTTGAGACGCCAAAATTATCAGCTTCGATTCTTGATTGCCATACGCCAATATTTGCAGGCAATCAGTCACAATCGCCAGAAACTTTACATTGTTTCGCTGAAGCAAGGCTACCATCTTTTGCAGACCTCCAGCTAAGCGTACAGCCATTTTAGAACCGTCTTGGTGTAACAAAAGGTTGTGGAGAGTCGTAATGGCGTAGAATAAGACAGCTTCTACCGGAGAGCTCAGCAATTTGACTAGAGCTGGAATCCCACCACTCTTGAAAATGGCAAGCAAACCTTGACGATGGTGCGACAAGTTATGCAAGGTTCCTACTGCCCCCTTCGTAGTTTCCAAGTCATTGCTGTTCGAGATAGCTCGGACTAAAGCGGCGACCATCTGTGGAGAGTTCATGATAGCATGGCGGGAAGCTTCCTTCTTAGAGAGCTGGTGGACCATCATGGCGGCTTGAGAGACCACGACTTGGTCTTCGTCATTGAGGAGCTTGATCAGCTCAGGTATGGCCCTGGGGACAAATTAAGTACATGTATTGTGTAGTGTAAATAAAAATAACTTTACTAGCAACTTAATTACAATCCATTGATGCATACACATTTTATAGTGATCTAAACTGTATCATAATGTTGTGTGATTAATCAACCAGCTACCTTTCAATCACAGCTACAAAGCAAAGATAAGAATTGTTGCAGTTTCGATTCTATTCTAAAAGGCCACTATGTCCACTGTTGGTCAATATTATATAATCCCTTCTTTGGCTATGCCGGCATTTGTTTTTTGTATTGTGGGAAAAACAATAATACCGACCAACCATTAGTGGAATAATGGTAGCATAAATATTATTTGATCTAGAGAAGGCTGTAAGAATTATTATGTAATACATTATTAAAGATAAATTCCAAATTACTTGGCGTAAGTTCGATTTTATCCTATGTTTTCTCAATATGCTGCCAATGCCGAAGTATGTTGTTTTAAGTAAAGTTAGGCAACATGAAATAATTTCTCTGTGAAAATGTTAAGTTTGAAAGCATAGTAATTTCGTTAAAATCTTCCTTTGCATTTTCACATTATACTTTAGAGTACAAAAACAAAGAAAGAAAAGGAAAAAGTTATACCTACCTTGTGGCCAAATCAGCATCATCTTGGTAGTTGATCAGATTTACGACGGCATGTTTGAGCATCTGTGAAGGTTCAGCAAGACGTTGTACAGCAGTCGGTTGTGCAGGGTCTAGCTGAGTAGAAGGTATTTCAATGCCTTCCTCCAATGTCTCAGGGAACATGGCAGCCCGTACACGTTGGGAACGCGTCTGCGAAAGCTGCTGGTTCATATCTGAAGAAACAATTATTATACATTGATTTTACGAACTCATTACTGTATTTACAGATATTTTTATTTACTTGATACTTCACTATTTGTTTCTTTTTACCTATCTGTACCCTGCGATTTTCCCCCGCGAATATTATTATTTTCGTGGTACACCCGTATAGGTGTTTCAAAAATACGTTCTTATATAGGTTTTACATTACTGATCCAGCTCAATTCTTTCGATGGTTTGAGATACTGAGAGATTGGATTGCGTTAATAGATTATTCAGTAAGCTTATCAATACTGATATTAGAGAGGTAAAGTTTGTGAGTTTGTGTGAGGGGGTAATCTCCGGTTCTACAGAACCAGTTTTGAAAATTCTTGTATCAATAGAAAGCCACGCCATTTGTGAGTGTCATAGCCTCATCATCATCATCACCGAAGGTTTTCATCATCAGGCAGGTAAAATCGCGGGGCACAGCTAGTGTTATATAAACACAAATAGTTACTTGTTTTCTAAGAAACTATTTTCATATAATATCTGAAGATATTATGATAGTAAAATGGATGTTAGTTTTGAACTGTGTCTATAGTGATATTATATACTTGTCAAACTGCCATTGATAAATTGTGGGACTTCCATTATAGCAAAGGTTTGTTAGTCACATAGTTAGCTGGTGTGTGTATTGACTGGATATGTTAGCATTAGCCATTATTGCTCCGATTCGGTGATTAGTCGGTCGAAGGTACAATATGTACTTGGATTGTAACAAAGGTTTGTTAGACACTTAGTAGCTGGTATTTATGATGACTGGATATGTTAGCAGTTGACCACTATTACTTCAATTCAGTGACAATGCAGTTTAAGTTACAACTGTAACACTATTAAACTAGAATAGAGACTGGCTCAGGACAGCTGTCAGAACATAATCTGTGACACGTCAATGTCTGGTGTGATACCCAATTAATTAATTAGGCTTTTCATTTGAAACATGCTTATGTAAGGCAAAAGGTCCTTGTTGAAATCCTTAACTGCCTAAATTCGGAATGATACGTCATCACAATTGGAGTCCTTCAAGTTCAGTATACATACACAAGCAGCAGTGGCAGAAACTGCCAATATGAAATATATATACAAAATAAGAACAAAGGTTTATACAATGCAATGATATGCTATATGGACTTTGTTCCACTGAGCTGTTATGAAATTACAATATGACATAGGCTGCACTTAAATATGAAAATAGTGATACTCAATGTTTTAAATTCACTGATTACAATTATGTCAATATATAATACTAATGTTATACACAAGAAAGTCACTTACCATCAACTTGCTCCTGAGTGAAACCCTGAGCAAACCCTTGGTCCAGATCAAACATGAGCTGATCTCCTTCCATCTCGTCATCTTCCTTGCCAGTAAGTGATGGCACCTAAAAACATTATTGACCCAATGTTAAAATTATATACATAATAAGTGTAAAACTCGGGGCTATGCAAAAGGGAGTAATGAGATATACTGTGATATATGATGTGTGGTTTTTCACAAATATTGCATGCATGTATACAAATATAACTAAAAACTAATTATATAGAAAATAACTAAACATAAAACAAAGAAATAGCACTTCATAATTTAATACTCTGTGCAACCTGCGGAAGTTATACACACAAATTTTCACAAAATAATATCAGGATTAAGCCTGGAAAGGCAGTGTAAGTAGGGTAAATACTTGTCATATCCCGATAAAAAATCTAACAAGAGTTTTAAAGTAATGTCACCAATTGAAGTAGTACCTATAAAATTGGGTTTCCAATTATGAAATAAAAAATAGTGAAAACAAGAACCTTTCCTATGCTTTTTAAGCTTTATTTTATCATTTGACCACTATCTCACCTGATGTAAGATGATGACGTGGTCACGATGTACCATGCAAGCCTAGAAGGTACCTATCAGGACTTGACGAATCCAGAATTGTACCTATTGGGTAACACAGGGTAGGGCAACTAGTTTCATTCCTTGGCAATACACAGTAAGAATGAGGAAACAAAGGGCTTTGTAAGTATATGTTGTATATCTATTATAAAGCAATGGTGCAGTGCCGTAAATCGATAAAGTCGAATTAAATTATGTTTAATAATATCCAATGCACATTCTCCAAAATGTGTCCCATAGAAAACCGATAGGGAGGAGCTCTACACCATTGTTCAAAGTTCTGAAGTCTATGTTCTAGCAGAGATTTTGGAGATGATCTTTTTGTGTTGCATCTCGATTGACCATAAAGGTAAGTATAGTAAGAATCAAAATTATGAGATTGGTAAGTTTTTACTGCTCATTATAACTCTAATTTGTTGCTGTACTAGTAAGTACCATCAATTAAAACTCATAAATAAATTATGATTCATTTTATCCACTTGCTTGCAGAACTTTGAAAGCTATGGTATAATCTAATTAACAAGATAACATACCTGAGTAGCAGCTCCAGAATTGATACCAGAATCAACCAGGTATGAGTTCTGTTGCCACATAAGGGTCTGCTGCTCCTTACTGGGTGCCATTGGCACATCAGAGCCACCATAGTTGCTGTGGGACACTAGAAACAATAATAATTATGTTGAGAATGATAAGATGAAGTGTAAGCACTTGGTTCTTTCTTTGAGTCAAAGGTATTTGCAGCAGTGCTGAGAAGGTTTAAATCTTGTGCTTATTCTATACACGACATATTATTCAAATGAGAATAGTATAATTAAAGTTAGGAATCAAGATTGCGTCAATATCCTCTAATTGAAATTAGAGTATTGCCAAAGCCACTGAAAATGGACCTTGAGACAAATTTGACGCAAACAATATTGCTGATTGGCAAAAATAGTATCACTCGGAGGTATTTTCAGCAGTGGTTTCAATTGGTCTCAAATAACATTTTCATTACTGTTAACAGGGACAGAGTGCATTAAAGCATGTTTGTAACAGTTATAAGTTTGTATTTTAAAAAATTAATTATGTTGATTAATATAATTACAAACATGCCAAACTAGCCCCCTCAAGATTACCAAAATACTGACAATGCTTGAAGACTCTCTCAAGAACTATTGGCGTGTCACTATCAAAAATAAATAGTATACAACTGTGCAAAGTGTGATATTTCAGGACTGGATCCAACACATACAAAGAGCCAATTTCAAATGACTACCAAAGTCAAAAATCAACTTTTGTGCTGTGCTGGAACGGATCCACGTAAATGGCTGGTTAGGGGTGTCTTGCTCAAGAAAACTTAGTAAAGTAAAAAGTAATTTAGTCCTACAAATAGTCCAAAACTCGAAAGACGGCATAGAAATTTAAGGATGACTTACAATAAAATAAACATAAATTGGACTGGCCAAGAGAAATTTATTTGGACAAGTCTCGATTCATGCTATATGTGATAGGAGACAAAAAATTTACAGATCAGGAGAGCACCATAACAAATTGAAGAGAAAGTGGCATATGGCAAAGGTTACATAAATCTGTGAGCTGCCACAGCAAGATAACAGTGATGAAAAATTTTTGTTTAAAAAAGAAATGTGAATAAAAAGAAGCATGTTGGCAGATGTTTAGTAAGCATATGCAAGAACACCATCTTTATACAAGATAATGCTCGACCTTAAACAGCTCAGATGGTGTTTTACTATCTTGAAGATGTTGTTACAGACACATGGCATTACCAGCACACAGCTCAGACTTGAAACCCGTCAAGCATGTCTTAAATGTTTAGGTATCAAAATTAAATACAGGTTTTATTTAGATTGATAATATGAACAGTTGAACCTAAAAAAACACATATCATATATAACATCTTCAAATATAACACACTCACACGTTAGAAGTGTAAAATACTCTAGTCCTGAAGTATTATAACAATGGAACTTGTGTTCTTTTTGAAGACTGAGTTCTTTTAAAAGACTCATCTTGAGTTTTGAGACTTGTAAAGGTAGACTTCAATTATGGCTAGAAGAACTTATAACATGACTGAGTCTTTTTCTATTTATTTAATCTTTTATTTACAGCCATTTATAGCATAATAATCGGACCACATTATGCAAATAATAGGTGCTGAGAAATCAATAGGGTTTTAAATTTATATGTACATAACCGGTTATATCCCTTCGCTATCTTGAATGTCCCTAATTAGTTGACCACGACTGTATATAATAACTGAGTAACAAAAAAAGTTTTAGTCTGTGCAAAATAACATGACAACTTATTTCACCTAGAACTGAAAGATGTTATGTGTCATTACTAAATGACATACTAATTTGGACTATAGTTAGATCTTATAAGAACTATTTAACATTTTTAATTAGATTAATCGAACAGAATCATTACCAATGGGGATGATATGGGTTATTATTTAGCATAACTAGAAAATATAATTTTTGACAAAAATTGCAACCACCACCTTCATTCACCTGTATTTTTTAGACTCCATTGCAACCACCATCTTCATTCACCTGTATTTTTTTAAGACTGCATATATTGTATTTTTACTGTATTTTTTCTTTTGTTTCCAAATCGGTTCAGGCATCTTTGGAGTGATTGGTGAACATACATATAAAATCAACAAACTGAGAACCTCTTCGTCTTTTTTTTCTTGAAGTCGGTTACCAACTACATCTTAAATTATTTTTATCTTTTACATGATTTTTAATGTTGTTTTATATGTTGTAGTTGTTTTAATAATCCAACACCATGCCAAAAACCAAGATATATCATAGAAATTCTATCATTTTCACTTGCTGTACTATGCCTGATCATATAGATGATGATCATGAACCTGCTTTCCCTACACCTAGCTTTGATTAGGTAGGTAAATCACATTACTGCCAATTGAATGTGAAATATTATTAGGATGAGTCATATATTATTCTCAATAATCTTATGCCGAAAACTACAAGTGTTGAATAAAAACATTACAATAGGTAAATCTGTATTCACTAGATGGATATGAAATTAGTAAGATACTCACTCGTTCTGCTTTGAGACGACGGTATCTGATAGCTCATGGTTCAGCCGATGCAATTTTGCACCCTGCGCCTGTCAACAAAAAAACACCATGATGCGCTTTGAACGTAGACGTTCTTTCTACGCAGACCTATTGATTTTTTTTAGGAAAGCATATCTTGATATGCCCAAAGAAAATTGTAATTATCAGAGTGGTTTGGTTTATGTTATAGAGATCCAACGAATACTGCTATCGATTATAGCAAAACAAACAATGTACTTCGTGAACTAAATTCCACACCACACCCGTCCGATCTCACCAATTGTTTAGATCCGTATATTTTCCCTTGTAATAACATAAAATACAGTTCTTAAGTTGTAAAACTACTTAGCTGTACTTACCTTATTCGGGTAAGTCGCAAGGGTATATCCGAAACACTATATTTTATTCAAAATGTCTATAGAGTTCAGCCACAAATAATGCAACACCAGTCACCACTCACCAACACAAAATTGACATTACAATATGGCGTCGGCTCGCTCAGCCTCAGGGCTTAGGTTTATTAATCTATGCTCAGTGTTACCAGAGTTAATCTGCTGATAAAATCCCAGTATTGACAAAAGAATAGTAAGATATCCACAATTTTCTCCTAAGCATAAAATGAATGTCCCGGTGTCCCATTTAGTTTGTGCCCGGCGTCTAATTTTTTTCTAGTCAGACTGAACGTGCATTCCTTCTGTCTGAAATATTTGATTTTGACATGCCTATGCATGTCAAAATCCAATATTCTTGCGCATACAATCTACAGATGGTAAAATATTTTAAAACAATGAATAAAACTCATATTTTGTGGCAGGAATAGGAATAAGATGAGAAATGTTATTATCACAACGTAAAATAAAGGTTCAAGAAGAAAAGAACAAGAAGAAATCTGTAGGTAATTTGTAATATATTCTGTAGCAGAAATTTGCTATCGTGCTAAATCCTAGACAACGTCATCACTTAACATCAGGTGAGACAGTTGTCAAACGCAAACTTAAAATATGTTTAAAAAAATAATTGAATCTTTTTGGAATATTTATTTTGGATATTTATGAATAGGATGCTGACCTGAATAATAATAAATGCCCAGTGTTATTTAAATAAAAATAACCCTATGTTATAAATTTTATATTACAATCCGCAACTTTAATAAGTACTCCCTTTTGAATTTTTGTTTTGTATATGGCTGTCGTTTCTAAAAATTTCATTATTATTGGCTAGTAGGTACCGTTCTTTCTCTTTCTACGTAACTGTTTCATCCACGAACCTATAGTTCACGAAATATATAAATCCGTGGTATATCCTCTTGCTATTTTGTATAATGCTCTTCTTCTTTTTCATAAATTATGACTTCTGTGCCAATATTTTGTGCTATCTTGCTCTTTGCTCTGTGCTTTCTTTCTACTTCCTAATTTTAATTTTCACTGCTCCAATAGGGTAGGCTAAAATCTTTATGACTATACCACACGCCAATGTGGCCAATAAAATGAGACTATGTGGAACGTACCTACCTTTTACACGTAATAATTCAAAGAGATAAAAAAAAATATGGTTAGTATGTAGGTAAGTAGTGCTACAGTGTACTGTGTAGGTAGGTACATATTGCTGCTAGCACATCATACCATCACCGACTACAAACTTCAAATAATACAGAGTGAATTAAATAAAACGCCGCGCGCCGACGCTATTTAATTTTGGCTCAAATAATTGTAAAACTTGTCAACAGTAGGTAAGTCGCACCATGCGGAATAAGGTTCTTTAGCTAATTATTAATGTAAAATTGTTTAAATTATAGTGGTGTTTCCAAGGACAAGCACTTGTCAATTTCAAACAATATCTCTCAGCTCTGACATATTCATATAAAGAGAAAATTTCATTTATTGCCTTACGGCCGTTTTCAATATCTTACTTACATTTGACTGGTAGTTTCTATCTCTCCTTTTCAGTAAAAGTATCAGTGACTGTTACTTGCGTTTCAATATCAAAATCTGCACATGCCTATCGGAGATTAATGACAGTTAGCGACGCTAACTCTAGAAAGCCCTCCGAAGCGTTTTGTTTCACTCTGCTTATTAATAATGAAGCAACATTTTTAGAATCTCATTTGCGGATAGGTAAAAGGGTGCGTCCATAAATTACGTAAGGTAATTTTGGCGATGAGATTTAGCTGTTTAGCTGTACTTGATTGTGTAGGATTTTTCCAAAACAATAATTCGCTTATATATTTTACGTAGCTTAGGTCTATGATATAAGAATATTAAGAACGTAGTATAGAATCAGACGAAACATATTTTTATTTAATTTAATAATATATTTGTCGAGAGCACCCTCTCCCCCAAGTAAGAATGGGTGAGGTTAAGCTTGACCCCAAAACACCTCACGTAATTAATGGACGCCCCATAATGTACATTTATAAGTACCTACATGTAATTTTTTTATACGAAATCTATAGACAAACTCGGATTTCGTCAGTTCTGAACAATAGTTGATACGATCATAATATCGGCGATTTACTTGCTCCATTTCATTATGAATTGGTCCAGCAGTTTGAGCATGAAAGCGTATCAACCAGACAAACTCACACTCACATTCATAACATAATATATTATTAGTAAAGATTCTAATAATATTAAGTGTTTGAAAACACAGGAATAGACAAGTAACTTTATACTTGGACACAGGAAAAAAACAAGCAAAAAGTTCAGATTGCAACTGAACTTTATACGTGGCGAAAAGCGTAGAAGAGAATAATACTTTCTTTCTAGGCGAAAAGGCTTTAATTCCCGGAGACAAAGAAGACACTGTCATTAGTAAAAATGACGACTAACTATAACAATTTCTCAAAGTACAGCCGTTTTAATTTATCCGAATGCGTATCAGATATCCATATTCTCGTCGATGAGTACCGAGAGCGTATCAAACAGCAGTTGCTAGAAGAAGAAGAGAAAGCTAAGACTCCATTTATATCTTTTGCCAACCATAGATTGAGCATCGTAGACGTAGCGTGGCTCCAGGACAATGATGAAAGGTTCTTTAGGGACACCGCCAATGATAGTCTGATTAAGCAAAACTATTTGTCTGCGTGTGGGTACATATGCTGCATGACATATTCAGAAGATGGAAGTCATGTGATTCTTGGACATTCAACTGGACTGATCCAAGTAAGTTACCAGAGAGGTAACTGACTAAAAAGTTTTTTGCTATCTACCTCATGTAGTCTCACCCACACATTTTTTTTTCAAGCTTTGATATTAGCTTATCGATCATAACGCGTGTGAATAATAGATTAGTGCTACACAGTACAGAACATAATTACTTCGCAAATTTACTTCTAACGCATTAAATTGACGCCTGGCATATCATCATCATCATCATCTCAACCATAGGACGCCCACTGCTGGACGTAGCCTCCCCCATTGATTTCCACAAGGACCGAATGGAAGCGGCCTGCATCCAGCCCTTACCTAGACAGGCCGTCTGTCCACCTTGTCGGTGGCTGTCCTATTCTGCGCTTGTCAGTCCGCGGTCACCATTCTAGAACCTTTCGACCCCAACGGCCATTGGTTCTTCGAGCTAGCTTATTCGAGCCCAGCCCACTGCCACTTCAAATACCCAATCCACTGGAATATATCGGTGACTTTCGTTCTTCTACGGATCGCCTCATTTTTCATTCGATCGCGTAGACAAACCCCGAGCATAGCCCTCTACATAGCACGTTGTGCGACTTTGAGCCAGCTCAGAAGGCCCTTAGTCTGGCATCTGCTTATTTTTAATTATTTGTGTTTGTGTGCTCATGTAGGTGTTGCGCTGCTGCCGAGCACAGTCACGTTAAGCTTCATCAGCTTTAGGTAGCACAGCATTGATCATAAACAAACGTGGTCTTGCATACATTCTTTCCTCCCCCTAAAAAAAATTATTTCCCGAAGTCACGCCTTAACTTGAGAACGCCTTTAGGTACCAATTTAAATCGTCGTTTTTAAAGTTTTCGAATACTTTGTAAAAGATTCGTACGGAAAGGAAAGTACAGATCATTTCGAAGAAAAATTGATTAAAATTAAAAACGCCATTACGTTCTTGTTTTGTAATTTACCCTTTGAGCAACGATTATGTTAGATACATATATTTCATTCCTACTAAAAGAATGCGGCCGTATAACAATTTTTATCATACTTCACCCTTTCTGCTGGCGCAAACAAATGTTTCTTCCAAATATACAATCTTAAAATTACCACGGGCACTATTAGACGACGTACGATAAGTAAATTAAAACAAACAAGTCCGATCCGGAAACTCCATTTTAGGAAAAATATATCGAATTTTGTTATTGTTGACGCTAACGTATTCTAGTTGGCTTTCCAACATGGACGCACAAAAACAGATCCTACAAGAATATATTATATCCATTCAAAACTCGTACGAAAACGAGCGCAATCCAAAAATATGGTATCCCATGTTCTATGCCGGCAAAATGGCAAAACGGGACGTATTTGCCTGGATTCAGGAAAATGAAGACAGATTTTTAAAGGGCACACCGAATGAGATAGTGTATAATAGATGGTACTTTTCAGAAATGGGCTTTATTACCGCCCTGGAGTTCGCACCTAATGGAGCCCATATTATTGTAGGCCATTCGTCTGGCCTTATTCAGGTAAATGAAAGTTCGCGTTCGTGAACACGGGGAGTTGTTATTTTTAGATGCAGGTGGCTAGTCAAACTAATGAAAATGCTTGATTAAGGTACAGTATTTTGTAAGTGGATAATAATAAAGATAAAGACAAAGATAAAATTTCATTTATTGCCAATATTAGCATCATCATTGCAGCCTTAGCAGTATTACAGCCAGATAAAGAATTCGATTCACAAAGGGACCGCGGTAAGATTCTACTGACATCGGGCATCCTTCGGCAATCTTTAATGGGTCACGTAGTCAAACCTCTTATACTAGGTCGGTTATGTATCTTCCGCTAAAAGGCTCATGAACAACTAGTCTCTAGTCGAGACGAGTCTTCAAAGCCTACAAACGTCGCTAGTTTATCGGATACATTTCATGAAGTGCGCTCTGGAGTTACTTAGTTTGATTCCTCCTTCCCCATTCTATCTAAGAACGACCAGACGGACAGCAATACGACATCCATGCATGGTAGACGTTCCAATATATCGCTCGAAGTGTTTTGCTTCCACATTCACAGTGCGTACAGCTAACGAGTGGAATTCATTGCCTAAATCTATGTTTCCATATATGGATGGCGGATACCATCTGGGTGTCTTCAAGTCACGAGTGAATTATGAAATTCCTGATCTTACTATGATTAATAAATAGAGTCGAAAGTCTGCAGTAATGAGTGTTGATAAGATAAAAGAAGAGGATGACTAACACAAATCAACTTTTTTCCTTCTCTTTTCTAGATGCGTCATGGAGGCACCGGTACAGTTATGTGCACGCTCAGAAACATTCAATTTCCGCCAAAACCTATCTACGCTTTAAAATACAGTAAGATAGAAGATAGAATATGTTATGCTTCCTGCATGGATGGACACGTATACAGAATTGAAATACCACCGGTAAATAGAAAAAAAAATCATTATGGTTGTGAGTTTGTTTCATCTTTAGGCGACCTCAACAAAGGATGAATGTGAATATCCTGATTGTACCGCGTGTGAATTGTTGAATTGAAAATTGTATTTAACATAATAGTGTAGCCATACCGGTAATACAAACATAAAACGTAATAGATTAGTAGAGTAAGTTAATGTAATGAAAGGAATTTTGCGGTTATTATTTTTGTTCAATGCCTCATGCGAACAATTACTTTGATGGGAATACAGTATTAAGTAAAATAGCCAAGCGATTAAAACTCACCGATTAAGTGATGTTGTGGTCTGCATTTAATCATTTCTGCCATGAATCAAAGTGCCTACATATTGTAGAGTATAACCAAGATTAGATGACAGGAACACAAAATTAAAATGATTCGAATAATCAGTTTGAGTTGGGTTGTATCTATTGAGAAACGGACTCTTTTTGTTCGGTTCTTTGAAGGACATGGTACGTTATATAGGCTACCAGGCTCGTTTGCTGTCGTATGACAGAGCAAGTAAAACTCTTGGGTTAGGCTCGCCAAATCCCATTAGTAAACATGGCAAATTACGACCACTTTTCAAGCTAAGAGAAAGGCCCATGTCCTAAAAAATAGAATTCGGTATTCTAATGGGCTGATTATGCTAAATATATCGTTTATTCACTTTTCTTATTCTGAACGTTCTGAATTCAATAGCCTTTACATAAATAAATAATTCTACATACCTGGAGGATCTTACTACCTACCTTTGTATAACACAGTCTTTGCAGACAAAGCCCGAGCGGAGATCCGGCCCTTCAATGGTCCCATATTTCTGTCGTCTAGCCTCAATAATGTAACTGGCAGCTCCCTCTCAATTCAACTCTCTGAATTATTAAACGCGCCAGAAACGGCCGATGTGTTTCATTTTCGCCGTTTCTGAGAATATTTTGGAGTATATTCTGTACAATTTCATTTCGGAATGGGCCTGTATTTAATTCAAGAATTAAATAAAAGTTTATTAAGTATTTCGTGGTTATAATTTTTTTATTGAAAAAAACATTCGTTAATTTTATGAATATGCGTATTGCCCTATTAAAGCTGTAGGTAAGCGTGACCAGGGGTTTGTGAGGTTCTGAGTTCGGTACCTAAATTAGTCTTAAAATAATATCCGAGGACCTATTTTATTATTATTATTCGGCCATTTCCGAAAATATTTTTTTATTACTTATATTTATAAGCTAATCTTATCTGATGATTACCGCTACGAAGGAATTCGCTACCAAGATGAAATTGGCTAAGCTAAGGCCAAATATCATTTTTTTAATTTGGTAATTTCTGTATTTGTCTATTCTTCTTATTCTAAGTTGAAGTTCTTATGTTTGACTTTAAACTTTAAAAACGTATAACGTTCTATAATAAAGTGGCTATTTTACTCAATAAATATTCACATATCGGCTTATAGTCCGTAACATTTTCTTTGAATTTATCTTACAGATTGCTGCATCTGTTGACGACCCGCCACAGTACTGTATCCGAGTAGATCCAGCATTGGAATGCTTACATATGCAATTTTACGGATCCCCTGGAATAGCTTCGTACGCCACGTCCTTTGTATCGCGTAAGTTATCTGTATATTTTTTGCATAAATTACCGTTATGTGGGTAGTAATAGTTAGCAGAATTTTCAAGTGATTGAAAAATCAATCAAAAATATATAATTGCATTAGGAAACTGCTATCAACCGACACCCAATAAAGGATGAAGCCATCAATTCTATTTTTTATGTGTCTAACCTCAGAAGTCTTTCATTAACCATATTATTTTCCAGGTGGACATACGACCTGACTAAGATCGCATGTAAGGGCTGGATGCGGGCCGCTTCCATCGGGTTCTTGTGTAAATCAATAGAGGTGACCTATGTCCAGCAGTGAACGTCCTATGGCTGAAATGATGATGATGATCCTTTTTCAAACCGTTCAACATAAAATAAGTATATTGGTATATTGATTTGCTAAAAAGCACTCATCGAAATTGGTTCAGTGTTTCTGTATAATATGTATTTACAAGGAAATTGTTGAGAATGTTCCACTCATAAATGGAGAGACGCAGAGAGTCGTTTTTATAGTTATAACATTACAAAAACATGTTAGAATATAAAAATATGTGTTCAATCTACTTTCTGAACGAATCCTTTATCAACAGAACGATCTCCAGCTCTATCCCTCGATCTGACCGCTGACCAGACTAAAATGGCAGTCGGCTACGGCGACACCTCAATAAAAGTTTACGATATGGAAACTCAAGAGGTTAGTCTCTGTTATATGGAGCAATTTTACGATAATTCCCGTTCCTTCACCGGGAATATAGGCAGTGCAAAGGGTTCTATGCGATATTCAAACTCTATTATGATGGTAACACTAATACTGTTCCAAATAAAAATAGCGCATAAGATGTACTTTATATTTATACTATTTTTACTATTAGCGCTCTGCAGTTTCACCCGCGTGGATTACGGTTTTCCCACTACCTCAACAATGCCACAAGAACTATTACCTAACCTATTTCCTTAACAACTTTAAAAATATCCGTCGGTCGGTGCAGCTGTTTGTGCGTGAAGGATTTACAAACATACATATATATATACAAACTTTCGCCTTTATAATATCAGTGGGATAACGACGAATAAATGTTAATTCATTTATATTTAACACTAGTAGTGCCCCGTGATTTTACTCGCATGGATTACGGTTTTCCCGGTATCTCAATTATGCCACGGGAACTATACTTTTTCAGGGATGAAATTAGCCTATATGTTATTCCAGTGTCCAACCTTTCTCCAACCATATTTAATCGAAATCAGTGTAGCCGTTTGGACGTGAAGGAGTAAACATCATACACACATACATACAAACTTTCGCCTTTATACTTAATATTAGTGGGTCTGCCAGGTCCGGCACGGCTGTTCAACAATTAAATTCGTCACTTTGTCTGTCTATCATCTCCCGTCAGTCTTTGACCTCGAAATCGACCTTTATTAAAATTTTAATGAAAAATAAATATCTTATTCGGCTGCGCCACAGATAGTCAACAGTTATAGTTATCGTAGGATATTATTCATGTTATAACAGAAACACTACACACAGTTGATTAGCAGTCGTTTGGATATCTCATGTTTCCGATTGTATATTGAACAATCGGTAGGTACACTAAATAACAAGCTAACGGTGTTAAACTGCAGATATACCTAAAGGTACCTGACAAAAAACTTGCGAGTGCTTGTAAACTGTTATAGGTTTAGTTGATGAAGCGACAGGATGTACTCTGTCCAAGTAGCAATAGTGGTTCTATTGCTAATTAATGACTCCCTCCAAAAATGTATCACCAAGAACAATAGTCCGTAAATATAGTTATAAGTAATAGTTATGTGTGATGGTTATTCATTTATAATTTTCTTTTATTTTTACTTATGATATGAATAGTTTAATATATTTCTTTTGCACATTTTTTCTCCCATAGTCCCCTTTATGCCAACCCTGTAGAAACCGGCTTACTCTGAATTTGGTGACTATTACTGTGCATTTTATAAAATGAGTTTCTTGATTTATTTTACTGTTTACGACAAAGGTGTGGCTAAGCTATTACAGAAATAGAAAATACACAAATGTGTTTACAATACAAAATCAATGTTAAATTTTCTAAATTATAACTAAGTAAACTGCAACCAAAAAAATAATATCACAGAATTACTATATACATAATACACGCGTGCAAATTGAGTTTTCTCTATAACTGATACAAACCTATTTCCTTTTTTTTAAATAACTTACTAACGTTATGTAAGTTGTGGAAAAAAAACCTATACAGTTGGTCAAGTTCGTCTCTGTCTAGCGAAGTGGGTCGCTGGTCAAGGGTTCTACCAAAAGTTAAAGGTCGTAAACTGGTTAGTTAGTTTATAAGACACCTTTCAAGCGTGTAAGAACCGCTTCATAAAGTTGGCAAGATTTGTTTTCTGTTTTATTACGTTATACCAGTTATGTATCATTATAGGGACATGGTTGTAAAGCCTAATAAACGGAAAGTGGTGTATAGAGTTACAGTTTATTAGGCTCAGTGGGTTATGATAAGGACTTATGATATTATTGTTGCACGATGTTTAGAAAATAATGTTTTATTATATTTTTTTCAATCACACGCACACGCTTATAATAGTGTAGCGAGTCTTGAGAGGCACTCGCACTTTCCTGGCTTAGTTATGGAATAATACTCTGAGGATATAGTGTAAATTCAGGAGAACTCTTTATATCACCAAAAAATACATTATGCTATGTTTTAGATAAAGGATCTCAATAAAATCTTTTGTTGGTGACAGCAGGATGGTTGAAATAAATTACACTCACCTTTAACTTGTTATAGGTGGATGTAACATACAAGGTACATAAACTTCGCCTGCAGTTCATTCCTAAGAAGCTACAACGAATGCATTTTGGTCAAGTGTGCGCTTTGAAGTGCCACCCTCAAAAGCCATATATGTTTGCCAGCGGCGCTTGGGATAAGACTTTGAGGGTATAATAACATCTTTTTTCCTACTCCTTTCGCCAGTTAATGTTTACAATACTCGTCATTCTGTTAAGCACACAAATTAGCTAGGTGTCTAAAATTTCATGAAATCAATAAGCTGTGGATGTCCTAGTATGGCTGAGATGATGATAATGATGAAAAGTATTATCTTAATTATATTATCTAAAAGCTAAAATGCTAATGCCAAACTAAAATGTAGATTTCATCTCTTCATTATGTTGTTTACCGATCATTATAATTTTCAGGTGTAGTAGTTATGTTTAACTATATTTTATGTTTAGATTCAAATATAAAAGAAAACTTTATTTTTAAAATAGTAACATTTAATTTAGTTATACTACTGAAGAGCCCCTTAGAAAAACTTGTAGCGTTCAAAGTTGGTGGTCGGTGTTTAAAAACTACTAAGTGCTTTTCAGATTTATCAGCTTTGATTAAATCTAATAGTATCTCATTTTCTTAAAGTTACTTTAAATTTACTAAATCTTTGCATGCATAGAGTGAGGAAAATAGCATGACAACGTATTTCGTGGGTTAGGGCACAGCTGCTCTAAGAAGTCTCTCTAAGGAGTCAGAACTCCGCCACAGAGTAAGGCTCTGTAACTTGAAAGACTCCAAATGTGAAAATGTATATAACTTGTTGAAGTTGGTGTCGAATTCGACAAGTTATTTCACAATTTGAGTTTTAAAGTTGGTTCTATTTTTTGGTAAGCAATTTTTTATCACCCTTTTCTACTTACGCGATCGATTGCCATTTAACGTCAATCAAGAATTAATCCAGATAGACGTAACACTTTTCAGTTATTGGAGTGTAACTTAAAAGCCGCTTGACCGATTTTGATGAAATTTAAATGGGACCACATCAGAAGTACAAGAAAAAAATATATTTAAGAATCGATCCAGAAATAGGAGAAAAATCGGTGAACATGAAACAAAAAATTTACTACAAGAAAAAACCGGCTTTAACAAGTTATTTCACACTCGAAAGTGTGGAATAACTTGTCGAAGTCGATACCATGGGCACAATATTTTGACAATAGTTATTTTTGAACTATAATAGTACCGAAGTAATTTTACCCTTTCAGTGACCTTTGCTACTCACGGGATCAAATTGTTTTCTTCACCCGCAATTAGAATGTCGTTCAAGTAGACGTAACACTTTTCAGTTATTGGAGCGTAACTCAAAAATCGCTAGACCAATTTTGATGAAATTAGAAAAAGACCACACGGAAAACACCAGCTTTCAAATAAAAAAAGAATCATCAGAATTGGTTTACCCAGTCGAAAGTTCTGAGGACGCACATTACAAAGACACCCAGGACCCCGTATCAACATTTGTACTCATCACAAAAATGTTTGCCTGGGCCGGGATTCAAACCCAGGATCCCGGAATCCGGGATTCCTATTCTAGCGATTCAGACCGTCTGAATGCTTGTCTGATTACTGTTCATAAATTTCAATGTTATAAGACAAAAATATTTTACACTGTTCTTCCATTGGATTATAGCATGATTAATATTACCGTAACAATAGTTAATTAATTTAAAACTTAAATATTAGTTTTAATATCAACTTTCTAAAGTTTTTAGGATCTCAAACAAATTACATTCGTATTTCGTAATAGAAGTTTATATATGAAGACTCAATGTTAGAGTTTTAAATTACTGAAACCGACATCTCATTAAAAACTCCTTTTAAATCTACTTCTCAAACATAGTAATTCCCCACGTGGATAAAGTACTTTTGAAATGGAAAACTAATTGAAGACTGTAACCTTAACATACTTTCTTTGACATATTTGAAATGGAGCTTTAAATTCATTTTACCTGTTCGGTATCCAAGATATCGCTATGCATAGATGGGCTCGCTGTTAAAGAATATAATTTGTTTGGCTAAATTTACTACTATTATAATATAGACGGATACCTATCATTCTGTCACTTATAAAACGATTGGAATTAAAGGTAAACAAATAAACAAATATTAAATCTTATTATTAAATGAAAAACAATTAATATAAAACCCTGCGAAACTTATTGAAATACAAATAATAGATTAAGTCACTGATTGAACTTCATGCTCTAAACTTACTGCATAAAGCATTAACGTGTGTTTTGCAAAGATTTTGTTTATTAATAAAATCGCTGGGTGACAATGTCCGAAAAACAAAGTAAAGTTTGTCGGGCCAGTACCAGACAATTTTATATTACATCATTGTAATATAAAATTGTGCTAAAATACACGTTAGACCGCGTCATCACTTTATGTCGGTGAGACGGCAGTCAAACGGCGGTAAGCTTATATCCTTAAAAAAATATTTTATATTCCTTTCTTTGACAATTAAGAAGACATAAATTATGCTAACCTAGGTAGTGGTTACATATTTGAACCGTTTGGAGACGAGACATTTGGCCCGTGGGGACCGGGAGCTCATCGGATTTTCCAAAACTTATCAGAACGTTTGATCGATGCGACGCGTGACTAAAATGCTGCACATATTTGGCTCAACGAATCAGCATTGCAATTCAACGTGGCAATGCTGTTAGCATTCTGGGCACGCTGCCATCCGGTAGCGAGTTAAAGCATTTGAGTTATCTATAAGCTACCAATAGCTAGTGGATTGCTCAAATGTTATTGTAATATAGATGTAGTATCCGGCTTTATTCACGTTTATAGTCGAAGTTTCAAGCATGTCCGATGCTCATCCTCAGGTAAGTTTACGCTGCCAGGTAGCGGCGACACTGTTACAGTAGTCGCCGCTATCTGACAACGTAGACTCACCTGACGATGCTCGAAACCTAAGTCGAAACTTTGACAATAAACGTGAGTAAAGCCAGATACTCCATCTATATAATAATGTGTCAAACTCACGAGAGTGTCCAATCAAAAATGTTATTGTAGTAACTGCAGTATTGTAATTAGTTATTAGTGTTTTACTTTAATAAAGGCTTTGAAAAAAAAAGAAGACAACGATAAATCTTTGTATTATATTAATATGAATTGATTAAATATATTATATATATATATACTCCTACTATTTATATAGTAGACTAATAAAGCACACAAGCGTTAAAATATTCGTTTTTGTTTTGACCCAAGTAATCTTTTTTGGTTCAAACCTAAAAGAAAATGTGAGAAAGAAGGAGACACAGTTGTTGAACGGTATTTTTAAGGAAAATTCCTAAAACTTTTGGAAGCCCGGAAGTTAATAGCTTACTTCATACATTTTTAGCGCGGCTTCACGACTTGTAATTAACAAAATGCTTTCAACAGTCGTAAAATTGTAAATTAACCATGATTTTATCTTTTAATTTAAAATTATGGGCTTAACGCGACGACGCGCGCTGCTATTCATGCCGACCATCTGCCAGAGCCAAAGCCTTGTAAAAATATTGTCTGAAATTAATTTGACCCAACATTTGGCAAGATTCCTGAAAATTAGACCTTTCGAAGTTTGGTTTTTAAGCCCAATGTTCGCTACGCATTTGACATTAGTGTATTTTATCTATGTTGTACTTTTTGTGGACAACGTGGTAAAAAAGTAGCCGGGCCGCCAGATGGTAAGCAATCATCGCCTTGTAAAAGATACGCCATCGTTTTGTAAAAGCTATTTCGATACGTTGTCGATTTTTTTAAGATACGTATAAATCTTGTTTTCAAGGATTTGGATTACTTCACACGAATTCAGTAACTAACGAGCTTACTCGAAACGCTATCTTAATTAAACACATTTTCTCTTCTCAAAAAGTACATATCTATAGTATATATAAAATATATTGTGAAGCGAAGATAGCTCAGCGGTGGGAGTGTCTGCTGTCAAATACACGCTGGTTCGATCTCCACCAACGGCTTGAGTACCCACTTCAACAAGTTATTTCACACTTTTGAGTGTTGAAGTAGGTTCCATTTATCAATAAAAAAAAATTCTCCCTTTCCGTGACCTTTGCTACTCACGGGATTAATAATTGTCATTGTGTATGTTCACCGATTTTTTCACCCTGAAACAGGATGTTGTCCAAGTAGACGTAACACTTTTTGGTTATTCGAGTGTAACTCAAAAACAGCTTGACCGATTTTGATGAAAATTAAATGGACGCACTAGCTTAAATAAAAAAAGAATCATCAAAATCGTTTCACCAAGTCGATAGCCTCCTCCTTTTTTTGGTTGGTTAAAAAATTATAAAGATTGACAAATGGAAAATGCCTTCGATCAGTGAGAATGTAGTCAAAAGTATCATGATAACAATAAATTTAGTAATTTGTAGACTTTCGCGATTCGAACACATTGTTATTAAATCAAACGGGGCTTGATCGCGAGAAAAACATTTAGTAATTTATTTACCTCGATGTTTCGACCAAGTTACCGGTAAATAAATTACTACATGTTTTTCTCGCGATCAAACCCCGTTTGATTTAATAACAATATAAATATAGTGTTTATATAATCAATCTATAAAGTATCAAAATACTATATACATTCACGCCGACTTGTCTAACCTGCTACTGAGAACCTCGGTTTGCTCGTTCTAAATACAAAGATTAAAATGCGATAGGTATACTGTTACGTCATGCATAGAAACTGCATGAACTAAATGGACTCATAATATTCCACCACTCCATATGATTAGTATAGTCGTCACATCCTTTCACAGTCATCGACCTACAAAACGTCTATACATATACACTACCCACCGCCACCAAACGAGTTACTCCACCAACACGTACTGCATAAAACATGCCAACCGACCACAGCCAACTCACTCAAAACAACTCTGTTGAGATTAAAATATTTTGCTCGACGGTTAAATTCTGAAATTATTTATTACTAAGGACCCACCCCGGTTTTGCACGAGTTAGATTAAGTGACAGCCGACTTATAGGCTTAGACTTAGTGTTGGTTTTATTTATCATTGTTTCAGCTGTAAGATGTTAACTGTTACACCTAGACTTCCATAACTAATTTGCACAAATATCGTTTGGAAGTGGCTCGTACAGTTTTTATTAGACCTTCCGTCTACTGCATCGGTGAACGTCTTAGCTGGTGCCCATTTCGAACTCTGTATGATTGACGTTGAAGAAGTTCTTATTGTATTATTATTTGAGAAGAACACAAAAAAAGCCAATTAAAGAAAGAAGATATTGGGTGTACCCAGTCCTACGATGCGCTTAAACATACGTGGTATGCACTCGAAAACCTATTGACCCCATGGTGTTGACTTCTCCGTCATGTCGTTGCGCGAAGTCGTTGTCTTTCAGTCTTCTATATACCATTAACCACTGAATCGTCTTTTAGGTATTGACTGTTGCAATTAAAAATCTAGGCCTGATCAACCTAGGACTAGGTTAGGTTCTGTTATTAAAACTGACGTGGTTTTGACACATTATGAATGTATAAAACACGGGAGTTCCTCACGTAATAAGTCAGAGGGTTCCGACTATAGTTTCAACCACATTTGGTTGACCACAACAACACAACAACCACACAATTCGCGGACGCGGTGCGATTCGCCTAGTACTGACTACTAGGCGAACCGCGACCGCGTCCGCGAGCGCCCCGTATTCTCCTTGAAAAAGACCACCGAATGTGGTTGAAACTATAGTCGGAACCCTCTGACTTATTACGTGAGTAACTCCCGTGTTTTATACATTCATAATAGGTTAGGTTCGTTATAGCCCGATATAGGACGTTGAACTTGCTCACAACTACGACTATAATTATAGTTACAGACGGTATTATGTGTCATCACTAGTAGCGCTCAATTATGGAAGAGTTTTGTCTTAAGGAGTTATCTCATTGTGAATGTGAAGATGTTGGAGTAGGACGAACTGCTACGAGCAGATTTTTATTGTAACTAATATAGAAGCTAAACAAAAATATATTATCACACTAATATTACAAAGACGAAAGTTTGTCTATCGTTTGTCGTTTGTATGTCTGTTACTCCTCACGCTGAATTGGCTGAACGGGTTTGCTTGAAATTTGGAATGAGAATAGCTTATACCCTGGATTAATACTTACGCTATTTTGTATCCTGGAACAGTTGCCGTGGGATAATGGAGATAGCGGGAAAGCCGTTGTAAGCCGTTGTTTGTCCAAGCGGGTAAAACCACGGGGCGCAGCTAGTGTTAAATATAGAAGATATGATTTTTGTCATTATGAAACAACATTAAGTTTACTTAACTTAAGACGGTTTTTTAGAAATATATTTTCACAAATTATTGTATTGCTTCAACATTTAGCTATTTATCACTAATCAAAAACAAAATAAGTGAAAATATATATACTCAATATAATTTTAGCACAGATAAAATTAGTAACACAGAATAAATTTTCATGCATGTATTTTTTTTACTAGGACAGACAGGCATGCAATGGTAGCGGTGTACTTTTTATTTTATGTAGGGATGATACACTCCCCATTATAAGCAGTGCAGAGGACTCTATTCTTAATGGATTTGATGATATGAATTATTATTCCATCGTATCAGTCGTTTGTGAAACATCGCTACGTGCTTCGCAAAATGTTTCCTTTTATTTGTCAAATTACAGACTACACCATTTCGTTAGACTGCGACTGAATTTTGATTTGAATATAGAAACTTATCACTTAAATGCAAAAATGTATATTATAATTACACGTTATTTTTATGAAAGTGCTTGGTAAATTATCATGTATAATTGTATTATAGGGTGCATAAACTATGCAGGTTTTTTTTTATTGTGCTTGATTAAATCTTGATATTGAGCTGTATTTGTTGTATCTTGTATCTGTCACAACGACCAAGAATACGTAGATCAAGTATACTCGAATAAGGACAAATAATGTATATAATGTGGAACGCCATCTTACTAAACTTATTAAGGTTGAATTGCCTTCAAATATATTTCTGCGCTTTACCATCCATGCTTTCACTGTATTAAGTTGATTTATGTAATGTAACGTTTAAAAGGAACATGTTTATATGTATATATTTGGTTTAGTATTTTTGGTTTGCTTGGATTAGTATACTACCTACCTATCCCATCCCACTAATATTATAAATGTGAAAGTTTGGATGGATGGATGGATGTTTGTTGACAGAACGGATCTGGATTAAATTTGGCACAGAAATAGATTATAGTCTGGAATAGCACATAGCCTACTTTTTATCTCGGTAAAATGTATGATTCCCGTGGCATAATTGATGTAGCGGGAAAACCACGCGGGTGAAACCGCGAGGCGCTACTAGTATATTATATAAAGGGAAAATGCTAGTGGCATTTGCGTGCGAGTAAGTTTTTCGAAGGTTAGTAGTGAAGCCATCCCATCGGTTTCATATGTTGTCTAAGCACAGCAGTTATTACGCTATGTAATTATTTAAGCAATAATTGCTCAGCAGTGGGAGCGTCGGCTGTCAAACTAACGGACGCTGGTTCGATCCCCACTAATGGTTTTGAACTTTCGCTGTTATCAAATTCCAAGCATGGTGCCAGAGTACTCTCGAGCACCCGCCTGGCTAGTTACCACCCTCAAGTTTGAAAAACTGTCACCAAACACATAGTGTGCTCACTGTTCAGAGCAGTCCCTGAGAGCCAGTAATCATTCTAGGTCTAGCATGATAACATCTTCGACCACATCGTCACGGACCATTAAGTGTTTCCATCATCGTTTTTTTGGTTTAGGGACTTTAATCATATCGTGTTTTCCTGTCTATGCATTATCACCAAATAAATATATTATCATTTTGATCGCATTTTTTACAGATTTGGGATATAAGATGCAAAGTTGGTTGTGTCATGACTTTCGAAGGCGTGGACATTTGCAGTGACAGTATCGATCTTAATGTAAGTAATTACTAGTTGCCTAAACGCTTGTCAGCAGAATGAGGATTCTGGACAAGATATTTTTTGTACTGTAAAGAAATAGTGTTAGCTCACTATCTCACATGATAGTCAGTGACAAGTGGTATATACTGGTAGTGATTCACTTGCTTAACTAAACTTACATTATGAAAATTAAGATAAGATGTAAGACGTTCTTATACGGTTACGATAAATTGTAAATCAGTATGACATATTTATCAAAAACAAAACTAAAATTAGAGGTTTTTATTAAAATTGCTGGCATTTTTAAGTTGAATAAGTTGCCACTTTGCACAATACACCCCAAGTGAGACGTCAGTGCAGGCCGTATCGTCCCCACATAGAATTAAGTCGCCACTTATTTGGTGCCAACTAAAACTATCCGCGATTGGCCCGCAATAAAAAAAAACTGTTTCATATCAGAGATAGCGTTATGTGGATTTATATTATATAAAGTTATTATTAAAGGACCGTAGGGATACCTGTTAGTTTTGTTACGGAATAGGCTTGTAATATAATCAATAACCTATAAAATTTCTTATGCAATTTTTTTTAAAAATGATAGGAATTATTAATAAAATATGTATAAAGGGTGGATGTACAAAATAACCAGACGCACTGAATAGTACAGCTTAAAATAAAAACCATCATAGATAAAGTACTTCTGCTAATAATGCTTATAGCGTCACTTAGTTTAATAACATCCTTGTAGCACTGATAAGTATAACCAGACGCGTATGCGTAGATAGCACTTACAATAATATCGAAGGGTATAAATAGTAAAATCTACCCTATGCACGATATACCTACTGCACAAGTGCACATACCATGGTACTTACTTGGTACTTGGGCGGGGTTGGAACAGTTTCACGGTTTTATGATACGTGACATCTTGGGCCAACCCTAACCTGGCCACCTGTCCGGTGAGCAGGTTCGGTAAATGGTTATGGAAAGGAGCGCAGGTCGTGAAGACAACCATAACAAGTCTAATATGTTTCCTACACGTGGTGCCGCCTGTTATTGGTCTGGTTCCATCTGAAACAGACGTAGCCGATACACTAGACGACACTCCTGTATGAATCCCCTCCCACCTCACCCCTTCCCTACAAAGTCCAACTCCCACTCCCACCATATCCTACCAACACTCCCCTACACTTCCTTTCCGCTACGGAGGCATTGTGATCGAGTCTCTGTGGTCCTGTCATCCCATAGACGAGTGATGATAGGAGGGGGGGTCCGATCACCCACGTGTCTTGGTGCTGCACGTGGGGGCCCGTATGGGTGGATGAAACAAGCCTGGTGGCTGAGCGCAGAAACGCAACACTCCTCTTTGGTGTGGATTTCATCCTAAACGGGGGGCCGGGGAGTAGCCAACCCCGGCAATTCAGCACAAACGGGCAGCCTTATGCTCCCGTCCGGCGAGAAGGGGAGGTTGATGGGGTCTACAGTCGGCGGAGCACGGAAGCCAGTCAAATAGCTGGTTGGTGTGGTCTTCTTTGCGCCGTGCGGACTCGTGGACAACGCAACATCCCTCTCTATACCCAACTGGTAGCCCTGGTGTTACATCGCAACACCCCCAGGTGCGGGCTCCGTGGAGGGTGGGGAGCCAGGAGGGTGAACTAAAAAATTCTCAACATAGAACAGGTGTGGAAGTCCAACCAGCATAATAAAAAAGTAAACATAGCGTGTGTAATGGAGAATGAGGCATCGAATCCCCCAGTCCTGGGGGAGGCGATGCAAAACTTAGTGGCGGCATTGTCGACCACTGAGGTGAGCAATTCTTGGACGGTCGTTGCGCCGAAAAAGAAGAACAAACTCAACGAAACAAAGCACAAAGGACAAAGGCCCATGGCTGGAGACCCAAGTGCAACCACGTCGAGACTCGAGGCGGCCCAGGTCCCGGAGACTCTGACAAAGAAACAGCGCCACAAGCGCAACCAAAAACTGAGGAAGTTGCAGCAGAGGCAAGAATCGCGTCAGGCGAGTCAAGATTCTGAAGCCAGAGACCCCCAGGCAACCTCAAGCTCAACGGGACCAAAGCCTAAGGCTGGGGACCCCAAAGCGAGAGACTGCCCTGGAGGACAAAAGCAGACGATTGCTGACCCCAGACCCGTTGCTCCAGGCCCCAGCAACCTCTTCAAGTCCAGGCAGCAGACAGACAGTGCCCCCTCAGTGCCTTTGAAAACTGGAGACTCACCGGGAGTGATCCCGGGGACTTCAGCAGCCAAAGGCAAGTGGCAGCACACTAATCATGGCAACCGCGTAAACCGCCGGAAACGTAGGGATTTGGCCGTAGCTAAGTTAGCGATGGCCCCGCCCCGTACGGAACCTGGCAAGAGGGCGCGGTTGGATGACACAGTGTCCCCAAGAGGAGGGCACAAAAAAGCAAAGCTGGATAGCTCACGTCGGGCTCTACCCACCTACGCCGAGATCGCACAAAACGACTTATGCGTGGCGATAACTGGAGAGAGCCACGAACTAAAGGAAGAGCAGGCCACTATGGTGATGAAGTTCCTGGTGGATCGGATCCTTGCAGACGTAAAGGATCCAAACACCAACTTCTCCCCCCGCTTCAGAGGAAAGCCCATCATAGGCGATGGGGCCCTGAAGCTGTGGTGCGAGGATGAGGCCTCACTACAGTGGCTCAAAACGGCAGTTGCGAGCATACCCGCGGAAGCAGGCACGAGACTCACGGTCAAGCGACATACCATGTAGTTATAGAAGGAGACTCTCTTTCACCCCTCTCAAAGACAGTCACGAGTGTAATATCCTCTTATACGCGGTCGAACTCGACGTCTGTTTGTAACCTCTAGCATCAAACCTCTAACTACATAGCAGTTTAATTAAAAACTTGCCTTTGTCATGTTGCAAGTTACCGCCATCAGTTTCATCCACAGTTTAGTTTCGTACCTTGTGTAGTGCAATCAGGATAGGGGCAAAGGGCTTACCACTTACATATTTAGCGATATGGTGGAAAATGATTAAGTAACGTCCAACAACGGCAATTCGCCATCGCTATATGGTAGATATACCACCTATACGCACGAAGCGTTATGCTTCCACTTTCTTAATGCGTACTGCCAAGAAATGGAACTCGTTGCCCGAGTCTATGTTTCCCGATATGTACAATCCTGGAGTCTTCAAGTCGCGAGTGAATAGGTACCTTCTAGGTTTGCGTGCTAAATCCTAGACAACGTCATCACTTAACATCAGGTGAGACAGTTGTCAAACGCAAACTTATAATATGTAAAAAAAAAAAAAAAACTTCACTTTTTGGTAAATTAATAAAAAATAAAGGTGGAGTTTGTGCTCTGTGATTAACACGTTTTCCTTTATAAAGTTTAATGTATTGTTTTTAATTGTCGCTGCGATTGACAACGCAATAATTGCGTACAATATTGTATGTAATATTTTTCTAACCTTCTGACAAATACTGTTTCACTTAGAGCAGCGACGTAAGTGTAACGCATAATATTTTGTTGCTTATCGTATACTTTTATAAACAAATAGTAAAGGTTACTTTCCAAATAGTTAAAATTTTTAAATAGTCGTTGCGTAATGGTATGTATTAAAAATTAAATTTCCCTTAAAAAAGCTTAGAATATCCTACTGGTAAAGAACAATGTTATTTTCTTTGAATGTGAATATGGTATCTAATTAATAACCCCAGGTCCATTTTACGCTTGTGGCAAGCATGTCATGCTTCCTTTACTGTAAACAGATTTTTCATGCACATGCTATTTGTTTACATAAGATAGTTATCATAAGTATCGCAGTCTGAAAATAATTATAAGTAGAGGTCAATTTCTTATTGCGTACCATGCCAAGGACTGGAACTTGATGCCCGAGTCTGTGTTTCCCGACAGGTACAATCATGTAGTCTTCATGTCATGATTGAATAGGTATAATAATTGGCATAAATAATGTGATAGCATGCAACTTCTCAGACCAAGTCACCAAGTTAACACCAAGTGAGAAAGATGGTAAACGAAAGATTATTATAGTAAATAAAAGTTTACTTGTATCAATGTGCTGTTTGAAAAAAAGAAACAAAACAACAATGTTGGTTCTAATTACGGACTCACACCAACTTAATAATAACTTAATATTGTAAAAGCGAAAGTTTGTATGTACGTTGGTTACCTACTTCATCACGTTCAAACGGCTACACCAATTTCAATGAAATTTGGCAGGGAGATAGTTTAGACCCTGAATGAACACAAAGGCTACTTTTTGATGATGTTTATCATCAATCTTCACAACGTGGATAAAACCGGGGGGCGCAGCTAGTAAGTAACAAAGGTTAATGTTATCATGAAGCTTTCACGAATAAATTATTTGTATTGTTTTTGTAATTCAGAGGATTATATCAGATCAGAGTTTAATGTAATTGTTAGTGTCGAACTGTCGATGATATCATTGACAATAATATGATTATATAATCTAAAACCTGATACATCGATCCTAGTTGCGGACCTGAGCCCTCGTTATGAAGTTTGACGCTCTCCCATAGTTTGTGCCCCTTTGAAGAATATTATTGTACAGTTTTTGTTGCTAAAGGAATTGTTAGGGCTTATGGTAGTTTAACTTTCGCGTGTGGGCTGTAATACAGACTGGAAGTTCGCTGTTCTTTTTATTATTTTATCACAGATTTCTGTTAGCTGTTTTATTACTGCTTTGCTTACAATATCTTACAAGCTCGTTATTACAAGCTTCTATATAAATTAGTAGACAGCATCAAATTCAGAGATTTGTAAATGATGCTTTTCTAAGAATTATTTGCTTTGAGGCGACAAAAAGATTATAGATTTTTGTAATTCGTGCTTCTTGCTACGTCTAATGTCGTATGCGATACGAACACGTTTTTCATATCCTACTAATATTGTAAATGCGAAAGTTTGCGTGTATGTGTGTAAGTGTGTATGTTTGTTACCCTGGATTAACACATAGGCTTATTTTCATCATCACCATAATCACCGTTTTTCATCACCATGCGAGTACAACCGCGAGGCGCAACTAGTACATAATAAGTGCCGATGAGGTCGAAAAGAGACTATGGACTGGCAAGAACAGCGCAGGACATCCGCCCACAAGTTGAACGAATGACTTGAACAAGATCGCGCACCACAGAGGCGTTTATTTTTCTATTTTATATCATTTTTAAGTTGGCGATATATTTGAAATGTAATATCTGACTTGTATTACTTACGCAGCAGTCTACAGGTACTGAAACATCCCTGATCATGATTATACTTACTCTTATAAGGATTAATGGCACGAGTAACGTCCTCTGATTTCAGTCGGAATTCCGTTCGACGCACACCGCTTTTTACTTTTGTTTCATTTACAACCTGTACACGAACAATTAAAACATTGTAGGGTGTTTCGGGTTTCAAGCAAACTAACTGTATTTCATGGAAAATGTATGCCGATATGAATTTTTGATCAAAGCTGAATGAAAACCTCCTCCTCTTGTATAAGTCAGTTAACAAATAAAACATAAGTAAGGGTCAATGTCCAGATTAGGTATTGTCTGTGTGTGCCCAACTCTTTTAGATTGATATGAATTGTTTTATCATAATTAGTAATTAGCGAACTGTGTTTCAGCGTGATCATTGTCTGGCAGGCAGTTGGCAGCCCGCAGAGGCTTTGACACTTTGGGATTTAGTTGCCAAAAAACGACTCAGTGTGATACGAGCACAAAACCGACGGCCGGATGTTGACGGGGAATATATTTACGCTTGCAAATACTGGCAATCTACTGATGTAAGTAATTTCATTATCATTTTGTTTTCAAATGTTGTTTTTAGTGCTGAAACAGTACAAGTTTTAAGATTGCTAAGAGAGCCTAAAAATACTTTTTGGAAAATTTTAGTTTCTAACGATGCACCGTTCATCAAGAATTTCAATGACATATTTTGTACGTGGCAGTAGAGTAGTTTCAAATGTGAGCCCAATGCCAAAAATACGCGTAAGGAGTATTTTCAAACTTAAACTATAATGGTAATGAACGTATATATTGCAATTATATAATAATCGGAGGCAGTGAAAAATTTTGTAATAGTACAGTAATTGCATAAGATTTTAAAATAAATATTAGTTCTTACTAAAAAGATATACAGTAACCGCATTAAAAACGGCATCCTTCCGAATCTATCCACATTTCGCTATTAAGTTGTTTGAACGTTTGATGTTTATTAGTTGAATAGGTTTGTAACCTTCTACCAGAACGTTTATTTCGTTTTGTTTAGCTTATTCCGATTAACATTTTCAATGTATAGGATATTTTTGTATTGTAATATTTCTACAACACGAAGACAAAACTAGCGTATCAAAATTTCTGAACCTCTGAAGAGACTAGTCCACCCACAACACAGGGTATCCTAGTGTGGCTAGTGTGCACATTGACATATTTTAGTTATACCCATGTATATTTATTTGTGTGTTTTATTTATGTGTGCCAAATTAAGGAACAATAAAGATATTTGTATTTTGTATTTGTAAACAACCGTTTTTACACAAATGCTCTGAATTTTCAGCGACGATCCCACTTTATTATTTATGAATAAAACAGCTAGACTAGTCTATCAATTGAATAATCTGTTACATTTTTAATTTCTAGTTTATATTTTGTATAATTAATTAAAACCCTGGCCCCTGGCAGTATTTGCTTTACGTACTACAGCGGGCGACAAGACGCACGAGTCAAATCTGTTTTTGCAGCATTGGGCGCACACTTGACAGTCTAATGTCGGTGCGCTAGAACATATATTTCGCAAACTTCAAATAAAACATCAGTAAATTCCAAAAATAACACAATCCAACAAGGCCTCTTCATATTCTACCTAAAGCCATTAAAATCAATGTTTTTATTAATCTCGTACCGAGGTTACCTTGTAAAGTAAACTCTTCAAAAGTATACCTACATAAGACTGACAAAGTTTAATATTTACATACTTATATTTTGAAAGAAAATACAATTACCTTTGAATAAAGCTCAACCGAGCTTTATTCCAGAGGACTCCGTTACATTTTGTACCTCCATGGGGGTACTATGCATAGATACCAAGAAACTGTTACAGCTTATTCCAGAAATGTACCGAGTACGTACTTAAGTACCTACTACTGACGTACTTAAATCAAAGAGATAAGTACACGGTGGACCGTTCAGCGTTTTCCAGCCAAGACATCTACATAAATAGATTTTCAAACGTTGTCCATGTAAAAAAAAACAACGCGTTGCACGGTAGACGTGAAAACTTGAATATTAACGTTGTGCATTTTTTAATATTTTGGAATGATCCGGGAATAATTTCGCATGAATTGCTTTATTTATCAGCATAAAAGTACTATCATTTATGTGGTAAAATAAATTAATCATTTTTTGCGCTATCGTGCACAAACATGACAATTTATGTTACATAATGTCTACTCTCGCTCGGTCTTCGTCGACGACGTCGATGACGTCACGCGTCTTATGAATTTTCGATCAGTGTCACTTGTCCTGAAGCGAGTTTAACATTTTTTCCCCATACAAAAGTGCGCAACGCCGCTAAGGAAGTTTCCACTTCAAAAATCCATTTAATTATTCGACACAGCATGAAAAAAGGTGTACAAAATTGTTCGTTATATTTCAGAAGAATCACTTGGTTTTTAACCCAAACCTTACTTGGAAGGGTTGGGTTAAAAACCAAGTCATAAGCCATTTTACCGCCGTAATGAAATAAATATAATAAATAAATTAAAGTTCCGTTAAAAACTTCTAGGCTTTGGGATTATTTACTTGGAGGTGGGCAGCAGCGATGTGATTGTGGATTCATCATACTGCACTCGCCAACCCACCTGCAAAGCGTGGCGAGTACTGATACCCTCCACCTTATTTTCATAATTAATGGGGGTGCACATATCCAGCATTGAACGTCGGTTTGATGACGGTGATGATTAAACAGTTAAATTTTTAACCCATTCTACTTATAAGAATTTTAAATCTGATACTTCAACATGAAGCAACTTACGAAAACAGAATATACATTGAGTAAGTTTCAAAGTTAGTTTAACATCAAGTCGAGATTTCATAGTACCGACTAAGAACAACAAAAGTTTGAGGTAGTCTGTTTTTCTTAAATAACTGCCCTGTAATGGGATGGTCCCAGGTAATTTCAGTTAGTTTCGGGGTTAAGTTGTAGAATTTTATACATGTACTTACCTTAGTGGCCAGGTCCTTATGACTATCGTTTCGTTTTAGTAGTTTAATGAAAGTTTGGATATATCCCTTGTTTGTAATAGTGAGCAATATCGAGCATTATATGTCCGAAGTTACACGAAATATCTAACTACAACAATAAACTAGTATTTCGGGTGGTGCGCGGGCTGCGAGCAGCCCGCGTTATCGATGTGCATTTGTATTTATTTCAAGATTGTAATTGCAGTTGAAAAAATATATAAAATTCTCATACAAGTAGAGTAAGTGACAGTTTCTTCTAGTTCAGTACAAAGTGTGAGCAGGGTTACCATGTGCAAGTTGATTTTTTTTATTAAATTTTAGTCGCTGTAAAATCGCCCCAAGATTGTAAACGACTTTTGTTCAGGGACCATACCTCTAAGTGCAGTGGTTAACGTGGGCCGTTGCCTCGGAGACCAGCTCGAGATGTTAAAAAAACTCTCCATTCGGGACTCGGCCTTCGGCCTCGTTAGTGACTCTCCTAAGGAATGTAAACGCGTAACACCCCATTCGTAAGTGACTAACACGGCTCGGCCTACGGCCTCGCGGAGGCCACGCTCGGCCTTCGGCCTCGCGGGCCGAAAGCTCGGCCTTCGGCCTCGCAGGTTTGAAGCTCGGCCTGCGGCCTCGCAACCGTGGCGTTGTATCGCCAGCGAAAATCCCCATCCAGTAAATAAAAAGATTAAAAAATTCTCATGCAAGTCGAACAACTGACAGATACTTTTAGTTCCCGTGAGCGGTTGCATCAAAAACCAGCTCAAGATGTGGGAATAACCCCCCATTCGGGACTCGGCCTTCGGCCTCGTTAGTGACTCTCCTAAGGAATGTAAATGCGTAACACCCCATTCGGAACTCGGCCTCCGGCCTCGTAAGTGACTAACACGGCTCGGCCTGCGGCCTCGCGGAGGCCACGCTCGGCCTTCGGCCTCGCGGGCCGAAAGCTCGGCCTACGGCCTCGCCCTCGAAGCTCGGCCTTCGGCCTCGCAGGTTTGAAGCTCGGCCTGCGGCCTCGCAGCCGTGGCGTTGTATCGCCAGCAAAAATCCCCATCCATTAAAAAAAAAACAAATGACGTCATCCAAAAATTTTTTTCATATTTGGAATCAGGGACCCCCAATCTCCCTAAATACCAAATTTCAGCCAGATCGGAGCAACTTGGATTTTGGTATCCGGGTCGAAGGACCAATTTTCAATTTTCGACTAAAACCCCAAATTCTCCTACAAACCCTCTATAATATTTGTTCGAACCCCCCATACCCACCTATAACGGTTCCGGAGCTGCGGTCGTTTGAAATTTGTATGGGAGAACCTCTTTTTTGTTTGGGAGGGTAATTTTTTTTCATTTTTCCAAAAAGGTCCCAGGGTTTTAGTCATTTTTAGTTTTTGCACCTACCCCCCATCGATTATGGTTTCCGAGATCCGTACACCAGTTCCATCAAGGAAACCAAAAATGACACTTTTCGGATTTTTCTGGTAGTCATGGGAACCTCCTCTATACTTTTCCCCTACACTACAAACACCCCCCATCGCTCCTTCTGGGAGAACAATGATGTCAATGAGTGAGTGAGTCAGTGGTAATCGAACTTTATATAATATAACTAGTATTTCGGGTGGTGCGCGGGCTGCGAGCAGCCCGCGTTATCGATGTGCATTAGTAATATTTATCAAGATTTGTAGTTGCAGTTGAAAAAAATATTTAAAAATTCTCATACAAGTCGAGAAAGGGACAGTTTCTTCTAGTTCAGTACAAAGTGTGAGCAGGGTTACCATGTGCAAGTTGATTTTTTCGATAAAATTTTAGTCGATGTAAAATCGCCCCAAGATTGTAATCGAGTTTTGTTAAGGGACCATACCTCTAAGTGCAGTGGTTAACGTGGGCCGTTGCCTCGGAGACCAGCTCGAGATGTGGAAAAAGCTCCCCATTCGGGACTCGGCCTTCGGCCTCGTTAGTTACTCTCCTAAGGAATGTAAACGCGTAACACCCCTTTCGTAAGTGACTAACACAGCTCGGCCTACGGCCTCGCGGGTTCGAAGCTCGGCCTGCGGCCTCGCAACCGTGGCGTTGTATCGTCAGCGAAAATCCCCATCCAGTATATAAAAAGATTTAAAAATTTCCATGCAAGTCGAACAACTGACAGATACTTTTAGTTCCCGTGAGCGGTTGCATCAAAGACCAGCTCGAGATGTGGTAAAAACTCCCCATTTGGAACTCGGCCTTCGGCCTCGTTAGTGACTCTCCTAAGGAATGTAAATGCGTAACACCCCATTCGGAACTCGGCCTTCGGCCTCGTAAGTGACTAACACGACTCGGCCTACGGCCTCGCGGAGGCCACGCTCGGCCTTCGGCCTCGCGGGCCGAAAGCTCGGCCTTCGGCCTCGCCCTGGAAGCTCGGCCTTCGGCCTCGCAGGTTTGAAGCTCGGCCTGCGGCCTCGCAAATAAGAAGTGGTTTCGCCATCAAAAATCCCCATCCAGTAAAAAAAAAACAAATGACGTCATCCAAAAATTTTTTTCATATTTGGAATCAGGGACCCCCAATCTCCCTAAATACCAAATTTCAGCCAGATCGGAGCAACTTGGATTTTGGTATCCGGGTCGAAGGACCAATTTTCAATTTTCGACTAAAACCCCAAATTCTCCTACAAACCCTCTATAACATTTGTTCAAACCCCCCATACCCACCTATAACGGTTTCGGAGTAGCGGTCGTTTTAAATTTGTATGGGAGAACCTCTTTTTTGTTCGGGAGGGTAATTTTTTTTCAACTTTCCAAAAAGGTCCCAGGGTTTTAGTCATTTTTAGTTCTGAAACCTACCCCCCATCGATTATGGTTTCCGAGATCCGTACACCAGTTCCATCAAGGAAACCAAAAATGACACTTTTCGGATTTTTCTGGTGGTCATAGGAACCTTCTCTACACTTTTCCCCTACACTACAAACACCCCCCATCGCTCCTTCTGGGAGAACAATGATGTCAATGAGTGAGTGAGTCAGTGGTAATCGAACTTTATATAATATAACTAGTATTTGGGTGGCGCGCGGGCTGCGAGCAGCCCGCGTTATCGATGTGCATTAGTAATATTTAAGAAAAATGTCGTTGCAGTTGCTAAAAAGATATAAAATTCTCATGCAAATCGAATAACTCACAGTTACACCTATTTCAGTAGAAAGTGTGAGCAGGGTTACCATGTGCAAGTTGATTTTTTTGATAAAATTTTAGTCGCGGTAAAACCGGACCAAGATTGTAAACGACTTTTGTCAAAGGACTCCACCTCTAAGTGCAGTGGTTAACGTGGGCAGTTGCCTCGGAGACCAGCTCGATATGTGAAAATACTCGTTATCCGGAACTCGGCCTTCGGCCTCGTTAGTGACTCCCATAAGATGTGTTGATGCGTTACACTTTATTCGAGCTCGGCCTTCGGCCTCGCAGATTTGAAGCTCGGCCTTCGGCCTCGCAGGTTTGAAGCTCGGCCTTCGGCCTCGCGGTGGTAAAGACAGCTTCTTCAAGTTCAGTACAAAGTGAGAACAGAGTTACCATATGCAAGTTTTATTTTTTTCATTAAAATTTTAGTCGGGGTAAAATCGCACAAAGAATTTAAACGACTTTTGTTAAGAGACCCTACCTCTAATTATAGTAAATAACGTAGGCAGTTGCATTGGAGACCAGCTCGAGATGTGGAAAAAACCTCCCCATCCGGGACTCGGCCTTTGGCCTCGTTAGCGACTTCCATAGGATGCGTTAATGAGGTACACCCCATTCGGAACTCGGCCTTCGGCCTCGTAAGTTACTAACACGGCTCGGCCTACGGCCTCGCGGAGGCCACGCTCGGCCTTCGGCCTCGCGGGCCGAAAGCTCGGCCTCCGGCCTCGCAGGTTTGAAGCTCGGCCTTCGGCCTCGCGGTGTTTAAGGCTCGGCCTGCGGCCTCGCAAGTTACAAAGGGAATGTTTTTAAGCTGTTCCCAATGACGGCCAGCTCGGCCTTCGGCCTCGCAGGCCTACAGCTCGGCCTCCGGCCTCGCTAGGGTGGAGCTCGGCCTTCGGCCTCGCCTCCACAGCTCGGCCTGCGGCCTCGCTCGATTGCAGCTCGGCCTACGGCCTCGCAAAGAGAATGTGGTTTCGCCACCAAAAATCCGCATCCAGTAAAAAAAAACAAATGACGTCATCAAAAAACTTTTTTCATATTTCGAATCAGGGACCCCAAATCTCCCTAAATACTTAATTTTAGCCAGATCGGAGCAACTTGAATTTTGGTATCCGGTTCGAAGGACCAATTTGCAATTTTTGACAAAAACCCCAAATTTCCCTACAAACCCTCTATGACATTTGTTCGAACCCTCCATACCCACCTATAACGGTTCCGGAGCTGCGGTCGTTTTAAATTTGTATGGGGAAACCTCTTTTTTAATAGGGAGGGTAATTTTTTTCATTTTTCCAAAAAGGTCCCAGGGTTTTAGTCATTTTTAGTTTTGACACCTACCCCCCATCGGTTATAGTTTCCGAGATCCCTACACCTGTTCCATGAAGGAAACCAAAAATGCCACTTTTCGGATTTTTCTGGGGGTCACGTGGGCACTCTCTATACAGTCCACTATATAATTTCAACCCAAAAACACTCCTTCTGGGAGAACAATTCTGTCAGTGAGTCAATCAGTGGTAATGCAGCTTTATATATTATTACTAGTATTTGGGTGGCGCGCGGGCTGCGAGCAGCCCGCGTTATCGATGTGCATTAGTTTTATTAACAAAAATGTCGTTGCAGTTGCTAAAAAGATATAAAATTCTCATGCAAATCGAATAACTCACAGTTTCATCTATTTCAGTAGAAAGTGTGAGCAGGGTTACCATTTGCAAGTTGATTTTTTTGATACAATTTTAGTCGCTGTAAAATCGCACTAAGTTTGTAAACGACTTTTGTTAAGGGACCATACCTCTAAGTGCAGTGGTTAACGTGGGCAGTTGCCTCGGAGACCAGCTCGAGATTTGGAAAAAAAACTTCCCATTCGGGACTCGGCCTTCGGCCTCGTTAGTGACTCTCCTAAGGAATGTAAACGCGTAACACCCCATTCGTAAGTGACTAACACGGCTCGGCCTACGGCCTCGCGGGCCGAAAGCTCGGCCTTCGGCCTCGCAGGTTTGAAGCTCGGCCTGCGGCCTCGCAACCGTGGCATTGTATCGCTAGCGAAAATCCCCATCCAGTAAATAAAAAGATTTAAAAATTTTCATGCAAGTCGAACAACTGACAGATACTTTTAGTTCCCGTGAGCGGTTGCATCAAACACCAGCTCGCGATGTGGAAAAAACTCCCCATCCATGACTCGGCCTTCGGCCTCGTTAGCGACTTCCATAGGATGCGTTAATGAGGTACACCCCATTCGGAACTCGGCCTTCGGCCTCGTAAGTTACTAACACGGCTCGGCCTACGGCCTCGCGGAGGCCACGCTCGGCCTTCGGCCTCGCGGGCCGAAAGCTCGGCCTCCGGCCTCGCAGGTTTGAAGCTCGGCCTTCGGCCTCGCGGTGTTTAAGGCTCGGCCTGCGGCCTCGCAAGTTACAAAGGGAATGTTTTTAAGCTGTTCCTAATGACGGCCAGCTCGGCCTTCGGCCTCGCAGGCCTACAGCTCGGCCTCCGGCCTCGCTAAGGTGGAGCTCGGCCTTCGGCCTCGCCTCCACAGCTCGGCCTGCGGCCTCGCTCGATTGCAGCTCGGCCTACGGCCTCGCAAAGGGAATGTGGATTCGCCACCAAAATTCCGCATCCCGTAAAAAAAAAACAAATGACGTCATCAAAAACCTTTTTTCATATTTCGAATCAGGGACCCCAAATCTCCCTAAATACTTAATTTCAGACAGATCAGAGCAACTTGGATTTTGGTATCCGGTTCGAAGGACCAATTTGCAATTTTTGACAAAAACCCCAAATTTCCCTACAAAACCTCTATAACATTTGTTAGAACCCCCCATAGCTACCTATAACGGTTCCGGAGCTGCGGTCGTTTTAAATTTGTATGGGGAAACCTCTTTTTTAATAGGTAGGGTAAATTTATTCATTTTTCCAAAAGGTTCCCAGGGTTTTAGTCATTTTTTGTTTTGAAACCTACCCCCCATCGCTTATGGTTTTCGAGATCCGTACACCAGTTCCATGATGGAAACCAAAAATGACACTTTTCGGATTTTTCTGGAGGTCACGTGGGCACTCTCTATACAGTCCACACCATAATTTCAACCCAAAAATACTCCTTCTGGGAGAACAATTCTGTCAGTGAGTCAATCAGTGGTAGAGCAGCTTTATATATTATAACTAGTATTTCGGGTGGTGCGCGGGCTGCGAGCAGCCCGCGTTATCGATGTGCATTAGTAATATTTATCAAGATTTGTAGTTGCAGTTAAAAAATATTTAAAATTCTCATACAAGTCGAGTAGGTGACAGTTTCTTCTAGTTCAGTACAAAGTGTGAGCAGGGTTACCATGTGCAAGTTGTTTTTTTTGATAAAAATTTAGTCGCTGTAAAATCGCACCAAGATTGTAAACGACTTTTGTTAAGGGACCATACCTCTAAGTGCAGTGGTTAACGTGGGCAGTTGCCTCGGAGACCAGCTCGAGATGTTTAAAAAGCTCCCCATTCGAGACTCGGCCTTCGGCCTCGTTAGTAACTCTCCTAAGGAATGTAAACGCGTAACACCCCTTTCGTAAGTGACTAACACAGCTCGGCCTACGGCCTCGCGGAGGCCACGCTCGGCCTTCGGCCTCGCGGGCCGAAAGCTCGGCCTTCGGCCTCGCAGGTTTGAAGCTCGGCCTGCGGCCTCGCAACCGTGGCGTTGTATCGCCAGCGAAAATCCCCATCCAGTAAATAAAAAGATTAAAAAATTCTCATACAAGTCGAACAACTGACAGATACTTTTAGTTCCCGTGAGCGGTTGCATCAAAGACCAGCTCGAGATGTGGTAAAAACTCCCCATTCGGAACTCGGCCTTCGGCCTCGTTAGTGACTCTCCTAAGGAATGTAAATGCGTAACACCCCATTCGGAACTCGGCCTTCGGCCTCGTAAGTGACTAACACGGCTCGGCCTACGGCCTCGCGGAGGCCACGCTCGGCCTTCGGCCTCGCGGGCCGAAAGCTCGGCCTTCGGCCTCGCCCTGGAAGCTCGGCCTTCGGCCTCGCAGGTTTGAAGCTCGGCCTGCGGCCTCGCAAATAAGAAGCGGTTTCGCCATCAAAAATCCCCATCCAGTAAAAAAAAAACAAATGACGTCATCCAAAAAATTTTTTATATTTGGAATCAGGGACCCCCAATCTCGCTAAATACCAAATTTGAGCCAGATCGGAGCAACTTGGATTTTGGTATCCGGGTCGAAGGACCAATTTTCAATTTTCGACTAAAACCCCAAATTCTCCTACAAACCCTCTATAACATTTGTTCAAACCCCCCATACCCACCTATAACGGTTCGGGAGCAGCGGTCGTTTTAAATTTGTATGGGAGAACCTCTTTTTTGTTCGGGAGGGTAATTTTTTTTCAACTTTCCAAAAAGGTCCCAGGGTTTTAGTCATTTTTAGTTTTGACACCTACCCCCCATCGATTATGGTTTCCGAGATCCGAACACCAGTTCCATCAAGGAAACCAAAAATGACACTTTTCGGATTTTTCTGGTGGTCATAGGAACATCCTCTACACTTTTCCCCTACATTACAAACACCCCCCATCGCTCCTTCTAGGAGAACAATGATGTCAATGAGTGAGTGAGTCAGTGGTAATCGAACTTTATATAATATAACTAGGTGTTGGGTGGTGCGCGGGCTGCGAGCAGCCCGCGTTATCGATGTGCATTTGTATTTTTAATTGAAGTTTTAGTTGCAGTTTATAAATTATATAAAACTGTCATACAAGTCGAGTAAGTGACAGTTTCTTCTAGTTCAGTACAAAGTGTGGGCAGTGTTACCATGTGCAAGTTGATTTTTTTGATAAAATTTTAGTCGCTGTAAAATCGCCCCAAGATTGTAATCGAGTTTTGTTAAAGGACCATACCTCTAAGTGCAGTGGTTAACGTGGGCAGTTGCCTCGGAGACCAGCTCGAGAAGTAAAAAAAAACTCCCCATTCGGGACTCGGCCTTCGGCCTCGTTAGTGACTCTCCTAAGGAATGTAAATGCGTAACACCCCATTCGGAACTCGGCCTTCGGCCTCGTAAGTGACTAACATGGCTCGGCCTACGGCCTCGTGGAGGCCACGCTCGGCCTTCGGCCTCGCGGGCCGAAAGCTCGGCCTTCGGCCTCGCAGGTTTGAAGCTCGGCCTGCGGCCTCGCAGCCGTGGCGTTGTATCGCCAGCGAAAATCCCCATCCAGTAAAAAAAAAAAAAATGACGTCATCCAAAAAATTTTTTTATATTTAAAATCAGGGACCCCCAATCTCCCTAAATACCAAATTTCAGCCAGATCAGACAAACTTGGATTTTGGTATCCGGGTCGAAGGACCAATTTGCAATTTTTGACTAAAAACCCAAATTCTCCTACAAACCCTCTATAATATTTGTTCGAACCCCCCATACCCACCTATAACGGTTCCGGAGCTGCGGTCGTTTTAAATTTGTATGGGAGAACCTCTTTTTTGTTCGGGAGGGTAATTTTTTTTCAACTTTCCAAAAGGATCCCAGGGTTTTAGTCATTTTTAGTTTTGACACCAACCCCCCATCGATTATAGTTTCCGAGATCCCTACACCAGTTCCATGATGGAAACCAAAAATGACACTTTTCGGATTTTTCTGGAGGTCACGGGAACCTCCTCTACACTTTTCCCCTACACCACAAACACCCCCCATCGCTCCTTCTAGGAGAACAATTCTGTCAATCAGTGAGTGAGTGAGTGAGTGAGTGAATCAGTGGTAATCGAGCTTTATATATATAAACTAGTATTTCGGGTGGTGCGCGGGCTGCGAGCAGCCCGCGTTATCGATGTGCATTTGTATATTTTTAAAAATTTTAGTTGCAGTTGAAAAAATAATATTAAAATTCTCATACAAGTCGAGAAAGGGACAGTTTCTTCTAGTTCAGTACAAAGTGTGAGCAGGGTTACCATGTGCAAGTTGATTTTTTTTGATAAAATTTTAGTCGCTGTAAAATCGCACCAAGATTGTAAACGACTTTTGTTAAGGGACCATACCTCTAAGTGCAGTGGTTAACGTGGGCAGTTGCCTCGGAGACCAGCTCGAGATGTGGAAAAAAACTCCCCATTCGGGACTCGGCCTTCGGCCTCGTTAGTGACTCTCCTTAGGAATGTAAACGCGTAACACCCCATTCGTAAGTGACTAACACGGCTCGGCCTACGGCCTCGCGGAGGCCACGCTCGGCCTTCGGCCTCGCGGGCCGAAAGCTCGGCCTCCGGCCTCGCAGGTTTGAAGCTCGGCCTGCGGCCTCGCAACCGTGGCGTTGTATCGCCAGCGAAAATCCCCATCCAGTAAATAAAAAGATTTAAAAATTCTCATGCAAGTCGAACAACTGACAGATACTTTTAGTTCCCGTGAGCGGTTGCATCAAAGACCAGCTCGAGATGTGGAAAAAAATCTCCCCATTCGGGACTCGGCCTTCGGCCTCGTTAGTGACTCTCCTAAGGAATGTAAATGCGTAACACCCCATTCGGAACTCGGCCTTCGGCCTCGTAAGTGACTAACACGGCTCGGCCTGCGGCCTCGCGGAGGCCACGCTCGGCCTTCGGCCTCGCGGGCCGAAAGCTCGACCTTCGGCCTCGCAGGTTTGAAGCTCGGCCTGCGGCCTCGCAGCCGTGGCGTTGTATCGCCAGCGAAAATCCCCATCCAGTAAAAAAAAAACAAATGACGTCATCCAAAAAATTTTTTCATATTTGGAATCAGGGACCCCCAATCTCCCTAAATACCAAATTTCAGCCAGATCGGAGCAACTTGGATTTTGGTATCCGGGTCGAAGGACCAATTTTCAATTTTCGACTAAAACCCCAAATTCTCCTACAAACCCTCTATAACATTTTTTCAAACCCCCCATACCCACCTATAACGGTTCGGGAGCTGCGGTCGTTTTAAATTTGTATGGGAGAACCTCTTTTTTGCTTGGGAGGGTAATTTTTTTTCAACTTTCCAAAAAGGTCCCAGGGTTTTAGTCATTTTTAGTTTTGACACCTACCCCCCATCGATTATGGTTTCCGAGATCCGTACACCAGTTCCATCAAGGAAACCCAAAATGACACTTTTCGGATTTTTCTGGTGGTCATAGGAACATCCTCTACACTTTTCCCCTACATCACAAACACCTCCCATCGCTCCTTCTAGGAGAACAATGATGTCAATCAGTCAGTCAGTCAGTCAGTCAGTCAGTCAGTGAGTGGTAATCGAACTTTATATATTATAACTAGGTGTTGGGTGGTGCGCGGGCTGCGAGCAGCCCGCGTTATCGATGTGCATTAGTAATATTTATCAAGATTCTTAGTTGCAGTTTATAAAAATATATAAAATTCTCATACAAGTCGAGTAAGTGACAGTTTCTTCTAGTTCAGTACAAAGTGGGAGCAGGGTTACCATGTGCAAGTTGATTTTTTTGATAAAATTTTAGTCGCTGTAAGATCGCACCAAGATTGTAAACGACTTTTGTTAAGGAACCATACCTCTAAGTGCAGTAGTTGACGTGGGCCGTTGCCTCGGAGACCAGCTCGAGATGTGGAAAAAACCCCCCATTCTGGACTCGGCCTTCGGCCTCGTTAGCGACTCACCTGTGGGACGTTATTTTGTTACACCCCATTCGGAACTCGGCCTTCGGCCTCGTAAGTGACTAACACGGCTCGGCCTACGGCCTCGCGGAGGCCACGCTCGGCCTTCGGCCTCGCGGGCCGAAAGCTCGGCCTTCGGCCTCGCCCTCGAAGCTCGGCCTTCGGCCTCGCAGGTTTGAAGCTCGGCCTGCGGCCTCGCAAATAGGAAGTGGTTTCGCCTTCAAAAATCCCCATCCAGTAAAAAAAAAACAAATGACGTCACCAAAAAATTTTTTTTATATTTGGAATCAGGGACCCCCCTTCTCCCTAAATACTAAATTTTAGCCAGATCGGACTAACTTGAATTTTGGTATCCGGGTCGAAGGACCAATTTGCAATTTTTGACTAAAACCCCAAATTCCCCTACAAATCCTCTATAATATTTGTTCGAACCCCCCATACCTACCTATAACGGTTCCGGAGTTGCGGTCGTTTTAAATTTGTATGGGAGAACCTCTTTTTTGTTCGGGAGGGTAAATTTTTTTCAACTTTCCAAAAGGATCCCAGGGTTTTAGTCATTTTTAGTTTTGGCACCTACCACCCATCGATTATAGTTTCCGAGATCTCTTCACCAGTTCCATGATGGAAACCAAAAATGACACTTTTCGGATTTTTCTGGAGGTCACGGAAACCTCCTTTACACTTTTTCCCTACACCACAAATACCCCCCATCGCTCCTTCTAGGAGAACAATTCTGTCAATCAGTGAGTCAGTGAGTCAGTCAATCAGTCAGTGGTAATCGAGCTTTATATATATACTAGGTGTTGGGTGGTGCGCGGGCTGCGAGCAGCCCGCGTTATCGATGTGCATTAGTAATATTTATCAAGATTTGTAGTTGCAGTTCATAAAAATATATAAAATTCTCATTCAAGTCGAGTAAGTGACAGTTTCTTCTAGTTCAGTATAAGGTGTCGGCAGGGTTACCATGTGCAAGTTGATTTTTTTGATAAAATTTTAGTCGCTGTAAGATCGCACCAAGATTGTTAACGACTTTTGTTAAGGAACCATACCTCTAAGTGCAGTGGTTGACGTGGGCCGTTGCCTCGGAGACCAGCTCGAGATGTGGAAAATACCCCCCATTCGGGACTCGACCTTCGGCCTCGTTAGCGACTCACCTGAGGGACATTAATTCGTTACACCCCATTCGGAACTCGGCCTTCGGCCTCGTAAGTGACTAACACGGCTCGGCCTACGGCCTCGCGGAGGCCACGCTCGGCCTTCGGCCTCGCGGGCCGAAAGCTCGGCCTTCGGCCTCGCAGGTTTGAAGCTCGGCCTGCGGCCTCGCAACCGTGGCGTTTTATCGCCAGCGCAAATCCCCATCCAGTAAATATTAAGATTTAAAAATTCTCATGCAAGTCGAACAACTGACAGATACTTTTAGTTCCCGTGAGCGGTTGCATCAAAGACCAGCTCGAGATGTGGTTAAAACTCCCCATCCGGGACTCGGCCTTCGGCCTCGTTAGCGACTTCCATAGGATGCGTTAATGAGGTACACCCCATTCGGAACTCGGCCTTCGGCCTCGTAAGTTACTAACACGGCTCGGCCTACGGCCTCGCGGAGGCCACGCTCGGCCTTCGGCCTCGCGGGCCGAAAGCTCGGCCTCCGGCCTCGCAGGTTTGAAGCTCGGCCTTCGGCCTCGCGGTGTTTAAGGCTCAGCCTGCGGCCTCGCAAGTTACAAAGGGAATGTTTTTAAGCTGTTCCCAAAGACGGCCAGCTCGGCCTTCGGCCTCGCAGGCCTACAGCTCGGCCTCCGGCCTCGCTAGGGTGGAGCTCGGCCTTCGGCCTCGCCTACACAGCTCGGCCTGCGGCCTCGCTCGATTGCAGCTCGGCCTACGGCCTCGCAAAGAGAATGTGGTTTCGCCACCAAAAATCCGCATCCAGTAAAAAAAAAAACAAATGACGTCATCAAAAAACTTTTTTCATATTTTGAATCAGGGACCCCAAATCTCCCTAAATACCAAATTTCAGCCGGATCGAAGCAACTTGGATTTTTGTATCCGGTTCGAAGGACCAATTTGCAATTTTTGACAAAATCCCCAAATTTCCCTATAAACCCTCTATGACATTTGTTCAAACTCCCCATACCTATCGATAACGGTTTAGGAGTTGCGATCGTTTTAAATTTGTATGGGAGAACCTCTTTTTTGTTTGGGAGGGTAATTTTTTTTTAATTTTCCAAAAGGGTCCCAGGGTTTTAGTCATTTTTAGTTTTGACACCTACCCCCCATCGATTATGGTTTTCGAGATCCGTACACCAGTTCCATCAAGGAAACCAAAAATGACACTTTTCGGATTTTTCCCTAAGTCACGTGGGCACTCCCTATACAGTCTACTATATAATTTTAACCCAAAAACACTCCTTCTGGGAGAACAATGATGTCAGTCAGTCAGTCAATCAGTGGTAGAGCAGCTTTATATATTATAATAACTAGGTGTTGGGTGGTGCGCGGGCTGCGAGCAGCCCGCGTTATCGATGTGCATTAGTAATATTTATCAAGATTTGTAGTTGCAGTTTATAAAAATATATAAAATTCTCATACAAGTAGAGTAGGTGACAGTTTCTTCTCGTTCAGTACAAAGTGTGAGCAGGGTTACCATGTGCAAGTTGTTTTTTTTTTATAAAATTTAAGTCGCTGTAAAATCGCACCAAGATTGTAATCGAGTTTTGTTAAGGGACCATACCTCTAATTGCAGTGGTTATCGTGGGCAGTTGCCTTGGAGACCAGCTCGAGATGTGAAAAAAACTCCCCATTCGGGACTCGGCCTTCGGCCTCGTTAGTGACTCTCTTAAGGAATGTAAACGCGTAACACCCCATTCGTAAGTGACTAACACGGCTCGGCCTACGGCCTCGCAGGTTTGAAGCTCGGCCTGCGGCCTCGCAACCGTGGCGTTGTATCGCCAGCGAAAATCCCCATCCAGTAAATAAAAAGATTAAAAATTCTCATGCAAGTCGGACAACTGACAGATACTTTTAGTTCCCGTGAGCGGTTGCATCAAAGACCAGCTCGAGATGTGGAAAAAACTCCCCATCCGGGACTCGGCCTTCGGCCTCGTTAGCGACTTCCATAGGATGCGTTAATGAGGTACACCCCATTCGGAACTCGGCCTTCGGCCTCGTAAGTTACTAAAACGGCTCGGCCTACGGCCTCGCGGAGGCCACGCTCGGCCTTCGGCCTCGCGGGCCGAAAGCTCGGCCTCCGGCCTCGCAGGTTTGAAGCTCGGCCTTCGGCCTCGTGGTGTTTAAGGCTCGGCCTGCGGCCTCGCAAGTTACAAAGGGAATGTTTTTAAGCTGTTCCCAATGACGGCCAGCTCGGCCTTCGGCCTCGCAGGCCTACAGCTCGGCCTCCGGCCTCGCTAGGGTGGAGCTCGGCCTTCGGCCTCGCCTCCACAGCTCGGCCTGCGGCCTCGCTCGATTGCAGCTCGGCCTACGGCCTCGCAAAGGGAATGTGGTTTCGCCCCCAAAATTCCGCATCCCGTAAAAAAAAAACAAATGACGTCATCAAAAAACTTTTTTCATATTTCGAATCAGGGACCCCAAATCTCCCTAAATACCTAATTTCAGCCAGATCGGAGCAACTTGAATTTTGGTATCCGGTTCGAAGGACCAATTTGCAATTTTTGACAAAATCTCCAAATTTCCCTACAAACCCTCTATGACATTTGTTCAAACCCTCCATACCTATCTATAACGGTTTAGGAGTTGCGATCGTTTTAAATTTGTATGGGAGAACCTCTTTTTTGTTCGGGAGGGTAATTTTTTTTCATCTTTCCAAAAGGTTCCCAAGGTTTTAGTCATTTTTAGTTTTGACACCTACCCCCCATCGCTTATGGTTTTTGAGATCCCTACACCAGTTCCATCAAGGAAACCAAAAATGACACTTTTCGGATTTTTCCCTAGGTCACGTGGGCACTCTCTATACAGTCCTCTATATAATTTTAACCCAAAAACACTCCTTCTGGGAGAACAATGATGTCAGTCAGTCAGTCAATCAGTGGTAGAGCAGCTTTATATATTATAATAATAATAATAATAATCATTTTAAGTACATTTATTGTTTACAAAAAACGAAAAATTTGGCGGCTTTACTGTTGTATTGCTTTGTAATTCATTCATTCATCTCAGCCATTGGGTGTCTACTGCTGGACAAATGCCTCCCCCAATTGGGGGGGATTGCCAATACTCGCCACGCTTGGCAGGCGGGTTGGCGAGCGCAGTATGATTTCCGATCCTCAGAAGGCGCTGCTGCCCACCTTCTGGTACGTGATCCCTTAGCCGACTCTTACGGCACCCGCGGGAAGAGATGGGGGAGTACTATTCTAGGCCGGTACTACCACGGCTGCTTTGTAATATAATAACAAAAAAAATGTAAAGTAATACCACTTTGTCATCGAGTTCGAGGTAACTTGAGATCGATTTATTTCTTCAAAATACGACTATTCCTGCTATATCGTACACAGATGTATTGGTTGCGTTTTTGGCCAATTCGCTCAAAATGTTATCTCAAAGCTGTAATGTAGTGAAGACTCAAAATTCATTCATCATTTGGTTTGACTGCATTTGAATTCCGTCTGATGGAGCGCGAAATAAATATTAAAGATTAATAAAAATAAATATATTTTATAGGAAAGTAAACATATAAAATACATAATAGAACACAGAAAAATAAACATTAAGGCATATTTTTATTGATTTCGAAATTCATCCATCAATATTATCTAAAAATAATTAAACTCAAATATGTTTATATAACATGTAACATAACGATAATTATGGCGTGAGCCGTTTCCAGTTCTGAGATAGTAATAATATCATTACACATTAATAATTCACAGATAATTGCATGTTATATCACTTTACGAGAAAAAGTATTGTTGTATCAAAAAAGGGACTTTATTTTCTTTCTAGCTCCAGGTGTTTTCTTTTTATTTAAAGGCTGAGTTAAAACCTATCAAAATACTATTAATAAGTGAGCAACGTAATTGAGAACTGATAACAAATGTATGTTGTTTTTTTCTTTACAGTACAATCGAAAAGGAAAGTACGCCATCATTGGTGGCAGTGGAACCAATGCTGTTGAAGTAATAAACCTTCACAACCGGTACATCAGCTGCTCTTATCCAGCTACTGGTACAATACTAGCCGTGGCCAGCTATCAGGACAGGGTCGCCTTCGGAGGCACAGCCACCACCTTCAATATAGTCAAGTACTATGATCCGAAACATCAAAAAGAAAAATACTGCAAGGAAGATTCGCCTGAATACGACTACTCAAAGGCTACGTCCGTTTTCAACGAGTCTGAAATAGATGAAAGATCTAGCTTTTCGGGAGAGGATAGCAATTATCCAGAAACAGCTGTTTCATACAAATCTGCTACTCTCGCCTATTCTTCAAACGTGACTACATAAGCAAGGTGATTTTATTATTCTGTGATATTGATTACAGTTTTCATCGACCGCACCGACTTGAATTCATTATAATGATGTAATGATGATATATCAAACTACGCTGACACGCAAACCACCCATCAGCAGCAAGGAATCCGTCCCAATTTTACTGAGAGATTATTCACGCTCAATTCGCATCGGTCGCTGCTCGACGGATCATTGGCATCACGATAATAACTCTCAAGCCTTGTTCCGAACAAATTGGACCGCATCTGCAATAACCATAAAAACCTTTTGCAGTACGGACGTGTCGAAATTCAACAACACGAAATTGAAATCCAGAAAACAATTGGATAAGTTTTTGTAACAGAAACAGTAGAAAATTCGCTCGGCCAACGTTGAAAAATTAGAATCGGCATTCGGAATTCAGCCGAGAATACAATGGCGGACAAGTTGCAATAGAATTTAAATAAAGAAGAGTTCCCTAACAGCGCGAACTCGTGTACGGGGCGTTGGTGAACTTTCAACTTTTACCCGCTTATGTAGCGCGGAGCGTACCTACGCCTCCCTATCCATCCTCCTAGTTTCTTCTCTTGGGTGGCGGGTGGGTTTCCGTACTTGGACCGTATATTTACAGCGCAACCTAAATATAGCGTTCCACTACTCAGCTGGCACGGGCGAAGAGTAGGAGGGTAAACATTCCCCCTCTCCCCCGTCCTCGCTTGCTACTGGGTAAAAGGCCATTCGAGCGCAAGCTCTCGATGTAAGCGGACATACCGTGTTTTATGCGCGGGTCGGACCGCGACCATGACCGTTAAAACGTAAGGGGTAGACGCTCGCTCAGGCAATAAAGTCATTTTCACGGTCGTGACTGATCGGATATGCCGTGGAGGTTATGAAAACTTCCTTAATTATGGAATACTAGCGGAGTATAAAATGATTATGCGAATTAGCTTTCGAATTTAGAACAAAGGCTTAACAAAATCCTTGAAATCGATTTAATGCGAGTTGAGTTATTAGAAAATTTAAGCAGGTTTACATTGGTGATTATATAGTAGTGTGGGTTATAAACTTACAATGACATTGATAACAAAGACGCATAGTTTAGTTCAATTACTCTATTCTGTATTTTGATGTAAGTATACGATCCAAACAGTGGGCTATATATGCCTTAGATCAAACATTTATTTGAATATTTCCCTTGGCCGCAGAATATAATATATTATTCAATGTAATGGAGCGTAAACAACGAGATTAATGTCTGACAAACCAACTGACAGCTTGTTTGCTACAGTTAAATATAAATGTGCTTAGATTTATTTATTCACAAGGATTTATTTTTAATTTGGCGAAGCCTTTGATGTCGTTTTATTAATGTAACATGGAATGAAATGCCGAGCTTACGATAAACGAGCGCAGCGTACGTAGGTACATTCATTTTGTTAGGTTTTTTTTTGTATTTGCGTGTTTGGTACGTTGTTATTAGTTCGCCATTTTACCTTCAGATGCAACAAAAATGTTTAGCAAGCTTATATCTTAGGTTTACGCTTTTTTTGTCGATTCCTACTTTGTTAAATAGTTTGGTCATAATCTTTGGTTATAATCCTACTAATATTATAAAAGCGAAAGTATGCGTGTGTGTGTGTTACTTCTTCACGTTCAAACGGCTACACCGATGTCGATGAAATTTGGTTTGAAAACAGTTTATACCCTGTACTAACACATAAGCTTATTTTGATCAACACCATCATTACCGTTTTTCATCACAACGCGAGTGAAACTGTGGGGCGCAGCTAGTCTTAAATAAAGTGATGTATGAAGAATGTGATAAAAGTGAAGGAAGTCTAACAGATACGCTGGAAAAATATCAAGTAGAAGATCATGATCTCTTCCTATCCATCTGTTCAGCAAGAGTGACGCGTTTGTATGTATAATATTATCAAATGAAGTATGCTTATTTTTTTGTACTATATATGATGGAGAGATGTATATAGTATATTTTCAGTATTTTGCCTTTTTTAACGCGGCGTCGGTCTACGCTTAGTAAACAATTTTCAAATATGCGTATTGGTTGCCTCAAATAAATATATTGCGTTGAGTTCGGAATACATCATAAAAATAATAATTTAAATTTGTATCAATAATCATAGTGTAAAAGTTGTGTTATTTATTTAACTACTTACCTGAGTAGCACATGGCGGATTCGGACAAAACTTTGGTATTGTTTGTCTATTTGTAGTAGTATTTCTGATAATTTTACATGAAAAAATAAATTTGTGAGACTTTCATGGATGCATTAAATTGTTCAACATATTACCGTAAGCTGTGACGAAGTTTTGAACACTGCTTGACCTAAAATTCTACTTACTTAAATAGAAACTTAAAGAGGCCGTAACTAATAAATAACATTTAGAGACAAGCTATGCCCCGCGGTGTCAACTGCGTGGTGATTGGGGAAAATGGTGAAAATGTGTGTTGTATGTGTCCTTCTCTAAGGTTTACAATATATTTGAACGAAATTTCATCAAAATTGGTTTAGTAGATAAGGCGTGAAAGGGTACCATGCAGGCAGAGCTACTTTCGAATTCATAATAGGGAAGTAGGCAACTGAGGATTTTTGTTCATCACCTAATGTGTCTTGTGTTACATAACAATAACTTAAATAGCTTTAAATGAAAGTTAAGTAGAAAATATATATTTATTGAAAGCGCTTACAAAGTGGCAAATCTTGTTTTGAATATAAGTCCGTGTAATTTTGCATTTATATATTCATAAGATTAGTGCAGTGCTTTCTTCATAGCACCCGCTTTATTCTATTAGTAACTAGGCGATCAAATTTTTCTCAACATTTTTATTCAAGGCACCTAAATATATAAACTAGAAAGATAGGCATTATGTTATCCATGTCCAAATATACATAAAAATTGTAAAGCGTTTTCTGAGATAGTCTGGAGATAAACAGGGTGTGGCGTAATGAATGGATAATTGTAAGATAATTCCTGCGAGAAAGGATAATGTGATCAGATGAATCAGAAAAATGTGTATAAAGATAATATCACTCGGTGCAGTCATGTAATATATAATATTTATATAATATCACGGCTTGAGTTCCACAAGAACCAGATGAAAGCCGCCTGAATCCAGTCCTTACCTGCAAATATTTGAAACATTTAATTTTATGTATGTTTAATTACCCTCTGCCGTTATCAAAACATTTTGTAGCATCTCATGGTCCAATATGTATGTTGGGAACTGATGCAAGTCGCCGAATTCAGTATTTTTAATATTAAAAACGTTGCGGGACGTTTCAATTCAAAAGAATATTTCTTAAATTACAGAAACATTTCATTGGTATTTAAAACAGAACTTTTGACGTCACAGATAGAAGAACAGTTTTGAGGTATTAAAAATCTCGGATATTAACGATGAAGCGCCGTAGCTCGTAGCGGCGTAGCGGGACGAAGGCGGCGTAGTGCGGGCGGCGTAGCCCGTAGCTGCATCGATCCGTGGGCCGTGACCTTGACCCGCCCGCGTTCCCGGATATGCCAGCTCGCCTAGTTGCGCCATTGTCGCTTTATACAGCTTCTGGCTTTTATTAGCCGTCTTTTATTTCTCTTACCTCATATTTAGCCAAGTTTTATTTGTGATCACTGCTTTCTTGGTATTTATTATGCTCACAAGAAAATGCGTCTAGACACTTTTAATACATTCAGAACCGTGGAAGTCTCTAGTTAATTATACTTTTTATGTTACAAGGTTTTGTAAAGTGGTATAGGTATAATATGATAGCTGTGCCCCGTGGTTTCACCTCTACGGTTTTCCCTCTAACTCAGTTATCCCACGGGAAACATATTTTTTCCAAGACATAAAGTAGCCTATATCCTTCTCCAAGGTCCTGGTTATAACTATACCGAATTTCATCAAAATTGGTTCTAAGCGTGAAGACTTAACAGAAAGAGACAAGAAGACAGACAGAGAAATCATCAATTTTTTCGGGGAAAAAATTGTGTTGTTGGTGTGGGTTCTAATATTCCAAATTTCATTCAAATCTATATATAAAAGCCCTTTAAGAGTAAAGTGGTAAAAAGCACTTATTGTGTAATGGAGTACACATACATTTTAATATCTTTTTTATATATGATGAGGTCACGGAACAAGCAAAAGGCCCTCAGGATGTTAAGTGGTAAGCTCTGCCTATAGACATATACAATTCGTAAAGAACTGCACTGCGTCCCTGAAACATAAAGTTGGTAAGTCTTATTTGCCTGTAATTTTACCGGAAACCGGGACACAGTAACGCAAACACACCTGACCGTGGGAATCGTTATGGTGGAAATAGATTATAGAAAAATAATCTGACCTAACTACAGAAACATTTAAAGTCACTATGTGTCAGCGAAGCGGTTGAAAATGACTTAATATTTTTGTATTGGCATGGTTATAAATGCCAATACAAAAGTATTTAGTCATTTTTTTCAAAAGTATTCTACCTACAGAATTATTAGGTTAAATTTAAATAATAATATGCCGCACACGAATGAAATATATATATAATTTGAATTATTCTACTCTCTAAATCTCTAACTGGTCAAAGTCACGATCATTTTTAGGTTCACACTAGCTCATATGTAAAGTCTAAACTGAAAAACACGTCATCAACTGTCACTTTGACAGCTGCCACACCCAAGTCCTATTTTTAGAAGAGTAATGAATTAAACTACCGACTGTATTTGAGAGTGTCATTTAAATTCCAAGAAAAAGTTGATTTATTTTCTTTCTGCCTGTACTTTATCATAGTAGAGATAGAAGTAAAATGTCCATACATCCCCCCTAGTAGCGATAAACGGAAAATAACTCCTTTCTTTCCTACCAGTAGGGATAGACCAGTAGGGATATACGGAACAGACGGTAAGTAAAACCCACATTGAAGTTCCTAGTTAATATTTTGTATAGACCTAGTATTTGACCACTATCTCCCTTGATGGTCAGTGACGATGTGGTCGAAGTCGTTATCACGCTACATTTAGAATGCTTACTAGCTCTCAAGGGCCTACCTGAACACACTGTGTTCGGTGTTAATTTTTCAAACTTTAATGTGTCAGCTAGTCAGGCGTGAGCTGCTCGAAAGCACCCTATCACCTGTGTGTGTCAGTTTGACAGCCAACGCTCCCCCCGTCGAGCTATCATCGCTTCAAAAGCGGGGTAGCTGTTACATAGGAAACCCTAATACAGCTACCAATGACCATCTTAGTTTTATCTATATAACTTACATAATTATTACTAAGCTTTGTATGAAATACTTAGGATAACTTAACCTATATTATTATCAATTTTTGATGGATAAATTATTTTAAGAAAACATACACGCAAGCTTTCGCTTTTATAGTGATAACTATTTAATCTTTCTAATCCTACTAATATTATAAATGCGAAAGTTTGTGTGAATGTGTGTTACTTCTTCACGCTCAAACGGCTGAACCGATTTCGATGAAATTTGGTATGTAGATATTTCAGTTCCCGGAATAACATACTTAGTAGGCTACCCTTACGTAGTATTGTAATATCTTTGTAGGCTCCTCTTTCTCATCATTATCATCATCATCAATTATCGCCACGCGGGTAAGCTGCGGGGAGCAGCTAGTATTTTTTACATTGGAAAGTTTGTGAAAGTTAGTAAAGTAGTAAAGAAAGAAGTTACAATCATACGATTGTAACTTCTTCACGCTCAAACAGCTACACCGATTTCTATGAAATTTGGTAAAGAGATTACTTATACCCCGAATCAACACAAAGGCTTATTTAAATCATCACCATCATCACCGTTTTTCATCACCACGCGGGTAAAATCGCGGTGCTCACCTAGTATACATTAAATACTTTAGACGATATATTCAACATTATGTTACGCTCATCCAATACCAAATAGTATAAATAAATTTTAAAAAAAATACCAAAAATGTAACCGACTTCAACACACAAAAGTGTGAGAAAAAAATGTCTATCCCTGTGCATGAACAAAAAGGGGCAACTCCCATGTCAAGTCTTCTGCTTTCCATCAAACAAAGCATCTCTATAAAATTTTGGCATGTTCATTACTATAACTTTATATTGCATTTTATAACGATGTTAAGTATGCCAAAAAACACATGAACATCGCACGAATCTTTGAAAGTTTTAAGCCCTGGTGACGTTGTTTACACACTCGTCGGCGTCAGCAGCTGCACATAACATGCAAATGCATGCAATCTACGCTGTTGGAGCGCAGGCGTGCATAACAATATATGCTAATTGTAAGATAACTGTGCATGATTTAAACGATGTATTTTTATTTACCAGCGAAATTTAGGTTTATCGTATAAAATGACTGAGATTGCTTTTCCTAATTATTTAGGGTGTATGTATGCGGCTTTATTATCATGACTAACTTAAGTCGCATCGTTGATGCACTGCATGCGCGGCAGCACCAACAGTCTTCTGACCGTCGTATCCGATGACATATACTCAAAGTATATGAGGCATTGGTTGGCAGCTCTTGGGCCTATCTCAAGGCTGGTAACCAAGTAGAATTAAATTGTCATTACTTACATAGTTATAAGTATTGTACAACTGTTGAAATATGGACTAAGTTAAGGTCTGAAATAACGTTTTATTTATTTATTTAAAAGTCTAATTGTGTACTGTAGTGTGGCTCTCTCCAATTGTTAAAAAATGTCTTTCACATATCCACAAACGTTTGTGTTGATTATATTATATTATTAAAACTCACGTTCAGTCAATCTAATCAACAATTGTCGATCGTGATATCGACTACGCGTAAGTGCCACGTTATACCCGTAGAAACAGTGTAAAGTATTTTTTTTTACTGATATAATAAATATACTCGGGGTTTCTCTACGCGATCAAATTAGAAATGAGGAGATTCGTCTAAAAACTAAAGTCCCCATCGAAAGGTTCTCGAATGGAGACCACGGACTGGCAAGCGCAGCATAGGACGCCCACCGACAAGGTGGACATACGACCAGACTAAGATTCGCACTAATGTCAGGGATTCTGGGTTCGAGTCCCGGCAGTGTCCCTGCTGGGACTCGAACCCAGAGCCTCTTCTGACCCAGTTGTCATGTTCGCTGTGATAACGCCGAATGAATGGCCCGACGATCAGGTAGTGAATTTATTAAAAGTTTGTTGATATTTGTGATAGCATCAAATAACTAATCTGGCGTATGTTCAGATTTTAATGCTGACTGGCTTAACAAATAACGATTAATAGCACTATATTTGAGACGATGCGGCTCAAATTTCCTTGAACTAATACACAACTGTGGGAACATTCATAACCATAATCGTTATTTCTTAGATAATAATATTAAAAATGTCCATAGAACGTGTGTGACTGAAAACAAGGCTTAGTGTAACCAAAGTTGATTATAATTAACTAACAAAACTAATTTTCTATCCAGATTTAAAAGTAACTGTCTGTTGCATTTTCACATCTAAGTCGCCAAACCAACTTTGATAAATTTTGGCATAGAGATAGACGTGACTTTGGGGGAGGACATCTTTTATCCCGGAAAAAGTATGGGGCGCGTGGGGTAACTGAAGAAGTGGGACAACGATAAATAACACGGGTGAATCCGCGGGATTATAGGTTACATACTTTGAAAAGGTCAAGGAATCAGAGCATCAATATTAAACGTCACGAAGACTAACAGAACTAAATTACAAATATATTCCATCTATTAACACTAGTAATATTAACAAACCTCTGTATGTATAGGCCTCCGTATTGTATGTATAAATAGACCAATCAAGGACGTTCACTGTTACGACCTATGGCACAGACATTGTGGTAGTTACATACGAGACAAGAATGAAAGGAATATGTAATTGTTTCACTTCCTTTTATTGATATTGTGAAAGCTCCTATAATTTTATATATAAGAGGTACAAATATATATCTTGTTGCTTATAGCAACCAATGGAGTGTAAGTACTATGCTATTAATACATTATTATATGCGAAAGTTTGTGGGTATGGATGTATGTTTGTTACTCTTTCATGCCTAAACGGCTGGATGGATTTGAATGAAATTTAGTATGGAGTACCTTATACCCTGGATTAAAACATAGGCATAATTTTATCATTACCATCATTACCCTTTTTCACCACCATGCGGGTAAAACGATTGGATGAAATTTCGTATGTAAATACTTCAGGTCCTGGAATAGCACATAGGCTACTTTTTATCATCATCATCAATCATCACCAAGCGGGTAAAACTGCGGAGCGCAGCTAGTTATATTTAAATATAAGTTTCATATACCATTTCGCACTGTTAAAACAAAGAGTTTGTCATTATAGAATTCTAAGTCCTCTCATTACGTTAAAATATGTATGGACAGAAAAGTTTTGATTTTGTTGGCTGTGAGCAGTATTTCTTTTTTACTATTATAAAGCTTGTGTTTGACATCTGTCTTACCGGATATCAAGGGATGATGTGATCGAGGATGTAGCACGCAAGCCTAGGTACCTATTCATTTGCGACTTGAAGACACTAGGATTGTAGGTATCGGGAAATACAACCTCGAGCAACGATTTACATTCCTTGGCAGTATCACAAAACAGAATCTGTTTTGTGGCAGTACGCAGTGGGAATGTGGAAGCGAAACGCTTTGTAAGTATGGGTGGTATATCTACCACACCTATATAGCGATGGCACATAGCCGTACGTCGACCAATGATAGAAAAGGGATGGTGGAATCAAATTATGTAATTCCAGTGCACATTCTCCGAAATGTATCCTATAGATCACCAATTAGACATTCTACTCCACGCCGGTCTTCAAGGCTCTGAAGCGTACGTTGTTGCATACATGTGTGTGTAAATACTATCACTTCTAGATATTCAGATAAAAGTCATATGTACATAAATATACTAAATGAAAAATAGTACTACGACGGTAAGACTAAGTATAATATTGAGGTTTAAGACGTACTGTGACTCAGAGTGCATATCATACGTATTAAACTCGAAACTGGCTAAATAGAGGTGTAGGGATCTATTAAATTGATATCAAAAACATATAGCTTATCTTACCTCTGAGAAGCTATGTACCCCGCACTGCGTTTCGTTAGAGTATATAGGTACAACAAGTGTACAAGTAATACAATTAAGTGATAAATAGTGTACCTATGAAACTACACTTAATTTGGTCTCGTGTAATGCTATAAAAAAACTCGCTTGCGGCTCGTTTTTTTCATTTACACATCATTTTTTCGGCGGTAGGCGTGAAAAAGTTAACACCATTATAAAAACGGACAATTTTAATTTCGAGTTAAAATAGTTAAATCAAGTACATAAAGTGTAAAATTCATGTGTAATTGAAGTTCAGGTCACCCTACCTGCCGGATAGTGTTATCTCCTTTATCCTGAAAGCACATCACTGTTTTTGAGTAAGAACGAGTAACTGGACAATGGAAGCTGTACAAAAGTCACTTTCTGAAATGCAGCAGCTATTTGTGCAACAGATGGATGAGTTCCGAACTGAATTGCACAAAAGTTCAACTCCTGCCACCACACCAAGCTTGGCTGCTGAATTTTCTTCATTTAGAACATTTATTATTGCTGCACTTCAGGCACTTCAAAACCAAGTCGAGCTTATTGCACGCAACCAGGATAATATGGAAATGCAGAGTCGCAGAAAAATCTTGCTTTTTCATGGATTGCCAGAGACGGGAAAGGCAGAAGATACTGCAGCTTTAGTGGTAAATACTGTGGTTCAAAAGTTGAAGGTGAATGAATTCTCGGCAGGTAGTATCAGCCGTTGTCACAGGATGGGACGTGTGACCACTCCTGACAAGCCTCGGCCTATCTTGGTTAAAATCCGTGACTTCGCTTTTCGAAATGCAATTTGGAGTGCTAAAGCTGGCCTTAAGAAAACAGGCATAACGCTGTCTGAGTTTTTGACCAAAATGCGGCATGATTTGTTTATGGCCGTGCGTCAACGATTCGGAATCACGAAGACATGGACCAGAGACGGCTCCATATTTGTGCAGGGGCCTGACGGAGCACGCCGCCGGGTGAATAGCTTCGCGGAGATGGACAGCATCGGTAATTCCGAGGCAGTGGCCGCTTCGATACGGGCCCCAGTGCCTGTGGTGCCCCCTGCAAAGGAGGCAACAAATGCGAAAAGGCGGGCCGCCTCAGCTGCTCACAGGAAATATAATTGATGAGATCGTGTTAACAAACTTTTTTCTGTTGTCGTAGGTAGTATACATTTGCAGTTCTTTGTTCTTTGTGATATCCTCATTTATTTGATCAAGTGGGTAGTATTTTTATTTTTTATATAATAACAATAACATGTCCTAGGATTTAATTTGATTTATCTAAAAAACTGAGGTGGTTCATTTTCCTTTTTCTTTGTATATAATTCAAACATTTGTTTACAATCCACTTTAAATACGATGTTTAAAATCTAATCCACCTATTCTTATTCTTCTTCTACTTAAATTATGGCTAATCTACCCACAAATATTGGTAAACAAAATGTAAACAAATCATGTAGCACTGAGTCGGACACAGATTATCACTGATGTGACATAGATAGTAGATGTATTTCTTGTTGTTGTCAAATTGTTTTTTTTTTTTTTTTTATCTTTGGCTTCGCATTGTTTTAACGTTACTAATTTTACTTTGTTTCTATTTAAGAATTGTGCTTAACCTCAAATTGTTTGCACATATTTATGTAGCTAACACAACCGGCAGGTTGAGATAGTCTATAAGGAACCCTAAATAAGACATATTTATATTTAAAGCTATTATTTTTTTTAATATATTTATTATTTTATATTTATTATGATAAACATATATGGTAACTGCAGTGGTAATGAAACAGATGAATATATTTCATGTTCTCCATCTAGTAGTAGTAGTAGTGACAGTAGTTTCCAAAGCATACCTTCTTTGTTTGATAACCTAGAAGATGAATTTTCTGATGTACCTAAAAACTTGAACATCATCCACATTAATGCGCAAAGTATTCCGGCACACTTCCCAGATATGCTGGCATCATTAAACGTAAAAAATATTCATGCTATATTAGTCTCCGAAACATGGCTTAAACCCAGTCTTCCTTCTATATGTTATCCTCTGCCAGGTTTTCGCCTCATTCGTAATGATCGGTCTGGCACTGTCGGGGGTGGTGTTGCTATTTACTTACGTGCTCATATTCCTTTCTCTGTCATCAGTATGTCAGCACAGCCACCTCCATCCAGTGCTGGTGAACATCTTTTTATTGAGGTAATTCTCTCTCATAATAAAGTTCTTCTCGGAGTCTACTATAGCCCATCCCTACGCATTAACTATTTTTCCTCTTTCGAAAAGATTGTAGCAGATCATGTTCACTCTTACACCCACTCCATTATTATGGGTGATTTTAACACCTGTCTTCTGAAAAGAGACACACGCTCGTCTGCTTTAGAGTCCATCATTACTTCTAACAATATGAATTTACTTCCACTAATGGCTACCCACCATTCGCCACACGCAACTCCATCTTTACTTGACCTCATGATTGTGTCCTCGTCTCAGCACGTTGCTAAGCATGGACAGTATCACGCTGATGCTTTTTCATACCACGACTTAATTTTTCTTTCATATAAAATTCGTCCTCCAAAAGCAAAGCCTCAAATCATTCTTCAGCGCAACTTTAGTGGTATCAATCAGGAGGAGTTTCTCAAAGATGCGCAAAGTATTGACTGGACGCCTGTAGAGAATGCTGATTTAATTGATGACCAAATCGCAATTTTTAATTCTTTAATCACTCAACTTTACGATGTGCATGCCCCACTGAGAGCTATTAAATTAAAACATCTTCCTGCACCATGGCTCACTGATGATCTCAAAAAGTTGATGCATAAAAAAACAGTTGCGAAAAGTAAATTTAAAAGTTGTCCTAGTGATGCAAACAGGGCCAAATATACTCGTGTAAGAAATCGTTGTAATACAGTGCTTAGGGATGCCCAGCGCCGCCACATTCACAAATCCGTTCAAAATGGAGATCCAGCTAAAACATGGAAATTTCTCCGGTCAATAGGAGTAGGTAAGTCTCGGCAGGAGACTATCCCCAAGGACTTAGATATGAACTCTCTCAATAAATATTTCATTTCTTCATCTCATATTGATGATGCGAACAAAACAAAAACTTTGCAATATCTTTCTAGCATTGAAACTCCTGACTGTGAACCTTTTAATTTTAATCAGTTCTCTGCTTGTGATGTTAAGAAAAGTGTTTTGTCGATTTCATCCAATGCTGTCGGAGTTGACTGTATTACCCGGAACATGATTGTCCCCATACTAGATGCAGTTTTGCCAATCCTTTGTCACATTTTTAACACTTGTATATCACACAGTGTGTTTCCTTCCTTGTGGAAGGAAGCCCAGATTATCCCTCTCCCTAAGAAGTCTAATCCTAAATCCTTTTCCGAATATCGCCCGATTTCCATCCTCCCATTTCTATCTAAAGTCCTCGAACGTCTTGTTTATAATCAGTTTTCTCATTTTCTATCCAGACAAAATCTCCATAATCCTTTCCAATCAGGTTTCCGTCCTGGACACAGTACGGTTACTGCCCTCCTAAAAATTACAGACGATATTCGTTTTGGTATGGACGAAGGGCAACTAAGTGTACTAACTTTATTAGACTTTAGCAATGCCTTCAATACTGTCAACTTCGACATTCTTCTCGCAATTCTACAGACTCTTAACGTATCTCCAACAGCAGCTGATTGGTTTTCAGGTTACCTACGTGGCCGCCGACAGCGCGTACGTCTTGAAGATCGTTTTTCTTCATGGTGCGAGCTGCCGGCGGGGGTACCTCAAGGTGGCGTCTTATCTCCTCTCTTATTCGCAGTTTTTATTAATTCTATATCCTTCCACATTACTTCTCCCTATCACTTGTATGCCGACGATCTCCAGATTTATTCTCAAGCTCCACTCAGTGACCTAGCTAGTGCTGTAGAGACCACAAACTCTAATCTCCAAAGAATACTTGAGTGGAGTCAAAACTATGGGTTGAAGATAAACCCACTGAAAACACAAGTCATGGTCCTTGGCAGTTCGCGCATGATTGCAAAAGTAGATTGGTCATCTTTACCCAAAGTAGAGTTTGATGGAGTCTGCTTGCCATTTACTAAATCTTTAAAAAACCTTGGTATAGTAATAGATCAGTGCTTAACATGGAATATTCAACTGGACACCATCAGTCGTAAGCTATTTGCATCAGCTGGTTGCCTTAGAAAACTCCGTAACTTTTTGCCAACTGCCACTAAAGTTTCGCTAGCGCAGTCTCTTCTGCTTCCTGTTCTTGATTACGCCGATGCCTGCTTTCTCGATCTCACAGAGGACCAGCTAAATAAACTTGAGCGGCTTCAGAATTTCTGTATCAGATTCATATTTGGCTTGCGCAAATATGATCATGTCTCCCAATTTCGTAATAAGCTCAAGTGGCTTCCTATACGCCTTCGTCGGAATACTCATATACTTTCTCTTTTGTACAATGTTCTTTTTACTCCCTCTTCTCCGCGCTATCTGAAGGAACGTTTCGAGTTCCTGCACAGTTGTAACAGTCTCTCATTAAGGTCATCAGAAAATCTAACCCTATTGATCCCTGCGCATCGCAGTACTTTTTATGGTAAATCTTTCTCTGTGCAAGCAGTTCGTTTATGGAATGATTTACCGGATTCTATCAGACACGCACAGTCATTGCCTATCTTTAAAGATCAGTTAAAAAAGTATTATCTTTCTCAGGCCACGTCTTGCTAAATTAAAGATTATTGTTAATTATAAAATATATTCACAAAAATCATTATGTAAAATAATATCGTATTTTGTTTGTTATATAGTTATATATCAAGTATATATTTATATATATATACACATAACATATATATTATATAATTATATGTATCATATTAAAGGTATGCATTGTGTATATACTGTTTATATATTCTATTGACCGTATAATATGCATTTATCTTGGTTAATACTATTTTATTTTTTTATATTATTATTATTATTATTTTTAAAGATTTATTTATCCTGTTTAAACTTAGTACACCACCGCTTCTCAAAAATATAATTCCTCTCCTTACAATGGTTGTCTGGGAGAGATCGCTTCTTAGCGATAAGACCGCCAATTGTGCAACGTATTTTGTATTTGTTAATATGTTATTTTATAAATGTTATTTTAAGTTGATGTACTTGTACAATAAAGTGTTATCTATCTATCATTATTCCATAAGATACTATACTAGTGCCTTATTACGTAGTTGGTGTGCAATCAATTAAGTATTATATATAAACTTATTGACACTATTTCAATACATTTTCCCAAACAAACCTCAATACGGCATTTGTCTGCATATTATGTGAAATGAGAACACTTGAAAATACATTTTAACTATCTAATTCAGAGTTAATTATTAGTTCTTTTTTCCTCCATATATTTTAAACATAGTTTAAAATTATAGAAACACTAGCAGCGCCCCGCGGTTTCACTCTCGTGGATTACGGTTTTCTCGCTTCCTCATCATCGGATCATCAACCTGAAAAGTGTAGTTCCACTTTTCAGGATCCAGGATAAAAATAGCGTATGTGTTATTCCAGGGACTAACTTACCTCTATACTGAATTTACTCGAAATTGGTACACCCGTTTGAGTTTGAACGAGTAACATAGGTTTTTGAATTATTTGCTTATCCCACGGGAACAGCAATTATTTTTGGAATGAAAAGTATCCTATGTGTTAATCTAGAGTCAAAACTATTTTAAACAAATACGACCTGGGTATCTTCAAGTCACGAGTGAATAGGTATCTTCTAGGCAGGCGTGCTCCATCGTAGACCGCATCATCACTTAACATCAGGTGAGATAGTGGTCAAATGCCTGCCTATTCCCAATAAAAAAAAAAAAAAAAAAAAAAAAAAAAAAACTATATTAGTGCCTTTATATAATTCTAGGTAGCTTATGCTTATCATTAAGTATGCGAGTAGACAACTGTGCTTAAATGAAAACAATTATATACCAACTTTAGGTGGACGGTGATTCTACAATGCCTGAAATCGAACGTCTTCGAACACTTACCAGTGATGAAATGGCATATGGATCCGAATCGTGGGGTCTAACTATGGGCCTTTTAGGTGAGCCCAGAGTCCCAGAGTGAGCTATGGAGACGGCTATGCTCGGGCCTTCCTTGTGGAGATCGAAGGGGGATATCCAGCAGTGGACATTCTATGGCCGAGATGATGACGATGATGATGACCTTGTCAGTTAAAAACGTATAAAATACATAATATAGCTGCAAATTTACCAATTACACTATTACAAGTCACCGAAGTGAGTCTATTGACTGTGTTATGTTGCAGCATTTTAGAGGTTGAATTAAAACATTAATATAGGTATTAATTTAGTCATCGAAGGTCTATGCAAATCGATAGTAGTTCACCCGCTCTCCTTGCAATTATACATTCTCTGGGATTAGAAATGATAAATAGCTGAGCTTAAATCCTGCCCCATAATTAATTATACCACTGCCCCGTTGTTTGCTATACGTATCTGTAAAGGACAACACCACAATTTCGACGGGTTAGCAAAACAACCGCGGAAATTACCTTTGTAACCGTGGATGGATTCAGGGCAAGAAATATGGGGGCTTTAGGTCAGGCTATATCCCCAAGATTATTCAATCCGTATGTCTATGGCAAAAGAATTAATTTACGGTGATTTTTTACACTAGATCAATTAATCAAATCATGCGTGTGTATGAATTAATTCAATATTATATTCGAAGTTATCGAAACCATTATATTACACTTACCCAAGAACACTTCAATATTGATTTTATGAGATTTAAAAAAAATGAGACTATTTGGTGATACATTTTTATAAGCATAATATGTAGAGTGAAAACTCAGACTGTTCTCTAACATCAAAATATTTTTTTATGTATACCTACTTTCGTAAGTACGTGTCCTATATTTGATAAAAATAAGTTCTTCATATACCTTTACTTTGCATTAAGGCTATATACATAATTGTATTCTTCATATTTTATAAATTATGTTAGTTAACGTAGGCCAATAAACGCATACATTATATGCATATTTCACTTCTATTTCCTTTTTATTTTCTACGAGCATTTAGTAATTTGTTAATATTTTTTATGGTTTATGGTCTTCATATCCATTTGGAAATTGGTGTAGTTATAAACACCGTTCTATTATTGGCGCACAGTTCATTTGTTAAAACCCTGTGCGCCTCTTTATTGTTAGCACCTACCCGTAAGAACCACTGAACTCCTGGTCGGCGTCCGTCTCTCTTCAACCCCTCTTTGATTAAGTCCTGACTACGCGCTTCCTTTACATCTCTGGTACTGATCGTGCTCAGAACGTTAATGTATTTTAAATGAACAAAACAATTATTTATGTATTTAAGTACAGGAAACTGTGCCATGTGAAAATGAAAGGGTAAACATGATGAAAATTTTATGGGGCGACGAAATTGCTTTGACGCGCCCTCGCGAGTCGTTTGCAAAATGAACAGTTTTTTTATATCTATAGGTATGCGTTTATTTAAGTTTTATGGTTCAACAGTAAACGAAAAGTTACATCCGAACAAATAAAATGTTTCAAATCATCCCAAATCACTGTAGCAAAAGCTGATCAATGCATGCGTTTTGTTAAACTCATAACGCTTCCCCAAAAAATATTTTTTGGATTTTGTATTTGGATTTGCAGTCTTGCGTCTTTAGTTTCGCCTTTAGTATGTTAATGTAATGTACCTATGTATTTTATGTGCATGTTTGTTATTAAAGAAAATGTTTGATGAATTTATTAATTATAGTATACCTACGCTGTTACAGTACTGCAAGGGAGGAAGATGTTGGTAGCTGTAACAGACGCTTGACCTCACCGCTGTCAATTAGCTCAATTGTACCACAAATATATAATATTTAAGTTAATCTTTAGTTTTATACTTGGTGTAATTAACTTAATAGTATCTTATAACCTTGGTTATCATAAACCTGTTTGTGTTTACTTTTGGTATGATCATACCCTATAAAAATCAATAAAGAGTCTCATATGTGTTTATAGCATTTGGCCGCTAGACAACGATAAATCTAGGATTTCTATAGACAAATAAAACACTAATAAAGTCTTTCTTGAAAAGACAGACATGTTGACAAATTTGTTGTACATCAATACGGCTTTTGGAGGAGTCACAGACATTTGGACTCTGTCCAACTGTGTTTATTGCACGAAAGTGTTAGTGCGTATAACAATATGGGTAGAAATCTATTTACATAATAATTTTATAACATCCTTGCCGAATGAAAATATACTATCCTATAACTCAAAAAGCCTGTCATTGCAGCATATAAAACTGTTGTTTTTGTGTTCAGTCTGCCCAATGTGCATAACGAAATATACTCGTAAAATTTTATTTTTTTGGTCTATGCCTTTGTTAAAATAAAATACCAAAAACTTATTATAATACTACAGCCACTACAATAACATTTGAACAGTCCATGTCATCCATAGATAACTAAAATGCTCTAACCCGCAACCAATTGGCAGCGTGCCCAGAATGCTAGCAGCATTGCCACGTGGAATCGCAATGCTGATTCGTAACATTACATTTTACAGGCGTTATGCTCAGAAGTATGCTCGTTCAATGTTCCTACGCTCTGCACTTAACTTCCTTGTTAACACTCACGGGTAGTAAAAAGGAGATATATCACGCTTTAGAAGTAAGTTGAAGTAGAAGTAGTTGTGTTAGAATTATACATTGACCGTCTCGTTATTTAAGAGCTTTATTAAACTTCTTGAGGTGTCACATAACGCCTTTTAATAAAACACATTATTTTTATTTTTAATTGACCAATCTTCCCTAGACTATTTCTTAAATTTCATTTTATATTAGAGAAGGCTGAGTAAACAAAAAATACTTAACCATTATTTGTTTATTAAGTGAAGGCGTATAAACCTTTTGAATTTTCGATCAGTCTACTTATCAATATGTAATTATTATGTTCATGAAAATATACCATCAAAAGATGTTGTAAATAAATAATCGAGCTAAAAGTAAGATTACTAGCTTATCTCATTTTTCAGATTGTATTAAATATATTATTTTAAAACATTTAAAAAAACGGGTTTTATTAGATTTAATATATTTGATGTCATTGCCAGATCAGTCGCATATATCTTAGCTTCAGTAATGAATTTTATAATTCGAAAATTGAAAAAAATAATCGAAATGGAGTGACTAAACTCTCTAAGGTTTTCATCAGGATTGATGAAACAACTGATCAACATTTGAATCAAAATTAAGTGGACAGTGAGAACCATAAAAAAAGTTGCGCATGTTGAATATTTTGTGATCAGTTTAATATTATTATTTGTTTAATTATAAATAAATAATTCCATGGCATTTCTGTTGATGGAACACAAGCCTACTTCCCATGGTCATAGTTTATCTTGCTGGCCACGATTTGCGTATAAGCTCAATCCCGGGTACTCTCTGACCCGTCTAATTGGTATCCAACGCATCCCAACAAATTTTGTCTTTATAATATAACCGAGATGAACTGCTAAATATGTCATATATGGAGTTTCAGATATCATCATTAGAAATGATCATTTACAAAAAATCTACTATAATACCCATACAAGTTATTGTTGCAGAGGACGCTCCTTTACCGTGGGCATAAGGCGTAGTCGATCTTCGGTGGGAGCATAAATGTAAACTAAGTGCGTGTACTGCTCAAGAACTTTAAGGAAAACGCATATTCTCATCTCAAGGACTGACAATGCATACAAAAATTGATAATGTAAACTTTTTGATATTAATCCTTCGTGAGAGGACTTGGTAAGACCTTTGTGGTTTTATTACTAATAAAGTTTCTTTTTTTACACAAGGTCTTCAGGTCCCAAACTAGGCAGAGCCTGTACTATGGTAACCTGATGACTGATATACATACTTATATACATATACACACCCAGACACAGGTCAAACAGACATGTTCATGCACACAAATGTTTGACCTGTCCGGGAATCGAACCCGGGACCAGCGGCTAAGAAGGCAGAGTGCTACCAACTGTGCCAACCGGCCAGTCAAAAAATAAAAAGTCTCGTAATTTTAATTCCGCTATACCTATACGCATCATAATACCCCAAAACGCATGTACATAATTCGTTTAGCAAAATCCCTAATTGATTTGCGTACATGATCGACGCGACAAGATGATCTGAGACGATGACTACATAATGGAGTTCTTACAATTATCACAAAGATGTTGAATGTACATTGTATATTTATGCATTTCAATAGAAAAAATTAAGAAAAAAGTTTGCAGTAAAGTCTATTTTATGTAATCACATTTTATAATGTCTGACAGCATGAAAATAATTCAGGCTCTGTATACAATGTTATGTCATGTCTGATGTTTCCGCTTCCCGAATTATGTTCAGTTTCGCGAGCCGGAACTCTGATCGATTTGCGTACAGACACAGTTGGGACATTGCCAAGTATTATTGCATCGGGTTCGAGTATCACGTGCTGCTCCGATTCCAACTGTGCTTTTTAAAAACTAGCAAAGTTTAAAACGCCTAGTTGAAATAACGCAATTGGAGTTAAAGAAACAATTATTGTTAAAAATTGGTAGCTTTGAAACGTGGAATTGGCTCTGAAACCCTGCTCACATCAGCTGCCGAAATAACAAACCATCAAACAAACGTCTTGCATCGCAAGACGTTGCACGTTGCACGACTATGTAAAAGTAGCAACATAATGGTACTCGCAGGTGACTTTTAGTTCTATTCTTAATATTTTAGAATTGAGAAGATACATGAATTTATTGTATTTAATGTATTATTTATCATCGATCGACGGTCGCCGTGGCGCCGTGGTCAGTGACATTGACTTCTGTGTCGTCGGGACCCTCGGTTCGAATCCCGGCTGGGGCAAATATTTGTACGATGAATCCTAGTGCGGGGTCTGAGTGTGTGAGTGCGAATTTATCACTATTTTGATCCTAATATAATAATAGACTAAGCAGTTGTATTAAAAAACTCTTAAATGGGAAGATCGTGTAGTTTTCTTGCAGTTTTAAACTTACACCGGGCCAGGAGCTCATAGTCAAAAAAATGGTAGTCTAATTCAATTTGAGTTCATTTACTTAGATAACATCTTTAGATCATCACAAATTACTATTATTAAAAAATAAATGCAACGAAGTTGTAAATAAATAAATTTATCGTTCGTTTACGTAAAAATCCTATACTACTATTCTTATGACTGTGTGGCGAGCAATAAATATTTGTGTCTACATTGCTTACTTAAAAGCTATAAAACCAAAATAACATAGTGAAAGCCCAATCACAGGGAGACACAACATGCTATTTTTCAATAACATTTAAGTGGTGGAAATGAAAGGAATGTGTTGCCAAAAAGTAATTTTCTATATTCTATTAATCCTCAATTGATTCAAATTTCGAATCCAGAAAATGTCAACATTTTCTATCTCGTCTTGTCTTTACGAAGCATGTTTCAAGATCCACCCGATGTCCAAGTGCTCTTGTGTTTTCATTGTCATTCGGCTACCCTTCTTGAAATTTTGTATTACGAGCGTGGAGCGTGGTTTGAAGACTTTTACTAGTTGATTATAGGACAAGAGGAAAATGAAATGGGCTGTAAAATTTGATAGCTATTAGCAATTAGTAGATCAATAAATGAGATGTTCATAAAATATAATTTTAATGTTCAGTTTGTCTAGATTGTATTAGCTAAGAGGATTGTTAAAGGAGGATGGCAGAACCAGCCTTGCTCCCGAAAAACGAAATGACAACCCGTTCATGTATTCTTTATATATGAAAATGTAGATTATATTTTTGTGGATTCCGTGAATAATTTGCATTATTTATAAAGTTGGGAATCAGAAGTACTTTTATTTTATTTATTTATGTGGTGTTTGTAGTTTTCGAACGCACCCTATACTTCTCATTATGTTTGTTGCGTTCGAATACTTACGCTCTGAAATTAATTGTTATTGTTACTCTATGTGATATGTTATTGCTTTCTCTGTCTACGACGCTATAGATGGATAGCGATCCTTTGAATGGTTCGCTTATGGACGTGTAGTTAGCATACTGATACAGATGATTTTCCATGATAACTTTTTACTCCCAACTTCTAGGAAAATTATTGAATATACAATATACAATGTATTTATTGCTCTATCGATACGTATAAGTTTCATTCATGAACGCGGTTTCTTTCTTCTAGGCTGCAAATGTATGGGAGTCTGCCATCCTCCTTTACTGACAGTTTTATGCGCTCTTGTTGGAATATTGTGTAGTTTACGTATATACGAGTATGGTTTGACCCGTGTGTGTGTTTCTATATCATTTATTCAAATGTGATTCACGTGTGTTTAAAAATGCCGTAGACGCGGAAAGTTCGGTAAAATATAAGAATATAAGTAATCTCATCTTAAAAGTGTTAGCCCATATTTGAGAGTAGTAGGAATCAAGTGGAAATGCCGTTAAATGTAACTATTTTTATGCATATACTTGTAATATAAACAAATGTAATAAGTATATGCATACATTTTACCCTATCTAATAACGATATCAGGTATGTAAGTTTAACTTACTCAAGGTATGGTACGAAAAAAATGGAAGATACTCTATTTTGTTACACATAATTATTGTTATTATAATACATATTTTCATTTAGTTCTTTTCGTTAGTTCTTTACTTTCGTTTCATTATTGAATAACAATTTCCATCACTAACTAAAAACGAATCGTTTCTAAATGTAAAAACTTATACTTTAAAAAAAAACATCACATACTTAATTCCATACCTAGTATATAGTTTGCCTTCTGAAATCAAATACAAAATGACACCAAAACATCTGAAAAAAAACTTTTTAAAAACATATTACCTTTATTAATGAAGGCATAATTCGAAGCATCCTATGTTTATAAAGGTCGCCCACACTATGACATAATATCATGCATTTAGTTCATGGGCATTGTTGTTGTTGCTACGCTAGAGTATATGAGAGAATGCATATAACCAACACATCATCATGTCAGCCGTAGTCCATTGCAGAAGGCGCTGCTGCCCACCTTCTGGTACGTGATCGAATCCCTTAGCCGACTTTTACGGCACCCACGAGAAGAGATGGGGGGAGGGGGGGGTATAATTCTAAGCCGTATCGTGTCTGTACATGCATAGCCGTAAACGATTTATTAGCTGTCGCTAATCAAGTCATAGTAACTTGATTTTATTTGTGTGCACTCAACGACTAAAACAAAATTTCGATTTGTGCGTTGCATTTTTTCACTGTTTATAACCGCACCGCGGTTACCAATCGGTTCCGGAGGGCGGTGCACACTGCATCCTAGCCTTGAATAATTTAATCTCGCTAAATTAAGACTGAAGGTATTATTTAGATATTTATGGATTTCCGCAAAGCAACGTCTGTATATATATAACCCTTAATTATTTGCACTGATTATTTTACATTTGTTTTATTATGCTCGTAGATTTATTATAGAAACTAATGTGGTTTACAGAAATTGTTTTAATACATGAACCGCATTTATTTAAAACTACAGTTGGTACTTATTTATGTGAAAGTTGTTATTCCATAAGACGCATTGCTTTTATGGTATAAAAATTCAGCAAATAACATTTAACAACCTACTTATTCTCGTAAAACGTGACGAAAACAATGTACTTAGCAATACGGCAACCATCGCTATTCGTAACTGTAGCACATTCTCAAAACAATCAGTCCCAAAAACACTTAACATTGTTTTCTTTGACGCGAACTTTGGCGCAAACTGTTAATGTAGGGGGCGACACAGTAGCACAATCACGGTCGCTGGCAGATCGCCAGGACACCACGTAGATGAGGACGTAATACAGCTTGGCAGGAATTACGAGTACTACGCGAATCGGTATAGAGCCTTATTTCATACGTGTCAAGTGTGCATAAATAGACACCGACAAAGAAGACTCTTCCAGTAGTAAAATATATTTTTTGCCATTCTGTCATGTCAATTATCTTCTTTTTTACGAATGAAGGAAAATATGAGCGATCTAAAGATAAATCTTACAGATGTGTTTCGAATGGATCATTTATATAATTTTATAGTAGGTACATACCTACTTATTAAAACGTCACACCTATTTCCGAAGGGGTAGACAGAACCCATACCCATTTTCCCTTTATAAGCTTACGTTTGACCGATGTCTCACCTGATGTTAAGTGATGACGTGGTGTAAGGTGCAGCACGCAAACGTAAAATGTAACTATTCACTCGTGACCTGAAGACTCCGGGGTTGTACCTATCGGGAAACACAGATAAAAAAAATAACTATAACATTGTAGTAGAATTACTTTGGTTGTAAAGCTTCCCACGAGATTCGATACTGTTAAATAGATGTATTTTGAAAAAAGAAGAATAATATAAATGGTTAGAACGGTTTGCCGCTATTATTCTGTCTGCCTAAATGCGTAAATCTGACAACTAAAGGTGCGTGATAATTAGTAGCATCTATTTTACTCTTAAAATGGCTATTTAATATAAGTATTAAGAATATGTGTAAATCTATAGTAACATTACTAGTGGCGTATAAAGTCCACTAGCCAACCTCACCATATCCTTATTGTCATTAGCCCGCTGATATTGAACATAAAACTTTACCCTAAAGCTCATTAAACCTACTAATATCAGATATTACCCGCGCAATGTGTACTCGGGTCTAGCATAAAATTTACATAACAACCCTTAGGATCTGCTCCCTGGTTCATAACAATCTATAACTCACCGATACGATTCTCTTCGATATATTTCAAACATTTAATGTTTACTGCAAAATAGCGGTCAAATGCTAGATCTAAAAACTATAAGAAAACAAAAAAAATGAACTTATTTTATGTTATTTAAAATTGTAGTGTAGGTTTAATCATCATCAGCATAATAATGGTTATTCAATTAAATTATGCCAAGGGGACCATGAGTTCTTGGTTACTATATACTTTTATTACCTCTTTTTTAAAATACGTTTTTGGAAAGATTTTCTTATTTAAGTTTGGGTTTATGGACGAACGTAAACCACTGTACGAATCAGGCAGACATTTGGCAAACATGTTATTCAGTTCGACCGCAGATAATCATTAGATAATCATTACGTTGGCATTATTTGGAGTAGGAAATTTTACCTGTATTTAGAAAATTAAACCTGTAATTCAACATGTCTGAAGATGCCTCGTTCAGAGTCGAAACACGTGTCGAAGAGGTTTAGGTTGAGGAACATTAAATGTGTATAATTATGCTGTATACGTGGCAGTGGGCAGGGCACATATCTCGGAAAACTGATGAGCATGGGGATAGAAAGTTTCTCGAGTGGTGACCACGTATAGGCAAGCGCAGCGTAGGACGACTACTGAAAAGCTGGATAGACGACCTGATCAAGATCGCAGGAAGGGGCTCGATGCTAGCTACTTCCAATCGGTCCGGGTAGATATCAATGGGGGGAGGGGGGTTAGGTCCAGATGAGGTTGTCTTATGGCTTATGGCTGACATGATTTCGGTGATTCTGCATTTAATATCATATTGATATTTGTTGTAACGTAATTCCTTAACCTAAAATAAATTAAAATTTAAGTTTTTTTTTTTTGTGAGAAGCATTACATAAAGAAAGACAGATATGAAATAGAGTTTCTTATCAATGTTTAGTCTGACGCTTATCTTGTAAACCTTTATATACGCAATCGTATTTGGATTGTTTAACCCAGATATAAATATCACTTGCGTACCCCGGTCAAGACAGGGAAAATTGAATCACCTATTTCAGCAATATGTGATATATAAACCCACACACACACGTGTCCTATTTTTAGTGAAAATGATCTCTTCATATTTCTACAGTACTCACACCAGAATATACATATTCATATTAGTTATTTTACAAAATATAAGTATACGTATATATATTTATTCTCTGTATTCCTTTCCCTGTAGATCTGAGTGGCCATTATCGCCATGAAAATTCCCCCGAGAATTGGTGAATGATGAATGACATAGGAATAAGAATCTCATTCATTCCCTGTGCCAGTTAGAAACGACTAGATATCGTAAGATACGTATACGAAATAAAATATTAAGAGGGTTGAGCAGCCCATGAGGCTCGGAGGATTTGTTGGAACGCTACAAAGAGCGTTCCTTTTTCATAATTGAATAACGGCAGATAAGATTTTATTTTTTATCTGTATTGGTGTTACGTGTAAACAACGTGGGACTATCCTTCTAAATAAATAAAATAACATTAATCGCAGGAAATTAACATGGCGGGAACGTTAAATTTATTTAAAACACATAGTTTAATACTGCACAATACCGATTTTTTCTGTTTCTTCGTAAAGCATAGTTCAACATTTATTTAAAAATAACAAGTAATGGTTTTGATAATTGGCCTGAAATATCTACTTATACTACTATATCTATATATTTACTATATCTATATATCTACTACTTATTTGAAATATTTTTCAAATATGTTCACGGAGGATGGCGTTATACAGAAACAACCTAATAACCCGTGGAAATTTTTTGACATAAAAATGAAATAATGATATTATAATAATATAATATGGGACAGCATTCACGCAAGGTCTTCAGGTCCCAAACTAGGCAGAGCCTGTACAATGGTAACCTGATGACTGATATATACGTATATACATATACACACCCAGATACAGGTCAAACAGACATGTTCATACACACAAATGTTTGACCTGTTCGGGTATCGAACCCGGGACCAGCGGCTCAGAAGGCAGAGTGCTACCAACTGCGCCAACCGACCAGTCAAGTCGGTAAATATATACTTATTTTATTTATCATCAACATGCTCACAATATTTTGATAATAGTTACTTTTGCACTATTATGGTGCCGATTTCAACAAGTTATTTCATACTTTTGAGTGTTGAAGTCGGTTCCATTTTGTGGTAATTTTTTTAGGTTTTCAATACACCTATTCATTTAAAAGAAACATCTAACATAATTTGCATAATTTTATATTTAAAGAAATACTCCAGCATCGAAAGCTTTTACTGCTGAAACTCAGTTATGTAGCACTAATAAAGCTGCGTTTGTAGATAAAATATACAAATACATGTTACACAAATCGTCTTCCATTTCTTTTAATTTCATTATGTTGGGGTACCAACAGATTATATTTTTTTTTTTTTTTTTTTACTATAATTCCAGATAGTAATAATACATGGTAAAATTCCCTACGGGCCCAAACTAGGCATAGCCTGTATCTTGGTGACCCAAGTAAGAAATAACGGTACAAGATTAAGTCGCAAAATATAGCAACTAAACGAGTTAATTTTCTCATTCGTGATACAACTAGGCAAATAAAGCAGAATTAAAACTTCCACATACAACTTCATAGTACACCACCTCAGCTTAAACATTAGAATAAAAAAGAATGATGGAAAATTCAACTATATAGTATTATATTATAATTATATAGGCCGTGGTGGTACCGGCCTAGAATTGTACTCTCCCATCTGGGGGGAGTAAGAGGGGGTGCCGTAAGAGTCGGCTAAGGTATCACGTACCAGGACGTGGGCAGCAGCGCATTCTGTGAATTGAAAATCATACTGCGCTCGCCAACCCGCCTGCCAAGCGTGGCGAGTATTGGCAAATCCCCCCTATATGGGGGAGGAATATGTCCAGCAGTGAACGCACATGGCTGAAAGAGATAGTATAATAATATATAAATGTTGAAAGAGTATAATGTTGGATGTTTGTTTCCAATTCACGCCAGGACACGGATTTTAATGAAATTTGGTACAGATCACAGTCTAGAATAGCTCATAAGAAGCTACTTTGTATCCGGGGAAAAATGCGGTGAGAAGACAACCGTATTCCACGCGGGTTAAATCGTGGGACGCAGCTGGTATTTATATATTTTTGTATGAATGCACTAAAATATGAAATAAAACTCCTAAATAAACCGTTTACACGTCTAGGCATATTTAGGCGTGGGAGTCATTCATTAAAATCAACGAGTTGTAGAAATGTTTTAAAGAAGCCGGTGCCGAGTTATCCACAGCTTGCGGCCATTCTAACTTCATAGCAAACTGGGTTAACAAGCGTGGTGTTTCTAACTTCCACTAATTAGGAGCATGCATCTGGTAACCATGTTCTCCTAGTAGCGTAGTACAGCAGCCGAAGGTTAAATTTGATTATTATTAATAATAATATTGGGCCCAAAGGGTTATTACTAATTAGTGTAAGTTACTTACTAATTGAATACTCTTCAATAAGGTATTTAGAACTTCACAAATTAGCTTAGTATATTTTGAGATTGTATTCTGAGTAACTACATTAAATTTTCTTTCGAAACTTGTAATAATAAGTAGCCTGTAGTTCATGTTTGAAGTTCATGTAAAAAATAAGTATTTGATATTTATTTTTTACTAAATGACCTTAATTGACGATAAGGTGGCAAACTTAAGTAACTTAAGTAACCAACATTAAAATGAAAACACTCAGTTTCTGTTATTTAGAAAAGTTTATATGTTGCTTTGTACAAGCCCTCGTTAAAAGTGTTGGAAACTCATTAATTCACTTTGTTAGCTTTAATTGGATCTCTTGAAAATTGGTTTTAAATAATTTAGAAGAAGCTTAGTGTGACGATTCGCAATCGTTACAGCCACATTTTATGAAGTTTTTAATAGTTAGATCTTTTCTGATTCGGATTTATTATTATAATAAACGGAAAACACTCGTGTGGATATATCGTTAATTTTAACAATAATTCTGTCAAATCTAATGCAACTGTATTAGATTTGACAGAATTATTCTGTCGATTCCCGCTTATAGGCTGTTACTTATCATTTTTAATGGTACAATATACGTTCCCTTACTAGGTTAATTCCTTACTAGGTAATACACTGAGTTCCACATGCAGCACAAATACCAAAATAGCTTAAAAAACTTAAATAAAAACACTTTTTTGTAGAATCATGGACTAAATAATAGGAACGCTAATCCTAAAGAACCTGTTAAGGATGGCACAGAATTGTCATCAGTCCTTATGTGGTAGGTGTGCAAAGTTTCAAATTAATACGACTTTTATAAGGAGGTGAAAATCACGTAAGGATTACGTTACATAATAATATATACCTACAGGCGAAGCTAATAGAAGCTTGTTAATAATTTTTAAAAAAAAGTGACAATTAATTATTCTATTGAGGCATCCATGACGCACTTGTGAATGTTAATATTTCAGAAACTATCGCCGCGTACAGAATCAATTATTTTATAACTATTAGCACATTCCAAATTTTAAAAAAACACTACCGAATAGAAGCTGCAAGAAACTCAGGGACTATTCTTTTTTCAAATGAGTTTTACACACACATGTTAAAAATTTTAAGGAAGCGGAGGTATAAGACTTATAAGACTAAGAGAGAGAAAAAAAGAGACATAATAAAAAACAAGTTCAATATAGTATGTGTATAAATTAAGCTTCCAAAGAATTTTTCGTTATCAAATTGCAATACATATAAGATATGTTGTACGGTACTGACCCTTACACTGAAGTTTTTATCATTTAAATTAGTTTGTCAACTATTGTGAAAATAATGCATAAACATTTGCACGCTGAGGCCGCCGCATTGCACGATTATAGCTCTCACTAGTTTGCCAGCTTAAACTAGTCTATATTTAATTTTTTTTGTATATTTTTTTATTAACATTCACACAAGGTCTTCAGGTTCCAAACTAGGCAGGGCCTGTACCACGGTAACCTGATGACTGATATATAAATACTTATATACATATACACACATCCAGACACAGGTCTAACAGACATGTTCATACACACAAATATTTGACCTGTCCGGGAATCGAACCCGGGACCAACGGCTCAGAAGGCAGAGTGCTACCAACTGCGCCAACCGGCCAGTCGAATTAAAATGCAGATTTAGATAACTATTATTCCCCTGATTGTTTTTTCTTTTGCCTAATAACTCTTAATTTGGCGGCAGAGATCTCAGGTACAGTGATAATCCAGCTCGTTCTACTTTACAAATAAAAGACATTGCAAATATATTGCTTCCACTTGTGCGTTCACAGTTTAAACTGTTGTTTGCACCAAGTTTTTAAATTATCGTTTTAAAAGTCATCCAACTGTTCTACAATCAAGTGATATTATAAAACTTTATCACTCTGCAGACAATTTACTTTGTCTGTGTCCTAGTATTTTAAAAGTATCTGAGAGAATGAAATTGTTTTTGGTGCTGCTTAAGTTTAAAAGATTTGATCTAAACCATTATACAAAACAGAATACTCTTCGATCTGATTCTATTCGAATACAGAATCATATTTTTAGACTTATTCTTTCTTTTGGTGTAAGACACAGTTCAAACGCATATGTCGTTACCGCGAGATTTTTTGATAATAGAACAAAATGGTCTCTGGATAATATTTTTTCACTAATATAGCCAATGAAATCAAATTTAGATCAATCAGAATTAAACGTCATGAACTGTTATCATAAGTATTTTTTTAAGACTTTCAACAAGTTTGATGGCCTTGCGATTCGTAAGTCGTAAGTACTTGAATCTTTTTGATTGTGACGCATTTAACTTATTTTATAACGTTTTCGGTTTCCGCATGAATGTATCCAGCAATGACAAAGAAAAACCCTGAGCGTGGCGAATGTTTCAAAACACGAATGCTAAAAAACTTTATCCATGAGTAAAGCACAACAGTTTTTACCACACTCTGACGAGGAATGCCAGGTGTGCGGTGGGAAGGAACCTTTCACAGGATTATTTGACACTTTTCATAGGCTTCTTTCAAGTGTACTCTTCTCTGATTGGTCGGCGAGTGGACATTTCCTTCAGTCAGGCGCCTTCTCGAAGTTGTACTTTATTACTCATTTTTAGAAATTGATGAGTAAAAAAACTAGCAATTGAGAGCTAGTATGGCCAAAATAACTATTCGTCTATTTTTTTCTGCTGACGTTATTTTATATAATAAGTTGAATACAATTTAAATTCTCTTTACAACGTCAACTGCTGGTTGCCAGGTGGAAGCAATCTGATAAAACCAGGACGCTCCGTCAAGAGACGGACCATTTATCTCGGCCATTGTTTGCGAATTGGTAGCGTTTGGAGAAAGCTTTATGTTCCGCAATCTCGACCCACTTATTCCTGCTGCTTGCTACAGCTCTATAATAAACAAACTAATCCTTATTACATTGTTTGTGTGATGAGAATATTGTGGGCGTTTTTCACAGTTGTATTCCAAAATTTCATTTGGTATCCTAGGGGATGCCAAAGTTAAAAATGTGTAGTTTTAGAGGTTGTGTTTATGAAATAACCACATTAGGCTCATGATACAGAGCCAATAAAATGTATCTTGTATAAGCCGAACAGCACTGAAGTGCACTCGGTTCCTTTATAGTCACTAGTAAAATAGATATAACGTTTCTAAGCAAATGAGATCATTATCATCATCATCATCTCAGCCATAGGACGTCCACTGCTGGACGTAGTATGTCCCCATTTATTTCCTCAAGGATTGGTTGGAAGCGGGCCGCATACAGCCCTTGTCTGCGATCTTTGTCAGGTTGTAGTCTACCTAGTCGGTGGCCGTCCTATGACGCGCTTGCCAGTCCGTGGTTTCCATTCGAGAACCTTTCGACCCCAAACGGCCATCAGTTCTTCGAGCTATATGCCCTGCCACTTTAACTTACTAATCCGCTGGGCTATATCGGTGACTATCGTTCTTCTATGGGTCTCCTCCTTTCTGATTCGATCGCGTATGTAGAGAAACCCCGAGCATAGCTCCCCCCCATAGCTGAAGTGCGGCGCTGAGCCTTCTCAAAAGTCCCAAGTCTTTTTTTATACTGAATAGTTTTGGCGTTTGACCACTATCTCACTTGATGGTCAGTGACGATGTGGTCGAAGATGTTAACATGCTAGATCTAGAATGTTCACTGGCTCTCAAGGATGGCTGCTTGAACACACTATGTGTTTGGTGACAGTTTTTCAGACTTGAGGGTGGTAGCTAATCAGGCGGGTATTCGAAAGTACCCTACCACCATGCTGGGATTTTGATAACGGTGTTACCCTCACCGGAAGCTCAAGCTGTTGTTGGGGATCGAACCAGTGTCCGTCAGTTTGACAGGCGACGCTCCCTCCGCTGAGCTATCATCCCTTTAAAAGACCACGTTTCAGTTCCGTAAGTCACCACTAGTAATACACACTGTTCGCAAATGAGAACAAATCAATGATATTATATGTTTATATGAGGTAGATGTCGCACAAGCGCGCGGAAACTGAGGCGGCAAAATTAAGTCAATTGTAGTAATTTTCTTTGCGACGCGTATTTCAAGCGCAAGTCCAAACATATAGCTATCCTTTTCTATATTATTTGTACCGTATTATCTGTCGCAGTAAGCATGTTTATGTCGTAAAGGAACAAAATCTGAGCACCGCGCAGTATGAATATATGTCATCTTTAGTAAAACATCATTGATACAAATAGGTAAGTAAGTACTTATATTATGTTAGCTGACCCGGCCACATGTTGCTGTTGGCTGTCATAATAGTTAAGAAAATTACGTGAAATTTTTTACCAAAAAAAATAATGGAACAAAAGAAAAGAAATAAACAGATTATTCACATATCATACAGTACCAAATATCATTACGCTAAGTACCAGCTTCCAGCTCTGCTTGTAACATGATAGCTTGCATCAAATGTTTTGTATTGCGTCATATAAACAATTGAATATCACACACATTCCACACACGAACACTCCAAATACTAGATAAATGACAGTTTGTACACGCTCAATCATAGTTTTAATATGCTGCTATATTATTACACTACCATTGCGATAATAATTCGTGCTCTGAGCTTGTAATTTTCGTAACGTCAAAGTATAAGCAATTTGTAATGCACCTTTTTCACGTATCCACAACACACATCCGATGTCACTTAATATGTTCTAGACAAATGACAGTACTGAGTTAAAATATGTTATGCTGTGATAGCACTCAGCTACGGTTGCTACAGTAATCCGGCCTCTGATCTCTGATTGTTAGAAGATAAAGTCGGTTAGCCTGCATACCTGGGCCAACAATCAGCTCGACGCCCTGTGGGACGCCCCAGGTATCACTGGTCAGACGAGGTGGAGAGGATTCTGAATAAACTGCCCTTCTTCTCTCGGCCATGTGCATCCACTGCTGGTCATATGCCTCCCCCATATAGGGGGAATTTGCCAATACTCGCCACGCTTGGCAGGCGGGTTGGCGAGCACAGTATGATTTCCAATCCTCAGAAGGCGCTGCTGTCCACCTTCTGGTATGTGATCCCTTAGCTGACTCTTACGGCACCCGCGGGAAGAAATGGGGAAGTATTATTCTAGGCCGGTACCACCACGGCCAGAACTGCCCGTAACTGACTGGAAACAGACCGCGCTACAGAGGGCTCAGTGCCGTACTTTGCTGTTGGATGGCAAGATCCACCTTGAGGTCACCCCACATCGTAGTAAGTAAGTAAATAAAATAATGGCAAATCGATCTTGTGGAAACAATTAAAATATTTTGGCTTTCACAAATCTATTTTTGGAAATGCTTGGAGCAATCTTATTACTGAGATCCAAAGATTTCTATCTCGAACAAAGGATATTTCCTCTTTATGGTCTATTAAATATTTTCAAGGCGATAAACGAGAATTATGGAGACATCGGAGATCCTTATAAACTTATTTTTTGGGTCAGGGGTTAATGTTCGTTATAAAACTCCCAAAAATAATAAAGGAAAATGGTACCTTGTATATCTGTGTTTACTTCACTTTTGTGTAAACCTGTGAAATAGGATGCCCGGTTTGCCCTTTATTTAAAGTGTACTAAAAATGGAACTTTATCTCTAGTTTAAGAGTGTACGGAAAGAGATCAATTTTCACCAACTTCTTTCAAACACGGTTCTCAATTCAGTTGTTTTTTTACATAAGTATTGTATATGTTATTTTAACAATACATTGTAATTTATGGTCATTAAATAACTCATTATCAGGACGTAAATAAATAATGTATGACTCAATCTTCATCTCGTATGTTTTATTTGATATATTATTACTTACTAGCAGCGTCCCGCGGGTTTTCTTGCCAGGGCTATGATTTTTCAGGATACTTCCATAAACATCGGTTTATCTCATAGGAACCATTTAGTTTTTGAAATTAAGTTATTAAAAATGTTGTATGACGATATATTGAAGAAGTCGGTCGATCCAGGGTCTAAAATCGAGGAGCGGAAGACAAAAAACTAGTCCTCTTTCTCGTCGACATCCTAGGGCTAAGATGACGAAAATGATAGTCAACTTGCTTTATGGGACTTCTCAGGATCAAGTCATAACTTAACATCAGGAGAGACAATAGTCAGACGCAAGCTTACAATGCATGACAAAAAACTCATTTTGCATTTATGATATTACTAGCTACGCCCCGCTGTTTCACTACCATGGAATACTGTCATTCCTCTACCTCAATAACCAAGCGAACTATACTTTTCTGGAATAAAAATTTAGCCTTTGTGTTATTCCAGGGTATAAGCTATCGTCATTCCGAATTTCATTGAAATTGGTAAAGCCGTTTAAGCGTGAAGGAGTACTACACTTACACACATATAAATTTTCGCCTTCATAATATTAATGGGATTAGTTTGATAAGGTTAAAAAACGTAAAAGCAATATTCCCCACACATGTATACTGCGATTTTTTTGTAAACAACCTAAAAATTTGATCTTTTTCATAAAACGTTAATATAAGGTTCTAAAACTGTATTATTTACCAAATAACGAAGGCGAAAAACGTCGATGACAGTTAGAAAGGCCGGCAGATTGTAATAAAAGGTTTCAATAAAGGAATTGACGAAAATATGACTCCTTGCCAGAAATCCACTTATTACCACTTTATTGAATTTCCTGGCATTTCACCTCGCAGCGAAAATGCCAACAGAAAATCTTTTCCTTTTATTGTAACGTTATTATCCGTCTTAAATAAGGTTTTCGGGTACTGGTTTATTGCTCTGCACTAAAGAAAAATTTATTGGTTCAAAACAGCTCAAATTAATAAAGTAAAAGTATATATTGAAGAGATGATAGCTCAGCTCAGCGGTGGGAGCGTCGGCGGTAAACCTGATGGACGCTGGTTTGATCCCTACCAACGGCTTGATCTTCTGGTGAAGGTCACACAAGAACACATTTATCAAACTCCTAGCATGATGGTATATACGGATACTTTCGAGTACCCGCGTGGCTACCTACCAAGTACTAAACACATAGTGTGTTCAGGCAAAAACCTTTGAGAGCCAGTAAACATTCTAAGTCTAGGTCACACATCGTCACTGACCATCAAGTGAGATAATGGTCCAACGCTAAAAAAATTCACAATATGGAACCGACTTGTATATTTTTTACCGTATACACAACGGGGAGTGTTCTGAAGAACTCTTCAACCTCATTTTGTTATCCAGGGTTAATCACCTTTCATAAGCCTTGAAAGCCATCCAGCCAGCAATTTTACACACAGTATAATTGCAGATATAGTGCGTTTCAACCAATGGTTTTGTCATATTATATCTGTAAAATGTAAAACGACCTTCCTGCTTCGGTGTTTCGGGGTAGCTACTATATGGGATTCTTCGAAAAGAGACTTAGAGTCTGAAAAGGGTTAGTATGTATCGTAGTAGTCTCGTCTCGTCGTAGTAGGCAGCAGTAAAATCGTTAAAATCGGCGGTGCATCTGTTTGTTTCACACCTATTGCATAACAAAACCTATTCTGAATATTTTCCAAAATACATGGGGACCGGTCTTAGAGCTGTTTTTCAGACACACTCAGACCCCCGCACTAGGATTTCATATGTCGAGACATGGACACACACAATCATAACACAAACAACCAACACCCGGGACAAACATATACACGCATCGCACAAATTTTTGCCCCCGCTGGGATTCGAATCCAGGGTCCTGGAGACACCGAAGTCATGACACTGACACTGACCACTGTGCCACGGCAACCGTCATACCAGCATTCCTTTTTATAGGCGGCATGCTGTACTACGGTTCTGGATATCTGACTTGAAATCCATTGGCTCCATTTGCGTTTTCCATAAATTATCGTCCATTTTGTAAGTAACGATTCATTTTCTCCAGCCCAGATTCCGAGCAGACAGAGTCGCCTTTCAGTGACGTGAAGCCCCTGTATTTGATAGGACCAATCAGATTTTTTATTTATTGTGCTGGTGCAGGTGTTTTTGTCGTATTTTAATATTTGTACTCTATTTTGTTGTAATACATACAATAAAAAAGTAAATGGAGTTCCTATTGCACAGGTGTAATTTACAGGTATATTTACTTATCGTTTGCTAACAGCAGGCACAAGTAACAGATAAAATACAAACTATCAAAAATTGTAGCGATATTCGTAGATAGTTATTCTGATATTCTTATACTATGGCATTATGACCGTAAGTATAGCATGGATATCTTTATTTATTCATCATCATCATCATCATCATCTCAGCCATAGGACGTCCACTGCTGGACAAAGGCCTCCCCCATCGATTTCCACAAGGACCGGTTGGAAGCGGCCCGCATCCAGCCCTTGCCTGCGATCTTAGTCAGGTCGTCTGTCCACCTAGTCGGTGGCCGTCCTATGCTGCGCTTGCCAGTCCGTGGTCTCCATTCGAGAACCTTTCGGCCCCAACGGCCATCGGTTCTTCGAACTATATGCCCTGCCCACTGCCACTTCAACTTGCTAATCCGCTGGGCTATGTCGGTGACTTTCGTTCTTCTGCGGATCTCCTCATTTCTGATTCGATCACGTAGAGAAACCCCGAGCATAGCCCTCTCCATAGCTCGTTGTGCGACTCTGAGCCTGTTCAGAAGGCCTATAGTCAGAGACCACGTTTCAGTTCCGTAAGTCATCACTGGTAACACACATTGTTCGAAGACCCTCGTTTTCAGGCATTGCGGTATTTTGGACGAGAAGACGTCTCGGAGCTTTCCGAACGCTGCCCAGCCGAGTTGGATTCGACGATTGGCCTCTTTCTCAAAGTTGGACTTACCTAATTGGACTGTATGTCCTAGGTAGATGTAATGGTTAACAACTTTGAGAGTCGAGTTCCCAATTGATATGGGGGCGGGCGCAACATGGGCATTTGACATAATTTTCGTCTTGTCCATGTTCATTTTAAGGCCCACCCTTAGGGAAACACTGTTGAGGCCTTCGAGCATCGTGCTGAGGTCTTCCATGGATTCTGCCATGACCACAATATCGTCGGCAAACCGAAGGTGAGTGATGTACTCGCCGTTGATGTTGATGCCGAATCCTTGCCATTCCAAGAGCTTCAAGGCGTCTTCCAATGCGGCAGTGAACAGTTTCGGAGAAATAACGTCTCCCTGTCTCACGCCTCGTTGCAATGGAATCGCCCTCGAAATTTGCTCTTGTACTCGGACCGACATGGTGGCGTTATTGTACAAACACTTCAGCACTTCGATATACCGATGGTCAATACGGCACCGCTGGAGAGACTCAAGCACCGCCCACGTCTCGATCGAATCAAAGGCTTTCTCATAGTCCACAAACGCTAAACATAAGGGCAAGTTATACTCTTCGGTCTTCTGTATAACTTGCCGCAGCGTATGGATGTGGTCTATGGTGCTGTAGCCTTTTCGGAAACCGGCTTGTTCGGGAGGCTGGAAGTCATCAAGCCTACGTTCGAGACGATTCGCGATGACTCTTGAAAACAGCTTGTAAACATGGCTCAGAAGCGAAATGGGTCTGTAGTTCTTAAGCAATGTGTTGTCACCCTTCTTAAAGAACAACACCACTACGCTTCTGTTCCATGCTTCCGGCGTTGACCCTTCGAGGACAACGGAATTAAAGAGCTTCTGAAGGACTTTCAGTATCGGTGATCCACCCGCTTTCAGAAGCTCTGATGTGATTCCGTCGTCACCCGGTGCCTTGTTGTTTTTAAGCTGCTTCAGAGCCATCCTAATCTCGTATAGGCTGATGTCCGGGATGTCTTCGGTATAGTGCCGGGTCAGCTTGGCTCTTGGGTCTTTGGCCAAGCTGTCAACAGGTTTAGCAACCGAAGTGTATAGCTGTCCATAGAACCTCTCGATCTCTCCAAGCACCTCTGCTTTGGTCGACGCTATACTGCCATCATCTCTCTTCAGCTTAGTCATCTGGCTTTGCCCAATAGACCTGTCTCTTGCAAACACTTTGGAGCCTTTTCTCCGTTCGATCGTATCTTTAATACGATTTGTACTAAAGGTACGGATGTCGTGTCGCAAGGATTTCCATATTCGTCTATTGAGCTGCCTATATGACGCAGCATCATCGGATGATTGCAGTTGCAACGAGCGTCGTTCAGCCATGAGGTCGAGGGTATGGCTGGAGAGTTTTTGAGGTCTATTTGTACGGCGGGGCTTAAAGAACTTAGACCCCACTTCGTGGACAGTTTCTACAAACCTGTTGTTGGTCTCGTCCACCGACGCAAAGTTCTCAAGGCAAGCAAAGCGATTGGATAACTCAAGTTGAAAGCTCTCGGGGTTTTGGATATGGACATTTTGAGGTCGGAGCGTGGATTTCATCAAACGGGACCTCTCAAGTTTAACATTAATATTCAATGTGCCTCTTACCATGCGGTGATCACTACCGGTTTTGACCATGTTGATCACAGAGACATCATTGAATATTTGTTTCTTGGTGGTCATGATGAAATCGATCTCATTTCTTGTGGAACCGTTGGGGCTCAACCAGGTCCATTTCCTTTGAGGCGGCTTCTGAAAGAAAGAGTTCATCATAAAGAGTCCCTCTTTCTCCATGAAGTCGGCCAGCCTCTGTCCCCTAGGGTTCCGTTGTCCATAACCAAATTGCCCCACTCTCAACTCTCCATCACTTCTTTCGCCCAACTTTGCGTTAAAGTCCCCCATAACAACATTGTAATGGGTCTTGGAGGTATGTATGGCCCTACTAATGTCCTCATACATAGCCTCTACCTCCTCATCGGTTCCGAGTTTCGAGGTCGGTGCATATACCTGAATGACCTTCAACGAATATCTGCTTGATATTCTGAGTATTAGGTATGCCACCCTGCTCGAAACGCTGTCGATGGTGATGATGTTGTTAGCGAGGGACTTGCGAACGAGAAATCCGACACCACCTCTCAAATCCGTTACCGGATTTGAGAGTTATGGTGTCCTCACCCTCTCTACGGACTTCACATAACCCTAAGATATCCCAGTGTAACTTACTCATTTCTTCTTCCAGTTCGACGATCTTCTCGTCTGCCAACAAAGATCTTATATTGTGTGTTACCAGGGCCAGAGGTCGTTTTTTCAGGGAGTGGTAGCCGGGAATCTGCCGGAGATTCTTAGCACCCCCTGCTCCACCGTTACACTGGCCGCTACCGGAGCCAGCATTAGCGGAGCTGCCGGGGACTGGGGGCCTGGTCACTTTTTGTTGTATCATACTGGGGGGGGGGTTTGCCAATACTCGCCACGCTTGGCATGCGGGTTGGCGAGCGCAGTATGATTTACAATCCTCAGAAGGCGCTGCTGCCCATCCTTCTGGTACGTGATCCCTTAGTCGACTCTTACGACACCCACGGGAAGACATGGGGGAGTACTATTCTAGGCCGGTACCACCACGGCAAGCCACGGCCACGGCTTTATTTATTACCAATCAAAAATTGAAATAAAATGAAATCTAACGTAATCACTTAAAGTTTAATATGTTACAGACAAAAATTACATTACAAATAAAACATTTACTGTTAACAACACATATCTTTGGAGTGTATTCTTTTTATTTGTTTTTTATGGCTGTAATAGACTTTTTTGCTTCCGTTGTTCATTGCCCATTATGAAAAACTTGCAACAATTATATCTTCTCTCAGCCATTTGCGTTCACTGCTGGACATATGCCTCCCCCATATAGGGGGGATTTGCCAATACTCGCCACGCTTGGCATGCGGGTTGGCGAGCGCAGCATGATTTACAATCTTCAGAAGGCGCTGCTGCCCACCTTCTGGTACGCGATCCCTTAGCCGACTCTTACGGCACCCACGAGAAGAGATGGGGGAGTACTATTCTAGGCCGGTACCACCACGGCACACAATTTACTAAACACTACTAACAATTATATAAACTCGTCTAAAACTGATTATTTGGTGCACAAAATTGTCGCGGAAAAAACTGACACAGGTCCGTCGTCCATAAGCGCCAGCGCGCGACTGATCGGGCCTGCCAAGCCACCTCTCTCGCATATTTAGTAGGCATTGAAACATAGTAATTAAGAAAATCATTTTATCAAGTCACACTCTGCGAATATGTCTAGAAATATTTAATATCTATAGTTGAGAATAAAAATTAAATGTAAAATTGGTCGCCGCGATCTGGCAGCGTAAACTTACCTGAGGATGAGCATCGGATATGCTCGAAACCTAGGTCGAAACTTCGACTATAAACGTGTGTAAAGCCGGATACCACATATATACAATAAATGTTAAAAGTCCGAACCTTAGTCATACTATTGAAAAAAACATTACAAAAATGGGTTACAAAAAGTTCATTAGATCTTGTTACTGAATGCGACTTTGACTAGAATAGATCCTTAACTAATATTTATCTTTTTTTCACAATTAAATAGCACTATATTCTTTGTCTCAAATGGTTTTAAAAAACTTAAAAACGCGGCCTCTGCGGGGAGACCTCGCCTTAAGGTGCTCACAAATATGTGTACATTTTTTCAGAATATTCGTGAATTATTCGAAATATGAAATTGGAACCTTTTTAATTAAAGTATTGAATACACCCTTTGAAATACATGTCCTGACCATTTTCAAAGTCCGTCAAAGAGGCCGTATTTCATTATTCAACGAAGCCTTCGACAGAACGTGGTTGTTTTTCATTGTGTTAATTAACGTTTCCGCGTATGCTGACATTGCGAAATACATGAAATATTAATTTCATACTCAATGCCTTTTGTAGGTAATCGGAGAAAAAGTAATATAATATGAAATTTGTTAACGTAAGGACCTTTTAATGTCACGCTAGATATTCCGATATACAAACCGAAGCAATTAAAATGTATGTATGTGTGTAGATATTAAGTAATTAAGAACAGCATTGTTAAAAAATTTTCGCAATAAAGAATATTGATTAATTGATTTGAGTGAAACATACGTACTTTAGAAACCTGACGAATTCACGAGCACAATATTTAAAATATACGAAAATAGCTGGCATCGAGCACTATACCAGCACTCAGTAAAACACCTAAAAGGCAGTGACGAGGCCTGAAGATTACAATAAATTGACAGTACACATCAAAGAAGCATCATCATAATCCAAAAATTCACCCAGCAAAAATTATCTGAACAGTTCCGTTTTCTTCGGGAATGTGTTGGGGGAGTGGTACCCTACTCAACATAACATATAGTCCTTAACGATCCCAGAGTCGCCACTCAAGCGAGGGAGGGTAATTTTTTGATATTAATATGTATCACACAAAATTGTAAACGAAATTTTATATTCCTTCATTTTTGTTATTTTTCAAACATTTTACATGGGCGATGATTCAATACTTATGCACGATAAGGCTCGGTCTCACCCTGCATTATCTGTGAGACGTTATATTGAAGAATTCGGTATCCATCTCATGATCTGGCCAGCGAGGAGTCCTGACATGAACACTATCGAGCACGCACGAATTCCACCATCCTTGACACTTCCTGACTTAAAAGAGTCCCTTTAAAGAATGGGAGAATTCACCTCCACATCGCTTGAGGAACTTAGTTTTTAGTAAGTATATGCGTGATCGCATAAAAACCTTGACAAAAACCCACGGAGGCAACACAAGGTGCAATAATTTTATTTTCACGATGTTAGTCAATTTACGTTTTGTTTTCATTTGTAAATTAATAGATGATTATTTTGAATCATACTGTGATTTATTTCATGATCAAATAAATTTTCTTTCAAATACTATTTAATTTAAAAAGCTAGCTTGTGTGGTATTCAAAATCAATTGGAATTTAAAAGGTGACCCTTTGTTTTTACAGGCGAGTGTAGTTTCTGTCTGTCATGCCTAGCAAAATTGTCATGTAACAATGAAATACCCATACTTCGCGCATCACCTACTTAATGAAAAATTAACATGTTTGGCTGTACGTTACAATATTTTTTACTAAACTTTGTAATTAAAAGTAATAAAAATAATTAATCATCAACGTCATCATCATCTCAGCCATAGGACGTCCACTATACAAAAAGTAATAAATTAATATAAATGCAATTTTTTTTAAAATATGATTAGTATAATTTGCATGGTCTAAAAGCCGCTTCATCCTCTAAAGAAACTTACTATAGATTAAAGGTATTCAAAATAATGGCACTGTTTCGTAAAAAGAAAACGTGATCTTATTTGAAAAACGTTTTCCGATGAAATTAAGATACGGTGTTTTTGCCTGTTGTGAAAGGACACATTAAATTCAAGTTAAACGCTAACAATGTTTTGAGATAATTTGGTACATACCAAATTATCTCCAAAAGATGTAAGTGCCACCTGACGCTTCCTGTTGTTTTAGGACCTCTTAAATAAATAGCCTGATATACCAACAGTACTTAAGTGGATAGGCACATATACTGGTATAAGTACCTGACCTTTAATATTATATCATCACAAAGCTATACGACCCGAGGCCTTGGTACGTACAGTTAAGGTTCGTGTTTCCTCAGAATATAAAAAATATTACAAGAATTAAATCATACTAAAAACACGGTTTTAGTATTAAAACAAACTAAAATGTAGAAAATAACATAGTAGTGTGATTAAATAATACATCAGCTTATCCCACTAATATTATAAAGGCGAAAGTTTGAATGTGTGTAAGAGTATAAGTTGGTTACTTCTTCACGCTCAAATACATGCACTGATTTCAATGGAAGTTTGTACGGAGATAGTTTAAGCCCTAGATTAACAGATAGGCTACTTTTCATCCGGAAAATATTTAATGCTCCCGTGGGATAAACCCTGTTACTCCTTCACGCTCAAACAGCTGTACCGATCTAATGATCTAATGATTCGATGAAATTTGATATGGAGCTAGGAACTAGAGCTAGACCCTGGAACAAAACATACTCGTATATTATGCTACTTTTATCCCGGAAAAAGTATAGTTCCCGTGGGATAATTGAGGTTGCGGTAAAACCGTAATTCACGCGGGTGAAACCACGGGGCGCTACTATTTCGTAATAAATAGTGATATTACCACGTCATGTATAATGATAAATGTTTTTCTTATGTTATTTCATTCAATTACAACGAATAATAACAAAAATATTTTTTTATTCATTTAAAGAAGAAATACAAAATATACAAATATATTAGGAAGGAGAATATATAATAAATAAATAATAGATAATAGAATATATATAATAGAAGGAAATATATTAGGAGAAAGGAACTCGAAAATACCCTACAACCGAGCTCGGTTGTAGGGTATTTTCGAGTTCCTTTCTGGCTAGCCACCTCAAGTTTTAAAAACTGTCACCAAACACATAGTATGTTCAGGCAGCAGTCCATGAGACCCAGTAAATATTTTAGGTCTAGCGTGGTCACATCTTCAACCACATAGTCACTATCATCAAGAGAGATAGTGATGAAATGCTATACCCATAAAGTTAAAAAAAAGCATGGGTTAAGGGTAACAATAAAATGAGACAAAAAGTAAAGATATGGTATAATTTAACATAAATATATTCTTGTTGTGATAACACAAGTTTCCGAAATACCTGGACTCGGATGGGTTTACATTATCTTTTATTTCTGCGTTAAACTGTTAGGAGCATAAAACCACAGGCGACCAAGCTTTTACGTTATCTAAACTGTAGGTAATACGAAACATTCCACTTTTATAACTCATTTATATTCAATGTCTTCACATATTCTTTTAGCTGTAAATGTGTGGGTTCGGTCATATCTAACATTGAGCGAAGTTATAATGTTACTCTAGATACCGGCTAGCATTTCCGAGGAGAGCTTCGTTAACTTTTATGTCATTTTCCGGTTATGCTGTTTGGATACAGAAAAGATTTTAAGAGTTTGTCTAGGTGTCGTTATAGGTTCGAGTTTCAATGTGCAGTTATGTATGATTGAACTTTATTTTTCTGGAATGTCTAGGTAATTAACTTTAAAGTTTTTGGCGTTCTGTACTTCTGACGGTAGCTAACTTTTGTTCGCCAGTCGATGTAATTTAAGACCAATCAATTGGCTTTACGAGTAAAGCTTCTCATAAAGTCAGTTCAGTCACACTCCAACATACGAAAGGTCCTGGAGTGAAGACGACGGACAGGCAACCTCAGCATTGGACGCCCACCGACAAGGTCGACATACGGCCTGACTAAGATCGCAGTAAGGGGCTGGATACATGCCGCTTCCAACCAATCCTTGAAGAGATCAATGAGAGAGGCATATGTGGACATCTTATGGCTGACATGATGATGATAAAAGCGATTTTCGACTGAAATTGACTTCAGTTCAAATATTTGAAGGAAAAATTCGGCTGCTAGTGGGACTTGAACCCACGACTACAGAATACCGTCCTGTCGCTTTGTCCAACTAAGCTATAGCAGCCCATACCACTAGGGCCGAATTATTTCCTTCCTTATTAACATCTTGCGGGGATGTTTTAGCGCCATCTACCTTTAATTGTATGAACAATTAATTAATAGGACTGATAGACCAACATTACAGTTGATATCGTATCAAACGAAGCCTACCCTTATTTTAAGAGATTTTATTGTGTATCGCATTAACGCTATGCTAGGCAGAACTTCAGTTCAAATATTTGAAGGAAAAATTCGGCTGCTAGTGGGACTTGAACCCACGACTACAGAATACCGTCCTGTCGCTTTGTCCAACTAAGCTATAGCAGCCCATACCACTAGGGCCGAATTATTTCCTTCCTTATTAACATCTTGCGGGGATGTTTTAGCGCCATCTACCTTTAATTGTATGAACAATTAATTAATAGGACTGATAGACCAACATTACAGTTGATATCGTATCAAACGAAGCCTACCCTTATTTTAAGAGATAGTCCGACATCCCTTATTATATAATTCGGCCCTAGTGGTATGGGCTGCTATAGCTTAGTTGGACAAAGCGACAGGACGCTATTCTGTAGTCGTGGGTTCAAGTCCCACTAGCAGCCGAATTTTTCCTTCAAATATTTGAACTGAAGTTCTGCCTAGCATAGCGTTAATGCGATACACAATAAAATCTCTTGAAATTGACTTTATTGTAACAACTGCCAAAGCTTCTACTATATAGATATCTCAAAAAACTGATATGTAGTTCCAAAGCATATTAAACACAAAGTTCTTGTTGAAAAACTTTTATTATATAGAAGATCCCGTGAAAATATAAAAATACAATCTTGTGTGTCAATAAAATCGAATACTGTCACTTATTTCATATTTTTTACATGAATGAAGGAGATAATCCGACACACTAAAAAGTAGTCGTAATGCTAACTAATTATAAAAATTAGGTAATAACAGCTTAGGATGGGTGGGCCAAATACTAACTGGAAGCTTTAGCATCTAGATCGACAATAGCAGCTTGTAAGTGAAAATAGCAAATGTAAGTAAATTGTTAACAGTCTGAACTTCACAAGTGAATAATGTTACATGCTAAATTAAATCAAATTGAATATAAACTCAGAAAGCGAAAAATGAATGCGTTAAGCGGTATTAGTATCATACATTTGTATTTATGATTAATATGAGTTGTATTAGCCATTTTATCATGAACGGGAGGGATCATACATGAATCAAATCATAAAGCCCTAATTCACTTCAAATAACGTTTCAGACAAAGTCACAGAGCCAATAGTCTCATCTAGAACATTTGAAAGTAAACACGTTTCTCGTATAGCTTATCCTCTACATTCGGAACAGGGTCTATCCCAGCTCGAATTACCAAAGGTGCTTTCACAAAAGCATTCGTTGTCGAATGCCGTTGTATAAGGCAGTGTGCGTTACCGAATGTTCTCAGCTATTTGACCCGTTCAGCTACAACCAGTCGGCCTCTATAATTTGTGTGGTACAAGCGAAAGACTTCATAATGGGATATTTTTTTTATCACACTCAGACCCCACACTAGGATTTCTTGGATCGCGGGAGTCATGAACACACGATCACAGCACACAAACATCCAAGACCCGGGACAAACATCTACACTCATCGCAAAAATGTTTGCCCCTGCTGGGATTCGATCCCAGGGTCCCGCAGACACAGTAGTCATGTCACTGCCACTAACTTCACGGCGACCATTTAGTTGAAGATAAACGTATAAGCGCTGTCTCACCTGACTAATTACGATGAGGTCGTAACCCGTTTTTAGCTTGTGTGAAATCTTTCAAAAATATTCGATTGCAATATAGATACAGACGGATAGAGCCGCGTTACGTGAGATTTCTACTCCCTAAAACCCCCAAAGTGGTTGGCTCAGTGCATATGAGAGGGCTCTGGGATCTCGAGGAACGCACTGGTCACCTTCTCGCACTTGCTTAATTTCCAGGGAGCCTAAAGAACAGTCACCCTAGACGATGGCGCCCAGCCTGGCAAATCTCTTGAAGAAATTTGCCAGGTTTGAATTTCAAAATTTGCCATTCAAGGTTGAATTTATGAAAGAAACTCAGGCTCAGGCTATAAATTCCACTCCGTCCATACCGGACGTTATTGTGAATAAGACGCACAGAAATGTAGGGATATAATAATGATTTTTTGTCCAGGTTATACAGACCAATTGACCAATTTCTTCCTTGTTAGTTAGTTATTTAAATAACCATAATTAGACATTTTACTGATTTATTACCAGACTAACTGCGCCCCGCGGTTTTACTCGCGTGGTGATAATTGATGATGATGATGATGATGATAAAAACTAGCCTATGTGTTATCCCGGGACTTGAAATATAAACATCAGAATTTTCATTCAATACCGTTCAGCCGTTCTGGCGTGCCGTTCTGATTGTGTTAAAAACATTCATCCATCCATCCAAACTTTCACATTTATAACTAAGTGGGATGAACTCTAAGACCAGTACAGACAAAAATATTTATCCTTTGATTCAGTGCGGTGATCAACACGCTTGCAAATTCCCGATTCAATGATGTCTGATGATTTTTATTTCATTTACAAATTTGTTTCAGCCGCTCATACCTTGCGTCCCAATAAGTGGGATGCGGATGCGAGCGTAGGCGGCGGCTACATCGATCGTGACCCCTGACATTTATGAAATACAGCAAGCTCAGGGTGACGGTCGAGGTTCGAGGCACAGTTTCGCAGCGCAACTTTGAAACTCGCCCTTTGATTGTCACTTGTTGACTCGAGAAGATTCGAGTGCTTTAGATGAGGAGGTTAGAACGGGCCTAGACATTGATAAATCTGTGATGGGGGTGAAGCAGGGCTTACATAGGTTCTTTAAAAATAAGGACACCATGATATTTACGATTAAATTATTTGAAGGAAAATATTAGGCTGTTAGTACCGTCCTGTCACTTTTCCATCTAAGCTATAGTAGCACTCCACTAGCGGGTTGAATTTATTCCTTAATTTCAGTTACATTTGAAAGGATTTTTTCTTAGCGCCACCTAACTTTAATTGTATGAACTATTTATACATATGACCGATAATATAATATCTGTGAAAACTAAGGAAAGATCTTTGCTATTAATTCGGATTTGATTTATTTTAAACCACAAGGCGTTCTTTCCCTAAAAAACTGCGTCAAAAAGTATGTATCCACAAACAAGCGAATCGACCCTTCCATAACGAAAAAGCACTTTTATGCTTCACCCAAATTTATTTCACATGAAACAATAGACAGTTGTGAAACCCAAATTAAATGGTGTAACAGGAATGTAACTGAAAATTTCTCTCATTGTTGTTGAACAGAAGCTATCTATTATTGAAAGCATTATTTGCTATTACAGGGTGCGAGCTGGCAGCCCTGGCGAAAATATAGGTCACGCACACTGCAACACGACTCACGCACACAACAATTTCTCAGCATTCAAAGTCAGTGAATAAGATCAGTAGTTTTGTTGTAAAGATGACAAGTGCGGGAAAACGGGAAGGTTATTCAAAGTTATATAGCCTAAAGCCTTCCTCGATAAATGGACTATCAAACACAAAAATATTATTTTAATTATAACTGTTCCTGAGATTACCGTGTTTTAGCAAATAAACTCTTCAGCTTTATAATATTGGTAAGTATAGAAGTATAGATAGGTACCTACGAATAAGAATTTTGGGATATCCAAAAGAATTAAGACCTAAGCTTCACAATTATTTTTCTGTAAAGTATAAGTACTTTGTACCAGTTTGCGGATACTTAATAAAGACACCACATACTTACGTAGCGTACGTACTCGAATACAAAACACTATCCTGTGAATAATAATATGTATGAACTGCAACACCGATGTAATATTTCAGGTCTGGGTGATATAAAATATAAAACATGTACTATCTGCGCCCCGCGGTTTTACCCGCGTGGACTACGGGTTTCCCGCTACCTCCACTAACCCACGCGAACTATACTTTTTTGTTTTATTATTATTACAAATTATTATTATTACAAATCCGTTTAGCTGTTTCAGTGTGAAATAATAACAAACGTACAAACGACAAATAAACTTTCTTCTTTATAATATTAATGTGATATTAATGTGATGTGAAGTCTAGTAACGCTTTTCAAAAAAAAAATTATTAGAGCCTAAATTACCCCATTTGATTGTTTACATGTGTTTTGGATGCTAGAGTACTCGTCTGTCGGGAGGAGATACTCTTCCGTCCAGAGGGGTCACTCAGACATATTTTTTCCAGTTGTTCTCATCGTGCTAACGAAGAGTATTTACACAGGCACAACTTAGTAGCCAGAGAACCAGCAACTTGCAATTCTATATGGTCTTGTTGAGTCCGAGGTGCCGTACTATAAGTACACACCAGCGCCAGTTCTTGAGAATGGTCGTGCGTTGCTCTTCTGGGACCGCTCCATCATCACAGTCAGGACTATTACTGCCAATAGCCAATTATCGTCAATACCGGAAATAAGCCTGATATCGTTTTGGTCGACCAGTCGCTACGCCAGGCAGTGCTCCTAGACATCACCATTCCACATGATGAGAACTTCGTGAAGGCTGAGAAGGATAATCACAGCAAGTAGGTACCTTGACTTAGATCATAAGATAACCGCCATGTGGAACGTTGAAGAGATGATCACTGTCCCGATAGTCGTTTCAACGAACGGCCTAACAGCAAAGAGCTTCGATCAACATCGACAACATCAACAGTATGAGTAATTATTAATATGGTACAAAATATCCGCATATCTGTGATGAACGTACCCGTATTTGTTTGCTTTCGGGTGTCGGATGATTGTGAACTTTGTACAAGTATTAGTATTAGTATTTAAAAAACTGAAACACACACAAATGTTTCAGTTTTTTAAATATATGAGGCGGTAGCACCAATGACAGCTTTGACAATTCACCAAGTGATATTCGATTATGGGTAGATTTATACGGCAAGGCTACGAGATTGACGGTAAGATGGTATTACAAAATATAAGTATAAGCTAGGGTACTCACTATATACATACATGTGTCGTACGAAATTTACGGCAATACGAGTATACGCAAGATCCAAGCTACACTACCTGCCACCATCCCATGTATATAGATATCCCATGTATATGTGATGTATATAGAGAATATACAGTCGCGTACTACGTCATCGTGCGATCGGGAGAGTAACGTCTAACAAGTTGTTGAAAATGTTGTAAAACTCATTCGTAATAAAAACATTCTAACCAACATTCATATTTTAAGAATTTTCATTAAATCTTGTCTATTTAGTCTTAAATAAATGACTTGTATAATGACTTGTCTATGCCTGATTGAGTAAATTACGTACTACTAAATATATATAATACTTGCGGTCCGCTCCGGTTTCGTACGGGTATAAAATATATAGCCTATGTCATTAATGGATGTTATTATACATATAAACCTTCCTTTTCAATCACTCTATCTATTAAAAAAAACGCATCAAAATCCGTTGCGTAGTTTTAAAGATTTAAGCATACATAGGGATATAGGGACAGAGAAAGCGACTTTGTTTTATACTATGTAGTGATTATTATACTTTTTCCATAGCTAGTTTTATAATTACTACAGAAAATATATAATAACATACGTGTAATACATAAAGATTCGTTTATTTTTAGGGTAGTCTAGGGCATCTTTTTGTTAGGTAAGCTCTTTGCTATATTTTTTTTTTAAACTGCATGTGTAGAAAATAATTCGGGTTGCGGTACTATGTGCCACTTCAACTGAGGTGGGCAGCGGTGCTGTATGGGCAGCACCGCAGCTGAGAAGGCGGCCGGGGTGGGACAGCGGTGAAGGCAAACGCAACCCCACGTTCCATACAAGACTGGACAGGACCGACACCGCGGTGGCTTTAGTCGATCGTGGACCCTGACTGCTGTGGGTGCAGTTGGGGTTGCTCCCGGGGAGCATCGCAGCTCGAGCGAGCCATACATGCCTCGCCCACCTCCCCGGGTAGGCGTAAGTGGGTAAATGCATTTGCCTACGAAAAAATAGATTTTGCTGTTAAGGCATGAAGATATAACAAACTCATCACACTTATAAATGCACACTCAAACGTGTGCATTTATAAATGTCATGTATTTATATAAATGTTGCGCGAAATATTTATTTTACATTATACCCACCAACTCCAAGTAATTTTAACCAAACATTGTTAACAGTTCACACAAAATGGAAAATATTTATAAATGATTTTCTATACGAGATAACTTTGAAGGAAGCAATCATTACGCTTTCCACGAATGTAACGAATGAGACGCAATTAATGCTCCATTATACGTTTATTTAGAGAGAAAATACCGAAATAATGATTTTGGAATAGAATGTAGGTTTATATTTTATAGATATTTAATCACTATCTCACTTGATGATCAGCGATGGTGTGGTTGAAGATGTATTCACGCTAGACCTTGAATGTTTTCTGGCTCTCAAGGACTGCTGCCTGAATACACTACGTGTAGCTAACAAGGCAGGTACTTGAAAGTATCCTGCCACCATGCTGGGAATTCAATAACGGTAAAACATGTTTTTTCTTGTTTTTATCTAATATGTTTAATCTACATGAAACTTACCTTCTTAAATCATCTAATATTAATGCGCCAATACATAAGTAATCAGAAAGAAATGAAAAAGCAGTACCATTCTCAAAATTGTACAATGTCAGTTTTCGCAAGGTTATAATTTTCTACTTCTTAAAACTTTTCTACTTTCTTTCCTCACTAGCTATTTATATTTAATTTAAAGCTAAAGAGAAAGGTAAAAATACAAAAGTTTGAAATATTCTGAAGTACCATCATCTGGCTTAATAATAATTCATCTCTTACCAATTTCCTTTGTCACCGAAGCTCTAAGAAGTAGGTACATAAATTGAATATTACCAATTTCGCAAATTCTTTTTCCATTCGAACAAAAGGTCAAAGTGCGTCCCGAGGGTGACAACAACAATTTGCAAGAAGCCCAAACCTCTTCCCGTTATCGATCTATCCATCTCTTTGCATCAGGTCCCGGGAAATCGGGAATCCTAGATATGTAAATACCTAGTCAAACTATGCATTGCCTGCATAATTGACGCAATCGACATTGAACCTTATTATTAGTGTAATAAATTGGTAATAGTATTTCAAAGCCGAGCGATCTGCTTTTGTAATCCGGGAGCACTGAGCAGTATGTAAATTTACCATATCTTTATTCTAGAAATGTTTTACGTATTAATTGAGTCCTGCTTTATTTGGATATCGCAATGTTGGTTTGACGATGAAGAATAAGACAAAGATTGTACTGAATACACATTATATCACTCGTTTGTTCTGACGGAAATTCGATAAAATAGTAGGTTGCTCGATATATTATAGTCTTTATTTTGTAAACTTAATGTTTCATCGAAAACTCACTTCCAGAGATTAAGAATGGATAGGGACAAATGTGACTTTACATATGAGATTTACAACACTAGCAGTAGCTAGTGTTGTTAAGTACTATACGAACATATGCATATAAAAAAAGTACTTAAACTTTTATCGATCTTACTTTAAGAGCTGCATGGTATATGTCGTACAGTTACAAATACAATACAGCTAAAAAGAACCCACAAAAACCCAGCTGTTTTATACAATAGCTAAGAATTGATTGTCAATGGGTTTTCATAGTCAGTTCAGGCAACGTCTACAGCCGATCCTTCGCCTCCCCTCCTTGATCTCTATGATTACCGAGATTAAGATGGGCGCAGCCTGCTCCAAATCTCCTCCCGCAACCCTTATCAGGTCGCCATTCTACATACTCAGTGGAAGTTGTCTTTTATTTTTCGACCATATAATAGACACTGCCGTTTGATCTTGCCAATCCACTGGGTACTATTATATCGGTAACACGTTCTTCTACGGATTTCCACATTTATCGTTGTCAGTTCCAACTCAAACAAATAAACATCCATAAGTTAAATCTTTCTATTGGATTACATTATTATTGATGACTGCTTATTTAAGAAATGAACTTAATAATAGTTAGTTTTTTGGCTTTAAAAGTACACTTTTAAAGCATTTAAAGTAAAATACATACTAATAATAACGTTAGCTGTCAACATAAACTAGAAGTAGTGGGGGCCACAGTCTGGCAAAATGAAAATCTGACTACGGTGGATCACGCCTGCCTGGAAGATACCTTTCGATTCATTCGTGACTTGAAGACACTCACCAAGTGAGTGTCTTCAAGTCACAAATTGTGAAACACAAATTTAGACAATGAATTTCATTTGGTGTCTGTACGCGCTATGAATGTGGAAGCAAAAAGCTACGTGCGACAAGTTGAAACGTCTACGTCGTATATATGTAGCATTGTCATCTGTGATCTCGAAGAAGCGACAAAAATCTTCGTTTACGAAAAATTATTTAACGACTGTCAACTATTTTATATGCAATATTGACTTTATACGTAATAAGCGAGATCGTAAATTGTCCTCTATCGTGCAGAAATCCCATTCATGTGTAAACAAAGTATCGAATTGACCTGGGGCATGGCGCTGGCGTGAGACCGCTGTAGTGTACAAACAATTCATTACTTCTCAATAGCTGTAAGTATTTTGATCCTGAAATACCTTGTGTCCATTATTATATATATTATGTATACAGTGCATTCTACAGAATATAAAATACATTTTCAGAATTCTTAGTTAAGCATTCTAAAAAAAAATTGAAAATAAAGGCTTAATCTACTTGAGATAATCAATAGTTTTATGTTGGTGTAGTGTTATTATTCAACAATGGGTACCAGAAAACTACCTATACCTATTTTAGTTGGAAATGCAATCGCGTCCTAAATACAATCTACTTATTTATCCATAACAAGCTCTCTGTTACGGACATAATATTATGCTTTCTGAAGAGTCTGATGAAGGCTTCTTGCCGAAACTGAAATAATTTAAAACAACAAAGTATTGACAATAGGAGTGCCATGACAAGGTTATTCGCTTTACGTTATTTTAAGGTCAGAGGAGGTTTGAGAATTTTTTGATTATTTGTTTATTGAAGAACAATTTCAACGAACAAGATTTCCATCATAATAACTCTTTTCTCAACTACAAAGGTGTAAAAGCATCTTGTTCCAAATTTTGTAGATTAAAACAAACGGGAAAGCCTTAGAGCGCGGAGTTTTACGACCGCCGTAAAGTGCCTGCCATCAATTTTGGGAGTTCGGAGGGGAACCCCGAAACGTGGGCGGCTGTATCTGCAACAAAACACGTTTTAGTACCCTGTCACTGTGTAAATAATAAGTATTTTTCAAGCCCCGTAATCCTTCAAAAATATTAACACGAGTTTGATGCTATAAAGTGACTCGTTATACAACACGATTTATTTTATCACATCAAACTCGTATGAACATCCTAGATAGCAGATGTATGCATCTGCAGAAGTTATGTATTGCATCTCGGATGTTTGCGTCATCGCTAAATCATGTAGAAATAATAATATAAAGATCCCAGAAGGAAATCACAGGTTATAATACATTGTTACAGATACCATAAAAATTACTAATTTTATACTAAATACTGCACATTATAAAGGATCTGTTTATTAAAAACTTCACTTCTATTTTACGTAACTGTACTACGCCAAAAAACTTATTAGTTCCAATGAAATAACAGCGGATATATTGATATTACGACAGAGTACTAAACTATTTACAAAGTAGTTTAGTTTTGTTATTTAGATCAAAGAAAGCGGGCTTGTTACATACATAACAAGTCACCTGTGGCCTATAAATAACTATGTTGAATATTATTTTGTAGTATTAGAACTCAGATGAATTTCAGTAAGGTAGATATATTTTTAAAAAGCCTAATTACCTATTGCATAGTTAAAGCGATATATTTTTTTATAAAACCTTATTGCTTAGTAATTGTTAACAAAAATATGCAATTCTGTTATAAATTCAAATATCTTGATCTTTTCTAAAATATGAAATTCTTGATTTATTTGAACTCCAAATTCTAAGGAATAAAGCTCTTCGTAATTACGATATAGTTCTTTTTAGGGTTCTGTACCCACAGGGTAAAACGGGACCCTATTAATAAGACTTCGCAGTCCGTCCGTCTGTCACCAGGCTGTATCTCATGAACCGTGATAGGTAGATAGTTGAAATTTTCACACATGATGTATTTCTGTTACAACTATAACAACAAATACTAAAAAAACAGATTAAAACAAATATTTAAAGGAGCTCCCATACAACAAACGTGACATTTAGCTCGTTTTTTCTCGATATTGATAATGTTAACAAGTAGACACTTGAAATATTCACGGTATATTTAGTTATATTATTCACTTCAAAAAACATAATTAAATTAAAATAAAATAAATATTTAAGAGGGGTTCCCATATAACAAACTCTATTTTTTGCGGTTTTTATAGATAATAGTACGGAACAGTTCGTGCGCGAGTCTGTCTCGCACTTGGCCGTATTTATTATAGATACGGCCAAGTGCAAGACAGACTCGCGCACTATTAAAATGTAATAGTGGGTATTTTGTACAACATAAAACCACCGATATCTACCGGACTTGGAAATAAACATACAGTACTATATACATATTTGCATCTCTAAGAAACGTATTACACAAAGGTATCGTGTGAAATCTTATCTTGATTAATCTAAATACAAAATTTTACTATTACTATAAAACATAATGTTTTAGATTAATAAACAAATGATTCAAGGAAATTATTTTCCCTAAAAAACTTAATGAGCCAATAATAATAATATACTTAAGTTAATATATATAGACGTCAATATATAATAACAATATAGGCGGTCGCCGTGGCGCAGTGGTTAGTGTCAGTGACATGACTTCTGTGTCTCCGGGACCCTGGGTTCGATTCCCGGCAGGGGCAAACATTAGTGTGATGAGTGTAGGTGTTTGTCCCGGGTCTTGGATGTTTCTGTGCTGTTATAGTGTGTGGCCAAGCTTCCCGCAATACAGGGAATCCCAGTGCGGGGGTATGAGTGTAATAAAAAATAAAAAAACTTCCACTAATCTACTCACTGCTTCCAACAAATTAGAAAACTCACAAACATAATAGGCATGAAAGACAATGCCTGCCGTAATGTTACAGCATGAATAAAATAAATTGGTAACCATTGTTATGTAGCCATTCCGTCTAGACGCTGCCGGTATCTCACCAGACATTATAAGTGACCCACCGGATTAGTACACGATATTAATCGCGCGGTCTTTATTATTGTCAAAGAATTGATAAAATAAACGTGCATCAACACATTTTTATTTTTACTTATTTTAATAATAATAATATTATCAACTTATCATATTTCATTTTGGAGTGGTGGTTCAAACATTTGTACAGAGTAACTTACTTACGTATAATTGTTATTGTATTAGCTGTACTTGATATATATATTACTGTAATTGATTAAATAATTTATCTGATTTATTTTATTTTACAAGAGTCAAATGCTCGAAAAAAATAACTTACCAGATAGATAAATATGTGTATAATTATATAAAGTTTTTTTTAATAATCTGAAAGTTTTATATAACTACAAAATAACCTATAACTTGATATAATTATAGTATTGTTTTTTAATAATAAAAAAATAATATCATCAAGTCAGTGATCAAATTGAGAACCTCTACTATAAACATGTAATCAAAAAATATTAATTAAATTCAGATTCAGATAACAAGACAGAAGACAAATCTATATATATATAAATGAAACCCGTTTTCCGTTGTCACGACATAACATGAAAACGGCTTGACCGATTTAGATAAAATTTGGTATAAAGATACATGGGACTTTGGAAAAGGACATAGGCTACTTTTTGTCCTGGAAGAAGTATGGTTCCCGTGGGATAACTAAGTCAGCGGGAAAAACGTAGTGCACGCGGGTGAAACCGCGGGGCGCAGCTAGTCATTAATAATATAAGAGGCATGCATCTTGATTTAAGCTTGAGATTGCTAGCCTGTGTAACATTTAGCTTTTTAGAGCCTGGATGTTGTGATGCAATAAAGCTAGTCATTAATAATATAAGAGGCATGCATCTTGATTTAAGCTTGAGATTGCTAGCCTGTGTAACATTTAGCTTTTTAGAGCCTGGATGTTGTGATGCAATAATTGTGTGTGTCCATGGCTCCCGCTACACTGGGAATCCTAATGAGGGTCTGAGTGTGATAAAATGCAAAAAAAAAACTCCGGGAGTGCCGGTAGAAGTGAAAACTTGAACATTAAGATTTGTGCATTTTTGAATATTTTGGAATGGTAAGGTTTCAACATCACATCACACATCAACATCTTCAACGAATTACTTTATTTATCAGTATAAAAGTACAATTATTTATGTGGTAAAATACAATATTCATTTATTGCGTTATCGTACAGAAAAATTAGAATTTATATTAAATTATGTACCTCGATGACGTCACGAGTCTTACGAATTTTCGATCAGTGTCTCTTATCCTGACGCAAGTTTTACTTTTTTTCCTCATACAAAAGTGCACGCCTCTAAACAAGTTTTCACTTCTAAAATTTGATAATATGTCCATTCAATATTAATGAGCTTAGATTAAATACATTTTACTAGGTTGGGTATTTAAGAATTAATTAGCGAATGTAAATGGTGCAAATAAAACATTAACAATCAAAGCGATATTGTCAACGCTAACTTGAAAATTAGTCTTTAAAAAAGTCAGTTATATTGTAGTACAGATTTTGCACAGTACACTACAGATTACATTACACCTGGACTGATGATTTAAGCGAAAAAGCAATCTAAACACTCGCATTAACTGGTATAATTGATTATGGCCTAAACATTTCCATCTGAAGTAAAGCCCGTATCCCAATCGTGGGAAGTAATGTGTGTGATTATATACAATAACATTAAATGAAAAGAAAGGCTACAGTTTGTTTTTATCTTGCAAACCAGCTCTTCTCACATGAGTAGATATAAAACTAACTGAGCTATTTATTTTGTCTTGCAGTGTATAAAGCCTGTGTTTGTCACGATTAGGACTGATGAAGACAGAACTTTCTAGAGCTCACATATATATTATCCGTTCTCATAAACAGGACAACACAATAAAGCCTTTGTCGTGTAATAGCGGCTGACGAGTATTTAGAACTAATGTAAGTAATTAAAATGGTTTTCTTTTTCATCAAGGGGCTACCCTTGATGAAAAAGAAAACCATTTTAATTTGGTTCAATGCTATTATTAATAAAGCTAGTTATATTTTCAAGCATCTAACCACTAATAATATTAAAATTCACGTTCATAATTACTTTACGCTGTTTTATCGGGTATAACGTGGTACTTACGCGTAGTCGATATCACGATCGACAATTGTTTCGGCTTCTTCCGGAAGCCTTCATCAGGATCTTGAGTGCGGTGCGTTAATCGTGACGTCCCGTCTCGCACTGCGGGCGGCGGCAGTGCGTGATGGTCGACAGGACGCCGCGGGGTGTGGAGGCGGGTGAGGGGGTGACGGTTGCGTCATCACATCTATGTATGGGGATCCGTCTTCATCGCTGCTGCTTTCTTCGGATAGGATCCTGGCCGTGTGACACGCGTGGCTAACGATTCTATATCTATATACTCGATTTCTATGGCCTCACGGATTTTGCGCGACACAAAAAGCTTTTCCTTTGCCAAAATCCGGGCGTTATCAAAGTACATACTGGGTTGATTATGCAGCATTCTGTGCGTTTTATGTTCCAAATATTGTCAAAAATGTTTTAAAAAACATTCTAATAATTAAGGTTTTTTTTTAAATAACTCCAAAGTGGAACCCATTTTATTTTATTGTCCACTAGTAGCGCCCTGCAGTTTCACCCGCGTGGATTACGGTTTTCCCGCTACCTCAATTATCCCAGGGGAACTATACTTTTTCCGGGATAAAAGTAGCCTATGTGTTAATGTAGGGTTTTAAGCTATCTCCAAACTTCAAAATGTCATCGAAATCAGTGTAGCCATTTGAGCGTGAAAATGTAACAAACATCAACATACACACAAACTTTCGCATATATAATATTTGTAGGATTCTCAAGTACAATAGTTAGCTATGAATGTTATTTGTTCAATGAATGTTATGTTTCTTTGTTTTAAACCGGTTTCATATATTTATATTGCTACTGATCCTAATAGTATTAAAAATAAAATAAAATTATAAATAAATTTTGGTGGTCACCGTGACTTTTCCGTCGTACACGTAGCATTTAGTTGAATCTAATAAATAATTGTTTTTGTCATGGCTATTCATATTGGTGATTTTTAACCAACAGTTTATCTTCAAAATATATAGTAGAGCGATTCCGCCCTCAGCTAGAACTTGCAGTGGAAATAAATTGAAAACAACGTTATCGTGTACCCAACCTCAAGACTGAGAACCTATCACTAAACACATCATAATATGTTCGAACAGCTGTCTTTGCGAGTCAGGTGATAATCTAAATCGCATAACACACATCTGATAACACATTCGTCCACATACTCAATACTCATTTATTGCCAACTTTAGTTACACGTCATTAAAATATAATAATAAAGCTAAATACAAAAATCATATAAAGCACATTTCGAATGAAAAATAAAAAAATCTACCTATAAAAAAATAGCACATATGCGAGATCTTTTCTCATTATTTAACATTATATTTTATTATTTAACTTTTAAAAATTCGTCAAAAGTGTAAAAAGATTGCTCGATAAGCCAACGTAATTGAAGACTGGGAGCTGATGTAACACTATTAGTTATTAACTAATTAATAAAGTTATTACTATTAGTTAACACACTTAACTTGTAATTATATGTATAAATAAATATGAACACCATATGTGTACCTGAGCTTTGTGTAAATGAATACTTACTGTGTTATATTTTGAAGAGTTTAATTATATTGTATTCGTTATTAGTAATTAAACATAGTGATAGTTAATATAATTGTATACTATCACTATAATATATATTATAATATAATATTTATTATTGTATATTATGTTAGTTATATTCGATTATATTATATTATTGTATTTATATTATATTATTATATTTATATTATATTAGATATTAGCTGTTTTTGTGTCACCGAACTTCCAGACTCCTAATATATTATTTCCGTCGAATGGTTGTCTGGAAGAGATCGCTTTAAGCGATAAGGCCGCCAATTGTACTTTGGTTAGGTATATGTTTTATTTTTATTGTTGTTTTTTTTTTGTGACCGGTGTGCAATAAAGTGTTTTTGTATTGTATTGTATTGTATTAGGCAGCCTATTATACACACTCGGACCCATCACATGAGTCAACTTATCGGATTTTGCAAAAGATCTAGAAACTTCCGTCAGTTTGTCTCTTTTGCGGGTGGGGTACGAGTTGGGGTACATAGCCATTTACCATCAAGTGAGAAAACTGTCAGACGGTAGATCTATAAAGTATTAAAAAAATACGGTCGCTACCTCCTCATGTATAAAAGCTATCAACATAAAATCCCCCACTTTATTAAGATCTGTAACATTTCATAAAATTTATGATCCAATTCTCTTGGACAAATTGCCGGTATGTTTTGATAATTTTTAATTTATTGCTTAAATTAGAGCCAGGAACTGAAGTTTTACGAAATGAAGGTAAGACTACAAAACACGAAATCACGTGAATGCTAAATGATTGCTTGTGCCAAGGACTACTTTAGATTCAGATTTATTTTATTATTAACTTTATGTACTTCCATAAAGTTCTTAAAAATATTCAATAATTTTGTTTTAAGAGTATGTCCAAGAGTATGTATGTAGTATGTCCACGACATACGATATTTGCTTAATTTATTTATTAATTCTTTAGCGCGAATGAAAATGATTTAAATCTATACATTAATAAATCAATCAAGATTGTATATTTTATGTTATTATTTCTTACTAGCCTTTGTCCAGCAGTGGACGTCCTATGGCTGAGATGATGATGATGATTTCTTACTAGTAGCGCCCCGCGGTTTCACCCGCGTGGAATACGATTTTTCTGTTACCTCAATTATCCCACGAGAACTATACTTTTTCCTAAAAAAAATGTGTTAATCCAGGATTTAAACTATCTCCATACCGAATTTCATCGAAATATATGTAGCCGTTTGAGTGTGAAGAAGTAACAAACATACACACAAACATTCGCATTAATAATATTAGTAGGATTAATTGCGTCAATCTTATGTCAGATGTAAATTTATCGTTATGAAATTCCTTTATATTATAATAACTCTTTAACGTGCCGTGGTGGTACCGGCCTAGAATAGTACTCCCCCATCTCTTCCCGCGGGTGCCGTAAGAGTCGGCTAAGGGATAACGTACCAGGAGGTGGGCAGCAGCGCCTTCTGAGGATCGGAAATCATACTGCGCTCGCCAACCCGCCCGCCAAGCGTGGCGAGTATTGGCAAATCCCCCCTATATGGGGAGGCATACGTCCAACAGTGGACGCACATAGCTGAGAAAAGAAAAAAAAAGAACTCTTTAATACTAATAAGTTGAACAATTTGTTCTTGAGTCACACTCTCCGATTCCAGTATCGTTTGTGGTAAATTTTCAGACCCATACCACAAACGCCCTTCATAAAACATGCAGTTCTGTGAATTTATTTCGATGTTATCTACTGTTTAGCTTTTACTTGAAACTGGACCATGTCGATAGGATTACAAAATGTGAGAGTCAGTCATTCTCAAAGCGCCCACACATAATGCCCGCATGTGGGCGTAGGCCTAGAAGGGGGATAGTAAGGGGCCATAAAATATAGAACACTAGATAAATTAATGAATGTGCACGGGTAAAAAATTTCTAAGTTAAAACTTATAAGAATCCCTAATTTTTTTGAAAATATAATAACACCTATGCCACCCAGGAAAAGTGTAGCTTCTCAACAGCGAAAGAATTTTTCAAATCGGTTCAGTAGTTTCGGAGCCTATTCAATGCACACAAACAAATCTTATCTCTTTATAATAGACACAAAGATTTTATTTTTGTTCTAAATGATGTACATTCTTGTACATGTACATCATTTAATTACAGTCTTGCCTTAAGGATAATGAGTAATTTAGCTTTGACTGAATTTGCTAAAATGAGTAGTATATATTATAATACTATCTGCGCCCCGCGGTTTTACCCGTGTAGTGATGAAAAACGGTGATGATGGTGATAATTAAAATAAGCCTATGTGTTAATTTAGGGTGTAAGCTATCTCCATACTATTTTTCATGAAAATCAGGATAGCCGTTTTAGCGTGAAGAAGTAACAAACATACACACATATACACAAACTTTCATATTTATAATATTAGTATGATTAGTATAGATGATAAAGTAAAAAAAGGGGGTTGACTTGATTTTTAAAGTAGGCGGTAGACGAAATAAGTTTTATAACGTCTGGTGAGAGAAGTTGACTAGATGCACACTACAAAGTATTCTTACACTATTTCGTGGATGTCATAACGATATCGCATTACCTAAAAGCCCAAAAGTTGGAATCCGATCTACAAATCCATTCCAGATATTTGCTGTAAATATTATGTTAGACAAACAACATTAATCACTGATTTCGTGGCTCAGAAAGTACTAGACGCGCCGAAAATATCACAAAGCTTGTGTTGATCCACAAAGTATTAGGTCTAGACAGGAAGATGGCATAACAATTGAAGGCAGCCATTTTGCGCTGCTTTTTGACCCAGAAAATGGTAATTATTATTAAACGAGATTGCTTTCTCGTTCGATGGTCAGACATTAAAAACAGTCAATTCCGATGTTATCTATTACTTATTAAAGTCTGCAAGTAATTTTCCATACACATAATACAAGTACAATCTTAGTATTTGAACGCAATAATTTTTTTCTGTATTCTATTTTCGACTCTCACAAAATCTACGCTGAAGCGCTCACAGAGGGGCTGGCCTAGCCATCCACTGCTGGGGGTAGTGGATGGACGGGTAAGCAGTGGGCAACTTTTAAAAGTGCAAGTGGTATTAAAACTGAGAGGTTTTGGGATTCGAAAAGCATGCTTAGCATGGAAGACAGCATGGATAATGTAACAACACTAGCTATATTTTTGCTTTAGCGTGATTGGTGTAATTCACTGACCATCAAGTGAAATAGTAGTCAAACATACATAATAAAAAAATGGGAAATCTTAGGTACTCACAGCACTGGGGTCATTTTTTTGTTTCGTGGTCAGCAATATGACTCCAGTGCTCTTAGTTAAAAATAAATGAATTAACACATTCGCAAGTAAGAATTAATTTATAAAATAGTACATTACATAATTAGCGTTAATATAATTCTACTCCACTAATTCGTCTTTCCAAACTTTGTCAGATCGTAAATCCAACTTTCGCCAAACTCGGAGACGTTCTTAGCAATTTCTATTACGAAAAATGTCCAAGCGCTTAGGATAAGTCCCTAGACATGTCAGTTATTTCTTATTCGTGATCAGTCATACGAGTAATCTCAAGCAGTTTTAGTATTAGGATTAAATCCGTCTCTACATCGGACTGTCATGAGCGCTCTTAATGTAACATGTTACTTTACACCCCTGACGAAAAAAGTTAATTTTAAAAAGTTGACACTTAAACCTATGCGTGTTTGAAGCAGTGATAGAATGGGATTTTTTTTCATTCATCGCAGCCATAGGATGTCTACAGCTGGACATATGCCTCTTTATACAGGGGGATTTACCAATATTCGCCACGCTTGGCAGGCGGGTTGGCGAGCGCAGTATGGATTCCTGTCCTCAGAAGGCGCTGCTGCCCACCTACTGGTATGTGATCCCTTAGTCGTCTCTAACGGCACCCGCGGGAAGAGATGAGGAGTACTATTCTAGGCCGGACCACGGCACTATGAGAATGGGAGAATGGGATTAGTGAGTTTGAATCTGACGATTGCTGGTTTCATTCCCGAGGCTTGCTTTAGCTTTCAGGGTAAGCAACATCGTTATCAAACCGGTCGCCGTGACTCAGTGATCAGTGACATGACTTTTGGGTCTCCGCGGGGCTCTTGGTTCGAACCCCGGCAGGGATAAATATTTGGGCGATGAGAGAGAGGCAATGTATTTGTCCTGGGTGTTGGATGTTCGTGTGCTGTGATTGTGTATGTCCATGCCTCCCGCAACACAGGAAATCCTAGTGCAGGGAACAACAAAAAAAATTGATCTAGTGTGTTTTCGCTTCAACCATACGTCATAGTTATTGATCATTAGGTAGTTACCAAATAAACATTGACTTCGAAACGCAATATTTACTGTGTTTTTGATGTTTTCGGCGCTCGATATTTCGGAACTGTTGCAAGCGACATGATCACGAGTAAACTGATAATAATAAATATTCCGTTTCTAAAGTCAACTCTTAGCACCTTCTGCGGATAGAATCAACAAACAGCGCTCGCCAACCCGCCTACCAAGCGTGGCATGTATTGGCATACCCATCCTAAAAAACAAAGGGAGGCCTATATTTATAGCAGTGTTTGTTTTACGTCTCAGAAGATGATGATGATCAAAACAGTTCTGTTAACACAGTCAAAACAGTATAATTCTACTGTACGTGTGTAGGTCACTGAACTCCTCCTAAACGACTGGACCGATTTGAATACAAATTTTTGTATGCGTTTGGGTGCCGCCCTGGATGGTTTAGATTCACAAAAAAATAATTAAATAATTTCCACCTGGCGCAGCATGCGTTTGTCGGGTCCGCTAGTTATATATATTTAAATATTTTATTTATTTATTAAAATTCACACAAGGTCTTCAGGTCCCAAACTAGGTAGAGCCTGTGCTACTACCCCAGTAGTGGATGGCTAGGCCAGCCCCTCTGTGAGAGCTTCAGCGTAGATTTTGTGAGAATCCAAAATAGAATACAGAAGAAAATTGTTACGAAAACCTGATGACTGATATATATACTTATATACGTATACACACCCAGACACAGGTCAAACAGACATGTTCATGCACACAAATGTTTGACCTGGCCGGGAATCGAACCCGGAACCAGCGGTTCAGAAGGCAGAGTGCTACCAACTGCGCCAACCGGCCAGTCTCTATATATATCTCTCTCTCTACATTTATATTTGTTTGTGAGCATCCACGCAAGCGATAGTCATTATGAAATTTCTAAAATAAATTTATATCATACACGTACGTTGTAGTAGCGAACAATAAAAAACATGATATAACCCAACGATCCATTCTCAGACAAGGCTGAAATAAGAAGCGGAAGCATGTCACCAAATCAATTATACAGTTTAGACAAAACGTGTTCATTCGTAACCCAGTTTCCCGTCAAGTTATGTATTCCCCACGTAATGTGAGCATGGATTCAGATTTTACGACTGCTGAGTGCGCCACTGGAGTTCCACCTGTGGTACCCATAATAAACACCAGCTGCGAAACTTTGAGCCGGAATTGGATATACATTGTGTGTCCTAAATGTGTCCGTGGGAAAAAATATTAGAACCGAAATTTAGGTTTGTGTACGGTTTTGAATTCCTTCCAAAACTGCAGAAATGTATTGAAATACTAGCTGCGCCTCGCGGTTTCACATACACGTACTACGATTTTCCCGCTACTTCATTATCCAACGGAACACGCTTTTTTCCGGGTTAAAAGGTAGCTTAAGTGTTCCAGGGTTTAAGCTATCTTTATTTCTCATTTCATGCAAATCCGTTCAGTGTAAAAAAAGTAAAAAACATACAAATGACAAACAATAGGCGACAGACAAACTTTCGTCTTTATAATATTAGTATGATAATATTCCTTTGTATTCGTAATACATTAAATTACATACATTGATTGTTATAAGATTTAATGCTGCCAGATGTTTAATTATATATTCAGCCGGTCTTTATTATCACTATAAAAACTCTGAAGCCCTTTTTTCATAAAAATCGATGTCGTTTTGTTGGTGGAGGTTTATGAAACACATAGTAAGTCTTGTACATATCATATGCTATAACACTCCGGCAACACACTCCTGTCGTCAACTTTCGTCAATAAGAGTTAAGGTATGTAAAATTTACAAAAGGCTCCCTTTTCAACCTAAGCAATTGCTTATGCCAATCTTAGTACATGGACAGGAATATTCTTATGTTGTATGACTCCATCGGTCTAAATACATTTTAAATGTTTTCTAACCGATTAAGTTCCGCTACATTTTAAACTAACAAAAGGGCTTTTTTGGGGGTCATAAAAATCGCGTTCTTTCTCCGAATAACACGTAGGTGCTAGGTGGTACTCAGAATAGGTCCCGACTACGCGAGAATCCGCCTCGGTTGGTGCTAGCACATTATACTCGCTCGAAGCAGTATGTACATACTAAAGTTTCAAGTTCCCGTTTGGCACTGTAGTGTCAACGAAAATCAAAACTCAACTCTTACATACGGTTTTAAATAACTTTGGTACGTAGTTTTAGGACCATAGAAAACAGACTCACTTTCATTTTATGTAAACTTAAAATCATGTTAAATAAAAAACTTTGTTTATATATGAAGTTATAACTTTCGGAAACATTTCAGCCTCTGAATTTTACCATATATATTAAACTTAGAGAGTAATAATTCTTGTTCAAAGCTAGTTAGTTTTTGCTAAGCTTACAGACGAGAATAAAAGTTCGTTCATACAAAATTATATTTGGTTGAAGGCTAAAATCAATAACTCAAAAAAGCTATGATGCATATTTATTTATTACCCATTTATTTCTTAAATTTGATTAAGAGCTAAAACTTGAGACAGTAGTTTCCTTCAATTTAATTATTGTATTTATAGAGCTGGATCTTAAACGAACGTCTTCGATCAGTGTGTGCTACCAGTGATGACTTACGGAACGTCACGTGGTCTTTGACCATGGGCCCCGTGAGCAGGCTCAAAGTCACACAGCGAGCTATGGAGCGGGCTATGCTCGGGGTTCATCTACACGATCAAAATGAGGAGATCCGTCGCAGAACAAAAGTCACTGACATTGACCAGCGGATTAGCAGGTTGAAGTGACAGTGGGCAGGGCACATAGCTCGAAGGTAGTAAAAGAAGGAGGGAGGGGTCAAAAAGTCATGAAATTCGTGTGATCTAATTTATGGATGGCCCCTAAGCTAACTTAGAACGCTAAACTATGTAGATGACCTTTCTGTCTAGTGCATACATGTAACCTTTCTTTATTTAGAGATTACCACTTTGAAATAGAGTCCAAAGTATCATGCTAACGGTTATGCAATAACAAATATTTACGTTCAGCTGGTGAGGGGTTAAATTAGGGTGGATATGGGTCAAGGCAAAGCTAAGGGAAAGTTTGAATAAGGGTGGAATCTTGTATCTAGAGCAATCGAAATCGAGTTGTGTTGAGGAAATTGGATTTAAGCTCTTAAGTCAATTGGGATAAATTGAACGTTGATTGAATTGTGGCGAACACCGTCCATTCGGAGTTATTCCTAAATTTGGTGTATAATCCAATTAACGGGTTTGTACCAAATTCGCCATTGCTACTTATAAAGCAATGATAGCCTAGTAGTGGGAGCGTCTACTGACAAACCGACAGATGCTGGTTCGATCCCCACCAACGGCTTGAGCTTCTGGTATAAAATTCAAAGCGTATAGTGGTAGGGTACTTTATAATACATGCCTGGCTAGCTACCGCCCTCAAGTTTGCAACTGTCACCAATCACATAGCTTGTTCTGGCAGCAGTCCTTGAGAGGACTCGCATTTGGGCTCAGTTCAAAATTTTTAAATACATAGTATACATTCTCGTGTAAAGATTGTAGCAAGTTTAGACAGATAGATTGTTTATTAATAATATTCTATAATTACTGTTTACATTAAACAAGACAAGACCAAAATATTATTTTGATTACGCCAGCATAACCCGGCAGCACCAACAGTCTTCAGACCGTCGTATTATTTGATGACATATACTCAAATACAAGGATTTGAATCATTGGTTGGCGGCATTTTGGCCTATCTCAAGGCTGGTAACCAAACAAAAATACATTGTCATTACTAACATAGGTATAAGTATTCTGTAAAAGTAACAAAATATGGTATGGTGTGAAATAAAGTTCGATTTATTTATCTTAGACAAAAACCTCTTAAAGGATTAATATTAATTTTTAAATAAATTGAAAATATGTATATCAACATTATTGAGTATAAACCGTGGCCTCTTCGTATTCCTACGTAAAACAATGAAATAGATGAAATGCTACGCACGATATAAGGTCACGCTCGTTTCCGACAGGGGTAGGCATAGATCACGATTTCCCACTTGTTGCGATCATAACATGTGTTTAATTTAGTTTTTTTATACTGTATAGATAGCGTTTGACCGCTATCGCACTTGATGATCAGTGACGATGTGGTCGAAGAGTTTATCACGCCATACTAGATGCTTACTGGCTCTTAAGGACTGCTGCCTGAACACACTATGTGTTTGGTAATAGTTTTTCAAACTTGAGGGTGGTATCTAGGCAGCCGCGTGCTCTAAAAGACCCTATCGCCATTCTGGGAATTCGATGACGGTGTTACCTTCATCGAAAGCTATGACGTAGGTGGGGATCGAACCAGTGACCGTCAGTTTGACAGCCAACGCTCCCACCACTTAGCGAGTTATCATCGCTTCAAACCACAAAACAACAAAAATCGATGCTATACGATATTATACCGCGTTTCCCAAGTAAACTTTTTATACGAGTATATACATTATGAGTTTAATCTCGGTTACTGCGGCACATCGGATTCTCGCAAAGATTCCTCAGATCTTCGAATTTATACTAGAGTACTTTGAGAATTGCTTAGAGTTTTCCGACCCACATAACCAAACTTTCTCGAGGCTTAGCCACGACTCATAAAGACGGCTTACTCAATAAAACTCAACCTATTCTATACCAGAGGGTTGCCATTGCCAGCGGAACAATAGATTTTCTCAAAGTTGATGGATTAACTTTTCTATTCACAAACTTTTAATTGATCATGATTTTTGATTGTTGTTTTGCTCCTTTACGTAATAATTTTATAATCTGTGACATCGATGGCTGTGTCGTTAACGTCTTGTTATATTAGAAAACATTTCGATTACGCAAAACATTTATGAACATTTTGTTTAAAATTTAATCTTAACGTCGTCTAACAATTTATTCTTCAACTAAAATTATTACATAACAAAGACACGTTCCTTAAAGCTGAAAACGACTCTTTGTTGGTGCTTTTATGGCAATCTTTTCTCCAGTCGTTAATAGATCAATGCTAAGCATGATTTTAAATATATTCCATACTACAGCTACTGCAATACCTATTGAGTAACTAGTAGCTGTTATCAGCATATACTTAGGTAAATTAAATCGTGTACTTATGCTATTTAACATATGAAGACAGACATCATGCGTACATAGATGGTCTATTTATATAAAGACTACTTTTTTAAAAAGTGATAGCTTCTTTAAGCTCGTTGAGCACTTTATGGGTGAACACAATACATGGAAGTCGCTTCATCTTCACAGAACACTTTCCTTGAGCTATATGTATACTGTGTATTTTGTGGATGAACAAAAAGCGTGTAACTCACGTCATCGTCACTACACGCTTTCCATGTTAGCTTAAAAACCATGTAGTTTTTATTTCTATTGGCAGTTCCCAGAGACTGCCTTTAGAAATTAGTTACCTGGGACATATGCTAGACATTTGCCTCCCCTATTGATCGCCACAAGGACCGGTTGTTGGAAGCGGTACGCGTCCAGCCCCTTACTGTGATGTTGGTCAGGTCGTCTGTCCACCTTGTTGGTGGGCGTCCAATGAATGAAAAAATATCTTCGCACCCCTGCTACGCCGTCACCGTCACCGCTACCATGGCCAGGCATAATGGACCCGCCATGGACTGGGCCTAGTCATTTCGTGTCATATGATTTTGGGGGGATTCGCCAATACTCGCCACGCTTGGCAGGAGGGTTGGCAAGTGCAATATATTTTATGACTCTCACAAGGCGCTGCTGTTCATCTTCTGGTACGTGATCTCTTAGCCGACTCTTAGGGCACTCACGGGAAGAGATTTATTTATTTATTTATTTGGTCCCGGATCTTGGATGTTGGCGTGCTGTTTGCGTGCTTCTGTTTGTCTATGCCTGCCGCGATACAGGAAATCCTAGTGCGGGGGCCTGAATGTGATAAAAAAAACCTTGCTTTTGGCACCTGGGCTTTGCGCATGTCTGATGCAAATCACCAGATGAGCTTACTCTGCCAGATATTAGCTGTCCTAGGTCGAGCTTCAAGTTTTAACATAAGTTGAGCCGTATAATTGTTTTATTTTCTTTTTTGTACTATCATGTATATCTATAACTAGTATGATAACTATCTATATACATATACCTACATATTCAAGAGCAGTAGCACTCGATATGAGATACACTGCCCGGGGATATACTGCCACCATATCTACATAATTCTACCGCTAGGCAGTACTGTTCACATTATTGTGTACCGGTTTGAAGTGTATGGTATCCGGTGAAATTACAGGCACATGAAGCTACTATATGTCTCAGGGTGACGGGCGCAGTGCAGTTCTTTACGAATTGTATCTGTCTAAGCAGAGTTTACCACGTCTTAATATCAATTGAGTCTTCTGCTTTTTCCGTCACCATATCCCATAAAAAAGAGACCCATATAATGAAGTGTTACTAAGTATAGTAACCCAAACCCTCGTAGATAATCTAGTTGTGTGATAGGAGTCAAGATAAAGCTCGTTTAATACAAACTAAAATTTGAATATTGAACCTTTGACATTAATTCTATGCTGAACTATATAAACTTGTTGATTATACTAAAGACAATTTGAAAAAAAAACAGACAATTCACTATTTCACGCAACCCTCTCCAAAGTTTTGTAATAAGAGTTTATTCTGAACAGAAGGAACAGAAGTAGAACATCTGGAAGTTGTGCTGAGAATGTCTCATTCAAATTTTCGGACTGTTTGCTTCTGTTTTTATACCGTGTACTACTGTCATTTACCACTCTGTAATACCGTGTATTTTATGGAGATCCGGTTTTGGTGCTATAGCATTGTTTTGATTCGAAAAGATTTTGCTTGCATAAGATCTACGCTAACAACAATAAACACTTATAATCTACATAAAGATGATTATTCTCTGTTCTCATTCATTTCTCCATTTTTGAAAACTTTTGCATATAAATATATAGAGTCCTAATCAAATATATGATATCTGTAATCATAGAATTTCAAATAGGCCATATTGCCGTTTCTGGGCAATATGCACAATTCACGTTAGGTAACTAAGAACAGTAAATACCTCTAAAACTATGTCTAAAATGTGATTTTTTTACTACTTTTATCAAAGAAATTGACCAACTACTATGGAACGGATCTCGAATGTATTTAACCATAGATAGACTTCGGGCGGTACTGTTTTTTGGCTGATGATTGAATAGCCTTTGTGCGAACGAAAACACGTTTAACACAAAAGAAGTTAATATACGAGTACAAAAAATAACATCTTCTAATGTGCATAAAAATTAAAAAAGGTTGATATGTATACAAATTACCCAATTGAACACATGAATGTGAAAGTCTTGCTTACAAAAGCAATGAGCTACTCGCAATATCTCCCTGCTAATTTCCGTCCCGTTTCCGAAGAAACAAACACTCGAGCAGATCCAATCAGATAAGTTTATCCATTCGTGTTTGTTCTAACATCAAATTAAAACTCAGACAAAGGTCAAAAGGCGAAAATCTCTATATTCTTTCCTCTGTAAGTGCTGTCGTTGTTCACAAAAATGGTGAATCCACAGTTTGGTCAAGAAGTCGATAAATGACTGGCCGGTTGGCGCAGTTGGTAGCACTCTGCCTTCTGAGCCGCTGGTCCCGGGTTCGATTCCCGGACAGATCAAACATTTGTGTGCATGAACATGTCTGTTTGACCTGTGTCTGGGTGTGTATATGTATATAAGTATATATATCAGTCATCAGGTTACCATAGTACAGGCTCTGCCTAGTTTGGGACCTGAAGACCTTGTGTGAAAGTTGATAAATAATAAAATAAAATAAAAAATAAAAAAATCGGCTAGGTGACGTTAAAAGTACTAAAAAAATCTACCGTTCTTTTATTTATGATGGAACTCTAGAAACATCTACGAGAACCATCAAATACTTAATTCTTATTTACAAGTATTATTCACAGCATAGCACAAAAACATACATTTTTTTAGGTGCCAAGTAAGAGTCCAATGGAAAAAAAACTTCATGTAAATCTAGATGAAATAATCATTAGTATTTAATATATATTCACGGAATAATATTGCAATATTACGTTAGGATAAATATTAATATTGTAAAGTCCAATTTAATCATTATCAAAAAATTGGCATGTTTTTTACCGTTTAATTACCTTTGTGCCATTTTAGTTGGAACTAGAACGGCTAATTCTACAATGAAAATAAATTTATAGATAAAGTGCGTTTCACAAAAGGCGTCCCGCGGCAATCAGTGGAACTAACTGGAACATCGAGTGTAACGATAGTGCTTTAGTCTGTTAGCAAAGAAACTAGCGCCACCCCCGAGAGACTTCTTTCGTGAAATAGACTATATTATGTATATTCGTAATAACTTCAGTGACGTCAATAATAAATCAAATATACAAAAATAAAGCATCAACATTTACCCAACAAATAAGCTATTCCGCGATCCTTTCAGACCCATTAGACCTGCACATATAAATCAAAATGTCTCTGCCAAAGATTGCTAATCCATCTCGCATGGGATCGGGAAATGGGTCAAGGATCAAAGGAGGATAAAAAGGATCTTTGTTCGATTCAACTGTGTGTATTTAGGATGTTACTTGTAGGCACTGTAGTAACTAAGTAGTTACATTTGTGTGTGCGTATTTGCTAGACATATTGTATCATCAACCAGTACGTTGGGAGATTAGATGGGAGTTTCTTTTCTGGGCCTAGAAAGAGAAGGGACTACGTTTCTGAGAGAGGACTATTTGTGAAACAGACTCTCACGCTGGTCCCGTTGTATAATTTCACAGTTAAGATAGTTTGACAGATACTCAATGAAATGATAGAATCATAAATAGTCACCAGATGAAAGTTTTGGGTCAAGCTGGGAGGTATCTAGTACCGATAACTACCAGAGGGATCAGCATATGCTATTTTCATGTTTGTTTTTAAAAATGTATTTATTGGAAAACCAACTGTGGCTTAAGCAACTTATTACCGGTAACTGTCTACTATAGAAACAATAACTACTCAGCTGTCCAATTTCCATGGATGTTCTGGTACAATAGAGGTCAAGATCAATTCGCCTTATCATGTTGAAGCTCGCCAAAAGGAGGAAAAAAATGCTTCAGTATTGGTGCCTGCGGATTCTCTGCCAAAGATTTTAATTACTATTTAATTTAAAGGGATCATGTTATTGGTCACGTTAAAATGTCAAAGTAAAATGAGACGTTACTACGAACGCACTGTGCTCAAGATCCTAAAGAAGGGTCCCGGGCGATGCCGAAACAACTGTCAATCGTGATATCGAAAACGCTTGAGTTTCACCCATATAAAGTTACAACTCAAGGCTGTTTACTCAAAGAGTTACAATAAACGTAAGTTTCATTTGCATTTTACATGAAAATGACGACTGACTATAAAATACAATAATTATCAGAACACATTTTTAATCTCTGTGTTACGAGAAATATTTGTGCTAAAATTATATCAGTGTTATCATTATCACTGACTTAATTAATTTAGCTACTCTCGGTATTGCCCACGGCGTATTTAAGGTATTATACGAGTCCTCACGGGCACCACACAAATGGAGATTTTTCAGAGAGATGATCGACATTATGTTCTATTCATCAAAACCTGTAAGAAATGGGGAAAAAGAAATCCTACTAATATTATAAATGCGAAAGTTTGTGTGTATGTTTGTTACTTCTTCACGCTCAAATGGCTACACCGATTTCTATGAAATTTGGTATGGAGTTAGTGTAAGCCCTGGATTAACACATTGGCTACTTTTATCTAGGAACCTCAATTATCCCGTGGGATAATTGAGGTGGCGAGAAAACCATAATCTACGCGGGTAAAACCGGGGGGCGCTACTAGTAATACATATATTACTAGCAGAGTCATGTGATTTCACCCGGGTGTACTTCGATTTTCTCGTTATCTGTCGTTATAGTCTGGTTATCGCACAAAAACCGTTTAATTTTAAAAAAGAAGTATCATAAATGTGTTATTCCTGGGTCTAAGGAATCTTAGTATCACATAACATGCAATCCGTTCAGTTGATTAAATAGTTAGTGGTAACATGAATACAAACCCACATTAATTCATTAAGGTACAGTGTAACATTTGAGCAATATCTCATTTAACGGTCAGCGACGGTGTAGTAGGAGATAGAATGATGGACATAGAATTTTGACTCTCAAGAATATCTAAATAAAGATGAGCGTGTTAATTCCTCGGCCTCTGCGTTAGCTCCAAACTGCTGTAGCAGCACAGGAGTGCGAATATTACCAAAAACCTCCCCAACAACCTACTCCAATGGAGGCTATGAGCACCTAAGGCCATAGAAGAGAAAGATGATCACGTACCCTTACTATCCATGAAGCGCAAGGACTGACATACGAGGCGATAATCTTTATCAAGACAAAATCGAGATAATTCAAGCTGCACGAGAGCCTCCAGTGTGTAATGTATTTAAAAATAAAAATATATATAAAAAAGCTTGTGTGTGGTAAATAGCTCGCAGACACTAGAAAGTTTATTAAAACCAGCCCTGAATAATTCAAGAATGCACGCTCAATATAAGAACAATTATCTAAAAGCTCCGAATTCCGGATACTTATAAATTCATCTGATATTCGTAATGCAAATACAAAAAAATGAGTGGCCGACAGAAAAATGCTCCTACTTATATACGTTTTCCAAACCAATTTAAACATACTTTCTATCTGTTACTTACGGGGCAAAGAAACGATAAAGTGGAAGCACATAGAAGCTCTCGATTCCAAAAGGGGCCAATAACAAACTAGCAACGGGGTCACCGCCATGTGCGACAGAAGATTATAGCACAGTAAGGGCACATCAATATTACGCAAATTTTGTGAATTTTAATTAAATAAACAGCTTTGTATTTACTGAGAAGATAATAACATTAAACATTAATATAACTTTATACAAATTTGAATTTTAATGTTAAGATTAAGAGATGTTTTTAAAGAACCTTAGCTAGTTTGTGATTAACAAATGCCAGGCCAGTTTCATGCTAATTACAATTTTATAGAACCGTGTAAACTTCATTTTGTATCTCATTTAACACAAATTTAGGATGGTTGTTTAAACAAAAGAATCACTACCATTTTTGTTATTAAAACTGACGTGGTTTTGACACATTATAAATGTATAAAACACGGGAGTTACTCACGTAATAAGTCAGAGTGTTCCGACTATAGTTTCAACCACATTCGGTGGTCTTTTTCAAGGAGAATACGGGGCGCTCGCGGACGTGGTCGCGATTCGTCCAGTACTGGGCGAACCGCGTCCGTATTATGTTGTTCACGTCTATAAACGCTACCTGTGAGTTTGCGTAATATGCCACTGAAATTGTTAATTTTTCTATAATCTAAAATACCTGTTTTGATGCTATCATAAAATGTGTTAATATTTTTCCGTGACATATACGTTTCTTGTGTTTACGGATGCGACCTTACAAGGGTATCCACCCTCACCCTAAATTTTGGTGAAATCCACACTTAATGCCCTTACTGTCTATGTGTAACTATAGCACCACCGTCTCGACGAGACTCCCAAAAGGGACTATTTACCGAAATTGCTTAATTCACCATTTACCGAAGTGACTTCAGATGCTAATGGCGCTTTCAGCGTTACTTAGGAGTAAGCACTGCGACTGTGATTTATATCTCAGATGCTTAGGGTGCATTTTCCCTTGTAGCATTATGTAGGTTTTGTTAGAATAGTTTTCCTTTTTATACTATGTATAAAATGTCGAACATCTGTATGTAGAGTATTATATGGTGGAATTTTATAACGCCACCCGGAGGGAAAGTACTGTAAATACTGTAGTTTTCCTAAATCTTTGATAGAAGATTTGTATCTTTTTAAAAATAAAGAAATGTTTCCTATGAGTTTAATTTGCTATCCCCAGTATTTTAGAGTAGATACTTCCCCTTCCCGGGTGGAATCATAAAATTCCACCCTGAATCATATAAACTCTTAGTATAGGCTCCTTCAGGAAGCTACGTGGTGTAAAACACCAAAGTGCCATATATTTTGTGTCTAAAGACAACCACTGAATAAGCCATCTGTTTGTGTGTATTTGCACACAAATATTTATTTAACACCTTGAAGAAGCATATTAAAGTTTTTTTTTCCATTGCTTTCAACTCAGAAGATTTCACCCTCAAAAAGAAATAAAAATATATTCAGTCTGATGTAAATATCAGCGCAAAATATATAAGTAAAAATGTATGCTTTCCCCAATTTCGAAATTTTTCTTTTATCCCGTGCTGTAAGACATTGCCTCGTACCAAATTTAAAGACTCTGAGTTCACGGGAAGTACCCTGTAGGTTTTGATTCCCTTGCGAGTGTCGAAAATTTGTGGAATAAACGGCTGTATCTTTTGATTGCGTTGGCTTAGAAGGTTGATTTTTTCACAACTCCAAGGGACAGTAGAAGTATTTGATAAAAATTCAGCTTGATACCTCCACGCGTTCCTGAGAAAAAGGATCTTGACAAACAGACAGACAGACGGACAACAAAGTTATCCTATAAGGGTTCCGTTTTTTCCTTTGAGTTTTTTCCTAAAACCATAATGTTGATTTGATAACAATGCTGACTTTACTGGTAGCTCAAGCCGTTGGTGGAGATCAATCCTGCGTCCGTCAGGTTGAAGTCCGTGCGTCGACGCTCCCATCGCTTTAGCATGATTCAAAAACTGCAAAGCCTACAATTTCTACAGTTGTTAATTTCTAAGTAATAATTACTTTGTATAGGAACTTTTAAGTTGAACTGTTCTTCTACAAACTTTCTAATTAACTCTAAGCTACGTTTGTCTAACATACGTTTGTGAGAAAACCCCGTGTTTATAATGTCAAAACAATTTCCATTTCGTAAACCAGGTTGTATTACTTATAAGCTTGCTGATAAATTGCATTAACATCTCAACTGGCTTAACTTCATAAGCACTCGGCAAATTGTGCACTCAGGTAATAAAGTAAGTGTTTAACTCACTTTAACAGTTAGGTGTTAATGCTAAGCTGTAAGCGATGGGTTTATTTTATAAGTGGGTATAACTTTATACATGTAACTTCCTTTATTAACTTAAGACGGAAGGTGTTTATATTGTTTTCGTTTATATGTGTATCAAATAAATTCTATTTTAGCTATATTGGTCCAAAGGTAAATAAACATTAATTGTTAAAACAATAATTTTTTTAACCTGTAACAAAAAAATACTGTAAACTATGACCTATTTATTTATTGGTTTTTTTTACTCTTTTATTATTATAGATATGTATTTTCACTTAGAATCTCATTTAAAACCAAAAGGGTACTGAATGAAAATACATATAGTTTGTTTGATTAAACAACAGAGTCTGACTCTGGACGGAGTATTAGAAAAAATAACTTTCCTTGAAATAAATACAAGGTTACATAGCAACCGACCCGCATAACCCACAGGGTTCAAGCATTATGAACAACGAGTTTATTTATACATATAACTTGATTGGATACTTCTAATAGCTGCCGTTATAAGTCAGTCTACGTTCACAGAATTCTAATATTTACTGGATACCCCGCTGGAACATAATACCCAGCATAACCACTATCTAACGTAGCAGGTCCTGATTACTCCAAATTAATCCCTGTAACAACGCCACCCGTTCCTAGAATGGTGTTTTGCCAACCTATATTATAGACCGCTGCGGGTCTACGATAGGTTTTGAATTAGGTCATCTATGTTCTTTGTTCCTCTGATTGGTTCTTGTTGGCTGAACAAAACGGCCTCTATATAATTAATCAAATGTAAATCAAAATGTGAGATCACATTTTGGTTTACATTTGTAGAGCTCCTATAAACAGGGATAGCTTTTATAAACGATCGTATTTGATATATTTATTACTCGTAGAAGAGTTGTAATAGTGTACCCTGTATATTACGTATATAATATATATTAGTATAACTAAATGTATTATAACTACGTATTTTTAAATGTTTTCTCGGGCCTAAGTACTTTGGTTGCCCCACTGCAACCATACTGTTTCCAAGACAAAAAGTAAGCTTTGTCCTCCTGCAATATCCCATCTATCTCGATACCAAAATTCATCAAAATTGGTTCAGTTACTTTCACATTTATTATATTCATTGTTTTTTGTTGTATTCTAGAGGAACCATCAATTTTTCGGTATATAAAGTACCTATGTGTTAATTCAGGTTATTAGGTACCCAAATTTATTGCAAGTATTCCAAATTTCATTCAAATTAATCAAGCCGTTAATCCGTGAAGAAGTAACAAACCCATACAAGCAGCTCATTTGCATAATTTTTGGCATTTATAATATTTATTAATATAATTGACTTTTTATAAAATACATTTTTCTGTGAAATAGCTGGCAAACAAGCAGACGGGCCGCCTGATGGGAAGCGATCACCGTCGCCTATGGGTATCTGTAACACTGGGGGTTTTACGATACGTTGTCAATCCTTTCAAGACTCTTTTAACTCTCCTTTTGAAAAGTCCAAAAATTGGTCATTTTGGCTTATATGCCTAGTTGATTGTCAAATGACATAAATAGTTATTTGTTTTACATGTGGGTAAAGTTGATTTTTCACGAGAGTGCTTGGATTGAAACGAGAGCAAGTGTTGGTTTCAAATAACGAAAGGCAAAAAAATATTTAACCATTTCTGAAACATAACAATTTTTCAAAACACTAGTACTAACGAGGAACTTGCAAGGAGCGCGGCGGGAAGGATTCTTTCATATGACTCTTCCACACTTTTCACAGGCTTCTTACAATTGCACTTTTTCCTGATTGTTCGATGAGTTGCATAAGGTGTGACACTTGCGAATTTCCTGTCAGAAATCAATAAGTGAAACTTGCGTTTGACAGCTAGGGTGGTGAAAATAAAATTGTCATCTTCAAAAAGAACAATATCTTTAACCTAAATCTAAACATGCTATAAACCCAAAAAGTTTTCGATACATGGATACGTATTATGTCTAGCAGACGCCAAACAAAACCCAAATATCCTATTTGGTATAAGCAGCCCTCCATTTATCTTTTCCCATCTTTATCTTTCCCTATCTTTATCGTGTTGTCATAGAGTTGGATATCAGAAAAAAACAATTGTACCATAAAATATACCGCGCTCGAATCCTTTGTTTCGCTAAGGATACAAGCGTTGAGATAAAATACCCTTATTACAGGATTTTACGTCAAGCCTTGCCTCAATGTTATATTTTACTGCTGTGTAATAAAAAGTAAGGATTTCACTCATGCATGGAAAGTATATAGGTTGACCTACTTTTAGTAGGCGTTTTCTATGTAATTGAAATATACAAATTAATTTATGAAAAACTGTAAAGGTCTAGTAATATATTCCAGTTTCATAAATTTGTATTTGGAAAGTGTGCCTAGTTTTAGATTAGCAAATACGAATGAGCCCTTTACAGAGCCACTGTGTTTATATATGATTTAGAGAACAATTTTCAATAAATACTTTTTCTGCACTTTGAAGAAGGCAGGGTTATACATGCTCTAAAATTTTTTTTTAAATTCCTACCTGAACTATTTATTCTTTGTATTATAACTATAAAAGTAATTATAAAACTATATCTGTTGTAGTAAGTAACTATAAAAGTAAAAACTATAAATATAACTATTTATTCTCTCTAGTAACTCTGCAAGTCTCCACAGCACTGCCAAGGATTTATGCTTGCACCTGGCAGTTAGCAGAACTAACACTACTGGCAAGTAATAAAATTACTAAGTATGATGCTTATATGTATTTTTGAGGGGCTGATTGGTACTGGATGCTAAAAAACCAAATTATCCAAGATTCTCGGTTTAAATCACAATATTTGCCTGCATATATGTGATTCAATCCAAATATATTATTTTATACTGTACAGATCTTGCGTTTGATCACTATCTCACTTGATGGTCAGCGACGATGTGGTCGAAAATATTATCATGCTAGATCTAGAATGCTTACTGGCTCTCAAGGAGTGCTTCCTGAACACACTATGTGTTTGGTGACAGTTTTTACAAACTTGAGAGTGGTAGCTAGCCAGGCGGTTACTCGGAAGTACCACCATGCTGAGTATTCGATAACGGTATGACCTTCACCGGAAGCGCAAGCCGTTGTTGGGGATCGAACCAGTGTTCGCCAGTTTCATAGCCGACGCTCCCCCCGCTGAGCTATCGTCGCTTCAGAGATTTCACCATTACTTGATTTTTTGTTTGTTGTGGCTTCATTTTTGTAAATAGTAATTTAAGATTCGGGAAATTGTTTGCTTAACTAGGCTAATTTGTTAGTGGAAAGTATGAAATTAGTTTCAGAACCGCAAAGGTGGCAGTATTGTACCTGTGGCAAGATTTATAGTTATTGTTCCCAAGTTACATTTCGAGATTTCTCACGGGAGTTTGAATGCTTGTTCAAATGTTTTAGTTGCACTAGTGATATTGTGGTTAAATGTTACAGTTTAATGTCTGACCTTATATTATCAAATTAGTATCCTGATCGAAAATGAAACAGTTGTTTTAGTGACCATAGTATATTAAAGTTAAAGAATTCCATTAAATTTGTGTTACAACAGGGAAGAGGTTAATTTACGTATTACACTGTAGCGTTAACATGGCTTCAGTTAAAACTATATCTGTTGTAGTAAAGGCGGCAAATAAATATAATTTTATGAAATAAACTTAGCATTATTTTTTATTGATAATCTAGTTTAGTTGACCGCTTAATTATTATTATTATCATCGATATTAGGGGCAGATAAAAAGGAAGTAATTACAAATAGAAAGACATCTGGCACTCAAGAATGGCTATCGATACCAAAAATATCGAGACAATGCGCCTAGACTAGATGCATCGTTTAGTAGCGATTCTCTTTATCTAATAGCTAAAGATGAATTGCCGAAGAGCCGTGGTAGTACCGGCCTAGAATAGTACTCCCCCATCTCAGCCCGTGGGTGCCGTAAGAGTCGGCTAAGGGACTACGTACCAGAAGGTGGGCAGCAGCGCCTTCTGAGGATTGAAAATCATTCTGCGCTCGCCAACCCGGCTGCCAAGCGTGGCGAGTATTGGCAAATCCCCTCCTATATGGGGGCGGCATATGTCCAGCAGTGGACGCCCCATGGCTGAGAGAAGAAGAAAAGAAGAAGAAAGATGAATATTCGTTTTCGTTGATCTCGTGATATATCGCTTTGAAGTGTCAATCTCATATATTTTTTTAAGCAACTCTCAGCATTAACGCTTGTAGAATGTAACTTCTATGGCTACAGGCTAGAAAGCCTGCCTTGCTACATTGCGATAGGGATACTTTCTATAGCCCGATCACAATGTAGCTAACGCCATCCATTTATTGGTTCATTGCAGTGACGTCGAAAAGGCGGGGCTTACGTTAAAATTGCTGAAGGAAAAAAACAGTTACGATTGTGACTTGACTATCCCTGTCGTTTTGCCAACTAAGCTGTGGTAGCTCCATTCGTCACACGTCAACATCTGAGCGGATGTTTTATTTCCTGCTCGGTGACTTAGGACAAATTTCGTTAGGCTACGTCAGTCTAGCTATGGTGGTTTTAAAACTTCTTGGCCTGGGCACTAGCCTAGAACAAGGACTTATCTAATGCCACATTGCTGAGCGAGGTCAGCAACACTCTTGTCTCTCTGAGAAGAAAACCCGAGTTCGAGTAGTGGCAACGTAAAATAATGATAAGACTTATCAAAACAAAGTTGCATAACCAACATTTGAGTTTGCAATTTTCATAACTAGCACCATATTAATGTTTTACTTTACTGTAATGCGAATTCCCCACTCAATATAACTTCAAGGCTGCGGTGCATCCTGGGCCAAGTATTTTTAGCTGTGACCTATTTCAGCGGGGTGCTGCCGGGCTGCGCGTTCTATTGACCCACATGCACGCAACCTCTGACGTCATACTGAGCGCAGACGTCACGCCCCCGCTGCCCTTTGTTCGGCTGTCTGATTGCCGTGATTGGTTGTTAAAGAAGTTTTTGGATAATATATGCTTTTTTTATTTAGAAAATTTTCATAAAGTGCGACTAAGAGAAATACATTTTGTGATTGGATCTCCTTGTTACAATCAAAGAGTAATTTTAAATCTGTTGTCAGGTTGATAAGTTTTGACTAGACCCAAGGAATGTTCTACTTAAGCATTATTTTTTTGAGTACCTACAGATTTCAGCGCTTTCTCCGGTTCTAAGATGTTACACGTCTGCCTAGAAGAATAACAAATCACTTTTGACTCGAAGGTAATTGAGATTGTAACTATAGGAAAAATAGTCTAAAACGATGACATCCACTTTTTAGTTGTACCAATTATGATTGTGTGCCACAAATAATAAACTTATAATTTTCATCATCATCTCAACCATAAGACGTCCACTGGACATAGGCTTAACCTATTAATATACAGTAATTTACAGCATAAAAATATGTATTTCAACATAAATAAACAATGTTTGTTTTATAAAAATAGTATCAAAATGTTACAGTCGCGCTATAATGATACAGTGTTGTCATAACAATGTCAAACCTTATGAAGTGCTATTTCCGCATAAACTCTCAACATAACAAATATTAATTACGTGTAAGCACCAGGGCGCGGCGCCATCAAATTCAAATATGCCAATTTTCTTTCCAAACAATCTTTAGTTGCATATATTTTATTAAACAGTAAACGTGTTAAATAGTTGCTAACGCAAACATGTAATATGAACGTATATTCATTAGGTAATAGAAAATAGTTCATAAAGAAATGAGAATAGCGAATAAGCCCTATGGAACAGTAAACCTTGTTATAATTAAATTTTAAAAAGGCATTATACGGACATATAGGGCTACAAAAATCACATTATGATCCAAGGCATTATTGATGTGTTTAGACAGCAGTGTTGAGAGCCAGTAAATATCTAAGCTTAGCGCTGTCACACCGTTGATCATCACTAGAGATAGTGAGTGCAAGCGCAGGGTCTATAGTGTAAAGGAAAACATATAGAAAAAATTCAAATCAAAACTCGTAAACCTAAACCTAAGCTATGAACCTAATCCCATGTTCAGAATAAATTCTGAACATGGGATTAGCTTAGGTGTTACAAATAAGAGTCCGCGATATTCACCCTTACGGGCATAGAGTAATACAATGTTCTCAAAAATTAGATATGATACAATTTATAATAATATCATACAAATAATTTAAACAATAATATTAAAATAGACTGTCAACATGAAAATAATATAGGTAATAGAGTAGAAAATGTCAAATACGAATATCGAAGACTGCATTATAAATTTCCTATACAAACACAACTATAACTAATTTAATCTTGTCATTTAGAAAGTCACTGATGCTGTAGTAAGTCTTACTAATAAGAAATTGTTTTATAGCCAATTTAAAATTGACAATATTTGCACACTCTTTGACACTTTTTGGCAGATGGTTATACACTATGGGACAAACACTATAATAATTAAAACCGAAGCTCGCAAACATTATTCTAGCTGAAACGAATTCTAGTATAAGAGAGAAAACTATCTAGCAAAGTATATTTGGCAGCATTTCTTATTAGTATTCTAAGCTTTGTAGCTGGATGCAATCTCAACGAGACTGCAATGCAATAACATACAAAGAAATCAAATCAAATCCTATAAAGACATTGCTCGAATCCCTCAATCATTTGTACTCGTAAGATTGAGAACTTTTCACACTAGTTATTTATCTGTACTTTGATTTGATACGAAAGCAATTTTCTTATGTAAACAATAAAAAGTGTAACATGAATGATTTTTGAAGTGAAAACTTATTTAGCGGCGTTGTGCACTTTTGTTTATGGAACAAGTTTTAAATGCGGGTCAGGACACGTGACATTGATAGAAAAAAAATCTTGAGGCGCGTGACGTAGAAAATTCGTAAGTAAGTGAGGGAGAGTGAAATTTAAAATTAAATATGTTACTAATAAACAACAGTTTCGTTTATTGGTAGTAGTTATAATACGACCTTTTTGAAGCAGACCGCGTTCACCTCTCATACCCGTTTAACATGATGATTTTGACTTAATTCTATTGTATGCTCTATCGCCCTCACTACTGGTGCTTCCCCTGTAGTCCCATTTAAATTTCATCAAAATCTGACAAGCGGTTTTTGAGTTACACTCCAATAACTAAAAAGCGCGTGCTTATACCTAGACGATATTATGGTAGCGGGAGAAGACATCGGTAAACATACTTACACTCCAATGACAATTGATCCCATGAGTAACAAAGGTCACCAAAAGGAGTGAAAATAAAATTTTTACCAAAAAATGGAACCGACTTCAACACTCAAAAGTGTGAAATAACTTGTCGAAGTCGGTACCATGAGCACAATATTTTGATATTAGTTACTTTTGAACTATCATGGTACCGACTTCACAAGTTATTTCACACTTTTGAGTATTGAGTTACTAGTTGATAAGGTACTTTCCAGTAGGTACCCACCTGGCGAGGCACCAGAATTGTCCTTAAGCCAGGCAACATTCTAAATGAAGTAATACAATAAATTAAGTTCATTGTAACATTATTTCAATTTTACAATGATCTTAATATTATATTGCGCATTTATATAACACTATTACAGGCATTCTTCAAATAGTTAAAGGGTTGACACGCGTGCCAGACATCGCTTTCCTCAACCGTATTTGTGAGAATGTTGACATCCGACACACGATGCCACAGTTTACCCAACGCATTTCGTTAGCTCATGCTCACGAACTGCTCCGATTGCACACCCAGTAATCTGAAAATCCTTAATATACTAAAAAACACACGAAATAGTAAACAATTCAAAAATTGAACAATTTGAAAACAGTATAAAATAAATAACGAGATTGATTTCTTACTGCTTTTATATAGAACTACAAGTGGCTACCACTGAGGCTGTTTGGCTGCAATAATTACACCACCTACGCAGCGGAAACGCCTCAAGTATGCACAAGTCTTTATATTGATCTCGCTAGTGGAAATTAAAAATTCTTGTCGCACAGCTCTCCATTCAAATTGAAACTATTTGAAGCGTTGGACGATGGCCACGCTTCACAAGTTTTCTTTATTACATATTTCAGAAATCCATTTCTTTTCTAAGGAAATTCAGTGTTAGATTTTTCTTGTCAACATTTGGTAAATTAGTCGTTCACCTTGCCTGAAAGATCGCTGTTCTTGTTTGGAAACATTTAGTCTACAATGCAACTAAGTTCTAAAACGTGCTAATTCTTTTTCACACTCTGAAATAATATCATTTATGGCACGCGATAGCTCTTATTAGGTTTTTTGTCATTTAAAAAAAAGCATTGTTGTGTTTTTGACGGACTAATAAACTCTAGAGATTCATTTTCATAGACGTCTAAAATGAATGAGCAATCGCACATGTTGATGGAACGTACACAAGAATCCACATGTATTGTACTTGTTGAATGGACTAAATGATTTTGATTGTAAAACAATCAGACAGAGAAATAATGAATATAAATAATTCATCAGAATGAGTCTGACATGAAATGTATAAGTATTTTTAATACACAAATCAAATTAGTATATTAGTAACAGAGTTCATCATCATCATCATAATCATCTCAGCTATAGGACGTCCACTGCCAGAAATAGGCCTCCCCCATTAATTTCCACAAGTAACGGGCGGAAGCAGCCCGCATCCAGCCCTTACCTGCGATCTTAGTTAAGTCGTCTGTTCACCTTGTCGGTGGCCGTCCTATGCTGCGCTTGCCAGTCCGTGGTCTCCATTCGAGAACGTTTTGACTCCAACGGCCATCGGTTCACTTCAACTTGCTAATCAGCTGGGCTATGTCGGCGATTTTCATTTTTCTACGGATCTCCTCATTTCTGATTCGATCGCGTAGAGAAACCCCGAGCATAGCTCTCTCCCACGAAAGAGAGAGACTCTCTCTTCCGTGCCCTCTCCATAGCTCGTTATGCGACCTAGAGCCTGCTCAAAAGGCCCATGGTCATAGACCACGAGACAGAGAGTAGCAGAATTACCCTATTGCATATCTATTCAATATATACCTAGTTCTATAACTTACGAGTATACATTAAGATAGTTACTTTTAAATACTCATACATTATTATAATGCCTGCCCAACCATGTTATAAATTAGGTCTAGTTTCTCGTGAAGGTCAAATTATGTATGAATGTCCATGTTAGTACAAAAGATCTTTTGTATTATTATCCTTAATTTATTTATCTTATGACAGGGTGTCTATTCTATTAGCCTAATCTGATGAAGTGTAGCCTAAGAGTTTATTACTTAAGACTATTGTCTAGTGATGGCAACATTTCATTTGCAGAAAAAGTATTATAAATAAAGGTATTAGCACATCGTACACCATAAACACATAGTTGTAAATTTATAAATTCAATTGTTTAATGAATAACACCACAATATTTTTCAAGACTCAATAATTATTTGCCTACTTTATATTATTTTCAGTGAGAGAAGAGACATGGACATTCGTGGACATAGCCAGTTTTAATAAAGCAGAAACACATTAGGTTCAATTTATTCCAGTCTAAAATAAAACATAGTTTAAACCCTGGGCTCACACATAGGCTACTTTTCATCATTATCATCATTAATCATCACCATTCGGTTAAAACCGCGGGGCGCACCTAGTATAATATGTGTTACATATTATCTTGTTTATATGTATGTTATTTTTTTTTTTTATTGGGAAAAGGCAGGCGTTTGACCACTTTCTCACCTGATGTTAAGTGATGATGCGGTATACGATGGAGCACGCCTGCCTAGAAGATACCTATTCACTCGTGACTTGAAGATACACAGGTCGTATTTTTGCGGAAATACAGATTCAGGCAATGAGATCCATTCGTTAGCTTTTAGTACGCACTAAAAATGTGGAAGCAAAACGCTTCGTGCGACAAGTTGGAACGTCCACCATGTATGAATGTCGCATTGCCGTCCGTCTGTCGTCTTAAGATGGAATGGGGATGGTGGAATCAAATTATGCAGCTCCAGAGCGCACTCCCTGAAATGTATCCGATAAAAAACCGATAAACTAGCTACTTTACGTCGGTGCTGCAGGCTTTGGAGTTTCCTCTCGTATAGACAGTCATTGTTGATGAGCCTTTTAGCTCGTATAGCTCTAGCTTATATGTTACATATTATGTACCACACATTTCTATCCTTCTAATATTATAAATGCGAAAGTTTGTGTGTATGTTTGTTACCTCTTCACGTTCAAACGGTTACACCAATTTCGATGAAATTTGGTATGGAGATAGTTTAGACCCTGGATTAACACATAGGCTACTTTTCATCATCATCATCAATCATCACCACGCGGGTAAAACCGCGGGGCGCTACTAGTATTTAATAAGCCTAAAAGTAATGTAGGTAGGTAATATTTTATGGTTCTGTTTTTTCGTAGAGATACGGAGATGATATATGGCTGTAGTAAAGTATCGACTGTGCTCTCAGTAAGATATGGAATAAGTTAAGCAGTCATAACTTTGGATAATCTTTATAATAAAACATAGTTATAATGGTTTCATTGATAATACATAAATCATTGCACAAATACTTTGCTAGGCAATGATAAACTTTATTACTAGAAACGCTGTATTTATATTTAAAAAAATCTCAGACGCAGTCTAAAATCTTTATACAAATACATATCAAATCAAAAAATGTGACAGATTGAACTACACAAAAGAATAGAGCTAAAAGGATCACCCAGAAAGCAAAAAGTTAGGCATAACTTTTTGCTTTCTGGGTGATTGGGGAAGACATTGAAATTTATCATCATCATCATCATCATCTCAGCCATAGGATATCCACTTCTGGATATATGCCTCCCCTATTGATTTCCGCAAGGACCTGTTGGAAGCGGCCCGCACCCAGCCCTTGCCAGAGAACTTAGTCAAGTCGTCTGTTCATTATTTAGTAAATTAAACAAAAAGATCACAAATAGTTGTTAACATGTTATGGCGTAGGTCAGTATTTTTGCTTATAACTTCTTTAATTTTAAATTTAGGGCAAAAAGTTATATAAATATATTTGTAGCCAAAGCAATTTGCTAAAAATTATGTCTGCACAAATTTTTTGTGCAACGCACAGTTTTCGAGATATCGTGAAAAAGTGTTTGTACCCCTTTTTCCAAGATGGCGGCTGGAGGATAAGCACAACACCTTGTTGTTAAGCTTCTATTGACCCCCCACACATGTCCAAAAAATAAAATTGCGTCCTCTAAAAATGCAAGGCTCATGTAACATTTCAATGGACTATGTAATCATTATCAGTTATGTGATAGGCACTTGTTTAAATTTAAGCCGTAAATAAAATATTGTCAGTTTAATGATAAATGTCATATGATAATAGAAGGATAAGAAAATATAGAGTTGATCTTTTATGGGTGTAATAGGTGCCACTCAATTGTTTTTAAAAAGACAATACGAACGATTTTCTGCAAGTTATTCATAAAACAAACACAGGTTCCTTTTAATACGGTAAACAATATGTTTGACGATGATTTTGTACCCAAACAGCTAGGCTTGAATGAATTAAAAAACCGTGAATATGAGCCAATAAAAATGTCTGTAACACCAAAATATCCATCTGAAACAAAGCAACCACAATCAGACAAACCAGTGAAACATTTTCGCGTCATTTTGCTAATACAAGAGTTCAACCCTGAGAAACATTCATATGTAGTCAATGCTTCTGGTATATCCGTCGAAGTACGAAAGTATATGAGTATTCCCAGCGCCCCATATGCCAATTTTGCCAACAAATAAACCGTTCGATCCGTCCGAGGGTATGTGGAATGTGTCTGGGTGATATCTGGGAGGTGCCTAATCTAGGTTGGTTGGATTTAATACTTAGACGGGTGACAGGAATGTATGAGAAAATGAGAAAATATTGCTTTCAATTTCCACATAAGGTTTTCAGTGTAACTGAAGGCATAAGTTCAATACAATTTTTAGAATCTGTATTCCCTCATGTATTAAAAAGTGAATACCTAAACATATCAGATAAACATACCAAATTTGGTGGCGGAAAATTGGGATGTGGAGATTGTAATATTTGCCAACTTCAGTATTTATATTGACTGCGTTGTGTTGAAACGCGCGCAGGAAAGTAAAATATAGAAAAGCTTTTACTGATTTACTAAATCAACAGAAGATAGAGGAAAGAGTTTTGACCTCTCATAAGGTTTCTCTTGATAGAAAAAACTTGGACGTTTATTCACTTGATACATGTGAAATTCATGGACACTATAGAAACAAACTGAAATAAAAAACAAGTTCCATAGCTGGGGATTATAACAAACATATAGATTTTTTGATAAACGTGCTTCCTACAGCTTTAATATCTGTCCAAACAACTGTTATATATCTAGGAGCCATTTCATGTTTAAAGCTCTAATATAATCATACCTTTAGATATTTTTAAACTCGCTATTATTACAACCAGATACCCATGGCATATATTATATTAAGAATTTCCAGAGGTCTACTGCAAGATGCCGAACTAAGCTTAACTAGTTCTTATTCAGTCTCAGTAAAATACATAAAACTTACCACTTGGCGGATTTTTTCAAAAGGCGAATCTACCGATCATTAATCTAGTCTTTCAATCATCCACATCAATGAGCTTGAAAAGATTGAAAGAAAATCAATTTCACCCATACTGGTTTAAGTCTCACTATCTATAACTTAATACAGCAACAAGACATGTGGTATGGATGTCGGTATTGGAGTTCAATGCGTACTGCCATGGAATGGAACTCGTTGCCTGAGTCTGTGTTTCCCGATAGGTACAATCCTGCAATCTTCAAGTCACGACGCGAGTGAATAAGCCTCCCTTCTAGGCTTGCGTCATAATGTGTAGTAAAGTATTTAGTACACTTATGTTTGCCTGCTACATCTTAGACGCCGTCATCACTTAACATCAGATGAGATAGTTGCCAAACGTAAATTTAATATTTTAAATAAATATGTTAATATTTATAACTTGCATAGCATAATAGCGTCTAAAAGTTTTAGTCTAAGAGTACATAGTCATTGTAACCGACTTCCAGAAAATAAAGCAGGTAATCAATTCAGTTCTTTTTTTATATTTCTAACCTCAGAACTGCGTCATTTGTGGAGCCCAATTTGGAAAATTTTACTTTCAAGACAATATCTCATACTGCTTTCGGATTGGTCTTATAAAAACAGTTTTCTACAGATTCAAGAAAATTAAAAAAATGTTTTGCCTCCAAGGTACGGAATTCGGTTTGTTTAGTTCTTTAACGGCATAATTAATAAAGAGCTTGTTTAATAAGCTCATGCAGTTATAAAATATAAAATGACAAGATTCGTGAGGATTGTAGAAAGCAGCTTATAAAAATAAATAAAATAATGATCATTGTAAAGAGCAGTTAAATGACGAACTAGTTATTTCAAGAAATGGTCACTTTTTAATAAATATCTAGTTATTTAGGCAGTAAGAATTGTAAGTAATAGTGAATTGTTTTCATCCTACTAATATTATAAATGCAAAATTATGTGCGTATGTTTGTTACTTCTTCACGCTCAAACTGCTACACCGATTTCGATAAAATTTAGTATGCAGATAGTATAAATCCTGGCTTAACACATAGGCTACTTTTATCCCGGAAAAAGTTACCGTGGGATAATTGAGGTAGCGGGAAAACCGTAATCCACGCGGGTAAAACCGCTTAAGTAAAAAGTTTAAAATAATGGTCATAATCCGCCGATTCACATCATCTTATTTTTGGACTTGAACTTGATTGCATGAGTTTCATGTACAAGTCCAGTATTGCATAAAGTTACAGGTCAAACCAATTAGAAGCTTTAGAGTCAATTGAAAGCTAAGACAAAAAGATTATAGGGTACGACTCTCTTGTAGAAGGCAGGCTTCAAAGCCTAAAGCCCCAGCGTAGGTACTTACGTAATTCAATTCCACTATCCGCATTCCTCCATTAGTCGATCAGGCATACGATAATTAGTCATCTCTGTATAATAGATATATAAACTACCTATACAAACGGAAGCGTTTTGCTTCACTTTTCTCAATGATTACTGCCAAGGCTTGTTGCCCGAGTCTGTATTTCCTGATATTATGGAGTCTTCAACTCACGAGTGAAGGGGTCGTTCTAGGATTGCATTTTAACCTACAAACAATACCTAATTCTAATAAATTCTAAACCAGATAATACAGTGACAATATATACATTATTTTATGTATCCCGATATTGGTCTGTTATCGACCCATATTTCCTCAATGTTCGTGACTCTCGCTGTTTATGTATATATATATATATATATATCTCTATAATTATTTGGGTTGCTGACTAGCATTGAACTTGTCACGTTCCGTTAGCATAGCGGTTGGTATCGATCGACCTTCGTTGAGATAATGACATTTATTGGTAACGAAGAATGTATGGAATTGTCCTATAGTTCATAAAATATTACGCAGTAATCATTCGACCACATCATCACTGACCTTCTTTAGAGAATAAGACTTGCGAGTCACAAACTTGCAGGTAGGTTCCTCGGTCCTCCATCTGCCGTGGTGGTACCGGCCTAGAATAGTACTCCCCCATCTCTTCCCGTGGGTGCCGTAAGAGTCTGCTAAGGGATCACGTACCAGAAGGTGGGCAGCAGCGCCTTCTGAGGATTGTACATCATACTGCGCTTGCCAACCCGCATGCCAAGCGTGGCGAGTATTGGCAAATCCCCTCTATAGGGGGGAGGCATATGTCCAGCAGTGGACGCACATGGCTGAGAGAAGAAGGTTCCTCGGTAATAGAGATCTTTTTTAGATCTTAACACGCATACAGACCTATATGCTTCAATCAAGAATACAACCCTATATGTATCTATGCCTGTTATAAATAATAGTTTGATCTAAATAAGTCTTTATTACAGAGGAACCTACCTGCAAGTTCGTGAGTCAGAAGTCGAACGTGAGAAAGTCACAATCGTGGGGGAAAATTACTCCAATCTAATATTCGTATAAGAGTTCGTCATTTGCCATCAGCATCGCGACAAAGTGTTGCATATAAAGCAAAACTAGCCACTCCCGCCGATCGAAAAGTCTATTCGCAGGCGTCGTCTGTTATTCTTATAATAGTTATAAAACAAACTTTACACATAACAAAATAAAAGTAAATAGTATGAATTGAATATGCTATGTAAATATAAAAGGTTCAGCAGAAAACGAAATGAAATGGAAACAGAATAATTTATATTGCCAAGAGACTACAACTTTCACCCAAGTTATTGACAGCTCTGTTTGAGCCTTCGTAAAACATATTTAATTTATATTTTGTGTATGGCAATAAATCATAGTCTCAAACGCGAATGAAACATGTTACTTTTGATAAAAGTCAATAATATTATGAATGATTAGTCAACCCTTTGGAATTTGATACTGTTCTGATACACAAGGGAAATCACAAAAATGCTATAAATTATGTAAAAATAAATAAAGTTTATTTTTAATATTTTCGTCATCATCATATCATATGTTTATGTTTTTGAAAAAATAAAACTAAATAGGGCATTATGTATACCTAACCGTATTTTCACTCCTGAACCATTCCATTAATCTACTAAAATAAAGATACAAAAAGTGAAAAAATTAAAAATCTTTTTTCTGCACGTGATTTTTAAACTACTTCAAAAAGGAGGAGGTTATATGTTTTACTGTATTTTTATAATATTTTTTTTATGTATGTCCACCGATTTCTCCCCCATTTTTAGACTGATACTCAAAATTCTTTTTTGTTTGAAAGTAGTGTACCCCCAAGGTGGTTCTATTTAAATTTCATCAAAATCGGACAAGCGGTTTTTGAGTTACACTACAATAACTGAAATGTGTTACGTTTACTTGGACGACGTTGTAATTGCGGGTGAAGAAATCGATGAACATACACAATGATATTTGATCACGTGAGAAGCAAAGGTCACGGAAAAGGGTAAAAAAATATTTTACGTAAAAATGGAGCCGACTGCAATACTCAATAGTGTGAAATTACTTATCCAAGTCGAAACATTTTTTTACTATTTCTATAAATTTTGTTTTTATATATTCAGTGCCATAAAAGAATATTGTTAGATGCACAAGCAAATAACAGGGTTACATCAGTATAAACTTCTCAGTATTGTCTCTTTGAAACAAAATCACTTTACAATCATACAGAGTTCGTCGTATACCTTCAAGTATCGAGGTTTGCCATATCTATAAAACTTGAATTCTATAGCGCCAGTACTGTTTTAATCAAACACTTATTGTTATTAAGATTTAAGCTGTTTATTATTCAGTCTGCTGGCAATCTGTTTTTATTGCTTTTACCATGCATGTTTGAATGCAAATGCAATGCTACGATATCCGACAAGCTTTCAAACAATTTTGTATACGAGCAACAAATCTTTTGTTTTATGCTATTGTCGATTGCAACGAATTGTTAACTAAGGATTTCGCCGGTATAATTGCAACACTTTCACAAATCAAAAGCAAAACTTATTAATGTTTCGATTTTTAGATTCACGTGCTACTTTGCGGAAGGCCATAACAAAATTATATTAAGTTCATCACGTTTAGTGCTTACAATATTTAGTTAGTAGTTTAGTTAGTATTATTATAATACTTATTTAAATATTTTAATCTAAATAACGTGAAAAGTTAATAACTCATTATGCTTAAAACTAGATCGTAACTGATTGAGATACATGTACAAAAATGTACATCAATTCAAAAAAAAACTTGAAATGTTTCACATGTAACCACGCATAATAAAATATCATATTTATAGCCGTCTATAAAATATTGTTTGTGATTTTCTTGTTCAACTTAACTAAACTATATGAAACATAAGATAAGTAAGATAAGTTCTTATATGGAAACGATAAAGTCCAAATTAGTATGACACTTCCAAATATCAACACTAACTTTTTATTTAAATTGTGGGTAGTTGGATGTAAAATAAGTCGCCACCTTATTAGTAGTAGTGCCGACTAAAACTACCAACGATTGGCCAGCAATTGTATTAAACTCGCCTCATTTCCCGCCATTCAGCAATATCACCAGAACATAAGCTCGAACCCGAAAGGCTAAAACATCTCGTGTTTGTTTTTAATTTAAAGGCTCGATATGATCCAAGCATTAACATCAGCAGCGGCCATAAAAATATTAAGCGTCGTGAGAAACGTGTCGGTGAATATCCATGTGCTTAAACACGTTGGGAAAGATATAGAATAGAAAACGCGATAGAAGGGAACAAAATTATTCAGTAATTGATCGTAGAACTAAAAAATCAATTGGCACTTCAATAACACAACTTTGTCGAAATTAAGAATATTTCAGCAATTCTTTTGAGTCCGTCGACAGCGATTCATTAAGAAAACAGTTATCCTATGATACTTTTGTTAATGAAATAATATGATATCGATACATTTAAATAATTTGTTTAGTATTTTTTGTTGTTTTGGAACTAATTTAATTCAAATTTCTTATAATGGGTCTAATTCCGGAGGATACTACATATTTTCTTCAATTTATTGTGTTCATCGGAAAATATATATGAATGAATATAACATCTAGACATAAATAATGGCAGTTGTCAGAGCATATATCAGGCAGAACCGATTGGAGGTCGCAAAGTTATAAAAAGTAGACATGGCCTGGCAAGTACAGCGTAGGATGTCCTCAAATGCAGCGTGCATTTGAGGATTTGAGCTTTCGACTGATTCATGTAGAGATCGATGGAGGAGGCTATGTCGAGGACTGAGCATCCAGCTGATTATGATGATGGCTATAGACGAGAAAAATCTTGTCGTGCTACTGACCTTTGTACTGTAATCTCCACAATTATATCACCATCTGGAGATTACCTCGTAGTTTGTATGAAACTCTACATTTTCTCATTGGTGTAGAAACACCATAGACAATGACACCTCTGCTAACTCTTTACTCTAGAAAGAGTCTACCTGCATATATATTGTGACCAATCATCTGAGAGCCAATAAAAGTTTTATAACTACAACAAACTGTAAGACCATAACGTACTTTGTAGTCTACTATGAAAACTAGACTCTAATATCACAAAGTAAAAGTATTATATCAGTACTGTTATTATGGGACTTTCAAAGCACATTGGAGGTAATTCTCAAACGACAACTTTAAAACGTGATGGATTAAACTGAGTGCTTCCTTGTTTTTAGACATTAAGTTATCATTCGTAATAAGTCAGTGGTTTTGGATTTATGTCTGAGGACAACATAAATTAGTCCATCTTCACATTCTAAAGCATTCTAGAAAATTTAACATTGAGCCGGCCGCTATCCTGGTTGATTGTGCCCAAAACAGCTCTGTAGCTCTGTGTTCTAGCAAGGGTAACTGTATTGTTTTAATTAATCTTCGCCTTGTACCATATCCCTTTTTTAGATGATAGCAGTCAGGTGGCACAGGAGGTTCTTATAGCTATAGTCGACTTCGTAGCAATAAATACTGTGCAAATAAAACATTTTTTAGGTTATTTGCCACTTTTTTATTATTTACAACATTGTATTGAAATGTTTCTTGTTTCTTGAAGCTCCTCTTTAGGTGATGGTGGTTTTTCGATGATTTTAATTTGACCCTTTCTTTTTGAATAGATGTTTGAGTCTGCTTGACCTTTGTCATAGTGATCTCAGTTTGGTGAGATGGTGCTTGCTCCTCTTCCTTTTTGGAGCAAGTATGTTGCAGCACTCTGTTCTCGGATGATATAATTTAGATGCGCTCCGCGAATGGTTGCAGGTGTTCCTGGATATCTAGCTTTTGTGGTGGCAGTGGTGCGGGCTTCATTGTCTTTTGCCTCTCTTGTGTTTTTAGTACTTCATAGACCATCTCTTTGATGGCCTGCAAGCTCTTCTTCGCCTCTCCTTTTTGTCTATCCGTGTGTCATTGATGCTTGTATTCTTGAATGGGGGGTGATGATGATCCAGTTCTACATCGATTTTTCTAAAGGAGTCCAGTTGGTGCGGTTCATTCTCGCCATAGCTGATTCGATCCGGTCCCATTTTTCTTCGCCCTCTATATTTGGAACCAGGGTCGAAGCTGTTTTCGGTTTAGCCCCCAGGTCTAAGACAGCCTTTTGTCCTAGTAATCTGAAGGGTTCCATGGTTTCGTAACCAAGCCAACGAAATAGAAAACAAAAGACATGCTGACTTATTCTAAGACGGTTACCTCTCTTTCGTAAGAATTCCATATTGTAGCAACTCAAGAATACCGAGGAAAGAACTGGTAAATCGCATAGTATGCGATTCCTGATGATGAAGTTCAGGCGATTGCGAATAAGTTTTTCTCGTGTTTGTCGACACAAGTGTTATGACTTGTGACGACCAACAGGCAAGAGCATCGCTAAATAGTTTGAAGAATAAATATCTATAGTCATTTTTAGAACTTGTATCAAATGAAAATTCCATTTCATGACTACAGTATCAGCTAGCAGACTATATGAGAAAACAGCGACAAGGACAAAGACGTGCGATAAATCCGTCCTCGACAGCCACCCGCCTACGCATCCTCTCAGCCTAGTTGTGTTAACTTGAATGTATATTTGAACAAGCGCTGAAGGCAAGGGCTAAGCTTTATGCGGGTGGGATACCGCATTTTTTTTTACATAAACGATTCGGGTTATTTTAAAAAAAGTGTGGATAAGTAAATTCTTACCTGTTATTATGATAAAAATATAATAAACCGATGTTTAGATGAAAGTTTTATTAGGGCAGCAAAATAAGATGTCAATCAGTGGTAGTTTAAATATGTCATACCGTCGGTAAGCAAATTGTCATGTATATCCCATACCCTATCGCTACCTTAGCAAACCATAATGGAGAAGTGAAAGGTTCAAAGTATCAAACTGATCTATAGGGTTGTGGACGGTAATCGGACATCATCAATGTGTGGTATCAGATATTACCGATGAAATTATATTTCATGTGCACAATAAGCTTTACATTTACCTTATTTGACCGACATGTAGCATATAAAGGAGGTTGTATAATTTATAGTCAAGTGCTAAAATCATTCAAAGAACGATCCAGGGAGAACAGGGCTCCACTCGATGTTTCTCTACGAATAACGAAAGTTACCGTAGGCTTACCTTACAGCCTAGCCTAGCCTAGTTTTGCTTCCACATTCATACAGTATGAATATATGTATATAGTATGAGTACAGCTATCGAGTGGAATTCATTGCCTAAGTCTGCGTTTCCACATGGGTACAATCTAGGCATCTTCAAGTCACAAGAACAGATATCTTCTAGGTGGGCGTGATTCATTGTAGACCGCATCATCACTTAACATCAAGTGAGATAGTATCCAAACGCCTGTCTATTGTGATTAAAAATAAAAAGAACCACTAGAACATTCCGAGTGACTGAATTTATGTTATGGTTATATTTTGGGTTGTATGTATGAATATACTTATATATAAGTGTATAGGTACATGATATATGTTGATTCATATAATTGGGTGGATCGACTGAATGGATTATGATGATTGTGATCTCAATGTACTCGTCATATTTTAACCAGTCAAAATGGAGCGTATTTCTGCTAAGCGAAGAGCTTCTGTTTGACTATTCGATTCAACAAAACTTTACGTTTTAACTGGGTTTTTTTTATTGAAAAGAACCACATATTTCATACTACTATAACTTTTATTATTTATATCTTACAGAACGGTTCTCCGTTCAGTAAAATATAAAGATAAAAATCCACCGAGTGTTCATCTCTATAAGCCTACGATTAGTCTAGTCAAGCCTGAAAGCCACATTCTTGTTACTACAAAGAAGGCTCACCGGGATTTTGTCTTTGAGATGTGTTCACACAAGAAGATGTAAACATAATCTTCGGTTTATGTACCTACCTATATCGGTGAATGACACAGAATGATGTCTACACCTTCACTAAATCTTAGCCTGTTTTCTCATACACATATAGAATTTAGAAAAATAAATGCCAAAATAATTAATAGTAAGTTATAAAGATCTCGCAGGAAGTACTATAATACTTGTTAGTAGGGAACACTACTCGTGAGAAAAAAAACATATTCTTACTCGAAAAATCTCTGAAAGATTTATTTTAAATAATCATACTTACAAGAATCGTTTTATTTATGCCCTTGGTAAACTGTTTTTCACACTTCAGTAGAATAAATATGAACACATAAAGCCTGTAAGCATTTTAATAATAAATAAATTCATTAAATAAAACCCGATATATGGCTTGACTGAATGTATTAACTATTATAATACATTTTATGTGTAATTTTATATATAGGCATAAAAACGAATTGTTATTACATTGAAGAGATTCAGCAGTGGGAGCGTCGGCTGTCAAACTAACGGACGCTGGTTCGATCCCGACCAACGGCTTGATCTTCCGGTGACGGTAAAACCGTTAAATTAGCAGCATGGTATGGAAGGGTACTTTCAAGTACCCGCCTGGCTAGCTACCACTCTCAAGTTTGAAAAGATATCACCAAACACATATAGACAGCAGTCCTTGAGAGCCAGTAAGCATTCTAAATCTAGCGTAATAAAATCTTCGACCACATTATCACTGACCATCACGTGAGATAGTGGTCAAACGCTAGATATATACAGTATAAAAAATCAAATAACACTAATTAGTAGATAAACATAACGACACATCAGTTTCCTGGAAGGATGAGGATCGATCATAGATTTCTAGTTCCCGCGATCCTAGCACATCTCTCTTGCTAATTTCACTCTCATAATATTCTTCATACACAAGAAGGCCGTCCGTTGGTTTTAAGTATTTCTGGTAACATTTCTGGGTAAGGCCGTAGTCTCACCGGGAAATGTTCTCATTATAAATTTCCCTTCGTCTCCATTCTCATTGGCGCTTTCATCCGACGAATCTCAAAAAAGTTCATCCCTATTCTCATTGGTGGTTCGTGTTCGAACCGACATGAAATGACATTTCATAATGGGTAAAGACGGCCGGTACGGCTCCTGGCATTACCAGGACATCTCCACTCTGATCTGGGTCTATCTACACGGTATTATTAAAGTTTACCGTTTTACTTTATGAATCATTGGGAAAAATCTAACTATACTACTAAAATTATGGCTATTAAAACTGATCACCTCTGTTTTTTAAACTTACACTTCCATACCTTAAATTAATACATGAATTTCTATATGTTACATAAATAACATCCTATTTGTTTCATATTTTTCTCGTTACCATACAAACTAGTTGCTGAAGGTGTTCACGATTTACAATTAACCCTTTTTTACCTTTATCTAGTTACGTAGGCTTTGTTGAAGGCGAATAGTTCGAGGACGCTAAGCAGCTATCACAGAAGATTAGTAAGTTAATCTTGCACACATAAAAGTATATCCTGGAAGAACTAACAAGTATAAAGCCAATTAATTCAATGTAATTTATATTATTTACCAATATCATAAACATAATACTTTTATGTATAGTAGGTACTATAGATGCAGTAAAAGCTTTACAATAGTTAATGTACTTCAAATAAACACAAGCGAACATATTTAATCTAAATAAATACCGAACACCGTGGCTTGAATGAACGCCGTGGTCTCTTCTCTGTGCATATCCACGTAGCCATCTCGTTCGTAGTCCCATAAGAAAGAAATAGCGTTATTGTAGCTCTGTGACCTCTTCTGTCCCAACGTGACTACGCTTAGAATTCGGTAGCGGTTGAAATTCATCGCCTTCACCGTGCGCATCAGTTCTCCAGCTATGCGAATCGCCAAGGCCGGAGACTCCTAAGAATTAGAGATAGAGATACATGGTAAACACATCTAATATTACTTTTTAATTTATTTTAATTATTCATTCATGATGGTGCAGGGACCCAAGATTACTCATGGTCTCCGATTATATTATTCATATGATTCGTAAATATTTTGTTTGTTGAATTTGGTTAAAAACTTTTTCGTGGCCACACTACTCTCCTAGAGCGTCTTTTGTTTACTTTCCATCCAAAGGTTGTCTGGAAGAGATCGCACTTAGCGATAAGACCGCCAGTTGAACATTAATAATTGTGAATATTTGGACTTAGTAGAGTCACTCTGGATGAGATGGATGGAGGATGGACTTTAGATGCCAGTTCTCTTATTTTTAAGACAGCCAATTGATAAACAATAGCATTGCAAAACAAATTGCATTGTAGGTAGGAATTAGATCTGTGCAGCCATTACAATTATAATTCAAGTAGAATAGCAAAAGTAGTAAAAACCAGCGTTCATTAGAATCTATAAGCAATGTGTTAGTAGAATTGCCCTGGTTGCATGTTGCGTTTTATACAAATGGGCCGCCTGATTGTAAGCAATTACCATCGCTTGGATATTTGTTATATTTACGTTATTACAACAAATTCTCATCTCTTTGAAGAATCAGAAAACTGTCCTTTGTAGAATCCCAGTCGTACCTACTCGAGAATACCTTACCGAGAATAACTTACCGAGAAGTTCATTCCATATTTTGCAGGTGTATAGCGAAAACAACGCGATGAATTCATAGAATGTGCCTTTCATTATTCAACCATACGTGGATGAGTATTCAGACAATGATGATGTACAACCGTACTGTAATACAACTGTGACATTGTTATTAAATCAAACGGGGCTTAATCGCGAGAAAAACATTTAGTAATTTATTTACCTCGACGTTTCCACCAATTTGCATTGGTCGTGGTCACGAGAAGACCACAAAAATGTTTTTCTCGCGATTAAGCCCCGTTTGATTTAATAACAATGTGTTCGAATCGCGAAAGTCTAAAAATTACAACTTTGACGTCAAAATAAGGTTAAAAAGTTTTTCAGAACAACCTCCGTCGTATTTTGTCTCCGTAAAAAATAATGAAATCCACAAACAGCACGTACTCTAAATGACTTATACGTACATTACTATTTTATTTTATTTTCTTCGGAAAACGTACAGTGTTACATAACTAATGTAATTAAATATAAGTTTCTGTACACCATTAATAAGTTTTCGCATGTTAAATCAATCTGCATCATTATTAAATGCAGAGACCACAAAGAGTATATGCAAATATAAAAATTAAAATATTGCAATATTTGCATATATTACAGTATTTTACGGATGTGTCAACAATCAAAGCATCAGCTTGAAGTTCATGTAATAAAATATAGATGCCGGCTGCTGGAGCCCAGGCCGTGCCCCGGACGCCGTCGCCTTACTACTACTTCACGGCCCTCGTATCGATACACACGCACTCGACTGCTGTTTTATGTTATATTTTAAATAGAGATACTGTATAATAGTATCATACATAAGCCGTGGTGGTACCGGCTTAGAATTGTACCCCCATCTCTTCCCGTGGGTGCCGTAAGAGTCGGCTAAGGGACCACGTACCAAAAGGTGGGCAGCAGCGCCTTCGGAGGGTAACTAAATATACTGCGCTCGCCAACCCGCCTGCCAAGCGTGGCGAGTATTGGCAAAATGCCCCATGGTGGAGGCGTTTGTTCAGCAGTGGTCGTCGTTTGCAATGAAAAAAAAAACATTTATCGTTTAATTATTAAATTGGAAATGCTCTGTTTACTAACAAAACTTTGCAATAAGGTATCAATATAACTTTGCAGGGATAACGCAAGTATTTAATGTTATTACGCACGTTGTTATAGGTCGATTTCTAGCACTAAAATCGATGTAATAAATTTCAATTTATGAGCACATGTGTTGAAGTAGTGACTTAAGAAACTGTTTATAGTAAAGGTTCTTAAAATACGAGCGTAAGCTTAAAAGCGGAGCCGTATGTTTTTTAAATAGTTTAACATGAGTGTTCTAATGACCAAATCATGTGCAGTTTCATACACTACTCTAATCTTACTCTACTACTACTCTAATCTCATAAAATATATAATGAAATTTACGTAAAATTACAGCTATGTTTGCATTTATTTATAAACATTTAGCCCCTAAATCGCGCATGCATGCTGCGCTGCATCAACAGATTATGTAGAAAAACTGCATTGCAACCTCCTTGATCCAGCTTGTTGTATTTGAGTAGTATTTGAATTTGAATTGAAAGTTGTATATTGTGGTAAAAAAGTTACATAAGGATAAAGTTGTCCATAGAAGAGCTGTATCATAATGTAAGTTATTTTAATTTGTTTCGATGGCTTTTCTGTCAAGACTGTCATTCGAGTTTTGTTTTCTGATTTTTTAGTCTTTATATTTCATTATTAGATAAGATAGAATATGTTTTGTTTTAATGGTTCAACAGTTATTGGTATTATGGTCTTAATTTCGAAACATAACCTTACCACAGCATTATATTTATGTCCGGTGAAGTGCTCGTCCAGAATAGCTGCTGCAGCGATGGTGACTTTGGGTATATCAAATAGCACGTGGGGATCCAGCTGATATGTATTCATAAAGACCAGAGGAGGCCTCTTGAATTCGAATGCCACCTAAAACCAAACAAGCAGGCGTTAGTATGCGATGCTCAAAGTTATATATTATTTATCATTTATTAATTAATAGCGGCCCGCTCCGGCTTCGCACGGGTATAAAATATATAGCCTATGTCATTAATGGATGTCATCATACATATAAACCTTCCTCGTCAATCACTCTATCTATGAAAAAAAACCGCATCAAAATCCGTTGCGTAGTTTTAAAGATTTAAGCATACATAGGGATATAAGGACAGAGAAAGCGACTTTGTTTTATACTATGTAGTGATTTATCATAATTATGTTAGCGGATTGCAATAAAAAAGCATATTAGCATGTTTTTAATTTATAGCCTGGATGGACATCAATATTTACTAATAAACTTCCCAAAAGCACGTCGGGCCATAGTTTGGGCTGCATAGCTATCATGTCAAGTATTTTTTTTATCCTTTTTTATATCACACCCAGACCCCCGCACTAGGATTCCCTGTGTCGCGAGAGGCATAGACGCACACAATCACAACACACAAATAACCAAGACCCGGGGCGAACATCTACACTCATCGCACAAAATGTTTGCCCATGCCGGTATTCGAACCCAGGGGGAACCCCGGAGACACAGAAGTCATGTCACTGACACTGACCACTGCGCCACGGCAACCGTCGAATCTTTGTTTTACTAAGGTCCTTTGCAAATTGTAGTTTACTAGTGAACTCGACAAATTATCTATTCTTTTGTGTTATTTTTATTAAAAAAAGGCACGGACCCTTGAGTCTATATAGTGTATTTTCATTCGAAGCGATAATAGCTCAGCGGTTGACGCGTGGGCTGTCTAACTGAAGGACCCTGGTTCGATCCCCACCAACAGCTTGAGCTTCCGGTTAAGGTAACATCATTATCAAATTCCCATCATGGTGGTAGGGTACTATTGAATACTTGGCTAGCTACCACTGTCAACTTTGAAAAACTGTCACCAAACACAATAGTGTGTTCAAACAGCAATCCTTGAGAGCCAGTCAACATTCAAAGTCTAACGTGATAACATATTCGACCACATCGTCACTGATCATCAACTGATATTGTGGTCGAACGCTAGATCTATAAAGTTTAAAAAATAGTGTTTTGCAAATAAAAAATACCATAATATTTCAAATTTTTTTATAGTGCTGTTGCGCGTAGCGTTTGTAAAATGTTGAACTGCCGGCAAACGCATGGGCGGTTTGCCAATCATTTTAGCACAATGGATGTTTATGGATATAGGCTGTGCTTGCCCGATATTGTAACTTTATGGGTTAGAGCATAACGCATTAAATAAAACAACCAATTTCGACTTTATTATCTACGCGCACCGCGTTTCCCGCGTGCACTACGTTTTTCCAGCTAACTCAGTTATCCTACCCGGGAACCATAATTTTTCCAGGACAAAAAGTAGCCTATGTCCTTCTCCAAGGTTCCATCTACCTTTTACCAAATTTTATCTAAACTGGTCAAGCCAACACGTGGGATGCCGTGACCAAGGCACGTAGCGATTCATTTATATAAATATAGATAGATATGAAGTGAAGGTCTGCAAATCTATCAAAAAATTTGATAAATGTACCCATATTTAATTACACTAATATGATAAATAGTTTTTTATACTCTATAGATCTTCTAGCGTTTGACCACTATCTCTCTTGATGGTCAGTGACGATTTGGGTGAACATGTTGGGAAGCTACACTATTCCCGGGTGACATAGGCTATTATAGTACCTGTATTAACAAAAAAAATAGGAATCCTTATAATTTTCAATTTAGACATATTTTTCCCCCGCGAAGACGGGGCGGATCGCTTGTACTATATAATTATCGTACAACCATCATATAACAACTTGTAGTCTAATGAAGAGCAATACGCAGATATAAAACAAGCAGAATAATTTTCAAAAAACGAATCATTACTAAGGTCAGAAGGGGTCCAACTAACACATCCGCTGCCGATAACAAAAGGTGGACCAAAAAAATTTAACTAAAAGTATCGGTGGAAAGTAATGCCACTCGCCAAATATTTTTGTTAATTCACCATAGGTGGCCGTTGGACCACTCTCTCACCTGATGTTAAATGATGATGCGGTCGATGGATACGGCTGCTTAGAAAATACCTATTAACTCGTTATTTGAAGACGCCCAGATTGTATTTAAATAAAAACACAGACTTAGGGTAAAAACGTAATGTCTAAAATCAAACCTGAGAAGTTCTCTCCACTGGTCGAATGCCAGGCACTCCGGAAAACCCAAAGGATGGTCTTCTAACTTTCATTCTACTCAAAGATTTAGGATGCAAGTTGGCCATTGAGCGCGTGACTGATTGACTTTTTATCGCCATCATTGAAACCTTGCTTTTATTTTCCTTGGGTTCCGCCATTTTTCAAATATATATTTAAAATTATAGAAGAAAATTATATTGTAATGAACGCGTATTTTGCGTGTGTTTTGCGTATTCCAAATTCTACCAAGAACAATATTGATTGATTATAGAGTTTTGACACATTAACAAGTTTGAAAGAAGTTATCTTCTTCTTCCTCATCTGTCTTCTGTGGCTATTTGTCACAATTTATCTGCCAATGTCCGTTCATGCTAGTTTCATAAACCACGGGGAGTTAAGTAGGAATATGATCAGTGAGAAAATTCGTTCCAGATCATGATGATTAACTAGCTGCAGTAATAATCATACAGCTAAAACAAAATAAACAATACATATAAGATACAAACTCTATAGCAACTACAACTAAACCAATAAGATAATAAATTAGTTAACTAAAACTTATACTAACTATTATGTACAATTTAATATTATTTCTACCTACAAATTGACTCAATAGATTTTTAGTAATCGGGGAGTGAAAGAAGGGACAAGGGTATCTTAATGTGGAGATCAGAGTTTCTCTACTATCACAATACTTGTTGTTTAACACTTTTATTGGTTCGTTTAAATTTTTTTGAAGTCCAGAATGTATCTAAGATCTTTCTGTGGATTCTTGTTTGTCGTTTTAAATTGTAGTTCTAAGTCCTGAATGTATCACTTTGTTGTGTGCTATTTTTATTTTTTGATTTCATTTTAATTTTTATTTTTATTTCATAACGTAAAAGTTTTATCTAAATTAAGAAAATGTACTCTTTTAATTAAGTTGCACGGATAAAAAAAACTAAAATTAAAAATCGCAGTTTATGCCACATATCGGGCAAATGCAATTACCGACTACACTGCGTACTGAGACATAAAGTTGGTAAGTCTCATGTGCCCGTAATTTCTCCGGAAAGCATACCCTTAAAACCAGAACACAGTAATGCGCGAACACTGCCTGGCGGTAGAAATAGATATAGTGGTAGTACCTCCCTGAGCGAACTCTTACATAGAGTGCTATTACTCTCAATAAACTCGATTGGTCTTGAAGAAAATAAAGTGTAAATGGCAAAAATAAGTTATTTTATTATACTTAGAGCCACTCTCACGATTAAGAATAATTTGACGGCCTAACGATATGTCTAGCTACTTATGCTATAGGTTTTGAAAAAATAATGTACATACATTTATATATACATTCATAAACCTGACCCTTCTTCTGGCGCATTCGGGTAAAAATACACCTTTTGGATACAACATATATATATAGCTACTGATATCAGCCCCATCTATTTGTCGTTTCTCTATCGTGTAAACATATTGTTATGGCCTCGTGAAAAATACCCCTTCACACTTTGACAAAGGGTTTTCCTGTGAAAAGGCACGGGGAACATTTTTTTTTTGGTGTGGCATCTCTTTGTACGTCCCGCACGTTTCTGTCGGGTCGCATACAAACATGACCTACCTGGAATGCTCCTCTGAAATACTGAGCCTTCTGTTATATTCCTCTTTGTAAAAAAATGTCTAAAAATGAGCGAAGTATTGCTATGTGTAAATTGTCGAATTTTAAGATGAAAGCGCGGCATTAGTCCTTAATTCTTTCTAAAAATATAACTATTTAAATAGAAATATCCATAAATTGGCCAGCGTGGTGAATTATGGCTAACGCTCTCTGTGAGTTGGGTCCGTATCCCAGCTGTGGGAACGTATTGGGCTGAATGTTTCTTATTAAAATAAATAATTGGATTATTAATTTTTATAACCTAGCGATTGGAACACCTGATTACCTCATTTAAAAAAAATATAGATAGAAAAAATATATATACGTAGTCTAGCTACACCTAGAGGTTATAGGTGCGCCCCGCGGTTTCACCCGGATGGACTACGGTATTCCCACTACAGTGTATCAACTATCCCACGGGAACTATACTTTTTCCAGGATAAAAAGTAGCCTTGTTATTACAGAGTATATACGCTATCTTCATTTCAAATTTCATGCAAATCCGTAGAGCTGTTTCAGCGTGAAGAAGTAACAAACATACAGACGACAAAAAAACTTTCACCTTATAATATTAGTGTGATTAGTGTGAAGTGTGATTGATGACTTTCCGTTACCTTTAGTGAACGTTTTTGGATTAATACGTGATATATGTGTCGTTCGAAGTTTTATGGTACCTTTGTACCGAATTTCATGAAAATCCGTTTATATACGTTTTTAACCAAATTTTATGTGCTAAAAGTTTTTTAACAAAAAATAGAACCGAATTCAACACTCTAAAGTGTAAAATAACTTGTTGAAGTCGGTACCATGATAGTTAACAAAAGTAACTATCATCACAATATTCTCATGGTACCTACCGACTTCGACAGGTTATTTAATACTTTTAAGTGTTGAAGTCGGTTCTATTTGTTGGCAAATAGCCTTTTTCAAATTTTTTTCACCCTTTTCAGTGACTTTTGCTACTCACGGGATCAATTGTCAGTGTGTATGTTCTCCGATGTCTTCACCCGCAACCATAATATCATCAAGGTATGCGTAGCACTGTACAGTTATTAGAGTTCAGCTCAAATTTAAATGGGACTACTACAGAATATACTCTATCAAACAAAAAAAGATTCATCAAAATCGGTTTATAAGCGACGATGTTATCCGCGCACACATAAAAATGTATATATATACGGTACGAATTTAGTGTCCTCCTTTTTTGAAGTCGGTTATAAATGACATCATTTTTTTACATTGTTTTAAGATACTTTACATATTCAAGACAAGGCTAGACTAAAAAATTGTCATATCTCTTGTATATGACAATTATGTATATTTTTTGATATTGTTTAGTTTTTAAAATTTAATTTCTTATATTCTGTTGCGTTAATACCATTTTTACCTCCTGGTTGACTGGTGGAAAATTCTACCTACCATAAAGTTTTTCATGTATAAATTTATTAAAAAGTACACCTTAAAAAAAAGTGCATATGAGTGTTAGTGAAATATAATTCTCTTTAATATAAATATCTATAAATGCAAATACCTTTGTAGTATTTTCATCTAAAAGTTATTAAATCAACTGCTGAAACACGTTTCGTACAAATCATAAAGACGGAGAGATAAAGCATGTTCTCATCATAAAATTAGCAAACATTTTTCCTTCAAATTCATACTTTCCTCGCGTCGAAGCTACACATATATCAACTGAGCTATTTTAAAATACATCAATCTAAACATTGTCTCATCGTCTGTACATTGCCCTTTGTACAAAAATGTAGCATAAAGCATCGAAACGCGGATTGCATTCTTCAGATCGTAGATACCGTCCTTCAGCGTCAACACTACAGTTAAGTATAAGACAGACGAGATTTTATTTCAAACTCTATAGACCTTCTTGGATGCTTCAGTGAAAATGTGGTCATAGGCATAGGAATAACGCTTAAGACCTAAAACGTTAACTAGTTCTAACAAACTAGGTGTTTAGTGACAATTTAACAAACTTGACTATATAGTACTTAAGTAACTAGCTAGCCAGGCGGGTATTGGCATGTATATAATGTATTTGATAACAATTTTACCTTTACCGGAATCTCAAGCAGCGGGTGGGAGTCGATAAAAGAGACTCATTTAAGTTTTGTTATTAAAACTGACGTGGATTTGACACATTATGAATATTTAAAAAACGGGAATTTTTCACGTGGTAATCTATTAAACAATACTAGTGAGACAAGAAACGTGTTGATCACTTTTGCAGCTAAATAATATGTTTATTTCACTGTCACTGTCACTGTCACTGTCACTGTCACTGTCACTGTCATTGTCACTAACATTAGATTTAAATTTAAAAACGGGATATTTTACGTGTATTTTTACTGTTTTTGGCTCTCAATATTTCCGCCTGTTGCAAGCACCATGATTGCGAATAATATTTTCTGACTGACGGTCTCCGCCGTGGCTTAGTAGTCAATGAAATGACTTCTGGGTCTCCGGGATCCTGGTTGCGATTCAAACATTTATGCGATGAGTGTAGGTGTTTGTCCCGGGTCTTGGATGCTTATGTGCTGTAATTGTCCATGTCTGTGCCCATTGCGACATAGGGAGTCATAGTGCGGGCGTTTGAGAGTGAGAAAAAAAATGGCGTGGCGCTTGCAACGTGCCGAAATATCGGCAAAATTATTTTTGTCGAAAAATGGAACAACCAATTTTATAAGCATGTATTTTAATACTTTCCTCGTTATAATATACAATTTCAATAGGATCACTTTGGAAGCGTATATTTTAAAACAAGCAAGAATTAATTTTCAAAATCGGTTAACAGTTGGCTAAAAAATCGGTTAACATACATAAAAAAATACAATGATACATCCTCCTGATAATACAACCTGCTTCTTTTTAAAGTCGCTTAAAATACACGGCTCTTAAGGCAACTCTTATAAATAAAGCCTATATGACATAGACATCGTTTAAATGTATCCCGTCTGCCAAGATCCATGAAGGTCAGTTATACGAGTGTTCACCCTTCAGCCCGCGGTACGGACGGGACCAAGATCTGACCGATAGTAGAACTCAGTGACGAGAGACGTCATGCTTGACATTTTTACACTTAAATTAGAAACATGAAGAGTATTTACGTAAACAATGCTCATGAATTGTACGTAATGTGATTCAATCATGAAAGTGGAAAGGACTGTTTGGTGTAGCAGTGGCTTTGGTATTGGATCAATAGAATTACAAATTGTCTGCCTTCTTTTACTAGTCTTGAGCATTTTAATATTAAGTTTTTTGTAAGCATAGTACACATCAATGATATTTTACTAAAAATGACGTACATTCATACTGCGCGGTGCTCCGATTTTGTTTCTTTACGACATAAACATGCTTACTGCGACAGATAATTCGGTACAAATAATATAGAAAAGGATAGCTATATGTTTAGACTTGCGCTTGAAATACGCGTCATAATGAAAATTACTACAATTGACTTAATTTTGCCGCCTCAGTTTCCGCGCGCTTGTGCGACATCTACCTCATATATACATATAATATCATGGGTACACATACAAATGCATCCTATAAAGACATTACGATCTAGCCTAAAAAAACTAATGAGTAATTTAAGTCTAACTTAACTTGCTAAATTTACTGTACTAAGAATTGTGTCCATTAACACTTTTCATATTGTCTTTATTTAAGGCGGAGAAACTTTGTTCATGTGTTCTCTATGAGCAGTATGTTAACCACATTACTCTAGCACACTATCACTGAACACAACACTAATTCGAACTTTTTTTTTTCTTTTGAATCTTCTCACTAGATCAGTCAGATCAAGGAGCATTACTGTCTCAACATTAACGTGATGATGAAGTCTTTGTTGGTGAACTTCTGCATAGTTTTTAATTACTTTGTCAACAAACTATGTTTTAAGATTCCGGTGGAGGTCGTTGTTTCTTATATACCACGTGTTTATATGTGTACCATATTATGTGTTGTCAGTAAATGATTATTTACTGTTGCGGTTTATTGTCAGCATGCAGTTAGTATGTCGTCCTCCTGTTGAATAAAATAATTTAGTTATACTCTTTATTCAGTAATTGTTGAATAGTTTCGACATGACAAAATATGTGTGCTGGTTTTTACTTTGCACTAAAATTAAGGTTCGCGGTTCTAAGTGGCAATGCTGCCATGATAAGATTTAGTTTGAATATTTATTTCTACTGTATTATAAAGTTTTTATTTTATATATATTTTTTGGGGCCTTTATTAAAATAAAATACTAATCACTAATTACAATACTGCAGCTACTACTATAACATTTGAGCAATCTACTAGCTATTGGTAGCTTAGATAACTCAAATGTTCTAACCCGCTACCGGCCTGCAGCGTGCCCAGAATGCTAGCAGCATTGCCAAAATTAAAAAAAAAAATATGTAAAATTATAAAGTTATGTTGACAACTGTATATGTATGAGTTATACATTGATATGTCGCATATGCATAAAAGTCAAAGTCCAAATCAAAAATATTTCTTCAATATATGAATCCAGAATGCTTTTGATGACAAAATTTGAAAGAGACTTAATTGGTTCAAATAATTCTATAAAAATTGTTAGGTCAGGTCACCTACAACCTAAACAATATTTTTATAAATATCTGTTTGAATATAACCAAAACTTATTTAAAATTTATTTAAAAAATATTTATTTATAATTTTTTTTTTAAATTAAAGAGAAGCAATAGTTCTTAAGTAGTCTCTGGCAATAGTTATTTACTATAGAATGTAAATCCTTTTATTGGCTATAAGTAAAGAATAATTATCAAAAAAAAGTTGAATTAAGAGCTTTAAGGGGATTTTATTTAATAAATAAATAAAAATGTATAGTTAATACAGTTTTGTATGGGTTTTTAAATATTCATAACTAATTTAGTAAGACTATCTGGCCAAATGATCAATAAATTCCTATCAAAAAATTACAATATTCGTGATTTAAACGTTTTACATGAAAGTCTCTGGTAACTCTCTATCAGTGGATTAGAATGTTGAAATGGCAATTGTCAGACAACTTATCACGTAGAATGATGCCCGACGCGGCGACGGAAAATAAAGTTATCGGCTCTCGTTGGAGACCAGAGTGCAGAGGATGGTCTTATATAGGTGGGTCTTATAACATCAACGGTCACCCGGCATATGACTGAAATTATGATGATGATGATGATGGTGCTGATCACAAGTGCTGATTTCAATACATCGTTTATTTCTATATGTATATAAATATACATATATCACATCTCATATACATCTCTATATGTAGTTGTGGGTGTGTGTGTGTGTGAGAGAGAGAGAGAGAGAGAAAGATAGTGTTTGCGTGTGTGTGCATACAGGAGGTGACTTTTATTTATAGAAAATATTTTCGGTGTCATCATATTACACGTGTTTGGACACGTGATAGAACACTCAAATAGATTGCCCCCAAAATACATTTTAATACGCTACCAATTGGTGTACTAGCATAAGTTAGGTAAACTAAATATATTGTAACATTCCAATCCAACAATCCAATTACAAATAATATTATTCGTTAAAATAATTTCACGTACAAACTTTTAAAATGCTTTGAGTAAAACCTCCTTACATTTCCATCTTCTGTACCGCGTCAGCTCCACTGCAACTCACTAAAACTATTCTCATATTTGTTTTAAAATAGTTTCACCTACGCTTGTGTTTCAAAGGCACCTGTAACGTGCATTTTCATTATAAAGCTGCATTTTTATAATACAATGCGAAGCAGTATGCAGAGCAGTTACGTAAGAGGTCTTTGGTCTGAGGGACGCCAACCTATCGCAAGGTACAGTGGCTTTGCTTTCCATGTCTGTTCAAGCTTCATAGAACTGATGTAATATATGGTAATTTTATATTTGAATTGGTCTGATGAATTGTCTTTTAAAGTTTTTTCAGTTTGTAACTTGTTTCGAATCAATATTTTGTTTATTAGAGAGTGGCATACGTACGAATACTAAAAAATATTAAAAACTACATCAAAAAAGACTATCCACAGGTAGGTACATAAAATATTACTCTGAGTGTATTATTACAAACATTAGGCAATAATAGAATAAAAATAAGACAAATCTTGGTTTTATAAATGCTACAACAAATAAGAACGAAGTATAACTTAAATTCAAAAATTAAATAGGTGTAAATTCAGCTACTAGTAGGAATCGAACTCACGACGGCAATGCAACATCCATACATGGTAGACGATCCAACTTCGTACGAAGCGTTTTGTTACACATTCATAGTAGTCCGATCAATCTAGACATTCGAAGGTGCATAAAATTACAACAAGCTGAAAATTAGTAAAATTGTTCAAGACATAATTATAAATAAAAATTTTAAGTTCCCCATCATTCCCGTGTATGGAAAAAATTTGACTCAATGTCACAGGTTTTCACGATTTGAGCAAAACGGTAAGTTTTATCATAAAAGTACTCCAAACAAAAATTGGCAACCATAAAATTATGTATAAAAAATGTCACAATACTTTTTCCTACGAGCCACCGTTTCTGAGATATAACGATTCAAAAATTTATAGTAAGTAGTTAAAGCTCCCATTGACCGGACACTATAGTGCGTACAGCTAACGAACTGAATTCATTGCCTAAATCTGTATTTCCGCAAAAATACAATCTACATAGATATCTTCAAGACGAGTGAATATGTATTTGCTTGGTAAGCGTGCTATATCTTAGGCCGCATCGTCACTTAACCTCAGGTATATAGGATAGTGGTCAAACGCTTGCTATGCCCAATTAAAAAAAGTTATTCCTGACAGCTTAGGGAAATGTGCGCGAAAGTATCTGTTAAAAAAATGCTAGGAATGTCTGCGAGAGAGCAGAGGGCCTAGACAAGATGCATCGCTTCTTAGCGATTCTTTTTAATACTAATGATAAATATTAATTCTCTTTAATACTAATGATAAATATTAATACATGTTGATCACGTGACTTTTTGTTCTACCACACAACCTTAATGATAAAGTAAATTTCCAAAAAACGTGTTATTCAGTTTTTAATGTTTAACAATTGCTAGTTCTGACACATTGCAATTTTTGTTAAAACAATATTGAAATATGTATATAGAAATATATATAACTAAAAAATATTTCGGCGGTGGAGGCCGCCAGCACCTACTTTAAATATGGAATTTATGTAATGGACTCATCATTGTAATCCTTGAAAGAAATTCACTATTTTAATTATAAAAATAGTAACGTGAAATACGTGAGGTCATTTTGGGCACGTAATAAATACGTCAAACTATATTAAGAAAATACCACCGAATGAAAACAAACTGCAGGTTAAGCCAGTCACGTATTTACTTTACCAATTTACTTGCAATAAAAACTTAGAGCTCAAATGAAGATTAGTGAGGAGAGAGTATGACGTGGGTGGAATAAGGATTTGTGGCATGGGGATGAGCAAATCAGATGGCAAACAATTCGCCAGTAATAAAAAAATCTGCCGCCTTTTTATTTTTCGTTTTACCTACCAATATATGCTATAATTCCCAGTGCTAAGATATTAAATTCATCCAATATCAATGTAACCTTTACTTTGTGATCAAATAAAATTTTGAAAAACTGTTTCATACTTAATTAATCGGTATTACTAGAAGCGCCCCTCGGTTTCCCACGCGTGAATTACGGTTTGCCTTCTAAGCTATCCCTCAGGAACTATATACTTTTCCAGGATAAAAGTGGCTTTATTGTGTTGATGTATTTGTGGTAAGGTAGTGTTATTCCAAGGTCTAACCTATCTCCATACCGAATTTTAATCGAAATCAGTACAACCGCTTAAGTGTGGAGGAGTAACAGAGGTTTTTGAATTAATTGCTTATCCCACGGGAGCAGCAACTATTTTTAGAATGAAAATATAGCTTATGTGTTATTCCAGGGTCTAACCTATCTCCATATCAAACTTTATTCAAATCCATGCATTTGTTTTTGCGTGAAAGAGTAACAATCCATCCATCCATCCAAACTTTCACATTTATAAGATTACTACCTGCGCCCGGCCCGCATGGTGATGAAAAACTGTCATTATGGTGATGATGAAAATAAGTCTATATGTTAATTCAGGGTCTTAACTATTTCCATACCAAATTTCATTGAAGTCAGTGTAGCCGTTTGAGCGTGAAGAAGTAGTGAATTTTGAGCACTTTTATCTTTTGGACTTTATATTAAGCTGAATTTTTGAATAATCATGATTTGAAGCAAGCATTTATTATAATACAGAGGGTGTTTATAAATTGACTTACCTAATATGAAACTGACAATCAAACGTTAAATGAAATATGTGTACATTGTTCAGAATTTCAAACTGAGTAAATGTAGCAATTTGAAATGGTTTTAGTTTCAGAAAGTTTTTCAACAGATTTCGGGCCAAGATCAGCAGCTATGTGACTATTTTAATAAAATCCTTCTTGCTATGGGTAGGAAATGGTAGGGCATTAATAAACCTCTCCTCCGAAAGGCAAACTCGCTTTTAAATTCAAAAACAATTATCAAATTGACCGTTGTGTCAGCTATAATACAATTATATTTTTTTGGAATGCGGGTAGTTAGAGATTCTTAATCCCTAACTCCTCGCATTCCATCCGCATTAAATAATTAGAATGAAAGAAGTGCCAACTTAAACTTGGGAGCCATACTTTGAAAACAAGTCTATATGGTCTTTTCTGATCTGCAGCTTTGAGAAAAAAAAAATATCATGAGATATTTTTCCAATGTGAGTTTTTAACGTTTACAGTACTGTAGTGCAAATTTTTTCCCCCTCAGTACGTCCTATATACACGAAAACTGCAGTCCGTGATGTAAGAAAGGTTCAGGGCTAATGACTCGTTCTTTGCGGCGCACCGCGCTGGTGGTTGCATCTTATTATGATATCTTGGGTGCATTCAACTATAATACCTTTGTGCGACTGAGCAGGTTCAACGTCGGCTTGCCGGTTTTGTATAATATAAGTCTTGTTCTAAGTTGATAAGCTCTGTGTTTTGTCTATGGTGGTTGTATGTTGAATAACGCCATCAAAATCCGACTGGGCTTTTCTTATGTTACTTATAAGGCTTACTTGCTTTCAAGGACTGCTGCCTGAACACACTATGTGTTTGGTGAGAGTTTTTTAAATTTGAGGGTGGTCTAGCCAGCCGGGTGCTAGAAAAGTACCCTACATGTTGGGAATTTGATATCGGTGTTACATATACCAAAATTTCAAGCTATAACGAACGTAATACGGGGATAGTATACGTAATAATAACGTACGTACGTACGAAAAATGCAGTTGCTTACATATTATATTTGCACTAAATTTAAAATTACAGTAAGTGAAAAAAAAAATGGGAAATCACAAAAACTTAGGTAGACAATTAAGGGATATCTTATTAATTGTACACACAAATTAACTCATATTTACGTTGATTTTTATATTTAAAATAAAAAATGGGACATCAATTTATGTTTTTATCGCAGGTATGGGCTGGATGCGGGTTGCTTCCATCCGCTCTTTGTGGAAATCAATGGGGGAGGCATCTGTCCAGCAGAGAAGATCCTACGACTGCGATGATGATGATGAAGTAAATCCTATATTTAGTAACCAAGTATAGATAATTATGTTTATGGTGACTTACTATCGCAAAGCAAAACTATAATTCCTCAATAGATGTATAAAAATATATGTATGTCTTATAATATAATAATTTCTTGAATTTCATTCGAAATACTCTGTTGAACTATCGGCCAGGTCTACCCTTCCTTATCAATAGCGGTTTTTGTTATATCTTATGAAAAAAAAGTCTCCAATCAATTCAAATTCAGCTTTGAAAACGTCCCCGCCAGCTCTCATTTTGCTTGCCCCATTGATTTTTCTGCTCACTGAGTAGAGATTTTATGCTTGAAAGGGTACCATGAGGAAGGCCGATGGGTGTAACAGTATTTATATAGCGTGCTATTATTTAGAGGTAATTCTAGGTGAACATTATTTTCAATCATTGCCACTGTGTCCACGTAAAGTTGGATTTTTAATGAGGTGATTGGATATATTCATTTTCCAAATACTTCAATACCTCAAGGCGAATGTCTTTGCTCAGAGTGTGCTACTAATAGTTCTATTATCATCAAATTAAAATGTGAACTCTAACTACTACCCACTAGAGCTTCGAAATCCGTAGAAAAGACTGTAAAAAAATAGTCTATTTATACAGATCTAGCTTGTGATCCCACTTGGTCAGTGACGGTGTGGAAGCTGTAATCACGGTTAACCTAGAATTAATTGGTTCTCAATGATTGCTGCCTGAACATAAGATGTGTTTGGTGACATTTTAGAACTTGAGGGTGGTAGCGAGCCATGTACTCGAAAAGATAGGATTGTAGGAGAGAAAATTTTATGATGTCTTCACTAGAACTCAAGCCGTTTGTGAAGATCGAACCCGTGTACGCCAGTTTGATGATTGATTCTCCCAAGGTTAGGACATCATCGCTTTAAAATAAAATAGGGCACATATCAAGTACTGATGGCTGATGGGATCGAAAGGTTCTATAGTGAAGACTAAGAACTGGAAAGTGCAGCGCAGGATGTGCAGCTTTCGCTGATTGTTGGACTAACGATCTAACCAATATAACAGAGAGGGAGCGTGATGAAGGTCTCTTCGAAGCGGTCTTTGTAGAGTCTGGGGACAACAGTGGACGTCTTGTAAAGTGATTTTGATGATAATGATAAAAAATGGCCGGTACCACCGTGCCGTGGTGGTACCGGCCTAGAATAGTACTCCCCCATCTCTTCTCGTGGGTGCCGTAAGAGTCGGCTTAGGGATCACGTACCAGAAGGTGGGCAGCAGCGCCTTCTGAGGATTGGAAATTATACTGCGCTCGCCAACCCGCCTGCCAAGCGTGGCAAGTATTGGCAAGTCCCTCCTATACGGGGGAGGCATATGTCCAGCAGTGGACGCACATGGCTGAGAGAAGAAGATAAAAAAATTGTTCTAACGGTCTTCTGTTGAACAAACACACACACCCTGACTCAAAACCTATCATCGTGAAGTTTCTTGTACACATTATCAGGCTATAAAAATTTACATACGCTAAGTCACCATTTACCAAGACAAACGAACTTTTGCCGTGTAATAACCGAGAACGCAGCCAGTTTAAAATTGTTTGATATGCGGAGTTATATTATCATTATACATACTTTGTCATCGTAGTTTCAAACTAAAATGTAGTGTCAAAGACCTCGAAACCTCTCGTCAAACAATAATAACGAGCATCCACATAACGGGGTATGAATCTAATAGTCATTATTATTTTACGATTCTGTCCAAATCCTAGAGCAGAGGTCTGAGTTACAGCTCCATTGGGATCAACAACTACTCCGTAACTTATATTTTATTCAATCTTTCCTCGGCTACGAATGTTTATTCGTCCAAAAACGCATTCATATTTTCAATGGCTATAAGTTAGTGTTTAACGTTGAAGTGTAAAGAGACTAAGATGGGCTAATTTGTGTTTAATGTGAACTATGATCTTTTTGCATATATCGGATCTAAAAAAAATAAATAAAATAAAAAAATGTACAAATCATATAAAATAATATAAAAATAGAAATAAAAAAAATAAGGCTATATGTAATTTTTTATATCTTATTTACAACCGCCGAATAAAATATTACAATAGGCTGAAAACCTTTGAGATTTTTGTAACTGTACAATATTATACTTTATAATTTTAGTCTATTAAGTTATCGTCAAAATATTTCCATGTACCCATGTTCATGGACACATTTTAGTCTTCTAGTCTTTCAGTCAAAATAGTCATACAATATTCGGATAACGAGCTTTAATTTAACCGCCTGCATTCATATGCAGGTGGTTGAATTAAGGCTCGTTATCGTATAATTTAAGACTATTTTATATTCCTACCAAATTAATTTCAATTCTAGCACCCGGCTGGCTAGCTACCACCCTCAAGTTTGAAAACCTGTCACCAAAGACATAGTGTGTTCAGGCAGCAGTCCTTGAGAGCCAGTGAGCATTCTAGGTCCAGCGTGATAACATCTTCGACCATGTTGTCACTTACGGTCAAGTGAGATAGTGGTCAAACGATAGATCTATACAGTATAAAATAAACGTGTTTCTACTTTTTAGGCAATAGTAGTGATTCTGATGTTCGATCAAACCATTTAAAATTGTTTTACTTAACTGATACACATGAGGATAAAGTTTAAATTAATACTACACTTATGAAAAACATGAATATATTTTTTTTTAATCAAAATGAAGGAAGTTTTAGGTGAAATAAGTCGTCACATTATTTTCTGCCGTCATTAAAACTACCCTCAATGGAATAAAACTCATCTAATATCACAGAAAACTTTGTAAGGAGTTATGCGAATTTGATTTTCAATGTAAATATCATAAGAGCTTTTTCAGTTTGAAGAGTTTTAGTTTATTTAAGTAATTAATAGATTTACGACCAATGTTTTACAAAGACGTCTTTTGTTTTTAGCATTGTAGGCATAATTCTGTACTTATCTTTACTAAGAGGAAAAATTTGTACCTATGTTTGTAACGAATAAACTCAAAATCTAATGGACCCATTTCAAAAATTCTATCATCATTAGAATTCCACATTATCCCTGAGTATCAAAGACTTTTATGTCAAGAAAAAATGTTTAATCCTTGCTAAATCTTCAATCATGTAACCGTGCGAAGCCGAGACGGACCGCTTGTATTCAATATTTTAAAGACCGTTTGAGTGGATCAAATCTGAAATGAAATCAGAAATAGTTTTTGAAACAACTGTGGTATAATTAATAGTTCAGAAACTTCTATATTTCTGGAATTTCTAAGATTCCAAAGTTTGACTGTGTTTAATTTTGAAATCTCAATCTGAGATAGCTCGACTGCTTTTGTTAATATTATATTAAAATGGCGACTGGCACGCGCTTTAGACACATTTTGATACAATTTTTCCAAGGCTCTTTTTGTTTGCACGCGTGGAGTTTTAACAAATTAAACTCTTTATTTTTCTTTATTGTGTTTTTATTATCACTATAATTTTAAAAGAGATTCAGACATAACGACAGATCCATACATAACGACGGGTCTCATGTGGTCTTATGAACATTGCCCCTAACTTTCATGGCCGTGCAATAGACATACTGTTACTTTGTCACGATGACGATACTAGCATGTTGATTCCATTTATTCATACTACTAGCACGCTAATGGAATTAAATTGCAAAAATCCGATTATTGGTCAAGTTCATTTACTTGATACGAAACGAATAATGGCGCCAAACATAGTCATTTCTAGAACGTCTAAGACGCAATGAACATCCTGAAGTGTCGATTATCCCAATAACGCTGCTCATTATCCCATCCCTAGTCTTCAATTTACGGAGACAACCGAGCTACTAATTATACTAGCGCATATTATACATATATTTATATACAACAAGCATAGATATCGCACCAACTCGAATAGTCTTGAGTAACGCACTGAATAGGACGCTGATTTGTGTGTATATAGTTTACGGACGGGCACACGCGGGCGAAATTTGGCTTTATATACCTCCTAAATTGAAGCACACTGTGGCGCAGTGGTCAGTGTCAGTGACATGACTTCTGTGTCTCCGAGGACCCTGGGTTCGATTCCCGGCCGGGGCAAACATTTGTGCGATGAGTGTGGATATTTGTCCCGGGTCTTGGGTGCTTGTGTGCTGTGATTGTATGAGTCCATGCCTCCCACGACCCAGGGAATCCTAGAGCGGGGGTCTAAGTGTAATTTTTTTTAAAAAAAAGATACTTTACGACAAGCTACACATATATAACCAGTTACAGATAACTGTAGTTGGGATAGTATACGAAAAGACCTCGAGACCTGTAGCGATCAATTTCATCATGTTTCGTATGTACAAATGTTCATTGGGCACTAGTATGAGTCGCCAAATTAAAGGTCTTCTCACTCAGTTTGTATAAGAAAAGGTAAAGGTCACCGGCTCAAACTCAATTTGCAATTCACAAGTTCGAGGAAACATTTAAAACTTTGAAAGCGGTACACAAATTAATTTCCTGGGAGAAATACGATCGCTGTCATCAAAGTTTTCTAGTCCCGTATAAGTAAATTACCCTTAGCTGTGACCTGGTTTTTAGCTGTTTCATCCATGCAAACATTTTTTTCGATTACTTTCATTACACTATAGGTTTTTTATGTATTTACCTTCATATAAACAGTATATTAATTTTAATTCGAGCATTTATACTAGTAAGGTACGGCAGGCATGACCTAACCAAACTGATTTGAAATTCATTGGAATGAATAGATTTCAGATTGATTTATGCAAATATTATCAAAGTTCGATTTGCACTTCTTTCATTTTTAACCGACTTCAAAAAAAAGAGGAGGTTCTCAATTCCACCCATATGTTTTTCGTTTTATTTATGTTGGTTACTTGAGAACTTTCGACTGGGTAAATCGATTTTGATGTTTTTTTTTATTTGAAAGCTAGCCCATTTAAATTTCATCGAAATCGGATGAGTGGTATGAGTGGTAGGAGTTACACTCCAATAACTAAAAAGTGCTACGTATACCTCGAAGACATTATAATTATGGGTGAAGACATCCCGTGAGTAGCATGAGTCACTGAAAAGGGTGAAAAGTTGTTTTAATTAAAAATAGAACCGACTTACACACTCAAAAGTGTGAAATAACTTATCGGAGTCGGTAGAACGAGAACAATATTTTGATAATAGTTTATTTTAAACTATCATGGTACCGACATCGACCAGTTATTTCACACTTTTGAGTGTTAAACTCGGTTCCATTTTTTTGGTAATTTTTATCAAATAAATATTATGAAAAATGTTCCGCATTTAATATATATTTGTAACTCACCATATATATTTTAAGCTAGGACAATTGGAATGGTTTAAAGCGGATAAGTTTTATTTTATACTACTGGCAACTTAACTTATGAACTAAGTTAAGTTGCCAGTAGTCTAATATAAAGAAGTATCAATAAAGGTTTCGTAAATCTATTTTTGTGCAAATGTGCTGAATAATATTTTTTCTTTACTGTAGAACTGTCTAAATTCATGCCACGTTCTTGAGTTCAGTGCTCCCGATACATAACGTAACAGATACGTTTTTATTGTCACTCACGAGCAGTGGCCCTATTTTCTCTACATACAATTTTGGCAACGAATTAAGATCCTTTAGGGCGGGAATTTCAATAATCTTTCATTTTAAGTACAACCGTAGAAGTTGCAATTTGATTTGGGTAGATACAAAGGATCCTTTATTTTGATAACAATTCCTTACTGCGCTAAAACTGTTGTGGTATATACAAAAATGTGATATTAATAATACAGAATATATTTTTGTATACTTTGAACATTGAATGGATATGACGAATATGCTGAGAATTTCATAACAGAGTTGTGTGTGTGACTTACAATAGCGCCGACGACTACTTTTATTGTACACAACGGAATTTATATATTTTACATTATATTTTTTTTTTTTTTTTCCTAGTATAGTACGCATACAAATGCGTCCTATAAATATATTACAATCTAGCCTAAAAAAGCTAATAAGTAATTTAAATCTAACTTAACTTGCTAAATTTACTGTACTAAGAATGTGTCCATTAACACTTTTCTTACTGTCTCTATTTAAGGGGGAGACACTTGATTCATGTGTTCTCTATGAGCAGTATTTTAACCACATTACACTAGCACACTGTCACCGGACACTACACTAATTCGAACGGTTTTGTTCTTTTGAGTCTTCTCACTAGATCGGTCTGGTCAAGGAGCATAACTGCCTCAACATTAACATGATGATGAAGTCTTTGTTGGTGAGCTTCTGCATATATTTTACATTATATAATGCTTATAATATAATAAACATCAATTGAACTTGATAATTTCACATTTCACATCTTTGTAATAAAATATTACGAAAGATTTCGGAATATTTTATACCTACTTCAAATTTGTACAAAAAAGCTAGAATATAGAATATAGCTATAGAAATTTTCATCCTTAACTTCACGGTTTCGGCGACAAACATAACCCCAAAAATTCTCTCTCAAATTATTGACTGTCCATATAACATTTACATTATATCCTAAATAACTGACCCATATTCACGTATATGCAGTATCGTGGAACAGAGAGGACATACAATAGGTCGTCGATATCCAAAATTTATAGCGGCAACTATAACTCTTTTGTGTGTTCGCGATATGTTTGAAATATGGATAGTTCCATATTTCAAACATATCTAGGGTGGCATGGAGTAGAGAATATGGTTTTGGACCGCAACTTCTGTGATGATGTTGATGTTTTTTATTCCTAAGTCCTTAAAATAAAATACTAATAATTAATATATACTATAAAATATAAATATACTACTTATATGTATAAGTAGTATATTTATACTTTAATGTTCATGACATTAAACATGGACATGAGAGATGAAAAGGATCTTTTCGCCACATCACACCGCTCATAAATTATTGTTTCCACGTTCCGTCTGTTTCCGACGCGCAGATTAGTATTATAGAGGCGTATATGGATTCAGCGAAGGCAACGACAACGAAAAACCTGGAAATAATTCGGAGAAATAAGAACAAACATTGGCATAGTTGAGTAGACTCCAATAATTCCAATTCCTTGAAAGGTCACTGTTTTCTTATTCGGAAACCTTATTTTATTATTATATTACTGCCACAGACTGATAAATATGATTTACTAGACTGCATTAATAATATTATATGAACAGCTTTGTGGGAACAGAGTTTAAAAATACAATACTATACGCTTGTGGCGACAGCCTCCTTACTTTTGTCTAGATACTGTTTTTATGTTTATTCACATAAGAATATAAATTGGTTAACCTTATTCAAAATTAGAACGCTGGGAAACGGTGGCGTTCCTCGCGCGGCTTTTGTCTAGCTTTCGCTCACTCTCAGCAACTTAAATAGAGAAGATACTGAGCCATAGAAAAGATACTGTTATACTTCGAACCTTCTCGATGTCATTATATTACCCGGATAAAATTAGATATAAGTACTCGAAAATCATAATATAGCTTCCCACTGCTGGGATTGCACCATAGATTTTCATCTCAGAAAAAAAAAATGTGCTACTTGGAGATGAAACCCCAGCGCGGGATGAAAATCGCGGAATGAAGTGTGTTGTCGGCTGTAGCCGCTCAGCTGCAATCGCAACGATCCCGTCGCCCCTTTTGAACCCGTTGTCCCCTCGTGGACTCAATTTAACCCAAACTTGCTCCCGAAGCGCTAAAACAAATTCGCGCCTCGCGTAAAGTGCGGCTTCGAACAAGGTTTTTCCACGGATTCCCGAGTTCACCTCCGAGGCGAAATTCCAATAACTAGTCGTGTACTGCGCCGAAACGTGGACTCTGCTTCAGAGAAACTCTCAAACCGCGCGAGGGAGTACTGATTATATCAAAAACTTTTAATAAATACTTTATAGATCTAGGCTTTGACCACTATCTTACTTGATGGTCAGTGACGATGTGGTCCAAAGTGAAATCATACTAGACCTGCAATCTTTGCTTGCTCTCAATAACTGTAATACTTGAGAGTTTATGCAGCCTAAACACACTGTACCTATATTTGGTGAAAGTTTTTCAAACTTGCTGTGATTTCGATAACAGTATTGCTTTTACGGAAAGCTCAAGCCGTTGGTAGGGATAAAATGAAATGAAATGAATTACATTTATTTAACATCAAAAAAATAAAATAACACTTAAATCTACGTACATTTACGGGATCGAACCAGCGTCCGTCACGTCGTCAGTTGTGAACACCGCTAGGCTGCCATCGCTTAAAAAATAACTTCCCAAAATAACTTGTAATATAAAAGTCATACAAATTTATTTCTCCATTACATGTGAACCAAATTCTCGTGTCTGGTCACAGCAAGTTTGAAAAACTTTCACCAAATATAGGTACAGTGTACCTATATTTGGTGAAAGTTTTTCAAACTTGCTGTGATTTCGATAACAGTATTGCTTTTACGGAAAGCTCAAGCCGTTGGTAGGGATAAAATGAAATGAAATGAATTACATTTATTTAACATCAAAAAAATAAAATAACACTTAAATCTACGTACATTTACGGGATCGAACCAGCGTCCGTCACGTCGTCAGTTGTGAACACCGCTAGGCTGCCATCGCTTAAAAAATAACTTCCCAAAATAACTTGTAATATAAAAGTCATACAAATTTATTTCTCCATTACATGTGAACCAAATTCTCGTGTCTGGTAATACATTTGGCATTTTTCTGACATTTGGCATAACAAGATATGTCAATCTTCCGTAAGATGATTGGATGAGCATTACATTACCTAGGTATTTTGGCATAATACACGTTTATTACGCGGAAACATGGAATTACATTATATAGAAAGACTAACTGCGCCCCGCGGTTTTATCCGCGTGGTGATGATTGATAAAGATGATGATCTACATACTAACCTTCATCCAAATCCGTTCAGCCGTTCTGGTGTGATTGAGTAACAAACATCCATCCAAACTTTCACATTTATAACACATATTAGTGGGATTAATGTTTTGAAATTAAATGGCAACTAAAAAAACTTGCTGTTTCGTTCTGTGTATTCGAAGTGACCTGCTTGATTAACCTTACTGTTTAATTAATATCACTGTTGATCAATACTTCACGAATTCGTTACTTGCACCCCTCAATTTTTCAGGGTGGACTACGGTGTCCTTAATATCTCAGTTATCCTACTGGACATACATTCTTGGGTTAAAAGTTTATTTATATAATATTTAATAAGAAATAATATAATTTATATAATAACTAGCTGACCCGGCCACGCGTTGCTGTGGCCATGTGGCGCCATCTATTGATTACTTACTCAACCCAGTCGAAAGGTATCGACATCTGTTAGAATCATTTGGAGTTAACAGATAATTGTGACTGTCAAATAATAACAGACAACTTACCACAGCAGCGCCATCTATTGATTACTTACTCAACCCAGTCGAAAGGTATCGACATCTGTTAGAATCATTTGGAGTTAGCAGATAATTGTGACTGTCAAATAATAACAGACAAATAATTAGCAATAAATTAAAATTGCGACTATAATTTGAGATTTAAACTATCCTATCTCTCAAGTTGGATCGAACTGCACATGGTGTGCGAATTTTATTATAATCGGTTAAGTGGTTTAGGAGTCCATTGAGGACAAACATTGTGACACGAGATTTATATATATTAGATAATATGGGACAACATTTACATAAGGTCTTCAGGTCTCAAACTAGGCAGAGCCTGTACTATGGTAACCTGATGACTGATATATACTTAAATACATATACACACGCAGACACAGGTCAAATAGACATGTTCATACACACAAATGTTTGACCTGTCCGGGAATCGAACCCGGGACCAGCGGTTCAGAAGGCAGAGTGCTACCAACTGCGCCAACCGGCCAGCCATTTAGATGACATACTATTGCGCAAACTATAATCTTTCTTTGTACCAACTATCATCCACACACGGCTTGGTTTTGGCTTGATTGAGTAACAACCATCTATGTTTACGTTCACATTTACATGTATAGTATTTTCTCATTAAGGCGGGGTTTTGCCGACAGTTTAGGCGCGATAATATTAATTATCTGTCTATTATTACCATGGTTTGAGTAAATATCGCGTGAACTTATCTGCTTACAATAAGCTAGAAATGTATGGGAGAGAGTAGAGTCAGATTGGGCGGGCACGTGATACAGCGCGGCACTAGGAATTTAACGGACTTAATTCGTATGTAATAATTAATAAAGCAAAAAATGGGGGAGACGTATGGCCACTGCTGGACATATGCCTCCCACATTATTTTTTTTACTTCCTTTAGATTTCCAATGGCTGAGATGATGATGATAGCGAAAAATCCTACCCAACAATGTAAATTTTGTGTGAATTGTTTTATTTTTGTGGAAGATATACTACGTTTTTTATCTATTTAAAATCATGTTTTTCAAAAAATAAATCTAATGAGAGAAATGTACAAAACCGTATTTTGAATCCTAAGCATCCCTGTAGTATACAGAAAAAAAATTACAAGCTTTCAGTATACACATGATTTGTTTTTTCTAAATTTGTGATTATTCCTACCACACGGCGTTAACAACGATTCTCAAGTCTAGTCGAGACTTTTGAAGTCTCGACTAGACTAGCTAGCAGCACCGACGTTAATTTATCCACCAAACGGACTGCAACGCAACATCTATATAATATGTTAGAAGTTCCAATCTATCGCACGAAGCATTTCGCTTCCACTTTAATAATGCGTACAGCTAACAAGTGGAATTCATTGCCTAAGTCTATGTTTCCACACGGATACAATCTAGGCATCTTCAACGAGTGAACCGCATCATCACTTAACATCAGGGTGTCAAGTATACTAATTCAAAGTTCATATTCAGTCTGCTGCGAGACCGAGCCGATGCCAATAAGACAACGTCAAAAATCCGTAGTCTGCTAAGTCATAGTGGCCTGAGTCTATGTTGAATCTATGCTCGGTCTATGTCGATTTAGGCATTTGACATTTAATGTACTAACAGACTACGGAAATAATGCGCTATGTCATTGAATCTAGAATTGAATCAAGATTGATTCCATATGGACGAATTAAAAATAGCGGACTACCAAAGCTGTCAAATTCACCAATTGTGAGCCCATCATATTGCCATATTGAATAGTAGACTTAGGCCCCAGGTGAGATAGTGTTCAAATGCTATTATTACAAAAATAACATTTGCTATAGTGCATTAAAAAAGTAAGTATATAGTATAAGTAAATAGTGCTTACCCAGTTATCTGAATGAGTAGTTAATGCTGTAAGCAAAGAGTAATCATCTAGTACGATATAGGCCGATTGATAAATAGCTTATTTTAATTTTAAATCATATATATTTTAACTTTAATTTGGTATATATATATATATATATATATTATAAGAACACAAATGTCAATTGTCATATTATTATTTGTAACACCATGATATAAAATTATGTAAACAACTGTCACAATTAAACTACTACTGTCTAGTTACATGAGTCACACTTATTTGTAGATCAATTTACAGTTTATTTATTCCTAATCTTATAAATTCTTCATTCAAATACATGCCACTAATTATGTTCATTACATAAGAAAATAATAAAATCTATTCAAACAATCCAAGTTTCAATAACGTTAATAGTACAAGTACCTATCAGTTTGAGGAGTATGAGGAACATTTATTTATTACGAAATTGTTACTTATAAATAAAATAATTCAGAATAGTATAGCGCAAGGTTTGATTTGGCCATCAGGAGTGTCCCCACCGATCAGGAGCTATCACCATCCTGCCAGACAGAGTAACATATCCATTAGAAATATGTCCTGCAGGTTGTCGAACTAAGTGATCTTGTGGTGCACTGGAGCCGCGCATGTCACTATAGCTTGTACCTACCCCTTTGTCATCGAAATTGTATCCACAAAGCATATCGCGGCGCAAACTACTGTCAAGTATTATCTGTTTCCTATTTCGACGGATTACCGTACCCGTTTCTAACTTTAAAAAATATCTGGCAGTCGTGACCGAGTGGTTAAGGCGTCTGATTCGAAATCAGATTCCCTGTGGGAGCGTAGGTTCGTATCCTACCGGCTGCGCCATGTAAAGTATAGGACAGTTAGAGAGACGAAATGAAAACACCAAGTGCCATGCATAGACTACTTTAATCTATGTCTACCCTCAAGTTGCTAACATTAAATATCATAACATTTGTGTTACTACCCACATTAATCCACAGTAAGAGTTTAGCTTATTTTTTATCTTAACCCCCAATAGAGACATTTTTATCGCAACCTAATATTGAAGAGAAAATGAAGGAAATTTAATAAATTCAACCTTACTTGACGTTATCCGAATTTCAGTTTATGAGGTGAAGAGCTCCCTAATTTATGTAGATTGTTAGCTCTCGCAAAGTATAAGGAGAATTGAAATGAAAAATATTTTACTTTAATATATATACGAGATGAATTCTTCGGAAAGTTAAGAACTCTATAAGTAAGTTAGATAATTCTTATAAATCGGTGACTCTTAATTAGATTTTTTTTCACTAGCAACACTTTTTGCTGAATTCATAAAAGTATGGAGGGTCAGTAAGTAATTGCGTATACCCTCAAATAATCTAATTAAATATACTTCATACAAAAAAAATACTTATGCAGACTATGCAGACTATATGGTAGATATACCACCTATACGTACGAAGCGTTTTGCTTCCACTTTCTTAATGCGTACTGCCAAGGAATGGAACTCGTTGCCCGAGTCTGTGTTTCCCGATATGTACAATCCTGGAGTTTTCAAGTCGCGAGTGAATAGGTACCTTCTAGGTTTGTGTGCTAAATCCTAGACAACGTCATCACTTAACATCAGGTGAGACAGTTGTCAAACGCAAACTTATAATATGTAAAAAAAAAGACAGAATTTACTATAGAGATACTCAATAAAACGGATCCTTGCCTGAAGCCGCCTAGTAAAGGTGAGTCCAGGTCCAAAGACCTCCACGACACAGGACTGGAGCCTGTAATGGGCTACAATTTAATCTTTGGTAATTTTAATAAATGCTCAAATAATTATTATGTAGCTTATGGTATTATTTTTAACTTTCTTATTGTTTACGTTTCCGAATAAAAAATCTCTACATTTTATAATAACTTAAATAATATAATAATCAGCATTGCAACTCAGCGTGGCAATGCTGCTAGCATTCTGGGCACGCTGCCGGCCGGTAACGGGTTAGAACATTTGAGTTATCTATAGGCTACCAATAGCTAGTGGATTGCTCAAGTGTTATTGTAGTAGCTGCAGTATTGTAATTAGTTATTAGTGTTTTTTTTTTAACTTAAGTAACGACAATAAGAAATGTTCACTTACTGTAAATAAAGTAAGCATGTGATATTAAATAGGTACTTCATACCTTTTTGAAGAAATAGATATCTAAACGGCAAAGTTATAAAATATTTCAAGCGCAAGAACAACACATAAGGATTTACTATTAGACAATAATTTGCAATACAGATAAGAGCTTTTCAGCTCTTTTGGTAGAAATCCCTACACATCAAACTTTAAAAATACCAAATACCACTTATGAGAAAATGTTAAAAAAATGTATTAATAAAACAAACGTTAAATCTGATTGACAAACTTGTATAACATTTGCAAAGTGTAGTAGACAGGAAATTAAAAAGTCTAAAAATGTGAGTAGTAAAAATGATTGTGCCCATAGGTTATCTGTAAAGTACATATTTGTAATACATATTATATGAAATCACCACGCATCAGAATTCGTCCCGCCCTCTCTGTCTGTAACCACCCGCAAGCCTCTGTAGTGTCATCAGCAACTGAATTTACTGTTAAGCCTAATCTGCGAAACTATTATCATCATGTCTATTGAAACAAATAGCTATTATGACTTGAATTTACTAATACGGAATTTTACGAATAAACACGTAAAGTATACATGTCACTTTTAATGTATCTGTGTTTTTTGGATATAAGGTACATTTGAAGAAAAAATTTTTATAACTAAAAATGCAACCGACTTCAACACTCAAAAGTGTGAAATAACTTGTGAAGTTTGTCCCATGATACGAGGTAAGAGTGTTTAGGACACTCTTGCGCCCTGTGATGTTTTTAATGAACATGATTATTGAAGAATAGTAACCTTAATGAATCCCGCCTTAATTTACCACCGCTTTTAAAGCAGAGCATTGGGGTGTAGAGTTTCAACCGTCAAGAGACGGTCACAGAATGTTCAAATTTCTGATATTGAGAGCAAGAAGACATTCTTGATCAAGCACAATGCTTCCTTCGACCACATCATTACTTGTAAAACATGAAAAAATATTCTCGTTTGGTATTGCACCTGGCATGCGAAGTATTGGTAATCAAAAACTAATACAAATTTCAAGAACGTCATCTAAAAACAGACTATCTCTAGTGAACTAGTCTAATAACGGTATCGCATCAATCGCTCAGCAATCTCGACACAGTTTCCGAGATAAGCGATAAAAAAACACAAGTTCATAGCCTATCACAGTGGATTTTGTCAGACACACTGTTCGATGGCCCTATTCGGGTAAACGATAGATAGAGAAACTCAATGTCATCGAACATCAAAGTCACACTTTTTGGTCTCGACAAATCAACATTCCTCCTCAACGGGATAATGCGTAGAAGCATGTTAAATTGGGCACCCTACCAGCATTAAGCTGGTAGTAGTAGTTCATCATCTGTTTTTTATATGTTAGTTTCTAACATTCCTATAGCCCGAAATATACATAATAAAATGAACTACCTATTGTTTGTAACGACCTATTCCGTTAGAAATAGACTGTTTCGGTCGCTACTAAGCAGACACTGTACCAAATTAAATTACAATTATCCATGCCGTGGTGGTACTGGCCTGGAATAGTACTCCCCCATCTCTTCCCGCGGATGCCGTAAGAGTCGGCTAAGGGATCACGTACCAGGAGGTGGGCAGCAGCGCCTTCTGAGGACCGGAAATCATACTGCTCTTGCCAACCCGCTTGCAAAGCGTGGCGAGTATTGGCAGATACCCCCTATATGGGGAGGCATATGTCCAGCAGTGTACGTCCTATGACTGAGATGATGAGGATGATATCCGAATACATAACCGGGGTTGAATAGGCTAAATTATATTTTTGGTTTTATATAACGTTTGTTCACCGAGCTGTTCAATTAAGTTAAGAGGCATAAAATAATTTCAAAACGTTTCCATATCGTTTTCAAACCATGAACCAGAATAGCCCAAAGGCAATTCATCAACTCGCCATCCATCAATGTCGCGGCTGCACTGGCCTTGCGGCCTTCGATAACGAACAATTGAACCGTTCAAACGTTTTCCAGATTAATTGGTTTTAAGATTACATCACATACGCCTTACAATTGCTTACCAGATAGTGTCACATGTTTTAAATGTGCGCGTAATAAAGTTAATAGTATAATAATAATAAATTATGTACGCTATAACAACGGAAACCTCTATTATTTATACAATACTAGTAGCGCCCTGCGGTTTCACCCGTGTGGATTACGGTTTTCCTGCTACCTCAATTATCCCACGGGAACTATACTTTTTCCGCGATAAAAGTAGTACATGTGTTAATCCAGAGTTTAAACTATCTCCATACAAAATTTCATCGAAATCGGTGTAACCGTTTGAGCGTGAAGAAGTAACAAACATTCACACATACACATAAACTTTCGCATGTATAATATTAGTAGGATATTATGGCAATAATGGAATCTATAGTAACAATTTATAGCTAAACAGTTTGTTTGGGAGAACGCGCTAATCTCGGGATCGGTTGAATAATGATAATGATAATGATAATGCTGTTAAAAACAGAAACCGCTGTCTTTGCCAAGTTATGTTTAGTATTTCGTTACATGTTTATTAAATTCACTTTATATCTACGCACAGGTCTACCTGTGTCACCATCTACCTTATATCATATATTATAAAAAAAAAAAAAAAAAAAAAAAAATTTGACAAAATGTTTTTGTGTTGGATAGTCCATTCATCGAAAAAGACTATACTAGCATCGGGCTACGTCTTATAAATAAGGTAATGGGTAAACCGTAATCCAAGCGGGTGAAACCGTAGAGCGCAGCTAGTATCATATATGTATAGAGAGAGAATATAAAATTGTAGGTAGAATTATTTGCTCTTTTTAGGTTTAATAGCATACGTATTTTTTTTATTGCGGGAGTTTTACATAAAAGTCGATTAAATTTTAAGAATAACAGCAATATTTATGAACGATATATTATTATTTTTAGGTTATTCCCTCCACCTGTAGCAACAATAGATACAATTGAAATTAGTTAATAATGACTTAATGTTAGCTTCAGCCGTGCCACTTTTTCACCGAATTGTGGCGTTTGAATCATGATAATTTGAGACATAGGACGTCTACTGCTAGACATAGGCCTCTCCCTTGCCGGTGGCAATTCTATGCCGCGCTTAATAGCCCGTGGTCTCCATTCAAGAACCTTTCGACCCCAACGACCATCAGATCTTTGAGCTATGTACCCTGCCCACTGCCAACTCAACTTGCTGATCTGCCGGGCTATATCAGTGAATTTAGTTCTTCTAAAAAACTACTTATTTCTAATTCGATCGCGTAGAGAAACCCAGAGCATAGCTCTCTCCATAGCTCGTTGTGTGACTTTGAGCCTGCTCACAAGGCTCATAGTCAGAGACCACATTTCAGTTCAAAAATCGTTGTTGAACAGAGTTGGATTCGTTACAATGGCGTTTAAATAACATCACAATATTCTTCAGTTTGGATGGACACATTTGTGCAAGATTTTGCCTATTCGAGAAATGTTAGAGTAAAACATCATTTAATTATGTAAAGCTTCAGCCGACTGGGGCAATACCAAACTGCTCAAGTTCAACGCCACTAAGAACAACAAGTGCTGTTCTTTTTACTGCTAAACGGATTTAAATTCAAGTCCGATCGTGCATGTAGTACTGTTCGCATCTTTGGGATGGTTCAGCCAAATACCGAATTGAAGCTTCGAATTCAATCGAAAGGCGTACCAACACGTTCTTTAGCAGCGGCTCTCTCGACGAACATAGGCTTCAAAGCCTTGAAACCTGGCGGAGAGTTGCTTGCCTTTCAGTTTTCTATCGGCTACATTTTGGCGAACGTGCATTGAAATTACACAACTTAATTCACCATCTCCATTCTACCATCAGTCAAATAGACGCACAGCAATGCGCTAACGCTACATGGTAGATATGCCTTTACGTACGAAGCATTTGGTTCCACTTTTATCTTGTAACTTTCACGTAGTGGAACTCAGTGTCCAACTCTGAGTTTCCCGATGTGGAAAAAAAAGCTTTGACAAAACTGTTCTAAACAAGATAGTGAACTTACTTTCCTTGTTACATAAATTGGTATTTAATATAGTCGTACTTATCCAATTCTAAAATTTAGACAAACACAAAATACAGTAAACCTCTAAAGACTAAAACAAGGTAAACATAGAAATAATCCACTTAAATTCACCGCCACGGCCGAGAACTCTCAACCACAGCTTAATACAACAATGAGCTCGGCGCAAAGGAGAAAACACCAAGCTCGCGTAAAGTCAAGATTAAATATGTGCAAACGGTATACAACCTTGTCGTTATAACAACAGTAGTTATTCTATATAACACCATAGATTAATGTGAAAAGGTTTCTGAGACATGGTCGCAATGTGTTCTTCTACTTTGCAATTTATAATTTTCATTTAAGGTGAGCCGATCGTAACTAGTCTGTATATAATTTGCTGTAAGTTTCTCAACCCTTTTGAGATTTAAATTTGTACTTGATTGTGCTTGAGTGCGAACTGGTATTGAAGTCGATCCACATTTAAATCATTTATATAACCATTTAACGTTAGCTACGTTTGAATTCGTTATCATCAGAAGATTTGACACCAAAATTCACAAAAGTAACTGTATCACAATATTGTGCTTATTAATAGCGCGGTAAATTTTTTTTTTCCGATGTTTCAGCTGAAATTCAGCCGTTTCAGCGTGAAGGAGTAGCAATCATACAAGCGACAGACAAACTTTCGTTTATATAATATTAGTGTGATTAGCATTAATCGGCTTTCTGACTTTTTTTTTAATACAATGACTTTATCTGAACCTTATTTATTGAATAACTTTGTGTAAACCTATGTGAATTCATAATTAAATTACATTCAGCTATTTAAAAGTCATTAGGTAGCAACACATAAACAGACATAAATAGAAATAAAACACTTGTTTCTTAATACACTATTTCAATGATTATATTCAATAATTCCTACATCCCTATCAGGCTTTTGTAGTATTTTAGCAGAAATATTACGATATGAAAAGTTTTTCGTACAGTATAGATCGATAGATCGTTTGACCACTATCTCACTTGATGGTCAGTGACGATGTGGTCGAAGATGTTATCACGCTGGAACTAGAACGCTTACAGGGTCTCAAGGCCTGAAGACACTATGTGTTTGGTGACAGAGTTTCAAACTTGAGGATGGTAGCTAGCCAGGCGGGTACTCGAAAGTACCCTACAACCATGCTGGGAATTTGATAACGGTCTTACTTTCACCGGAAGCTCAATCCGTTTGTGGGAAATGAGTCAGCGTCGGTCAGATTGACAAGCAACACACCCGCCGCTGAGCTATCATCGCATCAAAGTATTCTCGTCAGGTAAATTTAATAATTTATTTCTTAGAAAAGGTTTCGTACATATTAGAAGAAAACAGTCATAAGCTCATTTTACAAAAAAACACGATTTATATTTTTTTGACTTTTCGTACATTTTCATTAGTCTTTTTTGATTGAATGTCTTTTGAAATGACGTATTATTATTATCAGTCATTTCAATTTTATAGAAACATTTGATATAGCATGTTTTATATGCTTTAAACTTCGTTTTTCACTAACATTTTAATCGTGCCTAGGTCAACAAAATGTCTTAGTATTTATTCAATAAAATTTAACTGACAAGAACTCTCACTAGTTTTGCAAAAAGGTATATGGCTAGCTAAATTTTCCCTGATGTTTTTTTGATAAAACAAATATTTAAACTTACAAGCTTACCCTATGATAGGCTAAGATATGATAATGATTGACGGTCGTCGTAGTTTAGTTATCAGTAACACTGACTTTAGAAACGCGACCCCGGGTTCGAATCCCGGTTGAGGCAAACATTCCTGTGATGAGCACAGGTGTTTGTTCTTGGTTTGATGTTTGTGTAATGTATTTATGTGCGTCCATACCTCCCGCGACTCCGGGTATCCTAATGCAGGGCGGGAATGTTAATGCGTTGGCTTCTTTGTTTGTTCAATAGGCTTACAATACATTTTTAAAGTTATCTTTCTACTAGTACAAATGCGAATGGTTGGATGGATGTTTGTTACTGAATCATGCCATAAGAGCTCAACATATGTTAATGAAATTTAGCAAAGAGATAGAAAGAAGAAAGGAAGAAATTATATTAATTACTGACAAAACACAACACTACAATATATGATAAATAACAATAAAACTACTAAAAAAAAGATTTCAAAAAGCATGGAACTATATTGCAGTGTTGCGAGATGCCAGCAATGAGTCTCTACTCAGCATTTTACTGAGGTTTAGCAACTTAAGCGCTGATTTTCATTAAGTGTAGTCATAGTCATAGTTACTTTATTAATAATATTTCATATGTTACAGGTCCAATAAAAATACAATATCCATCAAGGAAAAATACAATATACAATTATTCTTACTTAGACTGGCCGGTTGGCGCAGTTGGTAGCACTCTGCCTTCTGAGCCGCTGGTCCCGGGTTCGATTCCCGGACAGGTCAAACATTTTTGTGTATGAACATGTCCGTTTGACTTGGGTCTGGGTGTGTGTATATGTATATAAGTATATATATCAGTCAACAGGTTACCATAGTACAGGCTCTGCCTAGTTTGGGACCTTGAAGGAATGGAAGACCTTGTGTGAATGTTAAAAAAAAAAAACATAATTAAATAGTCATTCTTAAAATTCAAAATCAATTAAAAACAATACAATTCAATAAGTCAATTATTTATTTGTATAAGAATCATAGCATATGTAACTACTTATTTGAGTGACAGCACTTTTTATGTTAAATAGGTCATTAAATTTAAAGAATGTTTGGTCTATAAGCCATTTTTTTAATTTCCTTTTGAAGGAGTTTCTTAAGGTGAGTTACGCACATACGTTACATAGATTATCGTCTGCACATAGTTAACGTTTTGAATACCATTTATCTCGTAAAAATTACGGTTGCCTAATAAACCTGTGATTGAAACCATGAGGAACAGATAGTCTTTATGTAAGCATGAAACTATAGTTTACTATAGCACTCAGGAGCAGTCCGAGAGAGGGTTCATGGGTGTCATGATCCCCCAAAAATAATAACATCACATTGATAAGCCTCTTTCTTATATTGTATAACTTAGATAAAGACAGGATAAGAACAAGACGAAGAAGAATCGGATGGTCAAACTACAGTTAAACTTTTAATCGCCTCTGTTTTAACCGACTTCAAAAAAGGAGGTTACTCAATTCGACGGTATATATGTTTTTGTTTTTTTATGTGTGTTCGCGGATAACTTCGTCGTTTGTGAACCGATTTTGTTATGAAACGATTCTTTTTTTGTTAGATAGAGTATACTTCCGTGGTGGTCCCATTCAAATTTCATCAAAATCGGACAAGCGGTTTTTGAGTTATACTCCAATAACTGAAAAGTGTTACGCGTATCTTGATGATATTATTGTCGCGGTTGAAGACACAATGACAATTAATTGATCCCGTGAGTAGAAAAGGTCACTTAAAAGGGTGAAAAAAAAATTTTCTTACAAAAGTTACTTTTGTGTGAACTATCATGGTACCGATTTCAACAAGTTATTTCACACTTTTGAGTGTTGAAGTCGGTTGGATTTTTTGTTAAATAAATTTTATTAATGTGAAAAGGACAGACAGAACTCGAAGTTCCAACAACTCAACGTCCCGATCCTATAGGAGCTAACTTGGTCTGGAGAAACTTAAACACAATGTTACAAACAGTACATGTACAAACAGTAGGCAAACTACGCTATATGAAATTAATTAAGGTAAATAGTCTTAGGGCGAGAGGTTTTCGTTATTATAATATATGAAATAAAATCATAACACACGGTTTCATTTTTCGAGAAACCATTTTGTTACCTTGTTTTATGACCTTTGCTACTCCCGGGATCAATTGTCATTCACCCACAATAAATAAGTCATCTAGATAGACGTAATATTTTTCAGTTATTGGAGTGTAACTCAAAAATCGCTTGACAAAATTTGTTTTTTTTTATTAAAATTTAAATGGAACCACTTCGGAACTATACTCTATCAAACGATAAAATAATCATTAAATTCAGTTTATATACGACGAAGATCTCCGCGAACATACATACAATATATATATCCTCCTCCTGTATATACCTCCTCCTTTTTTGAAGTCGGTTAAAAATACACCTCAAGTACAGACTAAAGTGTACAGTTTAACCATTCGCACGCATGACGATCGACATATTAAGATCATAATTTCCTCTTTTCATTTGCGGTCGCGTAAAGATTCAAACTTTAACTACTGATCATAATATGTTTCCACAATTAATCTAACCTTTGTGACCTCTCCCAGGGTCTCTTCGGTTTGGCCCTCTTCATAATCTGGACTCCAATCTCTTTACTGAGAACACTGACTGAAGTTGATGCAAGCTTAGTTTTAAGGTGATAGCTTTGTCTGGTGATTGCGATAATGCGATTGAAACTTAAACTCGAGTGCTCAATAAGAAAATTCTACAGATAAATTTAAAATGATGCTCTTATTAAGCTCTCCCTGTTATCCGCCTGACAGAAACCAAAATTGTATGTATTAAAACCTTTTCTCAAGCTCATCTATTTCTATTTTAAATTTGAAAAAGAGAAAATGCTGCTACTATCAATAACGCCCGTGGTTAATATAAAGGCTGATCACTTTTATTTATTAATTCATTAGTACGGCTTGCGCCAATTACACTAATTAGGTACACTATACAATATAGATTTGGTTACAATCAATAAGTCAACACAATAATACATTAAAATAAAAATCACAAAATATTTTGTTGAGCGCAGCATACACCTATTGTGTGTATACGCGAATATGATCGTTATGATTTAGACGCCTAAGCATTAAAACCCTAAACATATACATGATACGCATGAAAAGCACTGCATTTGCACCTTTGGCACTCACTATTCTATCCTGTACCATGAGTCTCTTAAAAATTGTTATTCAACCGTATTTTATTAATATAAAATACTAATAACTAAGTACAATACTACAGCTAGTACAAAAATATTTGAGCAATCTACCAGCTATTGTCAACCTATAGATAACTCAAATGCTCTAACCCGCTACCAGTTAGCAGCGTACCCAGAATGCTAGCAGCATTGCCACGTTGAATTGCAATGCTGATCCGTTGAGTCAAATATGTAAGAACCAGCATTTTGGTCACGCGTCGCATCGATCAAACGCTCTGATAAGTTATGGAAAATCCGATGAGCTCCCAGTTTTTTAAGCTTTTTCAAAAGTTCATTTACGAGGACAACAATTTTCCCCGTAACCTCTCGCTATACTTATAGTTATCTCACAAAAACCGGTTCGGTTTTATTAAGATGAAAGTATCCTATGTGGTATTCCAGGGTTTGGGAAACGTCCGTAACAACTCTTGTTTAGATTCAATCATCCGTTCTAACACAGAGTAACAAAGATACCAACACACACACATTTTGGTATTTATAATGTTAGTGGGATTATGTTTTTAGCTAAGGGAAATTATATTTATAAAAAATTCTCGACATTAATATTAATTAAACTTGAAGTTTAAGATTATGACTGTTTATAGTTCAATTTAAATAATTTAACTCCAAAGTAATATTAGATTATGTTTCCAATTTTATCCACGGTGGTGTTACCGTTAATTTTGTTGATTGAGTTATTAATTTTTATTTCTAATATTATTGTCTGACTTTTATGCAGCCAATTTATTTTATGTGCAACTAGAGTTCGCGTGAAATTAACATTCCTATTGTAATTTTAAATACACTCTCACTGTATACATCAGTCTTAATATTAACATTGTAACCACGAAATAAAAATTTTGCATATTCAAGAATGACACTCAACACTAAGCTAATCCTCTAATAAACTGATATACTTATAGTAATAAATATTTCTGGAAGCATTTCTTCGGCAACGGTTAATTTTTGAGTGAGATTTAAATAAGCCTAGAATTTAAGTCACGTGTTGCTTCAGAAGAAGAAGTTCATATGTCTAGAAAGACGTATGAACTTTTAACTTTTAGACCGCCGAGCCAATTAGAACCTAGCAAGTTAAAATGAAAATCACAACCAGGTGTTGTATTTTAGATTACGAACAAAGAATCTTATGTCTTAGGCCTTTTGCCTATGCCGCGCCAGCATGTTTTTTATTCAACAGAACATAAGAAGGCACGGGTTTCTATATATTCAGCACCATATATTCTGTACCAAAAGACATATAATTTTCCAAGGAATAAGTGTATTTTAATCGGATCTTTTACTTTAGACATGTATGAGGCGTAATACTACATACAAAAATGGAGATGATAAAAGTGGGTTGGATTAAACCTTTCATGGAGAATTTATTCTTTATCTACAAAATAAGGTCACGCTGTAGTGAACCAGAGGCCAACAGCAATAGTATAATAGCGCCAGTGAAGGGCGTAGTAAGACGATGCTTCTACAATGCTGAGTGCCATATGAATTTATCAGCGTTTTCAAGCAGAGTAATTTTGTTGTAGACTAGACGTTACTTAAGGGATAGTGGTGTCAACCAGTATCTGCCTATTTTGCATAAAAATGCATACATATAAGAGAACTTTCCTCATCTCACCGATTGCAAAATTGGTAAAAATACCATTATATCCAGTTTTGTAACACATAACTAAGTACATTAAGACACACAACAGGTTATGTAAGTACACGCTATTGCGTTAATAAATCAATAGAGCAGTAGCTTGCCCGGGAAACGAGACCTATATTGCAGTTTGCATCTGTATCTATCTAGGTCATGTTACATGAACACTAATAGCTATTCTGCGGCTGTGAGCTATTATTACGCCTTTTATAATGGTAACATTTGAGATGTAGTCATCACAACTGCTTACTTGTTAACTAGCTGATGGCCACGTCAGATTTAACTAAAGTGGGTTTTTGGTGTATTGCCATTTCAATGTAAGACAATATTTTTGACAATTATTTTGTTTACGGCAGCGTTAAAAACAAGTAGTGTAGAAAAATATACCTATGAGACTTGTTGTTGTGACTTTTCAAGTAGCAAATAAAGTCACTTAAATAACCGACGTCTTATATTATTTACCAATATTCGTTTTTAAGCTATTGCATAGCTTCTATCGCGGGCCTTGAGCGTGGAGACCGAATCCAGAAATTCCGTAACGAAAATAACCTAACACGGGGGGTGTTAGGTTATTTTCTCTCCAACCGGCACAGCGGTGATACTTTTTTGTTTTGCCATCTATCGATGAATAGCAGAACTTATAATGACTTTTTTGAAATATCACGCTTGTCTGTTTAGTTCAGCAACTCGCCTCTAGGTGGCATTGGTTGTATCGGCGTTACTGCATAAGTTATTAATATATTAATTGCATAAGTTGATAAAAAATGCTATGCAATAGCTTTACCGCGGCAGTCCCCGAGTGCCACACGTCTTATGTTTTTCATAATGCGGCCACTGTCTTTACATCAACCATCCTTGTTTTATACTATTTGAGATCTTAGGTATAGTAGTGTATGAAACTGCCCATAATTTGGTCTTACAACACTGTACTGCTATATAGATCTTTGAAAGATATGCTGCCGACTGAGGCAACCAAAAGCACCCATGCAATAATTGTACATCCCTGTTACTTTTGTCACTATTTAACTTTATGCGAAACTACAGTAACCACTGCTGTGCTAAATACCCAGCAGGGAATTAGCAAAACAGTCCTTTTACCTTTCGTGCCGATTCATTAGCAGGGATTAGAGATTCACTAAACTCACTAAAGATCACCGTTATGCGTGTCCAATGAATGAAGAGGTAAGGCCAGATAAACTAGCTTAGTCCCGATTATCTGCAAAGAAAATTTACATGAATTTTAACTTATTATGTACTTGATGCTAGCGCAGAACTATAATTGGAAGCTGAACATTTTGGCACTAATATTGTAGCTACTAGGGCATTTGTAAAGAGTCCCTCCACTAAGGTTGCTTCCATTATCTCAGCCATAATACGTCAACTGCTAGACATATGCACCCCCAATTGATTTCCACATGGATCGGTTGGAAGCGGCCCGCATCCAGCCGTTACCTGCGATCTTAGTCAGATCGTCTGTCTACCTTGTCGGTGGCCGTCCTATGCTGCGCTTGCCACTCCGTGGTCTCTATGGAGAATCTTTCGACCCCAAAGGCCATCGGCTCTTCGAACTATGTGCCCTGCCCACTGCCATTTCAACTTGTTAGTCCACTGGGTTATGTCGGTGACTTTCGTTCTTCTACGGATCTCCTCATTTTTGATTCGATTGCGTAGAGAAACCCTTAGTATGGCCCTGTCCATAGCTCGTTGTGCGACTTCGAGCCTGCTCACAAGGCCCATACTAAGCCTCTGGTACTAAGTTTCGTTTTAGATCGCTAGAAAAACGCGCCTTACAACCGTAGCTAGCCGGGCTAGATAGTGCTTATACTGCTACTAATTACAATTACTTTAATTACATTTACTATGCAGGTTTAGCGTGAAAACTTACGCGTAGTCCATTTTGCGATCGACAAAAATTGTTTCGATTTCATTCTTTCGGAAGAATGAGTCTTCGAGTGCGTGATAAAGAGGTTAAGATGAATGCATTGCACTCAAGATCCTGAAGACTTTCAACTTAAGGCAATTTTATTTACACAGTAAATAAAATTCGTTTGCAAAGTAAATTAAGTGAGATGGTTTTCTAGTGGGGAACAAGCTTTAAATTCACACATTCGTGCCTTACAAGTTGTTTTTTAAGATAAACATGGTCATACATACATGGCCTACATATGTCACTATACAAGATAATCTTCAAACAACTTTGACCCAATATCTTAAGTCCTAAACTGACAAACTTAGATTTGGAAATCATTGGACCGATCGCAAATTCAAACCTAACTACACTTCGGTCCATTCCTTAACTACATTACAGTAACTAAATCAAATATGAACCATATATTTTTGTGTTAAGATATTTTATTCTGTGGTATATATTGAAACATAAGATATTAAGAATTGCAACGTGTCGTATAGTCATTAAGAATATTAACTACAGGAACACTTAAAGTCCTCATGTTGTCCACTCCCAGATGACTTTGGTTTGACGTTAATGGAACATAAGATGTCGAAATATTTGTTTTTAATTAACGCAATAAATTTTAATATATTGACTTTTAATTTCAGTATTCGCAGCGTCTTCAAAAGTACCTAAGTTGGTATTTGAATACAAAAGTTTTAATCAGTTAATAATATATGTAGAATTGAAACTTGATTTGTAACATTGTGAGTTTTGTCTACGTAATCAAATCGAGAATGAAAAAATCCGTGGAAAAACAAAAGTAATCTTAACCAATAAGTAAATTATTTGGAATAGCAGTGGGCAGGGTACAATCAATCGGAGATCCCTACGCTTGAAGGGGGATATCCCATGGCCGAATGAATGATAAACTGTTTTAGTTAAAATTGTCTATTGCCAAAGTAAAACATTACAGACTATTTTAACTTATTATTAACTTAATTACACTGTCTTAAATTTGAAATGATATTATAATGAATATTTGTTTACTATCTTAATTCTATTATAAATCGAAAGTGTGGACGGATAGATGATTGTTCATTACTCTATCACATAAGAACGGTTTAAATTATCGACATTAAATTTGGAACAAAAAAATATATTATGGATCTGGAATAGTACATAGCACATTTTATCCCGGAAAAATGTATATTTTTCTCGTGGCAAAACTAAGAAAACGGGAAAGCAGGGCAGATCAAATTCAGGCGACTAGCCTCGGGGAGGTAGCTATTAGACATACTGTTATAGACAGCTTCTTCCAACGACACAAGCTTATGAAGCGATCATAGCTCAGCGGAGGAAACGTCATCTGTCAAACTGACGGACTCTGGTCCAATCCTCACCAACGCCTTGAGCTTCAGGTAAAGGTTGAACACCGTTGAAAAATTTCCAGCTGTAATTAAAACTGTAATTAAAAACATAGTGTATTTAGGTAGCAGTCTTCTAGAGCCGGTAAACGTTTGAGGACAATAATTTTTTTCTTAGTTAATCGTCAAATTACATATAATTTATGGTCTTTGACTACTATCTCGCTTCAGTTACCGTCTTCTGTAAAATCAAGCTAGATCAATACTGACTGGCTCTCAAGAACATCTGCCTGAACACATTGTGTGTTTGGCCGTTAGTGAAGATCGAACCAGCGACCGACAGGTTGACCTCGGATGCTTCCACCATACACGTTATATTTAATTTATATGAAATAATATTAAATTATCTGTGAAGTCCGTGATCCTCCTGTCAACACAACCAGCAAACTGAATTACAGACCTTACCTATGTCATCTGCGTGGCTCATTCATATTCATGAGTTAATTAAAACAAATGACTAGAGGTATTAATTTCTAAAGTCATTTAGAGTGAGAAACACAGCTCCTTTGAGAGATACCGGCGAAATATTCATTGTTTTGCGCGACATTTACTTAATTTAATTTTTATTAGTCACCTGCTCAAGGTCTTTGGCTTTTGTTGAGGTGAAGCCGTTTATCAACGTGCTTTGATGCACCTTCAAATGCACTAAAGATCTGTAATCAGTTTAGAGAGGATTGAGAGCAACTCTGCAAGTTACCTGGCGTTGAATTAGTATTATTTATGCATCTCGCACATTCTAAGGGAAGGACACAAAATTCACATGTTAGACGAACAAGAAGGAGGACGTAAGAACAATTTTGAATTGTACTAGTAAAGCCATACCATGGTGATGTCATTTCATGCCGCATTTGACTAATCAAAATAAAAAAAATTAACGATTTGATCTTCTGTTATGGGCACAGTTGTATGTGAATACGGCATGCACGCGGGCTGCCTAAAACACGCCGTGCTTTGAAACTCTTATAATTACTATCTACTTCTAGCTGATATGGTAAACGTTGTTCTGCTATATACATTATCGAACCGTCAAATTGACACGACACAACGTCAATAACGGCGGTTAAATTGTTTGGATATTTGTTCATACAAAAATACTAAAATCGCGATTTTACATTGGATGGTGTTGTTAGTAGAGTGACAAATACTCTACAAGCTATCCATAGACCTACCAAATATGAATAAAAAAAGACGTGTGGCACTTGGGGACTGCCGCGATAAAGCTATTGCATAGCATTTTTTATCAACTTATGCAATTAATATATTAATAACTTATGCAGTAACGCCGATACAACCAATGCCACCTAGAGGCGAGTTGCTGAACTAAACAGACAAGCATGATATTTCAAAAAAGTCATTAAAAGTTCTGCTATTCATCGATAGATGGCAAAACTAAAAAGGTATTACCGCTGTGCCGGTCGGAGTAGGGGGTGTTAGGTTATTTTCTTTACGGAATTTCTGGATTCGGTCTCCACGCTCAAGGCCCGCGATAGAAGCTATGTAATAGCTAAAAATATAAAAATCAAGCAAGCCAAGGATTACATCGATAACAAACACTGTGACACGAGATTTTTATATATTAGAGATAAAAAGGAAAATAATACGTGTAGGACGATTTACTTAGTGCTTGTAATGTTTGTTGTTTGCAGCGGTGTACAAGCAAAACGTCTAAATAAAGACTCAATAATATCGCAATGCAACAACTAATATACCTCGTACACAAATTAGTCCAGTAACTTTGTCACCTGAAAGTATGGAGTAGTATGCGTCAAATCCGGAAGAGAATAGATAGATTGATACATTGCACATGGATAATGAAATCCCGTACCTACACAGTTTAATAATATTAACTTTAATATTGAACAGTGTTATTTGACTGAATTTATTTTTAAATGAAAGCTATTTTATTGCCTATCCAACAGTATGAGGTTGGCTAGTTAAAACTGTGTCATGTTCATTAGATTCGATTTTTTTAAAGTTCAGATTGACGCGCGAGTATGGAGAGTGACAGAGAAGCGTTGCGCGCGCTACTCCATGTGAGAGACAAGGACGCAGAGAGATTTTTTATGATTATTGGGCTATTTGACAGTATAGGCCCGGGCTTAGCTCGGCAACCCATGTGCACTTTATCCTTCTAAATATTATCTTCAATTTCAGACTTCTCATAACTAAATAATAGATGAGGGGATATATTTCTTAATGCCGTATCTTAGACTAAGAAGTTAACGTCCTGTGGGCGTTCTCCTTGTTCTGTCATCTCCATAAAAATGGTAAGTCTAAATGTATATCAATAATTTTGCAGTGAAATTCAGCTTTAAATTGCCCATCAATGACAACAAAATTATTTGTTATATCAATATGGTGTGAATATTGTTGCTAAAAATATTCAAAATTATTACCAAATAAACTGCGAGCTTTATATGTAATACCCCAAACTTGCAAATTTTATTTATAGGAAAGTTGTTCCATCCATCATTCATTCGTGAGCATTACCCTCCGTCTTTTTGTGTATCATGTTTTCCTATCAGTGCGACAGTGATAATAATAAATTTGTCCCGACATGTTATGACTAGGTTTTTTATGTCTGGCATAATATCTGCCAATCTTAGTGCAATATTTCACATCAGTGTATCCAAGATCATCAAAGTCCTTTTAAACCCACTTGCGCCATCCAAACTATTCGAGGTTACAGCCAAATCTCAGGTAATTTGGTTGGTGCAAGACGGCCTTACTAAGCCCGCGTTAAACCGTTTTACCCGCGTGGACTACTGTTTTCCCGCTACCTTAATTATCCATGGGAACTACTACGGAATAAATGGTAGCGAATGATGTACAAATCCGTTCAGCCGTTACAGCGTGAAGAAGTAACAAACATACAAACGACTAACAACAAACGACTGCAAAACTTTCGCCTTTATAAGTGTAACTAGTATTCGGGTGGCATGCTAACTGCGAGCAGCCCGCTTTACCGATGTGCATTAGTATTTTTAGCCAACACTTTAGAACTGAAAAAAAAACAATATTTTCATACATTTCGAATAATTCACAGTTTCTTCTAGTTCAGAGGAATGTAAAGCAGTGTTATCATATGCAAGTTGATTTATTGGATAAACATCTTGTCGCGGTAAAATCGGATCAAGATTGTATCCGATATTTCTTAAGGGACTCCACCTCTAATTGCGGTGGTTACCGTGGTCAGTTGCCTCGCAGATCAGCACGAGAAATGCAAAAATTACTCTTTAAAAAAAAATAAAAGACCACATATGACCCGCGTGCAATTTTTGCTATCGTGTATAGGGTATAGCGCACTATTTCTAATAGACACAATGGTAGTGATTCCTAAAAATTCCTGAAAGTAACTAAAATGGTGTTTAATAAGCTATTTTTAAAACACTTTATCGAAAATTATTTATGCTATAGCCACAGTTTTCAAGCATTCACAGCAACATCAGCAATCTAGGTTTTGTTTACATTTTCTTATTTCTTATCAAGTAGGTAGTTATTCACTCTTGTGCAACAACCTTAATCGCTTATCGGTTTTACGTAACCATAGCTGTTTTTAACGTTGTTGCCAAACTTTTTGCTCAAACAAGCGAAGTATTGAATTACAGTTTTAAAACTGTTGTTCTGTGCTGTACTTTCATTGTGTAATGGTAATATTATTGAATGATTATTTTTATCTGGGCCGAGGCCGTCATAAAAAAACAAGTTGCACTCCGGGAGTGCCGACAGAAGTGAAAACTTGAACATTAACGTTGTGCGTGGATGCGCGTAGCAGGCTGTAGTACAACCACACACGCACACCCGCGCAAGCGGCCTGCGCCGCGCAGGAGCAGGCACACATTTTCGCCGTGCGGTAGAAAGAGAGGGGGATATTACTTCCTCTCCTACGCCGCGCCGGCGAACCGCTCTCCCTCCGTCTTACGAATTTTCGATCAGGTCACGTGTCCTGACACGAATTTAACCATTTTTACCCATCCAAAAGTGCACATCGCCGCTAAAGAAGTTTTCACTTCAATAAAATACTAACAACTAATTACAATCCTATAGCCACTAAAACAACGATTGAGGAACCCACCAGCCGTTGCCAGCCTATAACTCAATTGCTCGAACGCGCTACCAGTTGGCAGCGTGCCAGGATGCTAGCAGCATTGCCCTATTGAATGGAAATGCTGATTTTATGAGACAAATAAGAAAGAAAAAATACAGAAAGTAAGAAAGAAAAACATTACTTATTTCTGACAACAACAATTAAACACTACGACATTTTAAATAAAGAAAGGCACAGATAAAACATAAGTAGAACTACAAAGATAAGTTGCAAATTTCTGTCTAGTAAATGTTATATAGTGTGGTGAAAATTGTTGTGTTTCACTCATGGGTAAAGTTTTTTCACGTTTCGTTATTTGAAATTCCTCGCTATGCTCAAGTTTCAATCCAAGCAATCACGTCAAAAATGAACTTTACTCACATGTAAAACAAATGACTATTACTTGTATGTATTTACTTTGACTTTGTTGTATCCGCGCCTATAATACGTTCCTAAGCAATTATTTTCAAGCCAGACTTGATGGTGTAAACTCACCACACAGAGTAGTGCCCGAGCTTTCCAAATGTACTTGTTATACTGATCTGTTGGAATTATTTATTGCAAAGATAATTAGCTCGTCCTTGCCTCTCCGTATTACTCAAGCTGAATTATTAAACAGCCCTTTATGTTGAGCTGTGATTATTTCAACAATTCAAAGGTATTTTGTCAGAGGGATGTCGTCAAATGGATTGAATTAAACACTATTTGAGATTCTGATGTTGATTAGAACAGTGACGCTTTGCACGTAATTAATACGTATTGTGTACTTTATGGCTTTACGAATGTGCGTCCTTCCCTAGTTGCTATGGATTTCGCAGCAAATTTCGCAAAGTTTATTCGAATCCTGGTATATAAACTTTTATACACCGGTATACAATTTTAGAACTATTGATATATTGATGTAATTCTGCTATGAAGATTTATCTATCTAGTGTATGTACATTGCACTTTTTAAACTAACAAGCTTAAGTAGAGGTTAGATTGACAAGTTTAGTTCGTAAGACATACTTGTGTTTTCTATTCCGAATACAGCTTTTTTTACTCCGAGATAATCAGTGTGTGTTATGAGAAAAAACAGAATAGTATCTGACTTTAATTTACTAATGATCATAAGAATTGTATAGGGTATTGCATTGACAATATGCTAGGTGGCTACATAGTAGGACTTCAAAACACACGACTACATACAGTAGTCGTGTGGCTTGAAGTCCCAGCATACTGAGCGAAAAGTCTATAGGCGTGAGCCGAAGTCCCAATAGAAGTAGATTGCTTTTCTTAGAAACGCTTGAACGTTACTATTACTTTATGACACATTGTTAAAACAATGATTTTTCTTAAGGGCTTAACAGATGTCGACGACATTACACAGGCTCGCGGTTATTTACAGAAAATGCATAACAAATTATAATGCTTGTTGATTATAAATATGACAAAAAAGTGGTGTTTTTAATTTCTTTACTTCTGGTGTAAGACACGTTCAAGCAAATTTGCCGTGGCCGCGAGAATTTTTGATAAGGACAATTTGGTTGCTCCAAAAATGTAACAGTATTAAATTAGCATATAAAATCAAATTTTGTTGAATCAGAATTAACTTTCATGAAATTTTCTAATAAGTGTTATTTTTAAAACTTTTATATACACGTAGGACTTTCAACAAAATAAGCTGAAAAGACCCAAAATATAGTTCATTTAGCAAATAGCATTATCAAACCCACAGCGTGTTTGTTGGATAGTTTCCAATCGCCTACCTGGCCACCACCTAGGAAAAACTATCACAGACTATCAAGTGAGACATTAGTCAGACGCTCTCTCTAAAAGTATTAAAAATAAGATAGAATATATCGATGCACGGAATGGATACGTGGTCTCTGACTATTGGCCTCGCGAGCAGGCTCAAAGTCGCACAGCGAGCTGCTATGAAGAGGGCTAAGTATGTTTGTATTTTGAAAATAGGAATGGTTAATATTATTTAATATATATATAGCAGAAAAAAGTATAGCATGCGATGAGTATAAACAACCCAAAATTTAGATAGTTCTTTAGGCATATTGTTAATTGAAATTATTGGCCAGGAGTTTGATCAAGTATTTGGGGTTTTCAATTTGTTTTTGAGCTGTCCGCTGCCACAAACAGAAGAGCTCGTGAAAAGCAACAGTCTTCCATAAGTTCGTTTGCGGCGCAAATACACATTACAATATTTTTAACTGCCATACTAATTTCAACTTTAGTGTGACCAGAATAAGACCTTTTATAATTCTAGTTCATTTAAGTGTTTTGTATAACAGAATTACTACCAATATACCGTCATCTTGTCTCATATCTATATCTCAATTTGTCAATAACTGGCACTTAGTTATCTGTCTGGCTCATCGATAAGCTCATAAGTAGGTATTAAATTTATTGCATACCTACCACATGTGTTCAGGCAGCAGTCCTTGAAAGCCAGCAAACATTCTCGGTCTAGCATGATTACATCTTCGACCACATCGTCACTGGCCATCAAGTGTTCAAACGCTAATTGTATAAAATATAAAAATATGTTGTGTTTACATATTTTTATTTGAATGACTTATGCGTACATAACAATGATGTTTTAGATATCATTGTTATAATAACGCATAAGAAAATGAATATATCAGAGCAGATTTTTTTTGTATTTCATTCTTTTGACTTGGAGTTCAGAGTCGTTTTGCAATGTTTACGCCTTGATTACCTTAATTTTCTATGTTACTGGTCGAAAAACTCAAGGGAGTCTTCGAGTATAGCAAGAAACAGTCTACAAAACACAAAGCTGGGGTAGAAAGTAAAGAAGAAAAGTTACAGTTCGTATGGCATTTTTTGTTTCTTCTATTTAATCTTATTTCATTGTCTTATTTTACTTTTTATTTATTTCCTTTTTATTTACACAAATATGTGAAGTTTTTTCCTAGTCAAAATTTTTTTTCTGCTTACAGAGACAGCTTGAATGTGGCATCAGTGGATAAGCATTGAAAGGGCAATAGATGAGCATGTCATATTGCCATTATGATTTGTTTATGAAAGGTGTGAGCAATGAGATGACTAGGAAGAGGAGAAAATGTTGTGTTGACACTACCTAACGTGGGATAAGGACAAGAAGATGAAGAAGAAGTTGACGAAACCAATAAGATAATGAGTTATTCTCTTGATGCCTTCAATGTATACATATATTTACCTATACACATACAATATAATGAATTGTGTAGTGTAGTGTAATTAATGGGAAGGACAAGGAAAATTCATTTCCTTGTCCTTCCCATTAATTACACTTCTAAAAAATTAATCATAACAGCAATCTTCCTCGTACAAAAGTAATTAAAACGTGAACGGAACCAAAATAAATGGAATACTCTTATTTTTTCAGCAAGACCGGAAATGATTTTAAATAAAGTTGCTGTTCGCGTGGATGGCTTCGAGGCCCTTCGGGTCCCTCGTGCGTTTCTTTTTTTGCAACTTGATAAACAAGTTTTTAATAGCGGAACTCGATTCTGGGAGGAGGAAATGCATTTCTATTGACCTTGAGGGCAATGATTTGCGGTCTAGAGAACGGCGATTAGGTAAGTACAACAGTTTAATCAAAACATCAATTTAAAATCTTTTTACGTCCGTTTTTATTTAAACTTACGTTTTATTACCAAAAATCGTATATTGCGATCGGTATCAGCCAAACATGTCAGTTATTTTGTAACTTTTTCTAAAATAAATACCTATAATTTATAAATTAGGCAATTCACACATGCCTTGATTGAAACACTTAAATAATCTTCCTTATCCTAATCTCACTTCAGGAATCTTTTAGTGTATAGTAGCATCAAAGCGAAAGGACCAATTAGCGTTTCAAAAACTAATGGGGTGCAGCAACTAGTTATCTTGCAAATAAATTAAAGTAAGGTTTACTTGCGAAATATTTTTCTGTTGCATTTATTGTTCCTCCTTCATTATTAACTGACTGATTTTTATAATTCCAATGCTGGAACAGCAAAGCCCTAACAGTTACGTGTTTCCTTTTATGTCGTTCCGTAAACAAGTTTTTCTGTGACACGGCAAGTAAGATTATGGGACGGAACTGTTTTTTTTTACGGTAGGCGAATGCGTTCGATTGGTCTCGAGGTAACAATTTGCGGTTAGTTGAATTGTCCGTTAGGTATTTTTTGATTGACCTCGATAAAGTTTTATTAACTTGTTTACACATATTCAACGTTTGCCGACTGCTTACATGTACATAGTTTCAAAACTCAACTATGGTATATTAACCTAAAAGGATTCTGCGGTAACTTGCAATCTTATTCTTTATAGATTTAGCGTTTGACCTCTAACTCACTTGATGGTCAGTGACGATGTTTTCAGAGCTGGTAGCACGCTAGACCTAGAAAGTTAACTGGCTCTCAAGGACAGGTAACTAAACACAATATGTGTTAGGTGGCAGTTTCTCGGCGGCCACTATACTGCGGGTTTGATAACATAGTTACCTTCACCGGAAGGTAACGCGGTACTTGGTGAATAAACAAAAGATCATCAGGACGCTCACACTGCTAGGCTAAAAAGTATGTTTTCTATCCTAATATTATACAGAGGAAAGTTTAAATAACTAAAAAGATTTTATTGTTTGTTTGCATTGAATAGGCTCCGAAACTACTGAACCGAATTGAACAATTTTTTCACTGTTGGACAGCTACACTATCCCCGGGTGACAAAGGCCATATTATTTTATTTTTTTAAATAGGGATCTTTACTAAAATTCAAATAAAGTAACCCAAGGTGTAAAAAAAACGCCTAAAATATACTTTATATCGCTTAGGCTCCGAAACTACTGAGCCGATTTGAAAAATTCTTTCACTGTTAGACAGCTACACGATCCTCGGGTGATATAGGCTGTATTATGTTTCCATGAAATATCGGGATCCCGTGCGAAGCCGGGGCGGACCGCTAATATTGTATATTCCTATATAATTATATTACATAGAAATATTTTAATTATATTTCCCAACCTTCCTCTACTCGTCCGTGTCGCTAAGGCGTTTCAGTGGTCCATATCTTTATATGAAATGATTAACTTAGGTTTAATTTATTATTTTCATCTGTTCTGTATGATTCAAGTGCGACAATCCATTTTATTTTAATAAAAAAAATATACAGTTTTCATCTTCCCCGATAGCAGCTTTGTTTTTTTAAACAAACTAAAAAAACATTTGAGCGTCCATGTTCTAATCCACCAGTAGTTGGCAGCATACCCAAAATGCTAGCAGCAGCTCAGATGAATTGCTTTTTTGATACGTTGAGCCAAATATTTTAATCACGTGTTGCATCGATCAAGGGCTCTAATAATTTTAGGCTCTGTTTGGTATCTGGTAGAGCTGACATTTGGTTCTTATGTGTCAGTATTTTTTGACAATTGCTTTAATTATATATTTTCTTCTTCTCTGTCTTAAAATTATATCTGCGGGCTTGATTCCGATCATAAATTGTGATTTCGCTCGATTGATACTCTTGAACGCAACACTAGCGCACGATTGGAATCGAGTCCAATCAAATTTGACACAAAATGACGTTGAACAAGATTGGAACAGTTCGGATTAGAATTGGATTGACATTGAAACTGAGTAAAGAGTATAAGCGAGTAGACTTACGTAAATGTCTCAGTAATCTACGTAACAAAGCATTTTTTGTATTATACAGATATACTTTGTTACGTATGTAAGACCCGAATAATATAGAAAAAAATCACATGAACGGATAACATAACCCAATTTTGATGAAAGGAATGGCTTTCCCGAAATGTCAATTCATATTCCTTCCGCGCGTGTGTTTCATAAAAGGCTTACAATAACGCACTTTTCCCAGGATGACAAAGGAACAATAACAAATGGTACTCTTGTGTCTTTAAATTATATATGACTAGTTTTGCAAATCGCGACTTTGGTTGCGATCATCCCAGTTTGGAATAAACTTTTGATTTTTTTCACATAATGTACACCAGCAAACATCTTATACCATTAGATTCTCAAGCGATTCTAAGAAATATATATTATACACAAACCTGTTAGTTTGTTTCTTAAGCTGTTACCGCAATATATTGGTAACTGAGCTTTGCCTAATGTTTTTCCAGGCAAGTTCAAACACAAATACTTTTTTGATTGAATGTTCAAAAAGTATTTGTATGACTTGCACATTGTCAGTAAAATAATTTGTATAGGATAAACTTTTATCCGAATCGTTGCCTGTTTTGATGATCGAGTTATATGTTGCAAAAAGAAAAATGCACACATTGTACAAATAGCCTTATATCCGCACAATAATTTAACTTTCCAATCACCAAACCCAGAAAAATAATTACAGTAAAAACTTGCAGGTAACTCCGCCTCCGTGACCGTATGCTAACAACCCCAACACCGACCCATCGCCAAAAAAAATCTACACAATCACTTACATCCGTAATTACCTTAACTCGCTACCCATTCTACTCATCTTTTTCGTCCCAACTCGTACTGATTTTCGGGAATCCTCGCGTCACGATGGGACAATTTATCACAGAACTGGCCCCTTTCCCGGCGCCCCGTGCCCCACCAACGCCGATCGATATTCGTACCCGATTCAGAGTGAGATGGAAATGGATGTGTAAGCTATTTAATTAATGAATGGGCATTTTTTATAGAAACTTTTTGTTACAGATGTTGTCAACAACCCATATAATAACGTAGTATAGCTATCTGTTTACTAAAAAATAAGTGTCAAAATGAAGTCTATAAGATCGAAATTTGAAATTGGAAAGTATCAGATATTTTTATTATTGGGCCGATGCCTTTATTAAAATAAAATACTAATAACTAATTAAAATACTACAGCTACTATAATAACTTTTGAGCAATCCACTAGCTATTGTCAGCCTATAGATAACTGAAATGCTCTAACCCGCTACCAGTTGGCAGCGTGTCCAGAATGCTAGCAGCAATGCCACAATGAATTGCGATGCTGATCCGTTGAGCCAAATATGTGCTAGTATTTTGGTCAGCCATGACTGCCGTTGGGGTCGAAAGGTTCTCGAAGACAGTGACCAGAAGAAGACATCATATGGATAAGATGATGATGATGATGGAATATGGTGTTTAATATAATGTATTTTATTGCCAAAAAATTACCATTGCAAATTGGTACCAATGCAAACCAAACATAATCGTTTCCATCACGAATTTAACTTCAAAATAATCGATGCATAAATTAAGACTACGAATTAATAAAACATAACGAGAGCGTAGCTTTTGCACAAAGAGAAAAAGGTACACTCATCCCAACATTTTTGTTTTACGGATTCACATAAAATAAAGGGTAGGTACCTAAAATAACATTGATTTGGAATATACCAAACGAATTCCCTTCGGATAAGCAAACATTTACATATATATGAAAACATTAATAACTTTCGTGAATTTTGATCTAAGAACAATGATCATATTGACGAAAGTGGTATACTTATTTGAATATAAATGATATCGTTTCACCTTTGTTTTCTAATAATACCCTCAAAGTAATTTATAAAAGAAGCTTTAAGCCGTTTGGATTAAAATTCAATCCTAGACTACTGTTAAAAATGTACCGCAAACAGAACAATATTAAACTGTGTCTATCAGTAGGTAGATATGCGAATCGTAGGATCAAACATTTGTAAGACCTTTACTATCACAGAAACCAATGTAATATTCATTATAGAAAGAATTGCTATTGTTACCCGACTTTCTCAATTATTTTAATAGTTTAGTCATATCGTTGTTTGTCAACTATCTTTGTTGGAAACTGTTACCCTGGAATACCATTTAGACCGCGTTCAGTTTTGGTTAGTTATTTTATAACGTCGCGTAATCGCGGCTATTTTGTGCCTGGTCACCAGCAACACATGTTTTTTATAACCTGTTTCAGTCACCAGCCAATGATCATGATGATGATTGTAGTGCTAAGTACTAAACAAAGACAGTACAAGACACACAAACTTTCGCATTTATTATATATGCGACCCCCGATTTCACCGCATTTTCCCATCACCTCAATACATCTACAGCAACTACAGAAACTATATTTCCCTGAAATAACAGTAAGATATGTGCTGTTTCAGACAAATCCGATAAGCCGTTTTGGCATGAAGGAGTCACAAACAGCCGTACATTAAAACTTTCGCATTTATAGCTGTAGATATTGAAACTTACATTATATTTATATTCTGTTTCATTATATTCCTCTATAAAGACCGACTCCAACAGACTTTAACGGCAATTCAGATGGTGCATACAAATCATCAAACATTCATTTAATTTGCGAATATTGTAGCGTAATAGGCTTTTCCACAGTTTACATACCGTAATTGGATGATTTGATATGTAGAAAGCACACAGCTGCAAAAACATGATTTGCCCATTAACTACATAGGCCTGTTTTGGAGTTCAACTATGCGTAGAAATGTCGCCATTGAATTGTTTTTATTTTTCAATGTACGGTAGTTTCTAAGAAGTAGTCGTGTCAACCTGTAACGATCGCGTATTTTAAAGAATACCGTACACGTAAAGTTGGAAAACGTGAAACGTAAATACAATTTCAATACCGTGATAAAAATATTCTATGAGCTATTCGATGAGCTATTCTAGGAGCTACATGGAGTAGGTATTGCATAAAATTGATAATAAAAACGTGTATGCATCTATTCTATAGAAATAAATAAAATTGGTGTGTCTGTTAGTCATATCATTTAATAATGACTTTAAATTAAATACATCAATCAATTATATCATCAACGCGCAATCATGCATGGTGGTAGGGTCCTTTCGAATACCCGCCTGGCTAGCTTCCACCCTCAAGTTTGAAAAACTGTCACCAAATACATAGTGTGTTCAGGCAGCAGTCCTTGAGAGCCAGTGAGCATTCTAGGTCTAGCGTGATAGCATCTTCGACCACATCGTCACTGACTATCAAATGAGATAGTGTTCAAACGCTAGATATATACAGTATTAAAAAAATCAATGGAGCATAGGCCTGCTCCATTGATTTTTTTAATACTGTATATATCTAGCGTCCAGTAGTGGACGTCCTATGGCTGAGAATATACTTGTGCTACATTACCTATGTCTACAATAAATTACATTTGATTTGATTTGAGAAGATTTGATGAACTAAACGTATTATAAATGTATACACGGTAGGTAAACCACAACCCCTGTTTTTTCTTCTTTCAGCGAATTTACGATGTGGGTGCCCTAATTTTTACATGAATTTAAGTATAAAAAAATATACACAATATATATAGTGATAACTCCTCGACTTTAAATTATTCCAGACTAACATTTACGTAACCGGAAAATCTTCGACACGCACTTATTTGAAAAAAGTATTTCTGCCTGTGTCTTATATTATATGAAGAAGTGTTTCTAATCAAACCGGACAGCATGTCTTACTTATCTGTGTTACCGGTGATTAGATAAACAGAGGCTTCAGTTATGTGACTATTCTTCTCCCAATTGGAATGAATCATTCGCTCATACATATAAGTACTACCAATATTTACGTATATATAAAAGGATAAATATTAGGCAATACTTAGAGAAATTTAAAAATTGTATACCTACTCCTTGTTGTGCCACAGACTATGGAGAATATAAGTGGCATACATTCATGACTAATGATATGAATGTATGCCACTTCACTAGGCCATCCAAGATACTATACTGTATATTATAGTCATATGTATAATTCTGTTAATAAATCCATAAATTCATGAAGCACTAGTAGCGGAGCTTACCCATATGTTAAGTGATGACGTTGTCTAGGATTTAGCACGCAAACCTAGAAGGTACCTATTCACTCGCGACTTGAAGACTCCAGGATTGTACATATCGGGAAACACAGACTCATTTACTCCCAAAAACATACTCTCAAAATACTCATTTACATACAAAAAAAATGCAAAGAAAATACCATGTATGTTTAGTTTTAACTGTCAGTGCAAGTTATTGAATATATGAATAAAAAATTCGTCATACCCTGGATGCCGGTCTGGTGCCGTGGTGGTACCGGCCTCGAATAGTACTCCCCCATCTCTTCCCGTAGGTGCCGTAAGGGATCACGTTCCAGAAAGTGGGCAGCAGCGCCTTCTGAGGATAGGAAATCATACTGCGCTAGCCAACCCGCTTGCCAAGCGTGGCGAGTATTAGCAAATCCCTCCTATATGGGGATGCATACCTATGTCCAGCAGTGGACATCCTAAGGCTGCGATAAATGAATGAATGACCCGGGATGGGTGACCGTGGCATCGCGTGGCATTTTCATCAAAGCCTTCCGTGTTTCGAAAGGTACGCCAAGCTCACGCCGGTGTCGGTTATTGTTTTAGGATAACAGTTGTTAAGCCATGTCAGATGCTCTTGGACAGCTTGATAACATTGAACTAGCCATTAGATTATCTGCCAACCCTCATTGGCCAGAAGGTGCGAAGACCCATGTCCCAGCAGTGGGAACGCATGAGGCTGATTATGATGACGATGATTTATAAGTTAAAGCGTTTTTATGTCTGCAAGTGTTGTTTATTGTACCTATTCGGAGAAGGAGACCAAAGGAGGCGAGCTATAAACAACCAGTTTCCCAAGCAAAAGGGAAATTTGAAAAAAAAAAAAAAAAATTTCTATTACCAGAACAAATGTATTCAGTGGACTATGCAGGTATTACTTACGCAGTCGAAACGCAATCGTACTGCAGCGTAAAAACAATTGTACAAACAATTGAACTCTGCACTAACTGACATTTATCTAGTACAACTGTGACACAGAGAAATGATTGGCTAGCGGGAAAATTTTTTTTAAGGATACAAAGTAGGTTAATTTTTTTATGTCAATGGAAAGAAATACAAAACTGTCTCCACCTAAAGTAGGTATACCTATATTTTATTTAACACAGTTAACAAAACACATCCCAAGATGAATGTATAAATCACGGGAATTACTCACGTAATAAGTCAGAGGGTTCCGACTTTAGTTTCAACCACATTCGGTGGTCTTTTTCAAGGAGAATACGGGGCGCTCACGGACGCAGTCGCGGTTCGTATATATACATTCATAATGTGTCAAAACCTCGTCAGTTTTAAAAACAAAACATCCTAAGCTGCGACTCTGTCAATCCTAAAGTTCCATTCCTACCCTATGGTAGAGTCTATATTACAAAAATTTTACATCATCGGTGACTGAACTCAGTCAAAACTTTTAAATTAAACTCTACACTTGAGTGCATATGGACAGAGACACAGGACGAACTCTTTATATTTTCGTACCTTCTCGTAATAAATTATTTCGCTTTGCCATGTTTGTGCAAAAGAATCACAAATACGAGTACTCTTCTGTTTAATTTGGCAAAGAACAGGTATGTTTATTTGAGACAACTACAGATTTTACTCAGTACTAATGCACACTATACAAACTTTTCAGTGTTATAACAAATTCCCAAAGTGAAAAATGTCTGGAAGATTTAGTTGATTAGTAAACTAATTAAAGGTAAGCTCTTAAAGAGTAATACAGAATGATAACTCACACAAACTTTAACATCAACTTGAGGGAGTTGTTGTTAAAGTGTCAAACTTTAACAACACAATACAGACGTAATGCTTTACTGTATAGTTACTACTACACTACTCACTGAAAAATTTTTCGTTGATAATCAAATCAGATATGCATTGATAAATGAGTAATTAATTACTTAAAATATTTTTTACTATACAATTCACAACACGAATAGGGACTTGTTACTGGGATCTCCGTGCCGTGGTGGTACCGGCCTAGAATAGTACTCCCCCATCGCTTCCCCGCGGGTACCGGAAGAGTCGGCTAGGGGACCACGTACCAGAAGGTGGGCAGCAGCGCCTTCTGAGGATCGGAAATCATACTGCGCTTGCCAACCCGCCTGCCTGCCGCTGCCGCGCAGCACTCGCCACAAGTGTACAACATCTCTCTTCGTCGTTATTTGCCTCACAGTATATTGACAACTCTCACACTTGAACGTTAGTTTACTGCATTCATGTAAAGAGCCGCCAACAGCAGAGTTTCATCACATAGGTGATCTTAGGTTCCTCACATAGGTTATTTACCATTTATATATTCTCATCTCATCTCATCTTAGCCATAACACGTCCACTGCTGAGCATATGCCTCCCCCATATCGGGGGGATTTGCCAATACTCGCCACGCTTGGCAGGCGGGTTGGCGAGCGTAATTTAATGTCCGATCCTCAGAAGGTGCTGCTGCCCACCTTCCGGTACGTGGTCCTTTAGCCGACTCTTACGGCACCCACGGGAAGAGATGGGGGAGTACTATCCTAGGTCGGTACCACCACGGAACATTTACATAATTTTTTACCATTTATATATACAAATACAAATTTCTTTACTGTTGATAGACTTCGTACAAAATAGCATAGGTGGCCCTGCCTGCTGCTTTAGCTTTAGCTGTGTTGCAGCAGTCAGTGTCTTCCCAAAGTTGGCTTAGTTAACAATAAAAAAAGGAACAAAAACAAACTATATCACAACAACAAAACAAAAAAAAGAAGAAGACCTCAGGCAATGCCTGTGCATAGTAAATGCACAGGTGATATGCGATGTATGTAAGTGCATCTACACACAACCGTATGTCAGTTACTTTTAGATAAGAGATATTCAACATACTCATATTCTAACTTTTGTAACTAATCTGTTACAGTAGCTTTTAAATTGTATGATATCATATTCTAGTGTTATTTATATATTTTCACCATCATCATTTTTTTGTTAATACAACTCTCAAAAACCTTAACATAAACAATGGGAGAAATATTTAAATCGGATTTGTTTGAGGGGTTCAGTCAAATCTACGATTTAATTATTTTTTTTTTTTTGTATTTGTTCACAGAACTGGTTGTACACAGCAAGGTATAAGAATCACTTAGTTACATTTGTTATACGTATGGCTTGTACATGTCCCTTCTAGATGTGAACACAGCATGCTTCATTAATGAGCGCTATTCTCTATATCTATAAAGTAATTAAAAATGTTTTGGGGAAAACATGCCCTGTCGATCATTTTAATATATTACATAATTAATTTTACTGAACTCTTTTGTCTTTGGCACTTTATAGGTTATAACCAGGAAGCTCCGAGAGTCAACAAAATATCGTGACTGCAATCCGATTATCAGTCGACATGTTAACATCGATCACAATATCATCCGATTATCACTAGCACGTCACAACGAAAGCTAGCAACATAATCTGTAAATATTCACTTTAAAAATAACATATAATGATAATCTATACGAGTACAAACCGACTTCTACTACCTATCCTTGGAACATTTTCAACAATTTCTTGAAAAAAATTAATTATCAGCAATGTGATAAAAGTTTGAAAACTTTCCTGAGTTTTAAACACAATAAGAAGAATACGTTCGGGCAGCGTTCGAGAAACTCCGCGACGTCTTCTCGTCCAAAATACCACAACGCCTGAAAACGAAGGTCTTCGAAAATATGTGTTATCAGTGAGGACGTAGAGACTTACCGTAAGAGACGACTAAGGGATCACGTACCAGAAGGTGGGCAGCAGCGCCTTCTGAGCATTGAGAATCATACTGCGCTCGCCAACCCGCAAGCTTGACGAGTATTGGCAAATCCCCCCTTTATGGAGCACGCTTAGTCCCGCAGTGGATGTCCAATGGCTGAGATAATGATGATGATGAAGTGAGAACTTAATGAACTGAAACTTGGTCTCTAAATATGGGCCTTGGAAGCACGCTCAAAGTTGCACAACGAACTCGAGTGCGAGTTCAAGACTCTGTGAACTCGCCTTTTCAAAAGATTATATTAACTGTCACGTATTGTAGGTAATCGGAAATACTCCGCAGTGCGTGAAATGAGTTCCATTTAACAACCACAAGAGTGACGTCACTGCTGGACATACAGCTCACTTGTCACACTTTTAATAACGGGCGGAGCGGAAAAGCCATTACGGGTAAACTAAGCCATACAAAAATTCCAATGCCACAAAAACCGTCCTTTCAACATACATCAAATCGAAATAAAATTGAAAAAAAATAATCTCCTGCATACTTGCAGACTGTCCACGAATTTAATGTATTTTTAAAGCAATAAATATGTAACAAATTCCTTTAAAAATGGCACGGACCAGATTTTGAGGAGCATTGTGGTTTCAATAAAAAAACACTTAATAATGTTTTTCTCAATCGACCTATAAATTACGAAGTCCGTAGAACACAAACATATAAAATCTGAATCGATTACCTTTCTCTTTTTGGAAGTCTATCAAAAAGGTTGAAAAGAGTTATTCAATTAGGGTTTTTTTTTGTTTCTTGTCTCAAAACGCCGTCATTCACTCTCATATCGCCTCACTAGGGTAGCCTGTGTCGGGCGGGTCTGGGTTTATCCATTAAATAGTTGCTATGCCTATGCTTGCGGCGTTCACGCTGCTTGTTTTGGTTAAGTCCAGGCCTTCTTTACTCATCCCGTGATGGGTAGGGAGGTTACGGTCTTGGGGGAAGCGCAGGTCGTGATGATCCTCAAGGCAAGTCTGGCGATTACCTTCTCGCGGTGCTGCCTGTTCTTGGTCTAATTCCTCTGAATTAGACGTAACTAGACATCGTCCGGCGCCTCGCGTGTCTCATATCTATGTAAGTTTATTTATATCCATTTATTTATGTATGTTTATTATATTCAGGCCGGGACTGCTCCCGATAGGCTTTGCTCGCCAAGCCGACGAGGAGCGGTCCACTTGACGGTAGGTTGCGGTGCTGCTGCAAGGCACTGCAACTGAGGGAGGCAGCGGCGCCGTGTTGGACGGTGCTGCAGCTGAGGAGGCGCTGCGGCGGGAGTGATTCAGTTCGTCTCCTGCTGTGGCGCCGATATGGCCGCCGTCCATCTGGCCCATCGCAGGGGACTACGAGCGTCGGATGTGGGGAGTCTGGCGTTCCTTGCACTGTGTGGTCCCCGGGTTGGTGCGGCCGTGCTCTTGGTCCCGGCACGGTCGCGAGGGGGAGGGTCATCCTCCCCCCCTGGAGGGGTCCGGAAACGGACGGCCGTGGTGGGGGCGCGGTATGCAAATGTACCCCGCGCTCCCTCCGTTCTAGCGGCAGGATGGACACCGTGGGTAGTGGACCCTGGCTGCTGTGGGTGCAGTTAGGGTTGGGGGCCATGAGGCCCCCCAGGGAGCGGTGATGCTCGAGCGAGCCCGACACACCCCGCCTACTTTCCCGGTAGGCGGAAGTGCGTAAATGCATTTTCCCCACGTAAAAAAAAAAAAAAAAAAAAAAAAAAAATGGTAGCCTGTGTCGCGGGAAACGTGGACACACACATTAACATTACACACACATCCAAGACCAGTGATAAAAACGTATCTGCTCATCACACAAATGCTTACACCAGCTGGGATCTGGAAACAGAGGTTGCAGTTATCACTGATTTAGATGAAATTTTGGTATGTCTTCAGGTCCCGGAATAACACAGTCTACTTTCCATCACCATCATCAATCATCACCACGCCAGTAAAACCACGGGGCGTAGCTAGTTTATAAATAAATATGCTTTGGGGAAATTGAAATCTTTCGATCACATTAGCGCAGTCTATTATAGAAATTCTAATTTCAGTTGAGTGTTTGTAAGTTATTTACTTTTATTAACTAATCCATTAAAGTCACTCCTAACTCGAATTTATTCACTTAACTATATATCTCAGCCGGGGCTTACTATACGTAACCAAATACGCTACAAACTTCTACGGCTCTACGAGAACCTAATTAAGAAAACCCGTTTCCTGCTACGCCGTAGAGGTGCAAGTGTACTTTGTGCACCTAATCACGGGTAGTTATGTCCTTAAACTTGTCAAGTGTATCAGCACGGTAGAATGGGCAAGTGCAGGCCAGTCCCCGTGACCTACATCCGCCGACCCTCGCTCGGGAAGCTGCTAATTTCCAGCAGCGCGGCCGGAGCCGACGTCACGGCGGGGCAGGGAGGCACCTCGCCGGCTCGCAGCCCACGAGCTGCGACCAGTCCACGGCCCCGCTCCGTATCGACACCACGCGTCTCGCGACCTCTCGCGAAACATCGCGATCAACACGAATCCTCACAGACGCCGCCTCATTGACATAAAAAATTTAAAATAGTGTTGCATCCAATTTTTTTACAAAAGTGCTAATATCTGTGAATCTATATTTTTTAACTGCAAGTGTGTTAGCAAGTCAGGCGGGCGGAGGATCGGGTGGGGCGCGTTCCGCTGACACAGTGGCTCAGTCAGCCGCCGGTCGCCGAGTGGCAAGCACCATCGATTTTCTCCATAGGAGTGTAAGCGAGGTACGTAGCATCACGTGCTCGTATTTTCACCGCGGCTATTTCCACGCGCCGTGTATATTTCAGGCGATCTGCTTAGCGTTCAAGGCCGCGTTTGTTTGCGTCCGCGTTTACGTTCAGAGATGGTTAGCGTTAATGTATCTCGATTGTTCAATGTTGATATGCATCGTAATTTGTATGTTGTCACACGTCGTGCGTTCGGGAGGGAAACGAATCGTTTTCACGGCTCGCGATCTTTGAATCGTGCTCAGAATACATTACTTGTGCGCGATAGCGTGTCACCAAGGCTGTTGTTTAACTTGATGATTGTATATTTTTCAGTCTCAATTTTAATTGGCAGAAGCTAACATTCAATGCATTAAATTGTCATTTAGTACGTTTTATTTCTAAAGATATTAAGTATGAATATGGAATGGCAAGTGTGAAGTGGCCAGGTGTGCGGAGTGGTAATGAAGATGATCATGACCTACAGGACTTAGCTCTAAATCTGACCAAGAGTGACAGCGACCTGGCATCGGTTCAGATGGTTCATTCAAGCTTAAGAATGTATGCATACGTTAGATTTTTTAATGGCATCATCTTGGCTGATATCACACGTTTAAATGATATATGAACAAAAAACTATATATATGAACAAAACAAAAAACATAATATCCAATGAAAATTATTTTTTATACTGTTGGAATCGAGACATTGGGCCCGTGGTGACCAGGAACTCATTAGATTTTGCAAAATTATCAGAGCGCTTGATCGAAGCTAGGTGTGACCAAAATGCTGGTACTAGGATTCTGGTAGAAAATGTCTATTGATATTAGTTATCAAACAAAGCGGCTAATAGTAATTAAAATATGCAAATTATCTGTTTTTCTATATTTCATAAATCTAGCGTTTGACCACTATATCACTTGATGGTCAGTGAGTATGTAGGAGTAAATTAGTGTGTCCAGTCAGCAGTCCTAGCATTCTAGGTTTAGAGTGATATCATTTTCGACCACTTCGTCACTGACCATAAAATGAGATAGTGGACAAACGCTAGATCTATATAGTATAAAAAAATTTGGAAGTATCAGAAAACAGTTTATAATAACTGACTGATGAAATTTAACTAGGGCAAAGAAATTTGTTCATAGCGTTTCGATTTTAACGTTATGTGAAATTTATGAGTATTTGCCAATTTCTTATCGAAATTTCGAATTGATGTTAAGCAATAAAGCTGTTATAGGTTTGTTATCACAAGTCTTGGAACGTGAACAATTTTTTTACCTACCTATTTGTACTATTACGGATTATTTCTACTATTACTCTACTATTGTGGATTTATGAAATACTAGCCGTACGCCATAGTTTCTCCCGTTTGTGAAATTCTCAGTAACCTTTCATGAACATCTTCTTAACCCATCGAACCTTTCAGGTGATTGAGATAATAAATATCCTATATTTTATTTGAGCCGTGCCGTGTGGTACCGGCCTAGAATAGTATTCCCCCATCTCTTCCCGTGGGTGCCGTAAGAGTCGGCTAAAGGATCATGTACCAGAAGGTGGGCAGCAGTGCCTTCTGAGGATAGGAAATCATACTTCGCTCGCCAACCCGCCTGCCTGTAGAGTATTGGCAAATTCCCCCTATATGGGAAGGTATATGTCCAGCAGTGGCCATCTAATGGCTGCGATAAATGAATGAATGATTTAAAGGTGTATTGAATCGATGAGCTAAATTTCATGTAAACTCATCATAATATTACTAGCTGCGCACCGTGGTTATGAAAAACAGAGGTGATGATGAAAGTAGCCAATCTGTTATTTCAGCAAGTGAGCTACGTCCATACCAAATTTAATCAAAATTAGTCCAGCAGTTTGAGCGTAAAAAACAAACTCACATTCACATCTATAATATTAGGTAAGATTAGCTGCGATCGCTGTTTCAGCCACATAGTCCTCAGGATTCCCGTTACCTAAGTAAAGTACCTACACTATAAACAAATTCATTGCATAATTAAATCATACTGTATTAATTATTTCACAAGACACATCCGTGACCATCCTCATACTAACGTAAGACAAAACAAACAGTTTACTAAAATATACGTTTTTGCTGTCTAGACTTTGAGAATAATTGCAATTTCGTAATAACCTACCGGCGTGGACTACGATTTTCCGGCTACCTCAATTATATCACGGGGAATATACTTGTTCCGGGATAAAAAGTATTAAATGTGTTATACCAGGTTATAAGCTAACTTCATTCGAAATTTCATGCAAATCGGTTCAGCCATTAAGGAGTAACAAACATACAAACGATAAACGACAGACAAACTTTTGCATTTATGTAATATATAGTGTTAGTGTGACTCTTCACTACTTTTTAATATGTTTCAATAATCATTAGGTACCCAAAAAATACTGTGCTGTTATTTGGCCCATTCATACTATCACACTAATATTATAAAGGCGAAAATTTGTGTGTATGTGTGTATGTTTATTACTTCTTCATGCTCAAACGGGTGTATCGATTCTGATGAAATTTGGTATGGAGATAGTTTAGACCCTGTAATAACACAAAGGCTACCTTTATCCCGGCAAAAGTATGGTTCCCTTGGGATAATTGAAGTAGCGGGAAAACCGTGATCCACACAGGTGAAACCACGGGGCGCTACTAGTTACATATATATGATACTTTTCTAAGAATATCTTTATTAGCCGTGAGCGCAGAGTTAATTTACTGGAAACAAAAGTAGCAGACTCTCATCTCTGTTAATAACTCTTGCAATCTACTCTTCGCCCCCAGGGTGAGATTTGTAGGGGATGGTGTTTGTGTGTTCTACCCTCAACTACTTATTTTGATTAATTACTCAGATGGCTAAATAAAATCAGCAAAGGTATTTTCTTAGGTTTTTCAACTGAGTCGGAATATGAACAAATAAACGACGTCGATCGACATTTTTATAATAATATACTTCCGTTTTCTGTTATTATGAAAACCTTTTTTCTAAAATAATAACGTAAATAGAAGGCAATTCTAATTCAGTGCGTTCAAATTTAGATCTTGTTTACTTAGGTATATAGTTCGCGGTAGCTTGCAGGTTAAAAAAACACGTAACTTCGTTATCTTAAAAAAAGGTTAGTTATAAATAGTACATTCATCACAATAATATTCATAAAGCGTAAATGTGTCCGTTGTATGTCGTTTGTATGTTTGTTACTACTTCACGTTGAAATGGCCAAACGGATTTGCATGAAATTTATTATGAAGATAGCTTATAGCCTGGATTAACACTTATGCTACTTTTCATCATCATCAATCATCACCACGCGGGTAAAACCGCGGGGTGCAGCTAGTATAACATAATCTTCCTGTTACTTTTTCTCTTATGAAGTAGAGTAACTACCCCAAGTATACCATGATTCCAGTGCATTGGCACTGGATATCATGGTATACTTGCTTTTAGAAAGTGGATTACTTATTGCTGATTAGATAGATAGGATGTCAGAATTCAGCATACAATGTGCTCACTGCAGTAAGCAAGGGTTCAGTAGATAGAAAGATCGCCCGTCCAAGTTATTACCGTTAAATTCGTTGCTTCAAGCACTCAATCAGTTGGGATTGTAAAAGCAAGCTCCAGAACTAATGCTTCCACAACATATGTATAAAAATATTTTAAATTTAATTTTTTTTTTCCATACGAAGTAAAACTCAAGAGACTCTTGAAAAGCAGAACGAATTCGCCTTTCACGGCAAATCAAATGCAGCTGTTTCAAATTTACTCTTCAATGTAAATTCAACTTCAAATAGTCACTGTTATTTATTTAATATTTATCCGTTTATCTTGCTCAAAGATTAAGAATTGCTATTTGACGTGGCAATGCTTCCAGCATTTTGGGAACTTTACCCACTAGCAGCTCTTTATTAGACTGGTTTATTAATATTATTTTAGTTGTAAATATGTAACTGTTTTAGGTATTGTATTTATGAAATTATTCATTTCAAAAATGTTTTAATAATAGAATAAAAAAATCACTTGATCAATTGCACTTATACGTACGTTTACCTTTTGGTTTAATGGAATTATTTATGTGTTTTTTAAAAGACAAATGTCCCTGTTGAATGTTGTAAAGGAATTGATTCCGACAGCCGCTCATAATCTCCCTTTGTGAGCCGAGTATTTTTCTACGGATTTCTTCATTCCCGATTGATATTTGTATAGCTCGTGGTGCGATCTTGAGCTTACTTAAAATATCCATTGGAACTATTTTCTCGTTCCATAAATCAATGGCAATACACACTGGATCAACAAACATAAATGAAGCTTGTCTTGAAAATGTTTTATTCGCCATGATTCAAGAGTTACAGTATGAACATGTTCGTGCAGTATAGTGTGCATATGATATTGAACACCTGTTATAACTGCATATGCTGTTATATCTGCATACTTGTGACAGGTATATTTTTCAAACGATTAGATCAGTGTGTTGATGCCAGATGAGCCATGACGTCATAAGTACACCTTGACATTAATACCTATGATTGTTTACTATCACAAACAAGTACGATCAACAAGGTCTATAATAAGGTAAAAATAACACTCAAAGTTATGTTTAAAATTCGAATTCAAGCCAGTTTTGTAGACTTTTAAAGCAGCATTTCTTTCTGTACATATTTACATGAAGCAGAAGAAACCCTGCAACTATTTGTTCTGGTCCATGTAAATACGTATAGCTCATTCTGTACGAATCTATGATTTATTTGTATTCATAATTGTGTACATAATACAAGTAGTGAACATAAGATCACATTTTCATACTAAGATCTGTTATAAAAACTCAAGCAAAACCGTGTTTGATCTAGAAGGATTTCAAGCCAAAAGACGCAGACACGCTTGTGACGAACAATCTCTTCAGCGTATGCTAGCACACATTTATGTTATTTGGTACCATTCCTGTATAAAAAAATATTGAAATATATAAATATATATCCACTCCCCTTATTAAAAGGCAAAGAAGTATTAGAAGAATTTTTGTTGACATTGTTGTTAACACAACAACACATAAAAATGTTAACACAACGTTAACATTTTTCTTACAATCAAACCGAAAATTTAATGATAGCTCAAAAGTAAGCTTTCAGATCATATTCAAAACTTTTGTGCAGCTCTTTGTTTATATGCACAAAAACACAAATACAGCTGTCTCTTTCCCACACACACGCACTTACCTTTAAACTCCCTCACACAACACACACACAGCATCAACACTCGACAAACATTTTATTTAAAAGATATATTTAGAATTCTACGTAATATGTAGACCACATTTCCGATAAACACCTACTTTTGTTCTTAAATGCTTTTAGTCTACGTTAGTATCCAAAAATAATTTGTTGGTGATGGGCATTACGATACATTACCAATCCTTTTTAAGACTGTTAACTCACCATTTGAAGAATCCCATATTATAGCCGCCGTAATCATATAGCCGCCCATAATATAGTTGCCGTGTGGTACCAGCCTAGAATAGTACTCCCCCATCTCTTCCCGTGGGTGCCGTAAAAGTCGGCTAAGGGATCACGTACAAGAAGGGTGGCAGCAGTGCCTTATGAGGATAGGAAATCATAGTGCGCTCGCCAACCCGCCTGCCAAGCATGGCGAGTATTGACAATTCCCCCCTATATGGGGAGGCATATATCCAGCAGTGGACATCTTATGGTAGCGATGAATATTATAGCTACTCGGGAGTACCGAAGCAGGAAGCTCGATCCACATTTTGCAAGTATATGGCATAAAGGATCGGTTGAATCACATAGTGGGTGTATTCCATGTATCGATTATATTATATGTAAATGAGATTATAAGCGATTTCGGCTAGTACGGTGCTAAAACCTCGAATGCCATAATTTAGATAAGGTTTAAGAGTTCTTTCGCTCACTCCCCGGTGTATATACGGTACAAAATACACAGAGTGCCAATGTCTCTGCAGATACTGAGTGGCTCTAGGTCTTCGGTGAGTTTGGGATCGTTGAGAATTCTGATACCTCTACGCTGCAATGCATCCAGAGACTCAAGCTGATACTTGGGTGCACCGTTCCAAAGGTGAGAGCAGTACTCCACGTGAGGCTGGCCACCCTTGATAATATAACATTATCTAGAAATGTATTTATTGCGGTGGCCAAACGGTGGCAATCTAGTAGTAGTAGTAGTAGTGGTTTTCATGGCATTCATTCACGTCTACCTCAGGGTTAAAAATGAGTTACGTTTAATCTCGTCCTTTTTCATTTTCTAGCTAATTTAAAAACCTTTTTTATTATTGTTAAAAACCTCAAACTGGGTGAAATATTAAAGATTCCAAAGACTTAAGTACCTCATGAATACAGATGCTCTTCTTAGCAATTATATAATCTCTTGTTGCCGCTTACGCCTTTCCCAGTGGAGGCCGTTCTTATTGTGCGGATTTTAATGAACGTCGGTGACGTAGGGCTGTCAATTTTAATTAAATATGAATTATAATTAATAATAATATTTAATTAAAATTGAGATTAATTAATTGTTATTATTAAGCAACGTGTGCTTTCATAATTGCTTAGATGGGTTACCACTAGTGGCGCTTCCATCTGAGCGCTTCCGTGCTTCTGAAGGCATATTATCCGGTGCGCCCTGTTGTCTCAAGATAACAGTCGTAAGAACATGTCGGAAGTCCTTGGGTCTGTAAACTCTTGGATGGCGCTGGCTTCTACGCCAACCCGTATCGGCCAGCGCGGTAAGTCATAGCCAACACTCTGAGTGGTAGGCTTCGAGTCTATTAATATTAAATACACAGTAATAAGATTAATACAAAGAAATATAACGATTACTGTAAAAAATATATTTAATAGCAATATTTAACGACATATAATTGTAATATTTTTACCTTATAGATCAAGCCTTTGACCATTATCTCTCTTGATGGTCAGTGATGACGTGGTCGACATAGTAATCACGATAAGCCATTCATTGATGCTTGTATAACCTCAGGAACAGGCTACACTCATATCAGTCAAAAAATTGTAATGTTATTATTTTTTTGGGTTATTATGTAATGAATTTTGCGTATGAGCAAGCTCCTACCTATATTTTTTTTTTTTATACATACACACAAGGTCTTCAGGTCCCAAACTAGGCGGAGCCTGTATTATGGTAACCTGTTGACTGATATATATACTTATATACATATACACACCCAGACACAGGTCAAACAGACATGTTCATACACACAAATATTTGACCTGTCCGGGAATCGAACCCGGGACCAGCGGCTCAGAAGGCAGAGTGCTACCAACTGCGCCAACGGGCCAGTCAATTTTATTTTATTTTTAAATTAACTATTTGATGCTTCTTATTTGTTAATTTTTTAATCCTATGTTGCACAATCTGTTGTGCTTGTATTTAAAAACCATTGCTTTTATGCATATATAAATAATTAATATATATATATAATTTTGAATAATAAATGCTGGGACAAGTATATAGGGTTAAATTGAATCCTTTCAATGCTATTGTTGTAGTTACATAAAAAAGTCATACAATGCGGTAGCCCTATCAGAAAGGTTTGAGAAAGATTTGAATACGGCCTTTTGCGTTTGATATAGGGTGAAAATATAGGACAAAATTTACATAATGATGTCGTTAGGACATGTAGAGGTGGTTGGGAAAATTGGGAAGATTTGAGAGTACGTAATGTAAAATGTTATATATTATATTCTTTACCGTTTTAGTTATTTAAATATATACGCTGTTAAGGTTGAGATTATGTCGTAAAATATGTAATATATCTTCAAATTACTTCTTCATGGAAGCTTGCAATAAACTACCTGTAAGTATATACGTGACCATGCTCAAAATTAAATTACTAAATTGGTGAACTCGCAATAGTGTCTATAGTATATTTTGGATGAAGTATTTCACAAAACCTGTTTCGTGGGAGAGGAGTAGACATAATACACTGAATAAATAATATGATTTCTAAAACTAGATAGTACTAGGAGGAACGTATGCCCTTGATTGACTATTTAAGTTAGATTATTCTATAAATCGGGTGTGAAAATATTTATCTCACTTGCGTCATGTATGAGCCGAAATTGACTATATATCAAATTATTAAATTAGCTTGAGCCATACTTTGTTCACGTAACACTTAGATAATAATGTTACAAAAAATTTCGTACATTGCATTTTTAATGTTAAGAGCGATGCTTCATTGTAAAGTTCATCGGTAGAATGTCGGCATGGCTTACCAAGCATTACTTTCAAAAGCGCTCTCTGGCCTCGTTCCAGCTGCAACATAGACGTTTTTGCAGACCCTCCCCAAACTCCAATGCAGTATTGGATAAGAGACTGACAAGGTGAGAAGGTATATACCTAGACGTATATAAGTCTATTACCTCCAGCTATACGTATATAGTTCCAATCTTCGACTAAAGGAAAGTAAACCCGTTAAGTAGCCCTAACTAACGCGATTGTGCCTGAAGTGTGTTCCGCGTCCACATTTTAGATATACCTACTTACAAAATTTCGCTTGGGCCAGTCCATTTACCTTTCTTTAGATAAAGGCTCCAATCAGTATCATGCAAGACGAGCCCAAGTGGTTTTATCACACTGTTTAAAAAGACATATTTTGCGGTAACTATAGGTAACTATTTTTAAAAATATGATATACGGGAAATCGAGAACAATTTTCGGGACAATATGTGGGGTGTATTTTTATGAACGATTTTTTCCACATATGCTATTATTAAATAACACGTATTAAAAATACAGTATAATTCATTCTTCTGTCTAACCTAAGTGTCGGGTTGGTTAGGGAATAGAATAAAATTATGAAATCAAGGAGCCGTCGGTTGAAAGTTTACTTAAAAATTGATGACTTAAATATATTTTATTGAATTTAAAACAATTATCTTTTAATAATTAATCTAAATTAATTGTCGTCGAACAGACACAGATAAAATCAAACATAATTCAGAAAATTTGATAACAGTTTAAATATAGTGTTGATAATTATCCTACTAATAATATAAATGCGAATGTTTGTGTCTATGTGTATGTTTGTTACTTCTTCACGCCCAAACGGCTACACCGATTTCGATGAAATTTGGTATAGAGACAGTTTAAATCCTGAATCAACACATAGACTTTTATCCCGGAAAAAGTATAGTTCCCGTGGGATAATTGAGGTAGCGGGAAAACCGTAATCCACGTGGGTGTTGGCGCTACTAGTAAAACCATATTGACTAAAAATTAATTAATACAGCTGCTTAAGTAAATTTATAATTTTAAATGCTAAATACATGATCTACAACATTTTCACCACCGCAAATTAAATATTTTTAGAAAACTACTATCTAATTGTGTGGATAAAAATGTGAGTTCAGCAACGAAAGGCTGTCTCACCTTATAATTCCAAAGAGTAGAACAGTTAACTGTTCTACTCTTATACAATGATGTTTTACTAAAGATGACGTATATTCATACTGCGCGGCATAGACTTGCTATAATAATATAATCTTTAGACTTGCGCTTGAAATACGCGTCGCAATGAAAATTACTACAATTGACTTAATTTTGCCGCCTCAGTTTCCGCGCGCTTGTGCGACGTCTACCCCGTATAGACATATAATATCATTGATAGTATATGTTTATACCAACAAAGCACAAACTTCGCAATACTTTACAAGCCAACATTAGCTATAAAAAGTTTGCAACTGCCAATACTAAAAGTATTCCGCACGCACGTATACCTAAGCAAAACAAGCCCATTTCTATTTGACCTTGAAACAGTCTAATGTTCCCCTCGATGACACGCACTTTCTGTCACTGTCTACTGGCCTAATTTATTTCGTACCACCTTCGATTTTACCTTGCACAGTCACGCAATCGGCTTATTGGAGGCCTTTTCCTTGTGAGCATTTTTTTCCTTCTCCTAAAGCGTTGTGATTTCGTTTTTGTATTCACTACGCAAAAAACTTCTCATATATTATGCGTATCCACAAATCAAAATACAGCCGCATAACCGTCACTGTAAGACCGTGATGCAATACGCAGGATGTTATATTTACGCAGGAACGACAGAGACAGGTAATTGTTTAAAGGTGAACGTACTAAATTCTCTCTGCTTACTGTATAACATTAGAATCTAAGCGGTTCGTTTCTCTATGAGTATAAGAGAGGGCGCTACACTTACAATCTTTGTGCCGGTATGCCTTATACCAGGGCAAAACGTTGTAAGAAAATTCGAACTATAAGCCGTTTTGAAATACTAATAAAATTAAATGAATGGATAAATATACTAGAATGTACCGTATTAATATAAATAGTATAGTTGGTTATACATACAATCTTTGTTCATGACAAAAAACAAACAGGTTATTTTAGGCAAATATTGGAACAACCAACTGCATTAGTGTGCGTGTGAATGTGAGTGTGAATACTTTTATTTTTTATGATTTTCATCAATATCATATAAACTAATAAGCCAATTCACTCACACCATACTCCCAAACAGGAAAACAGTTTTCTAAATCAGTAACACCTAGCGTTGAAATCGATGACTATAAATCTAAATTAAAAAACAGACAGTGGAACATAGAACCTTGTCTTATTTTGGAATCGGTTAATGAGCACAGTTCATTTATTCCAAACATATAAGTCGATGTCATTTATCCTGCCACTACCAAAGACATAACAAAATAAGTTGCCAGTTATACATTTGACCCAAAAGAAAACAATAGTACTTAACCTCGGTTAGCAACTGTTTACAACCACACGAAAGGTATAAAGAAAATAACCATAATTCAAACACTGACGCTTGAAAAGTAACCTTTTACGTAAATTACTCGGCTCGTTTCCCTGTTAAGAAATTGTTTTTTGATTATGACGAAATATTACGTGACCGAATAATTTTATCATGGGTACGACTATAAAATATTCACGTACTATGCCATCTCGTGATAAACACGCAATATGACTATTCACTGAATGAAGTTTTGTTTTAGTATACTTATATAGGCATGTGATCATCGAGAGCTATCAATAACAGTAATATCTAATGGGGTTTTAATATTAAGTGCTACCCATCAGCCCGCCTCGGCCTCGAACGGGTACGAATTACTACGTATTTAATATATAGTTAGAAAATTTTGAACTTACACACACTTAGCAGACGTCCTATGGTTATAACCTCGATCACGATCAAGTCAGCTTTTAAACTAAACAATCTAAATTAAACCATGGACCAATTTGTAGATGTCCATGATTAAACGAAAGAAGCGCGTGCAACTTGGAAGTTGAAAGGCATCGCGCACCGCGGCAGCGTTTATTGTTCTATTTGATATCATATTTAAATTGATGATATCTTTTGAATTAATCTTCAAAAGATATCTTTGAAGTTTAATTTAAAATATAACGCCTATTAAACAAGGTGAGATTAATCATTATTACTGTATTGTTTGGTTTGTTTGCCCATAGGATGTCTCTCAACTCAGTGTGCCTTTTGGCAAAGGCCTCCTCCAGTAGTTTATTTACCTAGAGTGTTGTGGTCTGCCCTTCCCTCGGCGACCAACCGTGTTGGGAAGGAATTATCTATACCTCATTACAATTATATTAAAGTTTTAAGGTGTTCTGTTTGCCCCGCAAACCTACTGGTAGCTTGATGTTAAATACCTTCGTAAGTACCTGCCTAAGGGCAAGTAACGTTATTTAAAATGCACATACATTTTGCGCAAATATTTTGATTTACGTCTCATATTTGAGAGCTAGTCTGCATTATATTTACTTTCGTAAGTAATTTGAAAACTTAATATTGAGCTTCTCATTTTAAAATGTTGCGTAGGTGTACTTCAGTGTAGGCGTAGTGCAATGCACTTCAGTGCGGAGACGAACCACGTATGAATTGAAACGCAGTTGTATAAACATGAACTATAAAATAAATGAAACTCGCCGCAGGCAAATTTGATCGCAAAGTTTTACACTTCGTTTTATTTTCCTAAATAATTATTTCTTCGGGTGTTGATGAGTAATAATTATTAAGTAAATAGCCGTTCTGTCCGTAAAAGTGTTCCAGTGTAGGAAAGTGAAACAAAATGACCTTAATGATAATTCTACTCTGTTTCAGAAAAGTGCGCTTAACTAAAGGAAAATCTTGACGAGTTTACCTAATAATTTTTTTTTAACAAAAAATGCAACCGACTTCGAAAAAGTCGCGGAAAAGTTGTGTGAGTAAATCTGGATTTACTCACATTATATACAAATAATTGGTAAACATACATAGAACTTATGTACTTCTTAAAATATATATAACTAAGCGAAAATATAGTTTAAACTTACATAGCCCGGGTATATTGGATAAAGGCATGTAGATAACATTAAAAGAATATACGTTATGTTTGTTCCAACATAGCAACATAATAATATCACAGCTGTCTTTTCGTTATCTGATACGTGAATACATGGCCAAGACTTCACAGTAACTTGACAGGTATTTTACCCGCGCATGTGTAATATTACAATATTCAGCTCACACCAGATGGATTGATGATTCACAGAGCCTCAATTCTTCTCAAGTACTCCCGCTTTACTGACAAGTTTTTAAACGTATATTGTCAAACTTTTTTAAGGTGGTTCGTTTTCCATACAAAAAGCAATCATGATGATGTTCGAAAGGCTCAGTCCATTTCAACGTTCAAGGATAAAGTAAAGCGAAGCGTTTTGATTCCACATTCATAGTGCGTACAGCTAATGAGTGGAATTCATTGCCTAAATCTGTGTTTCCGCATAAATACAATCTGGGTATTGTGAATGTATAAAACACGGGAATTACTTACGTAATAAGTCAGAGGGTTCCGACTAATATCATATATTAAAATTTGCCAGTAAGTTTTACTGTAGTTTGTATTATTTATGCGACCGTACCATGAGCCTTCGATGTTAATAAAGCAAATTAAATGACGGATGCAATAGGACCGCTGTTTGGCCTCATCATTCAATATCCTCCTATCAACCAGTAATAACTGCAACCTGTCGAGCCAGATTCTTTGCATTTCGACTAAAAAAATATTCATGACAAATTTGAACTACCTCGAAATCCTTATAATTGGGTTTGAAGAATTAATTTGAATAACGATGACTGCACTTTAAGGATTGTATGTTAGCTGGATTTAATTTAGATGTTTCGCCAATTAATATTTGCTTTGCCGCGATTTCGTGGATTCTTAATAGGCCATAGCGCTATTTCTAATTGCTAAATTAAGCTGTAAGCCAATGTAAGCTGTAATGCCACGTTTTTATTTAAAGAAAATCGGCTTTCGTTTGCGCTGCATTTGGCAAACTTATGCGAGCATTGTATCGGAACCATGCACACCAAAATTTTCAAATAATGTGTAAGAGCTATTTTTGAATTGGTACAGTCATTTTAATTTAAAATTATGCAAACGTATTTTTTTACTGTTTATGTAACTTTATCTACAATAAGTCATTTTTTGTTTGTTACAGGTAACTTTGAGGAATCGAATGGGACACAGTAAATTGCAAAGATTTTTTACAATACCATACGTATTGTTTAGCGTATTCAGCAAAAGTGTTTAAGGTTTTTCCTTTCTGTTTCATGTTTAGCATATCATATAGCTAGCGGTTTGATACTGCTTAATTTGGAGACTCTTAATACGTGTCCGTTATCGCTAAGAAATAAAGGTTTTTCGGGATCCCTATTCATTTAAATATATAAATATATAATAAAAGGAATCATTAACGAATAACGGAAATATATAATGTAATAACAAACTTAAATAAGCTATTTTATAAAATTTTAACATCAAACTAATTAAAGGTGAACGCTTCACCACATTCACCACACCATAGCTGTCAATCGCTAGCTTTACTCATCGATTTCTGAGGGAAATTCTATTTTATTCACACGTGAGTAAAACGATTTAAAAATTGAGAACTCATCTGATAAATTTAATGTCAACTCGCCGATCAATCAGAGTGTACTTGAAATAAGTCTGTGTAAAGTGTGAAATAATCCTATGAAATAATCTTTCCCACCACGCGCTTTGCAAGTTCCTCGTTAGTATGGTGAAAATTGTTGTATTTTACTCATATGTAAACTTTGTGGCGTTTCATGTTTTGAAACCTTTGCTGCGCTCAGAGTTTTTAGATACTATTTATACTAGATACTATTTATGTACGTATATACCTTTTTTATATATATAATGTGGGACAACATTCACACATGGTTTTCAGATCCCAAACTAGACAGAGCCTGTACTATGGTAACGTGATGACTGATATATACTTATTTAAATACTTATATAACAAACAGACATGTTCATATACACAAATGTTTGACCTGTAGGGAATCGAACCCGGGAACAGCGGCTCAGCAGGCAGAGTGCTACCAACTGCGCCAACCGACCAGTCAGTTTTCTCTTGGAACATTCGCTTTGCTCAGGATTCAATGCAAGCACTAACGCCAAAAATCAACTTAACCCACATGTAAAACAAATAACTATAGATGCAAATTAACCTTAAAGATTCTTAAAGTGAGATTTTACGATTCAGTTATACTCGTAGGATATAAGAACGAAATGTTCGACTTTTGAACTAAAAATTCAAAAGTGGAACAATGTGCGTCGAGATCAATAAAACTGTGTCGTTAATACGAACTTTAAGGTAGTCAGCAATGAAAGTACCTACTAAGTAAAACTACTACAATAACCGTATTAAAAAATACTTAAGTAATATACGCTTACAATTTTTACCCATCTATGTTGGCCACAGATCCGAAGATCGCTTACGTAACCTTTTTAAATGTTATTGTTTAAGTTACTGTTCGACCATTTTGTCAGTAGCTATTCAGGTGGGTGATGCCTCATAGAGAAAAATGACGACTCTGTGAATAAACGTGAGTTTTGTCAGTTATGGCTAAACCGGCAATAATGTGATGAGGATAGTGTAATACTATTTCAAAGGTCAACTTCGTCAATGGTAATCCTTCCAAACATTGCATTTTCACATAATTATTACATCGCGTACAATACAACTTAAATATCCGGTAGACAAGTTATCTCTCGTCCCGTCCGTGGCCAGTACATACGTGGGAAAAAATAAACAGTTGGTAAATACATGTATGTATATATGAGCAGCGTTACGCTTCGGTGGCGGTGCGCAATCTTTGCCAACAACGATGAATGGACACCGTGACATTGCAGCATGCAGTCGTGACGGCACACAAAAAGTAATGTCATTGATAATAATAATTATTATGTTGATAAATATTAATGAAATTGAAATAAGAACACTTTTTACACAGGTGCGATAAGGTACAAATTGGTATAATAGTTATGAATGGACACCGTAACATTGCAGCATGCAGTCGTGACGGCACACAAAAAGTAATGTCATTGATAATAATTATGTTGATAAATAACTATAAACTATAAACTATAAACTTTTATTTCCCAAATAGTACAGTATTACAAACATTTTAAGCGTTGAGACCCAAACTAGGCGAAAGCCTGTGTCTTGGGGCTCGGAGTACAATTAACTAATAGTAATCTACCGTAATTTGTATATAACAATTTACATTTACATTTCTTTGACTGCGGGAGGAAGTGTGGTATGTGTTTGTGGGTTAGTGTGTGCAGGAAAAGTGAGTGAGTGTGTATATCTGCGTGGGGATGAATAAGGTTACCTACTTCAGTACATAGAAAAATTAAGATTATGTACTTTTACGTTTGTGAGCATTGTAATTGTGTGTGAAAGTGAAAATAGGTATATGTGAGCTAGATTTATGTGGCTACCCTGAAGGGAATCATATTAACTTTTCTGTTTCATTATATGATAAGGTCATAAGCCAGTTATGGATTATCTTTTTACAAGCCTGAACATTACATCCTTTAATAGAGCAATTTTTGCAAACTTGATTGTACGTGTTAGCGTGAGCGAAGGCTGGGCTTCTACGGGCCAGTTGAGACGTGACAGTAGGAAGTGGCAGCCTGTAGACTCGTCTAGACAGTAGTTGCTCATAATCGGAATGATTTAGCATAAGCTTATGGGCTTTCAAAGTAGCATTAAATACAAACAATTGCCGCATACGCAGAACCTTAAAGTCTTTATAGAGATTGTCCGTTGAGTATCTGAAAGGTTTTTTTAATGTGACTTTAATAAGAGCTCGCTGAGCTCTTTCTACCACCATGAAAACGGTTTTTCCAGCACTACCCCAGATGGAGACGCAATATTGCATGATCGATTGACAGAGCGCTAAGTAAACCTGTTGTAACAACTCGAGCGTCAAAGAGTCTCTCAGTTTTTTCATTATGAAAATCAGTTTTCTTATTCGTGAAGCCAAGTCTACTATATGAGCCTTATAAGAAAGATTTTCATCGATAAAAACCCCCAAGTACTTAACTTTATTAGCACGATCAATCAAGTCACATGTGCACCTCGGTTCATGAGTAGTTAGATTTGGTGAACAAGAATGTAATTTCAGAGATTTTTGAATGGGTGGACTTGAGACACACGTTTTAGAGAAAGCCAAGTACTTAGTTTTCTTGACATTTAGGGTTAAAAGATTCTTGTTCAGTAAACATGAAGTGTAACTTAGGCCCCTCTCAGCACTAGAATATACCTGCTCCCAACTTTTCTCATGAAAGAGTATCGCTGTGTCATCGGCGTAGGTAATGATGTCCGCATGTTCAAGGGAGCAACTTACTATGTCATTAATGTATAAAGTAAATAATGTAGGACCCAATATACTGCCCTGTGGAATGCCGAATTCAACAGGAAGCTCACCACTGCGATGTGAACCGATCTTAAGAAACTGCGAACGATTGAATAAATAACTCTGAAACCAGTCATAGGCGACTCCGCGGATTCCCATGCTTTCTATTTTCTTGAGTAGCAGGCCAACCGAGACCGTATCGAACGCTTTGGCCAGGTCTAGAAACACCGCGATACAGCTGTCACCATTTTCCACGTAGCTTGAGACCTGACCGACGAGTAGTGATATAGCGTCCTCGGTTGACCTATCCTTTCGAAAACCAAACTGTCTATCTGATATTAAGTGATGCTTTTGGATAAATGACACAAGACGAGTATTGACTATCTTTTCTAAAATTTTCGATGTGATACTGAGCAGCGCTATTGGTCTGTAGTTATCAGGTTGACTTTTAATTCCGTTTTTAAAGATAGGGGAAACCGCGGCAATTTTCCAGCAGTCTGGAAATACACCCGTTTGTAGACTTAAGTTAATGATGTATGTAAGGGGAACAAGTAAAGACTCAAGAGATTTCTTAAGTACAGTTACAGTAATCTTGTCGGGGCCTGGAGAACTGTCACTTTTGAATTTGGAAATTATTTTTGAAATTTCGAATAGGTCTGTGGGGTATAGAAAGAATGAATCCGTAGTTGAAGTGTTAGGCTTATACGTAGCTATCAGAGCATCTTGAGTCATATTAATTTTTTGTAATATGGTGCCCGCTAAGATTTTCCCTACAGAAACAAAATAATGATTGCTGGCTTGTAATGACATTTCTGCGCATGACTTATAATTTAAGAGTTGGGAAGAATCAGATTGGTTCACCGAAGTTTGACACATATTTTTGACTGTTTTCCAGAGCTTTCTCGTATCGTGTCTACTTTCTAGAAGCTGGCGACTATTATACTCATGTTTTGCTTTTTTAATAAGTTTGTTGCAAAAATTGCGGTAACGTGCGTACACTTTTCGACGGATGGGGTCGTCTGGGTGCTGCCTACAGTCAAGATGTAACTTGTCACGGTGTCGCATACATCTGAGTAAACCTGGTGTGATCCATGACTTCATAGTAACCCATTTACGACCAATTTTAATATTTCGGGTGTGCTTGTTGATTATACCAGTTAAGATATTGTTAAATTCCTGCACAGCTGCGTTAACACACGTATTTTTCGTGACAATAGTCCAGTCAAGGTGTTTAACTTCAGCTGCCACGGCGTCTACATCGGTTTTCAATTTAATACATGGTGTAGTCAGAGTTTGTCTAGCAACAAGTAAACCAGCAATTGTAAAGTCATGATCTGTAATAGACGTTTTACAGATTAATCCAATTGACTTAGTGTTCGATTTTATAAAGATATGGTCAAGACAAGTCTTGCCGTGAGTGGGTTTATGTATGGCAGGGAGCAAGCCATGGGATGCCATAAGACACATATAGTCTGTGTCACTAACGACGTCGTTGCATATATCTATATTAATGTCCCCTGAGATCACAATGAATGGATATTCACTCAGTGTATCAAGTTTTAAATCCAGGGAATGAAGAAACGGACCTAGATCAGACGAAGAAGGCGATCGATACATACCCATAATAGCAATTTTGTCATTTAGGACTATTAACACGGAGTCCGCGTCTGCAATGCCTGGTTCCAAAGTAACAGAAGTAAATATTTTTTTAACATACACTATTACGCCTCCATTTTTATTCTTTTGGGTACTAGAACGAAACGTATTGTATCCTGGAAGAGGGTCAATTCTCAGACCATCGGTAAGCCAGCATTCTGATTAGACAATTACATCTATATCGCAGTCCACGCGTTCTAACGATAGTACAAAGTTTTCGAAGTTTCTTTGAAAGCTTCTTATATTAAAAGATAGAATTTTAAAATTGTAAATTGGGGTGACCAATTTACTTTTACAAGAATCTACGGAATCAAGGGTATGACAATCAATATTTACGATTTCATCAATATCATTCATTACACTAAGTAAAGCCATCCTGATAATAATGAAATAATGTAATGATGTAAGACTGGAGCAAGTTTGTCATATCAAGCAAAAGGTAAGTATCAATGTTGGTAAGAGAGTGCCACATGCAGGTAGGGGTGTGTCTATTTGAATGGATGTGTGAGGTAGTGTTGGGTAAATAGTGCTTAGGTGCATTAGTGAAATGTAAATTGAGTGGTTGGAGTGTCATACATAAGTGTTCGATTTCTATTCTTCCAATACTAAAAAAATCATAAAAGAAATAAAAGAGCGGGCAAATTAAGATTACGAGTATTACAAAAATTGAAGTTGGATTGTTACTGATTATGAGGAGGGCTAAAATGCTGCTGCATCTCGTCCATGTTTCTGACAGCAATTGCAGGGTTTCCTTCCTGCTTCCGGACGTAAACTGTGCCGTTTTTGACCCAGCAGAACTTGTATCCTGCCGATTTAGCACGCTGTCTAGTTGATCGAAATAACAGCCTATTTTCCATAGTCAGCCGCTCGTTTATGAAGATACGTCTGGAGGCGCCTTTTATTTCGATATCGGAACAGGTAAGGTTCCGTCTGCTTTTGCCTGATTTCAAAAAGGTGTCTCGGTTATGTCGACGCAAGAAACGGACTATTAGTGGTCGTGGGGGCCTTTCACCCTGGCTAACGTTTTCAGATCCCGCCGTTTCTAGGGCCCGAGGTCCAACTCTGAATACATAGTCCAAGTCATTAGTATCCAGCGTCACTCCGATTTTCTTTGCAATTACTTGTACCAAGTGCAACGGGTTTTCATTAGGGAGCTCATTTACTCCTGCAATTTCGACCTCATTCCTAAGGCTAGCCTGGGCGCGAGTCGCGATTTCATGACTTAGGTCATATATTTTGTTTCGATTCATAGAGATCTCACTCTCCCTCTTTTCCAGCTGCCGCAGTCTTTCCTCCGTATCGACCAATTTTTTCTCGTGCTCATCCAATCTTGTAAAGCATTGTTTAACTAGTTCTGTCAAAGAAATCATTTGCGATTTTATTTCTCCAATGTCTCCCCGAAGAAGCTTGATTTCTGATGTTAACGTGGATAATTCACTCTGGTCAGAAGATATAAGAACGGATGGGCTAGGAAGGGTGGGCATTTTACTAGCGACTTCCCGTGTCATAGTTATTGGATTTGCGCACTCCTGCTCGGAAACGCTAGGCGAGGTCTGTCCGGACAATACAGTCACCGCTGTTGCTGCCACCACCGAAGACACGCCACGTACCGGCGTGTTTGTGTTATCCCTTTTTGGTTCCCTGCATTGACATGAGGGACAGATCCAGGATGATTTTATATCCTCTGATAGCTTGCGATCGGAAATATTGACACATACTGGATGATAATTGTTGCTGCATTTTATGCATTTTAAATAGGTCGAACTCGTTCTAATAACCCTGTTGCATGCCGCGCAGTTGTTTACCATTGTGCACAGTGCGTAATTATGTTAGCACGCAGAAAAAAATGAGCCAAGCCGACTCCAACCAAATGAAAGCAAAAACCAGTTAAAAGTCAAAAATAAAAGTGCAAAAACTACATTTCGGCTCACGATGTTTTCGAACCCTCGTTGCTAAAGTTCCGTCCAAATTGAGACCAGTCTCTGACGGCTACGCCACGGGTGTAGTTGACATGACGTGCGAAATTGGAGATCGCTTGTATGTTTGAAATTCGTGATGCGTAGAATATAACAGTTGAGGGTCCAAAGTTCAAATAATTCGAATTGGTGTAGCAGAATTATTATGGTTGAGTTGATGACGGTTGATAATATTTCCGTGAATATCACTGTAGATCCGGACTATTTTATCACTATATTTCACTGGGGCACTCTTGTATGTCTAATGAATGTTGTTGTTCAGTTAATTATCAATCTAGATAGTGGTTTTAGCACTTGGTTTCGATCACTTATTTATAGCGTTAAATTTTCGGTTACCACATATTATTACACCAAGATCACATTCACACTACTGGGTAGGCGCACTGTTGCCACTTTTACGTAAATTTCAAGTTATATATCGCACACAATAATTTTAAAACATTTTTTAATACGGAGCTAATGTTGCACCAGGCAGCGCCCTCTGGCGAATCCATAAATAAATATTAATGAAATTGTAATAAGAACACTTCTTACACAGGTGCGATAAAGTCCAAATTGGTATAATAGTTTTGAATGGCAATCCTGTAATTTGGGCAATCGATATGTTGTTTAATAACTGGTGCCTTAACGATTGTATTTTTTTAAACTTATTAGATCATAAGTATAAACCAGCCCTAGTTTGATTTTATGTGGGAACAGCTGGTAGTATTTAATTTATTAGAACTTGAACGTTATTATAAAAATTGGGATAGTCCTCATTGCTAGTATATACAATATATATTTAGATTAAACTGTAATTTCAAATAAATTATATTGATAATTTAAGGCCGTTTTAAAATTATTAAAAGGATGGAACGCAAAAAATATTGCCTTTAAAAAGATGACGCAGAAATTATTTTTTTAGTCCAAATTTTAGACATTTTAAATCGCAAATTTAAAAATTCTACATTTCATAGTCTATGAAATCTATGATTTTTTTGCGATTTTAATTTGCGATGATATTAGAGTTGAGTGTAACCAAATTACACAAGCTAGGATAATATTTTTCGCTTTAAGAGTCCATGACGAAACAGCAACTTCGGCTTCAGTTCCAAAACAATTTATTTAATACGCGAATATCACAAATATTTTTTTTTTATTCTTTATAACAACGATTAAATTATTCACCAGTACGCCATATTATTGCTTAATTTTTTGAATAAAGTTTTTCTTTGTACTTCATACATTATATTGTGCTAGTTTTGTTGTCAGCATACATCCCATAAGTACATGGGGGAGGCGCGGTGAACTGCTGAAACGATTCAAACTTGAATATCACAGATAATTTAGTTCACCAATAATATATAGAACTCATAGACCATTTCATTATTTTTTCAAAATCAAATCCAATAAATTCCAATTCTTATTCTTATTACGCCTAGATAGAATTGCACTTATCCTATATTACTTGTATTACGTAGATCGAAAATAAATTGTTTTGTAAGGAACGCAATCTAAATAAAAATATGATAACGAGTTTGATTATAGCCGCTGTTCTAATCAAAGCCGACCTTAAGCTGACCTTTTATATAAAGGTCGGGATCCGCTTTACCAGTTTTACCTTAATCAAGAACATTGGGAAATTGAGGCTTCATTTGAAGCGGAAGGACCAGAGTACCTGAGAATTTAAGGACTGTTTCTCGTGAAAGGAAAACAATTGGGTTAAGTCTAGTGTGGTATTGTTTTATTACAACTTAACTTGCAACAAATTTAACGTATTTATCACATAGCTGTGACTACTTTTTCACAATTCTAAGTCTATTTTTAAATGTTTTAAGGAAATAACGCTAAATGCTTCTGTGACGGTGCGTAATCTTTGCCAACAACGATGAATGGGCTCCGTGCCATTGCAGCATGCAATTGTGACGACACAGATAAACTAATTTCATTGATAGTAATAATGTTTTCAAATCTAACTAAAATTATGTTACCTAGGAAACTTCTAATACAGGTACGATAAAGTCCAAATTGGTATAATAGTTACGAATGGTAATTCTGTAATTTTAGCAATCGATATTTCATTTTATTTCTTGGTAATTAAACGTTCGCATATTTTACTTGGAAAAGTTACAGCAATATGGGCATTAGACTTTTTTATTACAATACATCAAATCTTTTTTTTTAACTTATGCTCCGGGTTCCACAGGTTCGTTTTACGAAAGAACCTTGTAAGTTCGTTCTATCAGTCTGTTTGGTTCTTCTGTACCTTAAGATACAAATATAAATTTAGACATAGACATAGCTTTATTAGTAGCAAAAAAACAAACAAGAAATAGTACAACTGTGGAATTATAGCTAATGTAAGTATAGTTTTTTGCCACAAGCCGACCCCAACTCAGCATAAAATGCTGGTTATTACAACCAGCGCTGGTCTTCCGTTGGGATCGGCAAGTGATTTTCGTACGAAGCGGTTTGCTTTCACTTTTAAAATGCGTACTGCCAGGAAGCAGAACTGCCCAAGAGTCTTCAAGTTACGAATGAATAGGTTCGTAAGTGGTTACTTAACATCAGGTGAGACATTGGTCAAAAGAAAACTTTTCTAAATGAAATCAAAGAACCAGTTTCGCGCAGAGGTAACCCGCAATAAAGGATATAATGTTACTAATAATTGTTTTAAAGAGTCTCATGAGTATCTAGTAAATACCATGCGTGTTGATCAATCCACTTAGATAGGTAATGTATTTTCTGAAAATCTTTTGATCACGTTTTTCTTATTTCATAATTCATTAACCGCTTATTTCTACATGTAGAGTTTCCTAAGACGTATAACAACGGAAATGTGCGACACGCAATTGTCACTACTATTTATAATCCTTAAAATTTAGCTTATTATATTCACTTATCTAAACTCTTTTTGTAATCAACTTCGAGCAATATAGAAATTAAGTTTCCTTTCTCGAGTGAATCTGACATTCTTAAGATGAATTATTTCAAGGATTACCTCAAAGGAAATCTACAATATTATTTGATGTTTAAACTTAACTCCGGAACCATGTGTTAACCCTGGCCCGACGTGCTCTTGGCAATTTTTTTTATGTATACCTTGCAATATATGATAATAAACACAAAACAAATATTTTACTATTACCACTATAGAACTATTTATACTGTATACTTATTATTCATTAATTGCTCACTTCGGCATTGTATCGTCCCCGACCTTGTGACGTCACGCGTGTTATTTAAGGTAGACTTTCGAAGCGAGCGTCTAAAGCGTCAGTGGCGCCGCGTCTGTGACGCCGCGACTGAGCGACATATAGATGTTCTATACAAATGTATGAAGTTCTGGGAAACATCATTCGAGCGCAGCGATACTAACGCAGCGTCGGTGCCGCCGTAACCGCGTTGTCAGACGCCCGCGTTTGTGGCTCGGCCGCGCTTACACTGTCGCTGTATTTTGAGGTTACTTTTATAAAATGGCATCTGTTAAGGATTTTTTACCGACGAAGAAAACGACATTTTAGTTACATTGGCTTCTCAGCACCCATTGCTTTATGATTTAACAGTGGAAGATTATAGGAATACCAGAAAGAAAGACAAAACGTGATCTGAAATAGTGGTTAAATTAAATCATCGTCTTCTTCCTCTTCTAGCAAAACAAGTTGCAAGTCCATAATGTTTTATGATGACTGCTTTATAGATCACTCCGGTCGGGTCGCGCGGCGAATGCGATGAGATTGTGAGTCTGTCGTGGGTATCGAAAGTCACCAAAGCGTCACTGTCGCGGCGATAGTGACGCGGCGTCAGTGACGCTATAGACGCTGCGTCTGTGACGCTCTGCTCGAAAGTACACCTTAAGGGTGTGTTTCATTTTGGGCTCACAGTGCATACGTTCGTACGTTAGGATTTAGCTGTTCCGAGATGAATTTAGTACTGACAGTGTTGACGCTCGTAAGCAGATCGGAACGGCTTTTTGTGGATGAATGCGCGCGAATTCTTTAAATGTCAGTTCCCATTAAATTCATATTAAATAATTCACTTCCGTACTTCATGGGCACTAAAAGGGATCATTATTTTCTGATATATAAAATTACGTTTTTATTTTTTTGTGGACGGACTACCAATTTTACGACAGGTTCCCCTAATGAGTCAGACGTTTGACTCTCAGTGCATAGTTATTTATCTATGTGTTTTACAGCGCACACACTGCCCTAGGTCGTACTCGTGAGCGTTCTAAGCACAAGATGATGACGTCATGGATGACGTCATATAAATTTTGTGTGCAGCTGTCAGTGCATTTCGGAATGACTTAAAGCACGCTATCTGTGCTCAAAGCGCTCAAAGGTCAATAAGAAACGCACCCCAAGTCGCAGAGTCACAGTGCATGCATCTCTTCATAATGCCGTCTATTCGTCTTGTTCTACTCCGATGATGGCGGGTAACCTCGCCTAGTGAATGTCATGGGCGGTGCCCTATGTGCGTTCAGGTGAAGTGAGGCTTGTCTTACAGTTTTTTTGCCATCGATTATGCATTGTTGCGATCGAACCGTAATTGTTGTAATTTTTACGCAAGAGTTGTTTGCTATTTACGATTTAGATTTCAACTTTTTTATTCATTGTCTGTGCCGTGGTGGTACCGGCCTAGAATAGTACTCCCCCATCTCTTCCCGTGGGTGCCGTAAGAGTCTGCTAAGGGATCACGTACCAGAAGGTGGGCAGCAGCGCCTTCTGAGGATTGTAAATCATACTGCGCTCGCCAACCGTGGCGAGTATTGGCAAATCCCCCCTATATGGGGGAGGAAAATGTCCAGCAGTGGACGCACATGGCTGAGAGAAGAAGAAGATTCATTGTCATCAAGTAGATCGAGATGGAAAAGTCATTTATATGATAGCAGTGCGTGATGTACCTATATTAACAGATGCGAAGTATTAGATGAAACTTAATATATTATCTCGCATTTTATAAACCACCTCTTAGTGACTTAGTGTTGATATAATATTCTCGGACTCTCAAATTGCGTTGTTGCTACTCCTTTGTTATTACTTTTTGTTATTACTAATTTGATAGGTTGAACCCTGGAATAACATCTAGAATACTTTTGTCCCAGAAAAGTATAATTTCCGTAGGATAATTGCGAGACCAAGCGGGTGAAACCGCGGGGCACAGCTAGTTATGAATAAACTTTCAAGTTATTTATAAGTAACTATTTTAACAAACTTAATTAAAATAATCATAATCATTTTCTTGACAATATGCTTTACAAAATTTTACTGATTTTATTGCCTCCAAAAAGGCTGAGTGGTCCAGAGGCAGTTCTCTCGTATCGCACTTTAGAGATTAAAAATTAAAATACATAAAAACAATAGAAACTTAACATCAACTTTCTTTCAGTAAATTGACTTAGTCGCTTACTCACAGGTTTAGCACGTATCCGATTATATTTGCCTAGATTTAACCTTTGACCTTGCCTTGAACATTTGTGCTGACCTTGCTTTTTCCGGCATAGCTGTTATTGATTAGGTATATTATAGCAAACATTCTGCAGTACTTACTGCAAAATTTTCGCTACTACTACTACGGGTACTATTTATCAAGTTAAAATTAACATTAAATGCATTTACAGAACATTTTGATGGAATTTATAGTAGTAGATATTATCCTTAATAAAGTAGTACTTATTATTTATTAGTAAAGTAGTAAATAGTTAAATGTACTAAGATCACACTTCACATTAAAATAACAAAGGCGAATGGTTGTCTCTCGTTTGACGTTTGCATGTTTGTTACACCTTCACGCTGAAACAACGGAACAGATTTGCATGATATTGAAACTGAAGATAGCTTATACCGTAGAACAACACATAGGTTACTATTTATCCCAGAAAAGTATACTATTGGGATAGTATAGGTAGCGCAAAAACGGTGCATTCGGGTAAAACAACGGGGAACAGCTATTATAAATAAGTTTGCCTATTTGAATATGACTTCTTCAATAATAACATAATAGAATGTTAATAGTCGTCTTTCACGTTATGTTACTTCGTCTTTTTACGCTTTCAAAGCGACTTTTTCATTTATATTCAAAAGAAATACTTTACGCCATTTATAGCCAACGAAGATAAATTGTATACAATGTTTGATGTGTACAGGAGATTGACGCCTACGAAGAATGAAAATTAGAATGTATACAGCGTCCTTGAATGTGTCGAGTCTGGAACGAGTCGATTTTACGATCAAATAGTCCTTGAGCTCAAATGAAAAATGATACAAAAAACTGGGTCTTGTAAACACACAAAAGTTTGTGTGTCGGTTGTCTGTTTGTCGTTTACATGTTTATTTCTCCTTCACGTTGAAACGGCTAAGCGGATTAGCATGAAATTTGGAATTAGTACAACTTATACCCTGCAATAACACATACGTTACTTTATTCCCGAAATTATTTATTGTTCCTGTAGTATCTCGGGAGGACACAAAAATTGACAATATCTCGTACCATTTCACCGCGCTGGGGGCTAAAAGCTGGGGCTTCTCATATTTAAATTTGATCAAGATTTGATCTTAAATTGACTTCGCCTGCATTGTTGATATTCTAATATTTTTAAGTAACCCTTCGTAAACTAAAATGAGTGGAAGTCGGTTTGTATAGTTTTTAACTACGTATGTAAAGGAAAGAATAATGTCACAAAAGCTTTAGAGAATACATGAACAAAGTATCTCCCCCTTAAATCGAGACAATAAGAAAAGTGTTGCAGTACAGTAAGTTTAGCAAGTTAAGTTAGACTTAAATTACTTATTAGCTTTTTTAGGCTAACTTGTAATATATTTATAGGATGCGATAGGATAATATAGTACGCATACACATGCGTACTATATTAGAAAACAAAAGTTTGGAGGAAAGTATTTTGTGTTATGCTAAACAAGTTTATCTCTATAAGTGGCAATAGCTCAGAGCGGAAGCACGGTTGTTCGGTTGTATATAGTCATACCCAAACGGTCCAACATTAAATTTCACATAATCACCTCATTAAAGGGGCACTCTACTGCCCCACATACCGTTTTCCCCCAAACACTCCCTGAGACCGGCTATCCCCCATCAATCAAGTTTTTCTTGCACGAAAAAATAAATGGCCCACATAAATCATTATAGATGGACGGCGTACCCGGTTTCTTTAGGACACAGCTCCTTTTATCTGCGAAGATATCTCCCCTCATTTATTTCTCGATTATATGACAAAGTGTCAGGGAATACAATGGGGATGGTATGTTTTTATGGAATAAATGTGGGTCAATAAATTGTAGATTTATATTTTTAGGGCTAGATGGGCAAATGTACCTTTGTCTTTATATAAGCGATGTTCAGTACCTACATAATCAGACTGATCAACTTATGGACTCATTTTCTTCTATTCTCAAGAATTTATTGAGCGTTAATTAATGTAGAAAGCTCTTAATTGCCTAAATCATTTAAATGCTGGTAGAGCACTTTGCAGTTGAGACCTATCAGGCTAGTCACCACCCTCAAGTTTATAAAACTCTCACCAAACATAGTGTGCTATTGACTGGCTGATAAAGACACGTCATACGGTTGTTCTTAAGTCGGTCCATATTATTGTAGGTCTAGATTCACCACATCGTCAGTGACCATCATGTATAGATAGAGGTAAATAATTGGTACACCTATAAATAAGGCATTGCCGTGAGGTACCGGTCAAGAATTGTACCCTCTATATCTATCTCTATCTCTACACGTGGTTGCCGTAAGAGTCGGCTAAGGGATCACATACCTGACGGTAGGTAGCAGCGTCTTCTGCGGACAAAATCAATATACTGCCCTTGCCATCCCGCTTGGCAAGCGTGGCCACTGGCCTGGTTTGCCAGGGTAAACCCCCGACTGAGCTGGCGATGATTGTCTGGCTGACACGATGATGATAATAAACAAGAAAAAAATCTGGAACGTACCGTTGGAGCTGGGGCTTTAGAAACGTGTTAACCATAGTATTTTTCAGTACAAAACGAGAACAGAGGGACTTCAAGCAACATAATTACATTCACTACTTACCTATTACTTCACAGAACGGTTACGTACTATATTATAATACATAAATAAATAAATAAAAACTCAATTGACGAGGTGGCAATGTAGTAGTACCCGGATGTGACTAAGCATTCATTAAAAAATTAGAGGTTTCGCACGGAAACTCTTATTTTGTCTATGATATTCTTTTAATTGATTTATTATGTTAGCAAACCCTTAATAATAAAATGGCCAGCAGTGATTGTTTATACAAAATTGTGAAGGATGCTTAAATAAAAGTTTTACCCTGGCTCTTTATTTACATCTAGTTGATGCCATTGGCTTTCCGAAAAGTTGGTTATAGAAAAGAAAACACCAAAAATATATTTGAGATCATGATTACTTGTCTCCCAAGTCTGCCAAGTATTTCAATAAATTCTTACTTTCCCACTAGGATCTTACCGAAAAGTACCAAATAGAGTAAATATTGGTCGTTAGTAATAGTTATTAGGTAGTAAATATTGTTTATGCTAGAAAAATAAAAGAGAAAATTTTAGTAAGCTTGGCGCATTAATGATACAAATGTAATAAAAACTTTTCTAAGTCTATTAATCTGTCTAAGTCTTTGCATTTTTGTTATCTGAAAAAAAAATATTTACCCTCATTCATCATAATTACATAGGCTTCATTTTTTGTAGAATATAAATTTTAAAATGTTTTATCGTTAATTTTTCCCAAATAATGTATACATAATGCGAAGCTGCCGTCCGATGTTAGGCTAGCTGCGCCTGCGGTTTGACCCGCGTGGTGATGAAAAGCGGTGATGATGGTGATTATGAAAATAGCCTTATGTGTTAATCCAGGGTATATGCTATCTATATACTAAATTTCATTTAAATCTATCCAGTCGTTTAGGAGTGTAAGAGTAACAAACATGCTCTACCCATACTCACAAACTTTCGCCTTTATAATATAAGTTTTGTATTAGCACTACAAATCGTAACGAACTAAAAAAGTTTTCGGATGAATTAGAAATTCATGGCGTCTTTCTACCTTTCCGGAAACACAGAACTACCTACGTAACTAATTATGTGCTAAGTGCTTACTTTTAATAAGCACAGATAGTTTTTTATTTTCCCCACATATATCATATTAATACCAGTACCTATATATAGCATAGAAACCCTCTCTTTGTATTCCTAGCCTGTGTACCACATATTATGTATAAACAAAGCCTTAAAGGGGAGCGATACCCATAAGCGGATTAAACTAAACTTGGCATCCTCGACCTCGTACGAAATTCGGGCAAAATTGACGCCGTTTATTCATTCAATAAAATAAAAGCGGATCTACTAAAGGAGTTTACATAATCCTAGTTAGCAACGACTTGTGAAGAGTTAAATTAAAGTAGACCCAAACACCTACAACAATTGGTTACTACAAACCATTCGGAGGGTAACATGAAAACTTTGCTAATTTGAAAAACTGTAAGTTTAAGGCAGTGCTTATTTGTGTTTCAAAGTTCACAGCTTTAATTAATATGTTTTACTTTCACTGGGGTTTTTCAATTCTATTTATTTTGATAATATGTCATTAATTCATTAAAAATTCGCATTATTTTTAAAAATACTCCGCGGAATAACAAGGCTAATGCCGTCAGTTGTTTTAACTGTATTGCTACGAAGCGTGCAGCTCTAACTCACAGCTGTCATAGGTTGGCGTGATGTTTTGAGTTATTAGAAGGACTTATGTTTATCAAATCTAATTAAATCAAATCATTAATTGTCACTATTAACACAATCGTCTGGGTTACACTATAAAACCAATGATGTTTTACTAAAGATGACGTATATTCATACTACGCGGTGCTCAGATTTTGTTCCTTTACGACATGAACATGCTTACTGCGACAGATAATACGGTGCAAATAATATAGAAAAGGATAGCTATGTGTTTAGACTTGCGCTTGAAATACGCGTCGCAATGAAAATTACTACAATTGGCTTAATTTTGCCGCCTCAGTTTCCGCGCGCTTGTGCGACATCTAGCTCATATAAACATATAATAATCATTGTATAAAACTATAATTGATACAAGATTTTCAACAACTTTGTTGCTGAGTATACTTTGAATCTCAGTTACCTAAGTATTAGGCTAAGGTCTAAGGCTTAGTAAAATATATTTATAATAAATATCGAAATGTTTTTTTCAGCTTCGCACCCCTTTAGAACTTTAGGTACGTACAGCGTAACGTGTGATAAACGCAGGATCTTGATAGTCTTCCAAACTACGCAGAAACATTAAAATTGTTGATCGTAACAATTCGTTAGTTTAGTCAGTTAGTACGTTAAAGATACAATTTATAATAAATATTTCGTACTTTACACTTCACGTTTCAGTTCAAAGCCAAATAGTACCTACCTATCCATCTAAACTGTATAACTCTACTGTACGTGTAGAGTAGACCTATTTCGGTAGCTAAAGGCAGGTACACAAACAAACGAAGCAACGCTTAATCAAACAGCAGGCGTGTTTACATGGGACCCAGTTTGCGTCACAGACACAATGTTCTACATAGTGGGGGCAATTTTACAGTAGTTCGCTATTACGTCACTAGGGTGGAACGTACAAGAATATACTCCATGAGAATTTCAGCTTTCTGTTGGAATACTTAAAATACTAGTTTCGTGTGAGGTATTTCGCGACCGAGACCCATTTCCCTGGGTCTTCTAATGCGATAACTTTGACGTCAAGCATACTCAACATTAGATTAAATTCGAGCAATAGACATGCACAAGAACTGTGTATGTTCAAATATGTTATAATACATATAAAAACTTAATAGAAAACTTATCTATATTGATAAAAATAAATTTAAGTATCGCAAGTTTTGCAAACGCGTGTTTCTGTTAATTATTGTGAATTTGTATAGTATTTTAGAATCTATGGTAGATAAATTCTCGAGATAATGCCAAAATAATCAGAAAATTAAAAAAATCAAAATAACTTTTTTCTAATTTAATCCCAAAACTTATATAGTTGAGTATTTTTGGTTCGTTTGGTGTTAGTGTTAGTTTAGTGTTTAAAACTAATTGCTAAAATATTAACATTTCATTCAAAGCTTAATTAGGTATTTTTGTAATGAACTTCAGGGATGCGCATAAGTTAGTTAGTGATGATGTGCTTTAAAAAATGAAGAGGTTTTATCATTCCCGTTTATTGTACAAACTACGACATAAGCGTATCTGTTTTGTGATATAAGGAAAGTACAGATCGATAGCCAAACAGTGAAATACCTATCAATCTTGAGTTCTTTAATCACACATCTAGATAGGTGTGTCAAAAATTAACTTTTAGTCCTATTTAACTGAATAGTAGCAATTGCATGGCATTGTATGGGTGCATACATTGCACCCATTAATGAAATAAAACATATTTTGCATACCATAGAGGTGAAATGTGGACAGCATATTTCGTTTAACCAACTTTTTTGTAACTTTTTTTAGTGGTAGTGTTCGTGCAAATATTTATATGACTTCGTTTGTATTGAGCAATGATAATTTTAAGTCGAAAGATTACTTAGGCCATTACCCTAGACCATAGTGATCTGTAAATAATATATTACATATGAAATTTGCGTTTTCTAAGGATTAATTAATTGATCAAAGTATGTAACATTGTTATCTATGCACATTGACAATAAATTTGAATATGGACCTAACTAGCAAACACAACGCCGATCTCATTAAGTAAGGACCTAATATATTGACTAAATTTGATCTAACTAGTATAATTAAAAAGAGAAGGCGAATGAAAAACACAATAGGGCAGTTACTAATAACCACCCTTTTTTGTTTTTAGTCTTTCCTTTCATAATAATGTTGGATTTCGATATTGAATCGAATGTTCAGAGGTTAGGTATCTTCGAACTATATTTTCCTACAAAGGCTTTTATTACATGTCTACATAGTATCATTGGACTATTGCGTATTGAAGTCTGTTAGCACTTTAACATATTCACGAAGTGCAAACAGCAGTATATTAGCATATTGAGAAAATATGTTATTGCGTTATTATAATAATGAAATAAACATGAAAATCGCATGGCACGTGAAATATACGTTAGTAAGTTAACCGACACGCGAATAGAACGTGTAGAAATAGGCCAAGTTAAGTAATAGAAGGCGGCGCGCCGCGCGCCGTAAAACGTTTGTATTGTCCTACGTGCAAAGATCGAGATTCTGCGTTTGAATCCTGTTGCATAATTATGAATGTTTGTCCACGTGTGTCTTCTTCTCGTAACTATTTGGATGTGTGGTCTGTGTGTGTGACTATCTCTCCGTCATGGTATCCTAGTACGAAGGTACATAAAATGGTATAAAACCTGCTTACGTTATACCATCCAGTTTAGTATATCCCACTAATATTATAAATGCGAACATTTGTGAGTATGGATGTATGTTTGTTACTCTTTCACGCCTAAGCGGTTGGATGGATATGGAGGAAATTTGGTATGGATATAGCTCATACCCTGGATTAACAAATAGGCTTCTTTTCTTCATCACCATTTTTCATCACCAAGCGGGTAAAACGGATTTGGATGAAATTTGGTACGTAGATACTTCAGGTCCCGGAATAGTACATAGGCTACTTTTCATCATCACCATGATCAATCATCACCACGCGGGTAAACCGCGGGGCGCAGCTAGTAGTATCATTAATAATACCGCATATAATTGGAATAGGATAATATTTGAAAAACCACAGATAAGATTAAAAAAATATGGCTACAACTTGATCTTTACGTGGAGTACCTAATTCAAGAATAAAGATTTGGCTCCCCAAAAAAGGACTAGCTTTTTATAGTAAATTGTATTTCAATAGTTCAAATAAGTAACAAACGGTTTGCTGATTGACATCAAGTAGATGACGAAGTTGAGTAACTAAGCTTATATATTGATTAATTTTTTTGAGTGTCTTAGTTTTTATTACTTTTGCCTTTCTTTTCTCGGTTAATAATGAATCTTTTATCAATATCGTTAAAGTTGATTGCATACATAATTTAATTTATATAAATGCTTACTAGGTTAATTAGTAGGTATATAATAATTAACACATCGCTGCATCATAACCAAAGTAATTTTAAGTACTAATAAAAGAAATTGGCTCCGTAAACAAACATAGACTTATGTCGCCTATTTAGGTCAATCGCCCATTGACGTATGCCGTGTCAAAACTGTAATAGGGAAATACCTTGACACGCTTGCTCGGTCGGCTCATGGCTCGCAGCTCCATTGTCATACTGAAACAGCGTTGTATTGTTTACTATTATTTACATCGCTAGAGTACGTGACACGTCGTTTTTAATTCGCACTACAATAGTAAATAGCTATAATAGAACGTGAACACTAACAGTTTGTTTTTATAGCGTGTTATGCACTACAATGTTATTTTTGTAACGCGATTCGAAACGTATAGCTATTAGAGGTAATCATTTTAATTTATTGAAGTAATAAAACGATAAAAAAATAGCAACGTTGTTGATGTATACTTGAATCGGAGTTATATATAGATTGTAGGTATAGCATTTCAATCGACGACGGCATTTCCAACCGACTTCATAAAAAGGAGGTTACTCAATTCGACCGTATATATGTTTTTTTTGTGAAAATTATTGAAGTGAAAACTTCTTTAGTAGAGTTGTACATTTTTTGTATGGGGGAAAAATGTAGTAACGTAATATAAATTGTCATGTTTGTGTACGATAGCGCAATAAATGATTATTGTATTTTTTCCACATAAATGATAGTACTTTCATACTGATAAATAAAGCAATTCGTGCGAAATTATTCCCTAACCATTCCAAAATATTCAAATTTACTTCTGTCGGCACTCCCGAAGTGCAACCCGTTGGTATTTTCATATCCGCCGCGACGTACACGCAGCACATTTGACAGAATATATTATGGTAGTTTGTGGTAAATGTTAGACAATGAATAGTAATCAATAGATAAACAAACAGTTTTAGTGTTAATTGATATAATTCAAAATCAATATAGTAATATTAGTATAATTGTATCAATACAGGTTAAAACATTGGTGAGATTTGTTGTGATTTCGATCACAACAAAATTATCAAAAAAATACAAATATTCACTGATGTATGTAATTTGTTACTTGTAATACCTAGTTGAAGTAGGTTTCGGTATGTCCAATACTCATTCTTAGGTGATTTATGTATGCTATCAAGGGGCTATTTCATAAAACGACAAATCGTAGTAAACTAGCAAATGTCAGTCATACAGTGAATTGTTTGTTTCATTTAATAAACGAAATATTGTTAATTAATGACATTTGTTGGTTTACTACGTATAATTATTTATTTTATGAAATAGCCCCTTGAACGCCACCAGTTCATAGAGCTAAAGTGTAAATACGCATATGGCATCTCTCACTAAAAACCGCCTTAAATTTTAGTAAATAAGTTTCAAAAATTCGTTAGGACTTTTGGACTTAGGACTATGCGAAGATGAATGTCGTTGCGTAAACTGAGAAACAAGTGTCATTTATTTTCTGTTACCCAACAATGACATCAATAAATTCAATAAAATCTCATAATTTAACCATGTGTGCCAGATACCTCCTTATAGGTAGGATATGTATATCTATATACATATATTTGGATACCCATCCCGTACAATGCTAAAACGGACGGTCGCGGTGGCGCAGTGGTTAGTGTCAGTGACATGACTTCTGTGTCTCCGGGACACGGGTTCGAATCCCGGCAGGGACAAACATTTGTGCGATGAGTGTAGATGTTTGTCCCGGGTCTTGGATGTTTGTGTGTTGTAATTGTGTGTGTCCATGCCTCCCGCGATACTGGGTGTCCCCTGTCTGGGTGTGATAAAAAAAAGCTTTAATTTAAAATTGTCTATTATAAACGTGCGTTGTTGAGAAAAAAAACAATATCTAAATGTGCCCCCAAATTACATTCTTGTTCAAAGACCCATTACTGCTTTCTTTTTGCTCAATGTAATGCTATTTTTTCAGTCGATTAGAGTACTATCGTTTTGTTATTGTATTAGCTCGTTCAGCTTTAAATGGTTTCATTCTAAAACAGTCGAAAAATGTAAGCTTCTGAAAACAAAAAGGTCTTGCTCAATCATGGTTGATCTGTTTCTCAGAATCTGTTTCTCTCACGATAATTTGTTATTTAGAGCTATTTATATTCGATAACAATTTGACTAGTAAAATGTATTATGAGAAAAAACGCATTTGGATAGCTAGTTCAGCTTGATAAGAGCGCTAAGTGAATTTAGCCTGCTCAACTTTTAATCGTCTAAGATCCGTTTTAAGAAATATATCCCCTCAATTGTTTTTTAATTATGATAAGGCTTAAATGTTACATAATATTTAGAAGGATAAAGTGCACATGGGTTGCTGAGCTAAACCCGGGAGTATACTGTCAAATAACCCAATAATCATAAAAAATCTCTTTGCGTCCTTGTCTCTCACATGGAGTAGCGCGCGTAACGCTTCTCTGTCACTCTCCGTACTCGCGCGTCAATCTGAACTCTAATAAAATCTAAGCATACATGAACATGACACAGTTTTAAATAGCCAACCTAATACTTTTGGATAGGCAATAAAGTAAGCTTTAATTTAAAAACAAATCTAGTCAAATAACACTGTTTAATATAAAATTTAATTTAATTTAAACAGTGTAGGCATGTGATTTCGCTAGGCAACCCATGTGCAATGTATCAATCTACATACATAACAATTAACATATAATCAATGTCACAAGTAAATAACAGATGAGGGAATATATTTCTCACAAATTTACGTCTTCATTCCAATGGCTTTTGGATTGAATCCGAAATCCAAAATCTTAGCCCAAGAGATTGCTAAGATTTTGGGGGAAAATGGAAAATGTTGGTGTTATATTTATTTACTCTTCAAATGAATGTTTCTACGAGTAATATAACGTACAATAATACTAGATTATTAGCCTCTAAGTGTCCATAAATTTTAAAAGCATAGTAAAGAGAATCAAACGGCTTAAATGGCAAATCTTTCACTTTATATTCCCCTAGACAATAATATGCTACTTTACTGAATGATATTAGTAACGGGAAGGAAATTTCTATTCACGTCTGAAACGTGGATATATAAAGTAGTGGGCTAATTATAATTAGCCCACGACTTTATTTATCCACTTTAATGGAATACAAAAGTATTTTAAATTGAAAAATTGGTTACGTTAAGCAGCGTTCTCCTCGTTCGTGCCTTGGATGGGTGTGCTTCCGTGCTTTGGTGGACAAACGCGTCGGTCCCGATAACAGTCGTTATATCGTTATGCAATGCCGGAGGCCCTTAGGTGGCCAGGCAATAGGGTGACAACTACCCTATCCGCTAACACGCATTGGCATTGGCGTATCTATGGTTATATTAACGCATTGGCTAGCGTATGTAGTGGGTTATGATTGTATGATCAACACTCGTACTTGAAACTGCACATGAAATGCGGAGCAAAAAAAGGAACAAAAAAAATTTTTGCTATATATAGTAGTAAAGGAGTTTTCCAGAAATACGTTTTTTATCAAACTCATTTATCAGTATTTTGATAGCAACACATTTATTGGGTTTTATATAATGTTTGTGACCTTATCATGTCTTCCATCGTCATCAATCAAACGATATATCTTAAGTTATACATATTACGTTACATATCTTCATATTCGTCTTCAGGTACGGCTCTCAGATGGAAAGAAATCAATCATTTTGAGATGTGTTGAATTAGAGCTAAGATGTTAAATACCTACTCTCAAAAAAGTCTGACTGGCCTGCAATTTTTTTTTCTTTGCATATGCCCTAAGGCGTACATAGGACATGATAACTTTGAAAGAAACAAAACCGCGCCTGGGCCCGACGGCCTTAGTATAAGGAGCAATAAAAATATAAACTGTCGTTGTCAGGAAAATAGTAAAGTTATTTTTGTTCGAAATCGTTAACTATTAAAAATAGTATTATTTCGTACCTAAATTATCATAATCAGTTTAATTTTCTGTCTGTTACAGGTAAGGCGAATCAAACATGCTATCCTTTCCAGGTGCATCAGAAAGTAGATCTAAGCCAAGGTAAAATTAATAAATATAATATATTTAATCTCACCATCATGATCATGTGTACTGCCTGGAAATATGCCTCCGCCATTGATCTCCACAAGGATCATACAACCTTATCCGCTTGATCGCCAAAGTAGAAGACCTTATTCTTTGGCAAAAAATAGGCAGAAATATGCAGAGCTGACAACAAAACAAAAAAATGTACCTAGACCCATATAATATTTTTCCATTCTTCCAATAATATTTGAAATAGTTATCACTACTTATTACCTAATACTATCACTGTTTACTACCTGAAACTGGAAAGTCACTAGCTGTCAACAGGTCTTCAAGGGACAGACATATTACAATACTATTTTAACCTGATTCCTTAAATGGACCATTACGCACTAACACTATAATAACTAGGAAATGTTCATCTAAGTATACATAATATAATCGAAGAACAACAAATAGGGTACTAAAAATCAACATCAGATTGAGAGGAATATGAAACAAAAATTTTTACACGGAAACAGATTTTCTAGCAATCTAGATCAATACTCCGCAGTAAACAAGGAGTTGGATGGCTGGGATGGCTATCGGAGGAAATGCACATAACATCCCAAATGCTACGTCAGTAGAAATTAAAATGAAAACATGTAAACATCATATAGATGTTAATTTAGTTTTGGCTATTAAAGCTATAGGACGAGGAATGCACAATACATCCCAAGCGACACGTCAGTGCCCTCTGCACCTTTACAAAGAGTGAAAAAAAAGCATTTAAAAATACTGCTTTGCTATCTGTACAATACCATAATGTACGACTATTTCAGGCTCAGGTGCTAATTCAGAACTATTATTTCTCGGCCTTGAGTAGAATTACCGTCACTCCACAACACGTAATAGATACTATACTACACTCTAAGCATGTATTTACAGACGGAACTCGTGTATCTGTAGTTATAACTAAGTCTGCTATACAAGTTAGAAAAATGTTTATTTTTGTGCACTAAAAATGGTTTTTAGTGCACAATAACTTGTCAAGGGTATGTCTACCCGCGCTAATAGATTACAATTTTCTTACTAATACGGCTACATTAAGGAAGCAAATATTATACATGTGAATTATAATATATATAAATATAATATATTACGGGCTTTAATTACTCATTCGTTACCATTAAATTTTGCAAATATACTGGCAGTAATTCAATACCTAAACGAACTCATACAAAAAAGGTATCAAAAGGTAAAGGGGTTTCAGGTACCTATGTTTTCGAAACTACTATACCCCAAGAGTTGCTTCAATAAATTAAAAATTTACATCAACAGGCAAAGCCACCGACAAAAAAGAAAATAACAGATAAATTGTCCTCAAAAGTAAAATGGATATAGTATGGCTGTGTGAGGCTGATCAATTTTTTTTAGTTTTAGTGAAAACTACGAAATGTGACAAAATGGTGACAAGTAACACTTACACTTACATATTAGCGAGCATGAGTGTGTACCATTTACAGTTTTTAATTATCCGAAGACCACTTTAACACTTTAATTTTTCGTCGCTTAATGTAATAAATACCAGTTGGGTAAGTAATTAGAACGCATTGGTGTGACATGCTGCTGCATAGATAAATATAATTGTTCCGTTTTTTGGCAGCCCTGACAGTTTTTTTTATATATGCAAGTCTATATTCAGACTCTTTGAGTCCTTACAATTTAATCATAACATGAGAGATGATGTCATAATCTGTAATCTTTTATTTACTTACACCCACTGTGTAAACTACGTACGTCAATTGACACGACTACGCATTAAAAATATACGTCAATAGTATGTACATACATAGTTCTAATCAAATAAATTGTCATTAGCGGTATCATAGAATCGTAAAAAAATAAGTATTATGGCCATTTGACGGCTTTCTAGTTTAGTGTGACGTCAGCATAATGAATTCGTTGTATGGTGCTTTATCTTATCAACTTATTTAGAGTAATTTTTCCATGTCGCTATTGAAACTACGACGGTGTTGATGACGATCATGCACGTCAGTTCTATGGCCCAGCACTCCTAATGGTAGGATAGTGCTGGCCTATGTTCTGTCGTGGATTTTAGATGATAATAGGGGTAGCTGTTGTGATGACGCTCTCCTAATGAATTGGCTACTCGTTTTAGGTCTTTTCTGTTGTATTTTTCATAGACATTTCTTGCCATTTTTGGTGACAATAAAATTTATGTGTATTGAATGTTATTGTGATGATCGGTGATGGTGATGATTATAGTAGTCGTGGTTATTATGATCCGTATAATTCCGGAAAGAACTTACCACTATGATATGATATTTTTATTTATATTAAACAGTATTATCCACTGGCGTTTAATCATGACATTTGGAAATGAGTAAATATAGTGCGCATTCAATAAATATAAAAAGAATGTATACCCATAATGATCTCTAGGTATACTAATATCCCCCACCCAAACGAGTCATCCGTTAAAATAAATTGTATGTAAGGTTGAGTTTTAAGATACTCTCTACCTCGGTTCGACATAATGGGATTGTGTTTTGGAAAACTATTACTATTATTACCGTTGATAAAATCGAATACAGGTATTTGGTTCTTTAGTACTGGGTGGACACTGAAAAAAGCCAACAGAGACCGCTTCGACGCATTTGAAACGTGATCTTGACGGAAGATGTTCCAAACACAAAAAAGCAGCGATAACCTGGCCCGACTGATAGTTACATAGCCTAGAGGCCGTAGCCCAATTTCATGGTTAGACCAAATCCGCTCTACTCTGGACAACAATGTCTATATAGCACTACATGCTGGCAACCGATGATGTCATATAGTGAAGGCTGTGTCTTTTAGAGTGGATCACGATCTTCAGTAATGAAGATAAACGACGCAAAGAGGAGTACTGGACTGACGAATAATCATACGTTGATAAGTCCGTATTTCCATCCGAATAATCACACGTTCAAAACACATTCACACACACGGACTCTGCAGTGGGATTCCCTGTGCAGCGGGAGGCGAATGACAATACACAAACTTATGCGTATGCCCACATGTTTCACAGCTATTAGTTTTCATCCTTATTATGATACAATTTGAGCTTAATTTATCTTAAACCGTTCACAATTAATGTTAATATGCCCAATTTTAAGAGTTAATTCGGAGATTTAATAGCACCGCACATTATTTACCAACAGACCAATAACTCACGTTACGGGGCGAAAAGATAAAAAATATTCTGCCTAAAATATTTCCAATTTATATGAGAAGAGATTACATAGCTATTAACGTATTACTATTATTGTTGATTTTAGGTGTTTTATTGTAATCTTTAGTTTTAATACCAACTAAGGTTAAAAAATTGTATTTATTTCTATATTTTGAAAGTAATGTTTAAATAAATGGAGGTTGGCCCTAATTATGTTAAACAATCAAAATAGCTAAAAATTCACTAAAATTCTTCAAAATGTAATAGCTAAAACTTAAATTCGTATAAATCCATACAACGCTATCTCTAATATTAGACGAGTGTTATTTATTCAATTGCTGTCCAAACGTGGGTAGTTTTAGTACGCACCAAATAAGTGGCGACCTATGTTAGGTACCCTAAATCTACCCGCAATTTTAATTAAAAGATCTTATGTATTTCATAAGCGTCATATTAATCTGGACTTTATGTTTACCATATGAGAACGTATGTTATACATATCCTTTTTTGCAGAAGTTTAGTTTAGTTGAACTAAGGTTAGTGTCACTAATCATTGAGCCACGACGTCATCGAGTCCGTTACTATCCCGGACCGGACTGTCTGCATTATTTACCTATACGTAGTTACATTTATATAAATTCTGAGAATGGTTTCCAAGACTAAATATCACAAAAAATCCGGTCAAAGACGAGCGTATCTCGCATAACAAACACCACTGGTTGCAAAACGCTGATAACCCAAATCGGTATCGCCGCAGCTCCAAAAACGTGTGAAAGTCTCATTAACTAGGTAACATTTGCATAACGATAACATTAAATGTTTTCCCGTATGTATGTATGTATGTATGTTTACGTATGTGAACTACTTATTATCTGCGGCCGGAGCACGAGTCATTTTCGCAATCTTAGTGCAGTCGTGACGCAGCGTAAAACTATTGGATTCAGTCAAACTTTTATGTATCTAGTGTGCCATAGAGAATTGATACTTTGAATGTGTTGGCAACACATGCGTGATTATAGTTGTTTACACACGAAGATGATTATAATCTTTTGACGATGGTTATTCATGCTAAAGGCACTGATTTGAGTAATATTTTTTATTTAGGTCGTCCTCTGCTAGACGAAACCTAAAATATGAATAGTAACAAAGTAATTTTGGGACATTGAGTATTTTTTGAAAGACATATAAGAAGATAAACATATAAAGGTAAATTAAATCATAATTTAAATGAGTATTTATATTAAACCGACATCAAATATTGAAATCTAAATATTAGTTTTAAATTGAAAAAGAGAGAAATACACAATGTATTTGATGACAGGTTTTCTAACTTGAGCGTGCTAGCTAGCCAAGCGGGTACTCGAAAGTAATCTACCACCATGCTGGTAATTTAATAACGGTGATACCTTCTCCGGAAGCTCAAGCCGTTGGTGGGAATCGAACTACCTTGCCTGTCAGTTCGCCAGCCGACGCTCCCACCGCTAAGCTATCATCGCTTCATAATTTATTCTTGAACTGTTTTTGACTCATATTTATTAAATCTTTTACTTCAATATATATCTTCATCACAAAGATCTTAAAATTAAGAGAACTCTTTGTTTTTATTGATAATTACTATTATTTAATAATAATATTTTAAAAGAAACCCTTTTCATATTCACATATCAAACTTAAAATTATTTTTATTCAATGAAAGCGTAGGCGTATATTCCTTTTTCAAAATTTCATCACACTTTCTGTAAACATGCAGGAGCCAACTGCGTCGTAAGAAGGTCAATTGAGTTTTGGATGATCGTGAAACTTGTTTTGTTTTGACATAGTATTTAGCTTGTGTTCTGTGTTGTTTGACCCTGGATTGATATCACGTACGAACGTCAATTAAAGCTCCATGTCAAGGCAATGTTGCAATGAGCCCTGGGCGATATTGGTGGCTATTCCATTGATGGACCTGTCTTTGTTATCTTGATGACTTTGATATGATTTGAATGTTAAAAACAAATCGATGATACGTTCAAGGTTCGTGGAATCAATTGACTATTTTGATTTTATAATTGTTTTTAGCATATTATTATTTTTACTTCACTATCATACAGTTGTGTAAAAAAAATACTCTTTTCCGTATCTTTCTTTTTACTATAGGATATATTGATAACTGTTATATAATAATAAGAATAAGGGGACAGTAAGTAATCTTAAGTAACATCTTAAGTGGCTCTCGCTACGTTGTTGGATCAAGGGTCTGATGCAGAAGGCGGTACTTCTTGACACGGCGCGTATTGTCCGGAGATTCCCCACTCTTACCTAAACTATTTGTGATGATAATGGGATGATAACTATTTTTTATAATGCAAGCCAATGATGTTTTACTAAAGATGACGTATATTCATACTGCGCGGTGCTCAGATTTTGTTCCTTTACGACATAAACATGCTTACTACGACAGATAATACGGTACAAATAATATAGAAAAGTATAGCTATATGTTTAGACTTGCGCTTGTAATACGCGTCACAATAAAAATTACTACAATTGCCTTAATTTTGCCGCCTCAGTTACCGCGCGCTTGTGCGACATGTACCTCATATAAACATATAATATCATTGATGCAAGCAGTTCAAAGATGCATAACCGATTTAAACTTAAGGCGAATTAAAAATCACGTGTCCGTTCCTTGACTTGAAGCTCAGAGTGGAATCTTCAGTCTAGACATGCATTTCCCGCTCTATGGAATCTTTATACAGATTCTAGAATTATCAAACTTTAGCTTATCTATGAATTAAGATATTGTCTGTCAAAAAAGAAAACGAGGTTACATTGCCTCCCAGTAATGAACATGTCACTGATCTCCATATGTAAAATATCTTCCGCAGTCAGTCCCGGGCCCCAATTCATTTAAAAGTACATTGACATTACAACATTAGAGGTTCATTCACTCTTTCATTGTAGTTCCTCGGTAGGAACAAAAGTTGTTTTTTTTTACTTATGTTATTTTATTTACTACCCTTATTACTTCAGGTAGCCTTCAATAATAAAAACAATAATTCTATTTTCTTAGTTAAATAGAACCTTCATCTTACTAAACAGCATATTTAATTTTAATTTGTATCTCTTATTCCATTTTCAAACAAAACTAAACAGTGGTAATATTTTCGGTCTTTATAGCGGGATTTTGAGCTGTCAAGATTGCAGTATCGTTTTTTTTTTAAGAACTAATGTTTATTCGGCTGTTGGGTTATCATTAACCTTTTTCTTTCGTGGATGTGATCAAGTGTAAGAAAGTGAAAACAAAGAGATATATTTTGTTGTGTACTTATAATGTTTGGCCAGTTTCAAGTAAAGTTTCAGTGGTTTGTATTTACTCAGTAGAAAGTATAATTATAGTAACAATAAGAAAACCTTATCTCCTTTATTCAATGCAATGTAATGCCTCATTCGTGCGGAGCCACAATGGGTAAAAAATATATTTTTAAGTATGTTAGTCATTAAACATGCCAAGTGCAATATGTAGGCTAGCCGCCTACCATACGAAATGTATAGTATCCCTTTTTATTTTGGGATCTCTTTCATTTCTTAATTGATTTATCACATTTTTTTTTAAACCATGCAATATAGTCTCGAGTGCGAAACAAAAGACGATATATTCAAGTGACTTTGGCACTATCTAAACCTGACTTGTTAAAGGAAGTCAACCCAGCTTATCTTGTTAGAAACAATGCTAATTATCAGTAATCATCCATGCAAATTGTACATACTTTGAATGTAGGGTAAGAACGTGTGTGGAAATCCGTTCCAATTTGGTACCAAATTACTTTGAATAAAGTCTACAGCTGTACAACTCGTTATACTATACAATAAGTAACATATACTGCCAATCCCTATTGAAATAGTCTATTTGAATTGAAGAGTCCTTTTTATATTGAGGCTGTATAATATGTAGGATAAAAATGTAGACATAGTGGCGAAAACTTCTCTTCAAGCCGGGCGAGATGTAAAAGTTTGGAGAATATTTGGCTCTAAAGAAAATTCAAAGGGTAAAAATAAATCAAAGTGTAAAATTTTCACACTTACAGATGACAGGGGGTTATTTTATTTAAGCTTTCATGATTTGACTTATACTACCTAACAACCAGAGCTGTACTATGGCGGTATATAAACGTTTGTTAAAGCATAAAAATCCCAAATTCATGCTGCTTCAACTCAATCCGGTTGCGTAGCTAAATCCCGGACCCATACGATTATAATAATCAGACCTAATATTTTTTTTAGTTGTTAAATCTTTATGTTACATCCTACTAATATTATAAATGCGAACGTTTGTGAGTATGGATGTATGGATGATTGTTCCTCTTTCACGCAAAAACTACTGAACGGATTTTGATGAAATTTGGAAGACAGGTAGTTTATTATGAAAACAAGCCTATGTGTTAATCCACGGTATTAACACATAGGCTTATTTTCATCATCATCATCAACATCTCATCATCACCGTTTTTCATCACCAGGCGGGGAAAAGAGATTTGTGTGAAATTTTGTAAGTAGATACTTCAGGCCGGGAATAACAGATAGGCTACTTTCATCATCAGAATGATCATCATCATCATTGGAACACAAATAGCGTATACCCTGGATAGGCTTATTTTTATCATCACCATCATCAGTGTTATTCATCATCTCGCTAGGCTTATTTTCATCATCATCATCATCATCATCTCCGTTTTTCATCACCAGGCGGGTAAAACGGACTTGGATGAAATTTAGTAAGTAGATACTTCAGGTCCGGACATAACAAATGCTACTACTATTCATCTGCTACTATTTCATCATCATCATAATTTATCACCACGACGGATTTAAATGAAATTTTGAAAATAAATTGCTTTATACCCTGGATTAACACATAGGCTTATTTTCAACATCACCATCATCACCACGCGGGTGAAACGGATTTGGATGAAATTTGGTATGTAGATACTTCAGATCCGGGAATAACATATAGGCTTCTTTTCATCATCAACATAATCATCATCAATCATCACCACGCGGGTGAAACCGCGGGGCGCAGCTAGTATGATATATAATTGTTCGTTTGTGTCCAAATGTACCTTGACAACTGCGTATCTATGGCAATTCCCTTAAAATTTGTTTGAACTCGATAATATCCAATTTATATTCAAATCCGCGAACGTTGAAACAATGAATAGTTAAATAAACTATCATTGATGTATCAGTTGATACATCTGAATAACGTAATTTAACAAAGCGTACACTGAATTTTCGATAATAGATTACGCAGAATCCAAATATACGCAAATTAGCGGCGAACCCATTTCACATCCCAAATCGAATCATACATCAACTGTAATACCTTCACATCGTCGAACCTTCTTATACATTTATTCAATAGGTACGCAATCAATACGTGCCCTGGATTCGCGTATTACTAAGCAATGGAGCGTTAAATATATTTAAAAGCTTTGAGATGCGAGAAGAGGAATGGGAAGTTTTATGAAATGAATATATACAGATATATGTAGATTCTCAACTTCATATTTGAGGGTGTAAATGTTATCAGTTATTATATTATTTAGGTGATGATAACTTAGCGCTGGGAGCACCGGCTGGCAAATGAGTGACGCTGGTTTGATCCCAATGGCTTGAGCTTCCGGTGAAGGTAACACCATTGTAGTTGGGTATTTCAAGTACCTGCATGGCAGCTACCACCGTCAAGTTTGAGAAACTGTCACCAAGCACATAGTGTGTTCAGGCAGCAGACCTTGAGATCCAGTAAACATTCTAGGTATAGCATGATTACATATTCGACCACATCGTCGCTGACATTCAAGTGAGATAGTGGTCAACTGATAGAATTAGATTAAAAAAACTGTGCCTTGCAAACATTAAAAATAGTTAATAAATGATAATAGGAATATGATTGCAAAATAGAGATCTAACGTGTTCCGAGTATACTTACACCTTTATTATTAATCTGTAGGTACTTAAGATTAATAATAAATATTTTTTAATATTTTTTTTTTCGATATTCTCGTGAGTTTGACACATTATTCGACCTGGCAGAGAAAACTCACAAGATGATGGGCATCGGACAAGTCAGAAACCTAAGTGAATATGCGTCGACTATAAAATTGTGTAAAGCCGGATTCTAAATAATCTGTTTGAATAGATAAAATATATAGATCTTTTTTCAGGGAAAATGCCTTTACTAAAATAAAACACTAATAACTAATTACAATACTGCAGCTACTACAATAACATGTGAACAATCCACCAGCCATTGGCAGCCTATAGATAACTCAAATGCTCTAACCCGCTACCGGCCGGCAGCGTACCCAGAATACTAGCAGCATTGCCACGCTGAATTGTAATGCTGATTCGTTGAGCCGAATATATGCCAGCATTTTGGTCACGCGTCGCATCATTCAAACGCTCAGATAAATTTATAGATCTTACTTTACAAATATCCTTATTTAAACTATATATATTACAAAATATTCTATGACATTTTCGCTAAAAAGGTTTTATAAGACTCAGTGTTCACCGCTCTCTCGGTAACAGTATGGAAGAGGGCAACACCATTCATAACACGTGTCGAAGTTTCTTACCTCTGAATCGTTACTACATTGTATATTTTATGCACTGTTTTATTTAAGTATATTTTTTAGAATAATACTTAGTATCTTGTTTTTTACGCATACTTTTTAAACGAAAAGTTTACAAAAGCCATCACATGCATCCAACAAAATTCGTCTTAAAGTGGTAAAACCTAACATTTGTCAAAAGTTCCTCACCAAACATAACCGCTTCATACTTTATCTAAGTCATGGGAAGAGCAGATATAATATGTTCGTAGGTGGAAAAGATTATTAAGCTATAACAATAGATCAGACCATTAGATGGGTCGAGCTGGCAACATAGATAGATGCAGGCTATTTATAACATTGTGGTCTTAGTATCAAGAAACAAGCGAGTCTAATATCGTGCGGAAGACAGGGTTACTTTAAAAGGAATTGTGAGGTGCAATTCGGACTAAAGATCTTTTTTAATACTGTATAGATCTAGCGTTTGACCACTATCTCACTTGATGGTCAGTGACGATGTGGTCGCAGATGCTATAACGCTAACCCTAGACTACTTACTGGCTCTCAAGGACTTCTAATTGAACACACTATGTGTTTGGTGACAGTTTTTCAAACTTGTGTTTGGTAGCTAGCCAGGTGGGTACTCTAAAGTACCCTATAACGATGCGGGGAATTTAATAACGGTATTACCTTCACCGGAAGCTCAAGCCGTTGCGCGTTGGTGAGGATCAAACCAGCGTCTGTCAGTTTGAGAGCCGACGCTTCTACCGCTGAGCTATCATCGCTTCAACATGTAAACCGGACCTTGAGTCAATAAATGTATTGCTAACAAGTGCAATTATTTACATAATAATTTAATAATATATCTACGTGGGAGGCGTCGCCCGGGATATAAATTAAAAGATGTGTGTTTTATACAAATAAGTATTCTAATTAATACAACCACATATATGTACAAGCCATATATTTTTTGTATTGATATTTAAAAAAATACCAAGATTTTTATCGTCAAATCAAAAGTAGGGAAGTATTTGTGGTATTTTGTAACTTTAAATATTTATTTATTTTTAAGCGGAAGGTTACAAATTGAAGTATGTGTGATTTACATAATTCATCTGTGAGCCGGTTCAGAAGTAAGCTATCCACGTTCAATATATTAAGTAAATTAGAATATACAAATATGTACATTAGTACAGGAAACGATGGACAAAATTGATAAAAATGTTAATGACTCTCAAATGTCAATGGTTCTCAAGAATATAGAGCATATGGCACCAAATCGGCGCTCCGTAGATCCAAGGTCTCTCTCGACGGATAACATAAAAAACTGATGCATATCTGAATATACATATATAGATATAGATATACATAATGTAATGAATATTTTTAAGTATATATTTTGTAATGAAACTGACGCTAGGTATACAGTTTAGTAATAGTTTCTTTGTGATAATTTATTCCAATGGTAGTGAATCTTTTGTTCAACTAAACTAAGTTCTAAGTGAAAAAGTTGCTACTTATTTGGTGCTGATTAAACCTACCCGCGATTGGCCAGTAATTGAATAAAACTTGTCTAATATTTTTGTGTCATCGTTTGGTGGATTTATAAGAATATTAATTTTAACGTAAATAAAATACCAGCTATTTCATTTTGAAGATTTAGGGCCTTAAGATAAATTGGCATGAGGGCCAATTTCATTTAATCACGCAACTCGCAGATTGGACCAGCTTTCTAACAAAGCTACACACCCCAACACTTTCATCCGTTCCCGAAGATAACAACCATACTTTAACGCAGCTACTTCTGCGGTAAAGAGACTGTTTTGTTTCTGTTCTGTAAATCCCACTTCTGATGTCTGTACTAAAGATGCTAGGAACGTCTGGAGGATATAAAATTCAATTTGAGTGCCTTGCCAACTGTGAGATGTTTATGCTGACTTTTATTGAATAAATAATGGTAGCTACAAATGAATAGTAATATTGAATGACCCGACTCGGAACATTTTCTTGAAATTCATTTGTATTCTAAATTGAAATGTGTATCTGAAACATAATCAAAGGTCTGAAGATGCTAGAGTATAGATATACAGGATATGCAGGATTACGTCTGAGGTAAAATGCGGATACTAAATGTCTTTATCAATGTAGTAAATAATTTATAGTTTCGAAGAGGTATTCTAATAAAGAAGGTCTTGTTGCGCAAACTGGCTACACCACCAACAGATCAAGTAGTTACCTTTAGTTGCTCTAGGAAAAGGACTCTTGGGAATTTATCATTTAAATATATCACATTTACATTTTTATGCGAATCGCCGAATCAGTCAAACTTATATAAAGTGGACGACCAGCGGAATTTTCGTGTCTGGGAGTTTTTTGAAATGTCTAAAAATTACAATTCTTATACTAGAGCACGGCCACACCCCTTTTCTTAAACCTGCATAAGATAAGGTTGACGATTATGGTCAACAATCTTGAGCATCTAATCGTTATATATAATAATAGTTATTACTTTTAATTATTTGTATATATATATGTTTTTTTGGCATACACAACAATTCATAAATAGGATAAAGAGATAAATAATATCAAGTAAAATAAATCTATAATATATATGTATAAATGTCAATATATATTACAGTGTCGCGAGATGCAATAAATGAGCCCTGAATAGTAAGGACTCATTTGTAAGTCCGTCATCAGTTTTTGTAACTAGCCCGAATTAATAACTTACAATTTCAAATACACAAAATAATTAGTGGTAAGAGTAGGAACGAGTACATGGATAGATGCCTGATTATTTGATTTTAATGAACCAAGCCGCGTACACTGGGTATTGATTAATCATTAAATTGAGGTTCAGTCTATATAATGATGATAGACAAGGTATTAATTAGGACAAATTGGGATATTGACAGAGTCTAGTGAATGGTTCTAGGTACCTAATAACATATTATAGTTAGCAACGAAATATGCCTAAGCATAAATGTACCAACTTTTGCTTATGTTTATATAACTTATGAAAAGATAAAAATTGAATCTTGAAAATCGAACAAATTCTGAACAAATCTAGCCTATGTGTAGGCGATTGAATAATATTTAACGATAATTTGTAAATATATATACTTAATATTTTAAAAAAAAAATAAACAGTATGAGGGAGTGACATTAAAAGATATTATACAATTGAATCATTCTCGACTGTGGACTATAACTTAGTATCATACTCTCATACACTTATATTAACCTAGTATCTTCTAATTTGCTTCTAATATTATAAAAATCTCTTGTCACGGTGTTTGTGGTCCGCCAAAACGGGTTATACGATTTTTTATATTTTTTTTTGTACATTTGGTAGATATCAAAATAGATTGTAAAGTATGTTTTTCCTTTCTACCAACTTTATAGTGTTTTAGAATATAGATATATTATATATGGTATATAGATGTATTATTTAATGATTATGGTATTTTATTTAAGATGTAACAATAAAGCTTCTTCTAGTATGCATGTATAATAAGCACTTTTATCAGTCGCCAAATCAATAGTAGGTATGTATATTAAATATACTTTTTCGTATAGGAGGAAGTATCCAAAGACTACACAGTATACAAATGGTTAATCTATCAATCGAACTTTATGTATATTTATATATGGACTCGTCCAATCATTATCGAAAACAGATTAGGGCTAGTCCATGTGTGAGAAGCTCTACAAAGCCGCACTTAAACTGATTGCTTTGACTGTATTGGGTTATTCCCAGATCGTATAAATCACGGGTGACAAAATAATACCGGGGGAGAAGTGAAAGGAAATTAATACATCTAAAGGTGTGATTAGTGATATTTTATTGGTGCCCGTAGGTCATCTGTATAGTACCTACATTTTGTATTATTTGAAATCAAAACGCATCAGGATGTGTCCTGCCCATTCTGCCTGTAAACATCCGTGAGCCTCTACAAGGCAAAAAATGGACACAAGTATGTAACTTGATTAGTAAAAATCAAAAGAAATGGCCGCCATAAGGATAGTCAGTTGCATTCGACACCGCATTGAATTCAAATACAAATAGCTGAATTGCTAGATGGCCGTACATACCATATTGTGCTTATGATAAATACGTTAGTTTAAAATCTAGAATTATCATTATAATCGGGATTTTTAACATCTACATTATATTATTTGTTTTCGTTGCACAAGTAAACTGGTCACTCATGAACATGGCGCTCGCAACTGTGGTGAAATAGATCTATGCTAACAAAGAAAACAAATAAAATGCATGGTAAATATCTTGATGATAATTTTAATTCTTGATTTTAAACTACGTATGGACGAAGTACTACTTATAAGGCCAACTAAAAAAATTATAAAATTTCTGAATTTCATAAATAAATTGACCAATGGAAATAATTGAAAGTTCTCAATTCAAATAAAATGAATTTGGAGACGGCTCATAATAGACGAAGATTGATTTTTTTTTAACTTGTTAAATTCGTTAATCATCTGTCTAGTCATATTATTTAAATAAGAGAAAACGGTGACCTTCTAAACACGTTTACAAACAATTTAAATATTTCAGCATGCAACAATTTCCTTAATAAGCGTAAAACTGTCCAGCCGACATTAAATGTTATATTAAATCTAAATAAATGCCCTGTACAACAGATTAGAATCATAAATACGATGATTTTCACTTTACTATCCTGATAATTTAGCAAAATGTAAATTAGTGACAAAAACACGCCGCGTCGAATACTTCTCCTGTTTCAATTATTACGTTATATGTTCAAGCTTTTACTTAGATATTTATTTAATCTACTTAAAAGTTTGTCAAATGTATATAATTAGCTTAGACGAGCAAAATCTACTTTTGTTACTTTCATAAGTAGGTAACTTTTACGTGCTTTGGCTCGCGCCCGTTGCCTGGCACGATCATAACTCCCAGATGGAGAACTGCAAATCAGTTTGAAACTGGTCGGAGAATAACTTCTCAGTAAATTTCACGTGAGTCCTAGCCGGTTCTTAGATAATAATGATAGATGAAACTCGCGATAGTTTTCAAACTCAAAAAGCCCTTTTAAACATTTATATACACATATATACACATATTTCCCATCTTCCCAAAACTTATTCAATGCTTAGTAATAAAGCACTTTTAAAACAAACTTACATTCGATAACAAAAATAAATTGTACGAGAAACTTCAAACAAATATCCTACCAGACATCCATCTATGAGTAAGGCTATAAAGTAATGTGGACCTTGAGACTAGAAGGTAAGTTCTGGTTTCCTTCGGTAGTGAAGGGTGTCAGTGGGGCGGATCGATAAGGGGTTATAGATATAAATAGGGCAGAAGTTAAAGTCCGTCCTAGTACCCCAGATTAGATAGCAGTTACTTAGTACGCTCGGTTTCATTGGATTGGATTGGATCGATTCGCGGATTCTGCAACTGGGTGGGTCATTTTTTCAGATAAGATTTCATATTAGAATATATTTATGGTGGTTCTGAGATAAGAATTGAAATCAAAAAACTCCTTTAGAGCTTTGGCGTGGACCAAATAAAAAAAAATGTCCAATTGTGCAGGTGGTTACAAAATGTAACTATACAGTACTAAAGGCGGGCTAACCGCAGAGAGCGATCTCTTCCAGGCCTTTCGAAGCATACTAGCTTCGTAGTATATAACAAAAAAGACAGATATTGGTATAAATAAAGGTCAAAATAATTTAAAGCAAATACAAATATATATTATGTTCTTCAATATATAATTATTATATTAGGTATATATTATATATAGGTACATATATATATAATCATACCAATACGATACATGAGTATAATTTTTAAAAAGTTATATTAAATAATACTGTTTAGATTATTATTATAGATAAGCATAAATAATTTATCAAATAATATGTCCATTCCATGATAGTAAATAACTATATTTCGGTAAAATGAAGTAAATACACAGATAAACTATGACAAATTATTTCACTTATTGATCCTTAAATTCAAACTGGAGCCTAAAGAAGCTCCACTGGAACTGGAAACGGACACATCCCTAATTTAAGCCTAAATTATTGTCTTCACTCTAAAAGTTAGACATTAGACCCTAAGGGCGGCCCAAGACGTTCGGTTTCCTGAGCAGGTTTTCTGATCAGGAATTCAGAACCGGAAACCTGAATGCTCTACTCACATACAAAATGTTCAATAAGGCGCACATGTTCTTTTTTTTACGGATGGAAAAAAACACGACGTTTCAATTTCTTAATATAAAAAACCGGACGTTTGCGGTAATTTCACAGAATTCCGAATCTGTATGGAAACAGAATCAGGTAACTAAACGTCTGCGGCCGCCGTAAGACTGCAGGACTGGTAATGATTACGTTTTCTGAAAATGTTTTATTATGCATATGATGTATATATATCATCATCATCTCAGCCATAGGATGTCCACTGCTGGACATAGGCCTCCCCCATTGATTTCCACAAGGACCGGTTAGAAGCGGCCCGCATCCAGCCCTTGCCTGCGATCTTAGTCAGGTCGTCTGTCCACCTGGTCTGGTGGTAGGACAGCATATATATATATATATGCCTGTCAGATGCTTACGATGTCCAAGTGAGGTAGCTAGATAAGTAGGTACTTGTATAGTTTATAGTGAGTACTTATTTACTTATATAAAGTAATTATGTATTTATGGGTCCTGGTTGTTTGTGTGCGGTGATTGTGTGTCCATGCATCCCGCGACACAGGGAATCCTAGTGCAGGGTCTTCAGTGTAATAAATAAATATAAATAAACAAAAGAACACTATAACTTACACAAGTTTGGTAACGTGTGCATGTTTATAATCGAAGCTTGTTCACAAAAGCTGGATTTTTATATTTTTTAAAATCAATTACGGGTTAAGCAAACTTAACCTTCTCCGCCCTATTTTATGACGCAATCACGTCATAACAAGACAAGTTGTGGTTACACCCACATAGTCAGTAATGTATACAAAAACGTTAGCGAGAAGTAGCTATTTTCGTGATATTAATGGCATGTTATTACGTATAATTTTCCGATGTTTATATTTTTTTCAACACATATGCTCAATAAATTATTTTACGAAGCCTTATAGTACAAGCCATATGTATGATAGCGATGATAGCTCAGCGGGGGGCGTCGACTGTGAAAGTAACAGACAAGGGTTTGATCCTCAACAACAGCTCGAGCTTCCGGTGAAGGTAACACCGTTATCAAATTCCCAGCATGGGGGTAGCACTTTCGAGTACCCACCTGGCTTGAGAATCAGTAAGCATTCTAGGTCTAGCGTGATAGCATCTTCGACCACATTGCTACTGACTATCAAGTAAGATAGTGGTCAAACGCAAGATCTATAGAGTACAAAATAAAACATTTTTCTAAAATTACAAATTACGCACACGTGCGGTGAAGTACTCTCATCTGAGTACTTGTTTCACCACAAACTCTCTTATATAGCGCCGTGTGTGGCTTTGTTAAATTTGTATAATAAAACCACTAAAGAGATTTAAATTACGAGAAGAAAATATAAAAACGAAATCATCGAATCGTGTTATCTTTTAGTATGTTTGTATGCATAATTATGGTTGTGGCTTTATGTATGTTTTGTTACATTAGTAATACCTATAAAAGTGATACTGAACTATCGAGTTTATAACAAAATCTGAAGGCAGATATTTAGCCCTAAGTTATATCTACAAAAATGTTTTGTGATAAACACCTACCGAATAGAGAGTCGAAATGAAGGATTTAAAAAGTTGATCTTTTTCAGCGTAAGGATTACGCTTAAGCAGTGTGGCTTATAAATGGTTAGTAGCTAAGCTATCAACTCTCTTTCCGTTTTACTTATCAATTAGTAGAAGGTAGCTATAAAATTTGAGTTACGAGGTTATGAGAAGAAGTGCACAAAACTCGCGCAAACGTAAAAGTTCATAATGCATCATTTCCATTACACTAAACGTCCGTAGTGTAAAAGTATCATTCATGAGAAATTGTTCAAAATTGTCATCTTCACATCTCAAACTGCCATCATAAATTGTCAGTCTACTATCATACTACTTTAATTAACATCAAGATGACAACAGTTATCAACCTCAAAGTCAGTTCTGTGACTGATTATACCTCATAGTATGGTTATACAGAGCGAAATGCCTTTAAACGAAAGCAGTATCAAACACACGGCCCCGTGATTAATGTTAGGTAAATTAATTATGTACACCGACCTTGATACTTCACGGCTCACATGTTTAGGTAAACTGCCACCGCTCTGGCCTGGGAAAACACTCGTGGACAAGCCATAAGCTGCAGCGGGTTGAATGTTAGATTAGAATGTAATTAATAACTAAATCTAACTCTTTGTCAACATGGGTGCGATACACAAAAACATGCACTAGAGTAACAAAAAAACTAGTATTTCTGCGGAACTCCATTATAATTATTATTATCATTATTCAGTACTAGGTTTATATTATGTTGCAATACCATTATTATTCTTAACATCATATCTATAAAATAAATAAATATACAAGATACTCAAATCCGCGTGTGTTTCAATAGAAAAAATCTTTTTTATTAGTGGAGTATCTGACACAATATTGTTGTGCCATAACCTTGCCTCACCTAACACTTTACCTACTTTTTACTACCTTTAAATTTATAAATGGATTATTTTATCTATTTTTCTTTTGCCAATGCTTTAATGTTTAGGTAGCCGCTAACAAGAGTATTCTAAAAAATATCTAACTAATACAAAACATGATTAATTATTATCTATTTTGTAGTGCAGTGCTTTTCCGATGTGTTATTGTATGTACAACACTGCAAGGGAAATCAATATAGTACGAATAAAGCTTATAAGCCTATTAGAAATCTTTCAAGTTTTCTAATTGGCCTATTATATAAATATCTTATTATTTTCGAAGCACTCATAGCTCAGCAGTGGGAGCATAGGCTGTCAAACTGACGGACACTGATTCAATTCCCACCAATGGCTTCAGGTTGCAGTGAAGGTAACACCATTATCATATTTCCAGCATGGTGATAGGGTACTTTCGAGTACCGTCCTGGTTAGCTACCACCCTCAAGTTTGAAAAGCTGTCACCAAACACATAGTGTGTTTAGGCAGCAGTCTTCAAGAGTCAGTAAGCATTCTAGGTCTAGCGTGATAACCATCGAGTGAGATAGTGGTCAAACGTTAGATCAGTATAAAAAACACATCCATATATATATATATTTGTGACGGTGGTAGTGTGAGAAGAGTAATTATTTTGGCTCTGTTCAGCGTCCACAAAAGGAAATAGCCCAAAATCTAAAGCTCGCTCCGATCTTATCCCGGGCACCAAGTACAAATTCCGCCATTTCTCATCATGACCTTTCTCTGTGACAAGGGTGGCTTTGTTCGAAATAATGGTGGGAACCGCTTACCTGGAAAATATAGCTACGAGCTTCTTCCTTCACAGTATCATAGTAACATTAATTTAATCTGCGGTATTATGTTACATTTGCCAACATTAACCTTTGATAACTCGTACATACTGGTGATAATGAACCTGATAGTCACTTACCGAACAATAAATGAGATATCATATCTGAGAATGCAATGGGAGAGAGGAGAGCTATCAACCATTTAGTTCCGACGTAGTCACAGTCTGAAATGAGCGGGTTGAGAGCGGCATGGTTTAGCCAGCTGAGGTAACGAATTTATTTTTAAAAAATATGAAAGCACAGACTTTTTGTAGAATAAATTTGTTACCCAAATGTTTAGAAAGCGGGTCAGGAGACTTAACAAAAAACCTAATTTTAGATTTACTTACTACAAGATAAAAGATAAACTTTGTATTCAAATTCAAATTCATTTTATTGTCAGACAACTACAGTCCATTATAAATTATTACAAAAAATTGAATTAAGTAAAACATTGTCAAGTAAATTACATGAAGATATAATTAAATAAACAATTGTTAAATTAAAATTTACACATTATCAATTTCGAACAGAATTGTAAATACTTGTGGCATTGGGACACTAAAACCTGAATGATCGCATTACCATTATGATAAATAATAACAATTTATATTCATGATTCTCAATTATTTTTAAAAGTGGAGAGTTGTGGTTGTGTTATACCTATGTTAAGTACAACAGTAACAACAGTAACAAAGCCGAGTACGGGTTTCTATTGAAATATACAGGTAGGTAATCGTATCATAGTAAAACTGTAAAATATAAAGTGAATCTAATAAGAACGATTGTTTAAGCTTATTTTAGAGTAGCATATGTGTTGAGAATATTATTTTCTATATCAATGGAAATTACAGTATGGACCGTAAAGAACTTTCTTTCTTTTAAATTAATTAAAATCATATTGTATTAATTCCTAAAAATTCATATCTGGTTTTTCGACCGCCGCCGCCCGCATTTAGGTTATTTATTAACTGCATCGATCGAGACAATACATGTAATAAATACAGAGTGAATTGAATTTAAAACCGTGAGTAGTTAAGTCGCTGTTACAACCTTATTCTTAATAGTCAATGGAAGTAGATCCTCTTTACTGTTTTCCTTTGTTAAAACTCTTTAAGAGGCTTGATTCGTTTTTATCTCGTTCTACGTTCTCCATAAACTTGCTTCGACAAACGTCGCTCAATCCAAGCAAAGTTATCTAACTTGTAAACTTCCCCCAAGGGCTTTCAAAGGGTTCCTGGGACCTTATTACCTTTCTTTGGACGAATAAATACCTGTCTCCTTATTTTAGTACAATTAAGTTGTTTCTATTATATATAGAAAACGGGGCAAGAGCTTCGAGGAAACTATGCATGTATGCATATTGAGTTCGTTGGTTTAGTAACCTTAATCTTTTGCTGTTTTAGTTTTAGCAATTTTAGATTAACTTACTAAAAGATAAGAGTTATAAATACATTTTATTCAGATTTCCTAATTTCGTATCTAAAGGAAATAGACTTCAATTTAAATGGTAGGTATATTATATTGTTGTTAAAGTTAATGTTAAAGGATTTGTTTTATAACAAATTTTGATTCCGATGTGAAAATATAAACCAAATCAAGTTTCTTTTTCGGATCGCATGTGCTGTGTATTTAGTTTTAATTCATCATCATAATCATCATCATTTTAGTTTTAATGAATTTTCGCATAACAGTCATTTTTTATTCCAGTGCATTGCCCAGTCTTAATAATATAAAAGTATTGGCGTGTCTGAGGAATGTCACTTAATATTAGATGATATTTTTAACTATCACGTCGTAAATTTGAATGAGGTACCTAAGTAACCTAAACATATAATGTTTAGGTCATTATAGGGTTGGATGGATTTGGCGTCTAATCTAATAATGAAAATCTCGTTTTCGGTGGTCGCACTCTTCCGACATAGCTCGAACGGCTTACATATTTTTTTCTGTATTTGTTAGGCATGAGAATAGGTCATAAAGTATTGTATGCACCATCCTACCCCCCTCCATTAAATGACAGAAAAACGTTTGCCATATTAATAAATACTCACTTAATGAATTCAACTTACACCATCAGAAATAGAAATTTAGTACTTTCATTTGATTCTCTTTATTTCTGTGATCGTTTCAGAATTACAACCATTATTCACTTGTTCAATAAGTTTATTTAGATAATACCTATATGCGAAAATATTCTCTCTCAAAAAGGGGATGTCTTCTTAGGTTATAAGTCAAAACTTAGCCTGACGGCGTTACACGAGAGGAATAAGGGTATAGTATCGATGTTGCCAGAACTCATATTATTTCCATTAATTCCAAAACAATCAAATAAACATTCAGTTTTTTCCAAACCACTCAACCTGTAAAAAAGGAATATGTATCTCATCGGGAAATATTTTTGTTTTCTTTCTGCGTCGATTGATCCCGAGGAAAATATTTTTGGAGAACGTCCCTGTTTACCGAAAGAAATATTGCTTAGTTATTTATCTGCGGGCTTCGACCTTGGATATAGTTTGGTTATATTTTAGTACGGATATAGAAAAAAGAATACCAGAGCAAATCAAAATCCAAAATAAATATCAAAATCAACTAGACTTATTCGTTGAAATTAAAGAATTTTAAACGTCTATTATAGTTACCAAAGGTAACTGAATAATGTTTGAAATGTCCTGAATAATAAATAAATACAGCGACACAGTTCGTTTGAGCTTTTTGAATTTCAAAGTACAGTATAATCACAATTCTTTAAGAGGTTAAGCTTATTTTTTAAGACTGAAATCTTCATCAGGTCTTGCTAAACAAGAAGTTTCAGATTTCAGAAGAACCTGACAAATTGTCGATCGTGATATCAACGACGCCGTAAGACTTCGAGTTAAACCTGTTTTAAATATTATAAAGTCATAATGAGCGTGATTTTTAACTAAAAGTATTAGAAATATTTTAGTCTTCTTTTTTTACATATTATAAGCTTGCGTTTGACAACTGTCTCACCTGATGTTAAGTGATGACGTTGTCTAGGATTTAAAACGCAAACCTAGAAGGTACCTATTCACTCGCGACTTGAAGACTCCAGGATTGTACATATCGGGAAACACAGACTCTTACCCGTTTAGAATTATTCACTTCAGACAGATACCCACTGGTTGTGACTGTGTTACACAAAGTTGACGAAAGTTCTTATACTAAGTTCTTATACTGTGTATGCTAAAATCTATATTGGTAAATGCATAATAATTAATATTTAACGGTCGCCGTGGCGCAGTGGTCAGTGACAGGACTTCTGGGACTCCGCGGCCCTGGGTTCGAATTCAGGCAGGGGCAAACAGTTATGCTATTAGTGTAGGCGTTTGTCCCGGGTCTTGGATGTTTATGTGGTGTGATTGTGTTTGTCCATGCCTCTAAATACTAGTGCAGGGTTTTGAGTGTGAATAAAATCTAGTGAGATAGTGGTCAACTAGATCTATTCAAGATAAAAATATGTACTCTGCAATGCTAGGCCAATTTAGATTTTAATGCTCACAGAATAAAAACACAATTGCGTATATTACTGCTATGTTTGGTGGTATAGACTGAAGTCGTGTCAAATCTGTCATACAGACAGGCTTAACATGCCTTAGAAGCACATACTTGCCAGGTTTCAAGTGCATACTTCCTTACGTGGTTTAATCCGCGTGAATATAACTCAATTATCCCACGGGAACTATAGTTTTCCGGGACAAAAGTAACCTATGTGTTATCCCAGGGTCTATCCTATCTCCATACCAAATTTTATCTAAATCGGTACAGCCATTTAGAGTGTAAAGGAGTAACACAGGTTATTGAATTATTTGATTATCCTACTAACAGCCATATAATACCTATTGATGAACAGGTTGTTCGATTTCTCGAATTACCGCATATGACATCTGCCAAACACTAATGAGTACTTCTGCTGAGTTTCACAATCTTAAGATACATATAGAATACTAAATAATGTCATATAAAAAAGTTTATCTCATAAAATACGAAACTGCAGACTATTTTGTATTGTGATAACGTACTGTATCCTGACAGTATGCGATATACTCCATTTTCTCACCACAATCACGTGCTGGAGAAATATCTCACAACGACTGAGAAAAATACTTGTACCGACACTCCACAATAGACTACGTAAAATAGGTTCACTACCAACGTACCTAAATAAACAAACTAACTCTTGAATAAATAGAAAAAGGTTAATTAGGGAAAATAGTGATGGTTAATTTCGTAAGTACTCAACGTAATGAATATTATGTATGTATACCTACTATTGCAAGGCGTTTAGTTGTAATTGAATACATAATTTGATTCAAAACAGGGAGTTTAATAATACTTTAGACACGTTATACTATATATGTCTAAAGAGAAACATGTTTTAAAGAGGACTGTAATTCTGTTAATCCAAATTAAGATAAATTTTCTAGATATTTCTGATAGCCGGGTAAATGCGCCTTTCAATAGGAAAAATCCGCTCCAGTCACGCACGTGACTAGGAAACTAGCGGGTGTCCCATGAATCAACGACTTACGAATATAAATATCCAAGTAGATGTGGCATTGATTTTAATTTATTTGAAATATTATTAGATTATTGTTAATTTCTTTCAGACATATTAATCTCAAGGGACATTGGGCCCGTGGTGTCCGGGAGCTCGGCGGATTTTTTAAAACTTATCAGTGTTTGATCGATGCGACGCCTGACCAAAATGCTGGCACATATTTGACTCATCGCATCAGCATTGCAATTTAACGTGGCAACGCTGCTAGCATTCTGGGCACGCTGCCAACTGGTAGCGGGTTAGAGCATTTGAGTTATCTACAGGCCGATAATATCTAGTGGATTGGTCCAATGTTTTTGTATTAGCTGTAGTATTGTAATTAGTTACTAGTATTCTATATAAATAAAGGCTTAAGCCCGGAAAAAATACATTACCATGATCTATATTTACACATACCGACTGTGTGCCGCGGTTTCACCTGCAAAAACCTACAAAAATCATCGTCACATTCTGTAGGTATGTCGAATAATCTTTAGAACAATTTCCGATACGGGCGGGCATCGATTTGCATTTACCAATTATACGATTAATTAAAACGTTAATGGATTTTATGACGTGAGTTTCTAATTAACCTTAACGCAAAATTCCTTTATACGTATGTAAATAATGTAAGTTTACATTTAATTACGCAGTTGTTTTGTTTACCAAAAGTTGCTTCCTGAACTCGTTAATCAAATACACGTAACGACTGCGACTCTGGCCACATAGAATTAGGTAGGTTTGGTCCTATAAGAACTAAAATGTTAATCATGACAAAATGTCCATACTTCGCTTTTGCAAATTTTTATGCATATATCAATTTAACAGTTTCGCGTGAAGTGATGACACGTAGAAAACGCATTCACACATAATTTTGAAAGGAATAAAGATAGAACAGGGTATTTATAAGTTAAGGCTATTTTTATTTGCTAAAGTAATCCTAATTTTTCAGAATAACTGACGGATGCTTAACGTAAACAACTTTAAAAAAAATTAAATATTGAGTTATATTTAGCCTCTGTGACGCCAAAACTTTAGTTACATTTTAGTATTTCATGGATATAACGCAAGACTACTATCTCACTTGATGGTCAGTGGAGATATACCAACGATCTCACGCCATCTTCTATATTTCGTTCTGTGTTATATTTACCGTGTGATTTATAGATAGATTCATATTTTTTTATGATCACTCTATATATCAGTATATAATATGAGACGGGCAGCACAATAAATATAATAAAAAATAAATACGGAACTTTAAACAAAATTGCCACATCCACTAAAACGGTGTAAAACGAAACTCCCTGGCTGCGTCACCCACTCGCTTCGACGGAAGGCCAAAGTTAATTCTGCGCGGAAGTAGCGTTGGCCAACAATCGTGTCCACAGTGAGACGTCGAGTGCGACGACCGACTACGCTAGACGACCCTGGAAATTGAGATGAACTAGATTAAACAGGTGTTACACGTGTTAGTCATACATACATACAAATATTAAATATACCGGAGACATTGGAAAGCAAAGCTATTTACAAATTCAAATTAGAAAATTCTAGTCGCAAAAATACGGAAATTGATACCTAAAACAGGCATCTAGGGTACCTATCGTATGGCAACGTTGATCTTTTTTTTTTACTTCCGCTGATCTATGCAATTCTTCTCGTAAAAGAAGTTTACTGACATCACTTTTAACCTAAATCCCATTCAAAAAAAGAAGGAATGAAAAAGTGCAATAACTTAAATTGAACATAAACATACGGGTCGAATTGATAATTTCATCCTTTTTTGAAGTCGGTTAAAAAGATATAGGTACAGCTTAAAACAAATAATGGTACCATTCATTATCTCATTAATATTTCCTTTATGTTAATTATTTCACAATTTTATTCATGTAGGTTTTTTAAAATTACACAATTAGGTACAAAAAAGTAAGTCTAAATTATGGCAAATTAAAAGTCAATTAAATACTTAATGAAACTAGTGACGACAAATTCTGGAGCCGATTTTGAAATGTCTTAATCAAGCGTTCTTAGATATATCTAAGAGCGCTCGATTAAAACATCATTTAAACGAAATAAACATACTCAGTTCATCCGCTTAAGAGCTACATTATGATACCACAGAACTACACAAATACCTACACCACAGAACCTTACACCACTCCTCTTTCTCGTCATAATTAACATAAATAAGAAACTTACATACCAGGAACATATAAAGAACAGGATGCTAATATTAGTATAATTATGAATAAGGCGCTTCCTATTTATCATTTCATATGGTTATTTAATAGCAATAGGATGGTTTTACCGCCAAGACATCAAAATCACAAACCATATTCAAGATTCCTTTTATCTAAACGTGTTATTAGACATACACGTCAATCAATAACGGACGGTCGCCGTGGCTCAGTGGCCAGTGACATGACTTCTGGATCCGGGACCCTGGGTTTTATTTCCGGCAGGGGCGATTTATGCGATGAGCGTAGGTGTTTGTCCCGGGTCTTGGACGTTTGTGAACTGTGATTATGTGTATCCATATTGTCCATGCCTTTCGCGATACAGGGTATCCAAGTAGAGTTGTAAAAAAAATCATTGTATATATTAACAACTCAAACAGTTTTGATATTTGAATTCAAAAACTATGAAGCCGTAAATTAGATTTTATTTGAGCTCGATTTCTCTAAACTATTATACAAAAAATATACTGGTAGACCATGGCTGATCTATATTCGATTCAAATCGATACAATTCTAAGAAACTTTTGCAAAGTCAGTCTATTGAATATTCTATTTGCGTTTACCGTTAAGTCTATTCTAGAAGCGTATTGATTATATTTCAAATTGATTTTAATAGCTAGAACAAGTTGCTTCGGATCAATAAAGTCTGTATTATATTGCTTTAAACTCCTGAGGCATAGTATCGGTTGGTCACGAAATCTTCTTTGACATCCAGAAGAAAAGTTGTAATGTCACACGTCGCTGTCGAAATAATAAGTACTACGACGAGTACATAATATTTCGATGCTCGGAAGCATTTATTTGGCATTTGATCTCCGGTACGTCATCCAAAAATAGCAATAGTGGAAACCTATGACTGAAACTGCTCTTTGAGAGATCATAATATTATCTATGTATACCTTCTAAGCCTTCTTTGGCTTGTGTCCACCAGTGCAAATCTAAAAGCTCCTAGATATTATAATAAAAGGATTGAAATTCAATTATTTCTTGTACTTTCTTAACATGCATCGCTTAAACATGAACTACCAATATAGATTTATTAGGAAAGTGTAAATCCTGGATGGAACTTATGATATTAATAGATGAATGTAGCTAATCTATAATAAGGCAAGGAAACCGTAGAAGTTAAAGACATTGTTCCTAATAACCACTGAACGGTATGGGTTGAAATTTGTAAAGACAAACAATTTTTGACGATGTAGGCATTCGCTAAGATTTTTAGAAGTGAATACTTCTCTAGCGGCGTTGTGCACTTTTTTAAGTGGAAACAATTTTAAACTCGCGTCAAGACACGTGACACTGATCGCAAACTTCTTGAGGCGCGTGAAGTCGAACGGAGGGAGAGTATAGTCCACCGGCGCGGCGTAAGAGAGGAAGTACCTAAATCCTCTCTTTCTACCGCGCGGCGAAAATGTATGCCTGCTCCTGCTGTTTCGTTTAAGCGTCGCAGAGCGATGTAAAATAATAATAGTAATAGTTCTGCAGTGTTAAATTTGTATGTAATATAAATTGTCATGAATGTGCACGATAGCGCAAAAAACGAAAATTGTATTTTACCGCATAATAATAATACTTTATACCGATAAATAAAGCAATTCGTGCGAAATTATTCCTTAACCATTCAAAAATGCACAACGTTAATGTTCAAGTGTTCACTTCTGCCGGCACTCTTGCAGTGCAACCCGTTGTTTTTTTATTTAAATCTTGGAGTATGTAACGGTAAAATTATAGTATTCGGCAATATTACAATGTAACACGTAGGTACTTTAACGTCATCTCCCTGTTAGAGCGACATTGTTACATATAATTTGTGTCAGTTACGATTCAATGCGAATTAAGTTTATTAGTCAAGTATCTCGACTGGTTTCGTGACTTTTCGAGTTATTTTTTCATTGGTTATAGTGGGTTGACAAGTCACGGAACCGGTAAATTCCTATTTGTTAGCGTGCCACGTAATTTGAATCGTATTCATCAAATAGTATCGCCCTCTTCAGGGATTGACAAGCAAATGATTCGAATGCTCTCAAAGCAAATTGATTACGGAAATGTTTACTTTACGTTACGGTTTACGGTCAGATTCATTGCCATGGCCGCAATAAACTGTTACAATGGGATGATGTTCCACTTCTGGGGCCGTACCATCAACTTTTACAAAACCATCATGTTTCAAGAACGTCATACTTCAAGCTTAAAGTAATAATGCTCAGATTCGTACCATGAACGTCTTAAAACATTATTGTTTTATTATCGCTCAGTGACGTGTAGAATGAACGAAGAAACATTCCTGCTGTAAGGGCAAGCGAGACAACATCATATTTTCATATAGCGTTGTCGCTTTCGTTGGCGCTGGCTCATGGTACGCTTTGAGTGAACGAAATAGAGGTTTACGTCACAAAACTGCTTAGTCTAAACAACATTAAAGTAACATTGCTTATGTGGCCTTGTGGTACGAAAATTCAAAGTAAGATTACAATAATACTGCTATAAGAGTTGGTGGTAGGCCCCCTGAACCGTTAAATGTCGTTTCTTTATTGATATAAAACAATTATAATGTTTATGTTCAAGTTAGGAGAATGTCGTATACGTGTTATATCTGGCGTGCCTATAATAATATAGCACAGACTGCCTTACATTAATGTTATACCTATATAATGGAAATCTGTTTTTGGCTGTAGGTAACAATAACATACATTAAACTCTGTTAATTAAGAGCTGTGGATTTTGTAAAATAATTAAAAAAAAAAAAAGAATGTAAAAAACCTTGTGATTATTTACCACCAAACACAAAGATACTATTAGCTAATAAGTTACTGTCATTGATATCATTCAAAAGAAATGCATGCACATTATTTATTTGTCCTCAATCGGCAGTTTAAATTAGTTTTAGTAGACAGAATTTTTATTCATTTATTTATTCACATTCACACAAGGTCTTCAGGTCCCAAACTAGGCAGAGCCTTTGCTATGGTAACCTGATGACTGATATATATACTTATATACATATAGACACCCAGACACAGGTCAAACAGACATGTTCATACACACAAATGTTTGACCTGTGAGGGAATCGAACCCGGGACCAGCGGCTCAGAAGGCAGAGTGCTACCAACTGCGCCAACCGGCCAGCAGAAATAATACCATCTTACTGTGTTTTCTTAAAATGCACAAATAGCTCCTGTAAAACTATCAACTACATTACCTGTAGTAGATTCTAGTCGTTTTTGTTACATGATCTGAGAGCGTACCCAGAAAGCCAATTTCCTTTTTAAATAATATCGCTGGTAGCTGGAAAAAAGTCAAACCGTTTGAAATATACTTTTATCCGTCACTCTATATTTTTGAAGTAGCTTCATTTGTTAAATCAAACCTACATTACTTTCCGTTACTGTCTGAGAAAGTTAAGCGTAACAGACGCGACAACTATAAACTCTGCATGCACACTGCAAAAAAGACTCTTATGAGTAAAAGCATTTTTTGTATGGGACCAATGATTTATAATAGAATACCTAATTATTTAAAAGACCTCAACACAAATTTATTTAAACATAAACTTAAAAAAATATTACTAGCAAAATGTTATTATAGCGTAAGTGATTTTTTTGATGACAAGAATTTTTTGAAGTGAATGACATTGTTTTATGAATTTGACTGCTTTACTCTCTGACATTTTGTATATTATAATTTAATTATTTAAAACATATTATTTTATTTTTATTAAGATACTTTTTTATACTATTTTATTTGCCATCTCGACAATATTTGTACGCCTATTATGGGCAAAACATGACGAACTCCAAATGTTATGGAAATGACAACCTATATCCTTATATATGTACTACACTACACCTTGTTTGTGTGTATAATACTCATGTTTCATGCAAATAAAGGTTATCTTATGTTATCTTATGTTATCTTATCTTATCGTATTTTATCTCATCTTATCTTATCTTATCTTATCTTATCTTATCTTATCTTATCTTATCTTATCTTATCTTATCTTATCTTATCTTATCTTATCTTATCTTATCCATGTAAGTTTTTACTTAACAACGGGTGTGATGCTATACGCTTATGAAATACAAAAAGAAAACGACTAGATTTACTTTTTTTTTAAAGTCACATCTTGCAGAAAACCAAATATAGGTGCCTACTCGTACTCGTACGTAATTTTAGGACGTGAAAAAAATTTATACACATTTTGTGCCATTGAATAAAATAGTAATAACTTAAATAGTACTAAATGCCATTTTCATATGTTCACACTAACTACAATATGACAATATTTTCTATTAAATTAATTACTTAATTTAAATAAGTATCATCCGACTAGATATCTGATTATTTTCAACCACTGTAAATTATTTTAAGCACGACCAGAAAACGTAATATAAAATTGTTTCCTACAATTTCTATCCTTATATTTTTACCAGCATCCTCCTTATCAAAATAATCATGTCATAGAAGAAAGGAGAGGCCATTTTCTATCTACGCTATCATTAAACTTTAATAAGCTAATGATACTCCAGCTTAGATTTATTGTCACTTAAGAAACATAAGGCTCTCATCTTCAATTTCAGATCTCCTCCCTCTTATTATAAAACAGTGTTATTTATTCTATGGCCAGTGTAAATTAAACCTTCTGAACGAATGTTATTGTGCCTGGTTTAGGTATATTTGCCCGAGTAGCCTTAAATGCGTCTCAGGATGAGATGGTTTAGCCCTTTTTGAGATAAACTTTATGCTCTTCAACAATTAAGAGATCTAATACTAGCTTTTCTTTTGTTTGCAGTGAAACCACAATGCATATTGAAGTGCAAGTCGCCCTCAACTTCGTCATATCGTACCTTTACAATAAACTACCCCGGCGGCGGGTGAACATATTCGGTGAGGAGTTGGAAAAGGCATTGAAAGACAAGTTCCGGGGACATTGGTACCCTGACAGACCGTGCAGAGGATCAGCATTCAGATGCTTGAAAACTGGAGGACCTCTTGATCCAGTACTAGAAAGAGCAGCGAGGGAATCTGGAGTTCCAGTTCGGGATGTACTTGAGCATCTCCCGAGGGATCTAGCCGTTTGGGTTGATCCAGGTGAGAATGATACCATTTCTGCTAACAAAATAAATTTTCAAAATATATAATATAAAGTGAAAATGACCTCCTCATCACGGAGCATGAATATCTGATCTTAACCGTTGAACTCTGTCAAATATTTATTTTTTTATTATGTTTTAATATATCTATGGTAGTAAATTAGTATAGGTTAGTAACTGTGTGTAGGTATGCTATTTAAAGTCATTGTTTCTAAATACTGACGTCTCGTAGCTACTGTATAGTCACAATAATAAACGAATTATGTAATATACACGTTAAGTCCACATCTAGATGGAAATATGTAACCGTGGGATATTTACTTGCTTTAAGGTATGTACCTTTGCTATAATGTATTTCCAGTTTTGTGGTCATGAAATAAAAATAAAAAAACAGCTCGTGACATTTTCGATATTTTGAACCGCATCATTCATACATGTTCTATTTTATAGTGTTAGAACACATCACTGCATCGTTATTTTTTGTATCACAATACATTTCTTTCATATGGATTTTTTTCTTGCTCTTCTCATCAATTTTTATTTTTCTATTATTCAAGATAATCGAGACTGTTCGCCATATTTTTGTCAAATGTCTGAAGATTGCATTTGGAACAATCGATCGGCGATGTATTTACTTATTTATTATATTTCAACCCACTAAAAGTAAGAGTACTTAAAATTATGTAAATATAAATAATCTGCATCTGTATTCTTCCACATCAAACTATTCCAAAACCACTGTATTCTACACAACATGCTAACCAACCGCACTTTAACCACTTACATACCTTGTCGTAATTACAAAAGCTGACATGTCCCTCAATGGCGTAGGAAGTGTCAGCACATCAACTGCGACAAGGTGACATAGTATTTATGGGCTTGCATAACGTTAAGTGGACGAGGTTAGCAAACAGTCACGAGGTCAGCTCGTATGATTATTACTTGCTGACCCCTGTTCGAACTGGTAATCCTCTTTATACGAATAGATCGAGTGTAGATTTTTCCAGACTTAGGCGGAGCTTCTTAATCTTTTGACCATGTAACTAAATCAGCTTTAGATGTGCTACTAACCCTCCAGGTTGATCTGCAGAATAAATAGAAGCTTAGAAAACGGTTTATTACTATAAGCATTTAATCTTTTATGCCGAGTACAGATTTCTGTGCCGTTTTACTTGTTATTTTTATGTTTACCTGTCATGTCAACGTTAAATAGGAGTGACCACACGTTTTTTCTTTCCTTTGGATAATTATTTGTCATTTATATTTAGACGGATTAAATTTAATTCTTATCGCAAAAAGATATGATGATATAATAAATAAAAAAAATTAATGATAATTCGTGTTTAAGTTGGTAGTGCTACATACGCTCGTAGCTAAAAGACCAACCAAACTTTTTTGATTAAGTAGTTACAAAATTTGAAATATGTATATTTGTTCTCTCAGCCGGCTATGCATATGCGTGTGTTGATTTTATAACGCGTGTGTCCCGTGAGAAGGCGAAATAATGTGAATCAGACAACGTCGCCGAGACCAGTTCTTCGAAGGATAAGGGCCGGGTGTCTGATTCATAGTAACAAATAGAAGTAGTCAAAAGAAGTAGGTAACTGATCAGAATCAGATCATCAAATCAGTAATAACAGAAATTCAAGAATTAATTGCCTTTTATAACTATTGGTAACTTTATGTATGGATCAAAAACCTGCCATTAGGGCGTTGGCTATTTTATTTTTAGGGTCGTTGGCAAATTGGCCAGATCCTATACGATCCGTACGGTAGTGATCTTAAGCATCACGAAATACTTGGAAATGCATGCTGTGGTAATTCAAAATTTTAGTTGTGTGATTTTACAATCATATTGAAGCCTATTTTGTATCTCATTTCCAGGTGAAGTCTCATACCGCATTGGTGAGAAGGGTGCAGTGAAGGTGCTTTTCAGCAGTGATGAGCGGGCGGCCGACGAGCGGTCCGACCGAGAGGTGAGCGCCTACCCTGTATGTAGCCCAAGCATTATAATTAATTATTTTATTATTATTTTTTCAATTCTGCTACTCATTATTATATATTTGTGTAAAATAAGAAAGTCCCTATTCTTTTAACATAGAAACTGAAGTTTTGTTGTGGCCCTTAACAATTAAAAAATAATAAGGATTATTTTTTAAATGTATTTTTATTAGTTTATCATAATGACTAATCTGAGTTCAAAAGTGAAACGTGTAGTGTTAGGAAAAAAAATAGTCTTTATATTTAATACTTTACGGATCTAGCGTTTGCTTATCTCACTTGATAGTCAGTGACAATGTGATCGAAGGTGTAATGGCGCTAATACTGAATATTAACTGGCACCCAAGGACTGCTGCCAGAGCACACTACGTGTTTGGTGACAGTTTTTTAAACATTAGGGCGGTAGTCATAATTCAATAACAGTGTTACCTCTACCCAAAGCTCAAGCAGTTGGTAGGGATAAAACCGCTATTCTAGTATCGCACCGAAATCGTTTCATTGCATATTATAGAATATCGAAATGTTATTCAGCTCACTTCATTCCTACTACTGGAACATAGGCCTACTACTATATTCCTCTAGCTATTGCCGGAGTAAGGAATGCTGGAAAGAACTAGATAGAATTATGCCGTTTGGGAAGAAACTTGGTACTCGTCTGCTCCTCTGCTTCTAACTGCTTGCATTATTACGAATCAATGGTCAAAATATTTCCAAGAGTTTTTATTGTTTATTGCATTAACATCACGCTAGGCGGACATTACGTTCAAATTTTTGAAGGATAAAAAAATAGGCTACTGGGATAAGAACAACATCCCCTCAGATGTAAAAAGGAAGGAATAAATTGGACGGCTAATAGAGTGCTACTATATCCCACTAGTAACATTTTTTTATCCTTCAAAAATTTTAACGTAAAATATTTCCAGTCAGGAAGTGAGATAGCGGTCAAATGGCATATCATTGTGTAAAAAAATTAAACAATGATATTTAAGTTACATCAGTCAAATATAAATCCGTTATTGGCCTTAGGTGTAAGCTACTTGTACAATAAATTGTTTATAAAGGGCTGTGGATTGTGTAAATAAATAAATAAATAAACGACTATCGCACTGAATTGTCAGCGACGTGTGGTTGAATATAGTGAACTCCGTAGATGGTTTAGTTTTGATATCATAAGATTCGGTAACAGTAGCGTGATTCAGACGTGCAACCTAAATCTAAACTTTTTTTATTTTTAGGATCGTACAATTTGTGCTCCTTGTGGGGTCCTAAATTACTAATAGTAGAAGCAAAAATATAAGATATCCAGTCACATTATTGTTTGCAATGAATAAGAAATGAATTAAGAACTGCTCTTCCTTTCGGTTTTTTAATATTTTTTATAAGTATTAGAACTACTTTCTAATGATAGTTCTGACTCACATGATTTTGAGAATAAAAAAATGCCCGTTGCATTTGCAGCACGCCGCCATGTCAGATAATTTTTGCGTTCTAAATTTGAGAAGCAACCTAGTATGACTGCCAAAATTAGAATTTATAATTTTCTTTTATAATTCGTGCGGACAATAGGGATTTTGCGCCTAAAGCTAAAATAATATTTAGTACACACCGATAATACGAAACATTGTACTATACCTGATTTCAAATTGAAGGTAGTCTAAATAAAATTGTCGTGCCAGAATCGCCCGCAAATGTATCTGGTATCCAAGCGTTTCAGCTATAGATTGTCAAGTCATCTGGCAGTGAACCAAACGGCAAAGAACTTAAAACTGGAGCAACTTGATAATTCGCAACCTACTGTTCCTTGCTTATCTGTGTAATAAAATAAATAATTTAAACGGGCGTGTAGAGAGCTGTATAGGAGATTTTAATACGGAATTAGTGATCCACGACGATTTTGACAAGGGTAACTGTGTTATGTTTTTGTTATTAATGTGCCTCGAATAACCCATTATGGCGGTAAATTTGTGTCCACATTGTGTACACGCACGTTAGAACGCCATTAACAAATTTATAGTCTACATTTAGAATGTATTTTATTTTTAATTTATTGTATATAAAAACGTACATGCCTACTCGTATATACATGCCTAGACCGTCTCATTTTAGACAAAACACATTACGCACCACTGTACCACCTGCCCCGCCTTTGAAGGCGATTTGCCATGACATGCCATTTATTTTCAACGAGGCGATTGATATTATTTACATTTATTCGTTTTGACTTTTCTAAGCTACTTCTCTTTGTACCAAAGAAACTCTGGAAAGAACCTAAAAGAGGTGTGTTGGCAATTCTCGCGTTAGACACGACACAAATGCCACACAATCATACTCGTAAATGCCTTTGTATTAAATACGCCTCGTTGCCGAAAAACTCAGGACTCCGTAGAAATTCAGTATTCTTAACCCCATGTGACGTTCTTGCTGTTCCAGATGGATCTCAGGTAGAATATATCGAGCTTGTGTACCGTTGTTAAAATTCTCAATGCTCTCTAAAAACTTTATCTCGTTCCAATATAAATAGATCCATTCAGCCCCAAATCTCGAACTTGATAGTCTTCTGTCCACATTAACGGTGGACGTTCTAAGCTGCGATTACGTGGTCTCAATCTTTCCACCTCTTCGGCTATCACTTCTACTACATAGATATTGTCACACGTATACATTGATATGTATACCTATAAAACGACTATATCTATACGAATAGCATCGAAATATAAGTATTTCTTTGTCTGAAGACAATAGTTTAAACAATAGTTTACATTCGGACATTGAAGTCTGTCGTAATTTTTTGGCAATAATGTCATCCTATAGTTTATTGGCTCAACTGAATTATTAACGATAAGTTGCCTTGATGCCTTAGTTATTAATAAACATTTCGTAATGACCTATTAATGGTATACATTTTACACGGTGATAAACTAGGGCAGCCTCGTGCGACAAAGAATAGAGTAGGTAGTGCTGTATGCAACTTACCTATTTATGGCATGAACGACTATAGTGATGTAGCATTAATAAGCAATTTCTAAAAAAACTGGCATAAACATGTGTAATGTAACTATCCAGACATGAATAACGACACTAGCTAGTCTACTAAAATAACTTTATCATTAATAACTTTACCGCGTCAATATCTACTTAACATCAGGTGGGACAGTGGTCCCTGCGTGTCTATGAGTGACTGCGCTCTATGTCGTCGCTCGACAACGAGTCTTTGTAACATACATTCGTCCTCCAAAATAAGAGAAACGCAAGCTATAAATAAAATATAACAGTTTTAAAAATTAGTCTCAGTTTTTTTAATCGTCCTTCGCGGTTATGAGACCTGTATTGATATATATTTTCTTTTTGTTTGCAGGTGACCCGCGCTTTCAACCCCGAAGCCCAGTGCTTCAGGCCCGTGGAGCCAGCAGCGGCGCCCTCTCCGCCCACGCCTGCCGCCTTTTCTCCAGCACCGCCTTTCCGCGCGCAGCCGCTCACGTTCACTACTGCCACCTTCGCACAGACTAAGTTTGGCAGCACTAAGCTCAAGACGAGCAGCAAACGCGCCAACCGCATGTCTCCCACCGAGTTCAGCAACTACATCAAGCAGCGTGCAGTGCAGCAGCAACTCGCCTCGCGTGCACTATCCCCCGCCACGGACCCCGCTACTTACTTCGTGGCGCGACGTGACCCTGCTCCGGCCTCCGCGCCTCCCTACTCGCCGGCGCCCGCGCATCTTCTGCTCGCCAACTGAGCCCTGCCCGAGCGCTAAACGCTCCGCGCGTTCAGCTCATAGAGTCTTTACTTTTTTACGAGAAACGCGCGCCGCGATTTATTTTTTTATTTTCTGCGGGGGCGTCCCGCGCCGCCCGCCGCTTGTGATATCCGTACGATTTTCCATAACTTTTTGTATTCGTTATGTCGATGTGTAAATTTATCGATAGGAGCAATAATCTGCCAGGCTGATCGCCGGCGATTTATTTTCGTAATATTTAACGCCAGTCGATTTTTGATGTCTTCGTTCATTACCTATATACGTAGGGTGTAAGGGAGCAGAGGCCGCACGGCCGCGTGCGCTTACGACGTACCTTCTAGAGCGAGTCTTTGTAACATACATTCGTCCTCCAAAATAAGAGAATTCTTTATAATATAAATATGTACACATTATAATATATATTCGTACGCGATATTCGTCTAATTTTTCATGTGGAAATGAATAGCAAATAGAAAAATTACGTATTTTTAATAATGAAATGAATAACTCATACTTTACTCTTACTCTAGTATTATCGACTACCGGTATGTATTGTACTCGTAATAAATATTTGCATATCCGTTGGGACGCGGTCGGACGGCGCGCGGCGGGCGGGCCGCCCGAAGGCGTCGGAGATCTCACATAGTGTAATCATATTGTACGAATGTACTCTTAAAAAGTAATAATTATTATAATAACATATGTAATATACAGCATACTATAGATTTAGCTTTCAATCTAACAGTATTTTTTTAAGAAGATATTAGTCCTTGTGTACATTACCGGTCGCCCTCATCGAGGCGTTGTGTCCGGTTTAGCGTGTATGTACCTACTTATTGTTATAAAAGACATGAAATAAATGATAGGAAAATTCGATTGTAACGGGTGCATGCAAGTTTATGGAAAAAAAACGAATGTGTTATTTAACTTTTTTATATTTCACTTGAGCATCCGGCTCAGTTTTTCAATGGGGCGGGAATACGAGTAGGTATAGTGTAGGCGCAGCGGTAGATAGCGGTACGCGGGTAGTTGACAGCTTGTGGTAGTGTTGCGGAGATAGAAGACGCCGCGCCGCCGAACGCGCGATCCGGCAAATCGATGAAACGATCGCGGGCGTAAGCGCATCTCTAATATTCAAAATTCAAAGCACAACACTCACAAGTTGTACTTAATGGAAATGTACAACTATTTTTTACTATTTTTATATTTTTGATTTAGAATTAAGTCTAGTTGTATGATTTCATTACCATAACGTACTTTATAATAAATCCCCTATTATTAATTAATAAATATCGAGTCATCTCGATTGGAAAACTGACCGTAACGCTTCAGTATTGTAGATAAAATCTATGATGTAAGATTAAAATTAATATATAACTTAGAGTAATGAGATTTTTTATTATAAAAAATACTTTTTTCCTTTCTTTTGTAAGATATATTCGATGGAAGTGTTAAAGATAATATAATATTTGCATAATATAGTAAAAGCGACTTTCCAAGTCTGCTAATATAATTAGTCAATAATTTTTCATATTGTTGTACGACTTTTTAAGTTTATATTAAAACGTTTTGTGCAATCTATCACAAGGTGTGTTCATTTATTTCAATTCCTTTAATTTAAATATTATTTCACACGGTTTGAAGTGATGTATCGATTAACTAGCGTTGTGAGGGTAGGTTATCAACTTCCTAGGTATCAACTGGTTCAATTCACATATCTGACTTGAGTTTGCGGTGAATGTAAAATCAAGCCCAAGCCCTATAGCTACCTGATATACCTCAATACCTGAAGTTTTTTCAATGGGGCGGTAATACGAGTAGTCATAGTGTAAGCGCAGCAGTAGATAGCGGTACGCGTGTAGTTCACAGCTGGCCTAAAGTTGCAAAAACTGTCTGACAGGCGTTTGAGCACTATCTCATCTGATGTTAAGTGATGATAAATATACAAATATATGATGATAAAGGCTATAGATGTGCCGGTCTCTTTCTGGGCCTCGCTTTATAAAGCGTTTGACACTGTGTCTAGACCAATACCAACTTGTTGATAAACTGGAACGGTTGGGCTTCAGAGGTCTAGCTTTGACATTGTCTAAATCTTTATTACCTAACAGAGCGAAAGCAGATAATTGTAGATACTATGTAGAATTTACAGTGATTATGCAGAAGAACCTACACTTTGGAGTTAGGTACACTTTTTGCGTTCACAAGAAAAAATACTTTCACTAGACCAACTACTGAAATTACTTAGGCGTAATTTTTTAAACAAATAAAATGTTTACTTCTTTACTATATGAAGCAAATAAACTATACAAAAAAGGCACGAACTAAAGGAATACAAATACATATTATAAAGATTTGACACACCGGTAAAAACGAGTCTCTGCTTTATTGATTGCTAATACTTCTCTTTCAATTCCTTTCTAAGTTAACTATAATCAAACATTTGTAAGCTTCCAAATAAGGTCAAGATTAGTTTTATCATTAAGTAAAATATAAATATAGTAGTTTCAAATATCCACATCTTACTAAAGCCAGGAAACGAGCCTAAAAACTCTAGAGGGTATATATTTTTATTTTTTCTATACGACTTTCAGCACCTTAACTTGTGAAACTGTAAATGCACAACTTTTCCTTTTATTAAATCATAGTTGTTACAATATATTTCGCGGCTCTGTAGCTGGGATAATAAGACGTAGTATTGCTGACATGTCAGCCAGACCAACCTTTTAAGCAGTTCTCCTGCTCGACAAGCAGGAATGCAATTTACACATGCATTATCTACAATTACAAGTCAAGTCAAGTCCCCGCGCGCGCTCTCAGCGAGCGGACGTGTGCTAATTTGTTTTGTGTGTACGAGGTGAAATTAAATAGTTACGAAAATGGTGCAATGTGGAAAATGTAAACTGTTTATATCTAAGAATAAAAGTGGAGACGTAGTGCAGTGTAAAGGACGATGCCAGTCCTATTACCATAAAGCTTGTGTGCAGGATATCAAATTGTTTACTAAAAACCAAACTTGCGATAAATGTCAGGTGACGCCTAGCAAGGTAACCGCACAAGAAAAAATAACATGCGACGAAGATACAAGTGTCCAATCTTTATTGGCACAAATCAATGAGAAATTGAATGTCGTCTACATCATGAAGGACAAGATGGACGAGCTGGCAGAACTGGTCGACTACTACTCAGAAAAGTATCAGGAGTTAGAACAGTTCAAAACAGAATACATTGATAAGTCAAAGAGAATCGAAAATAAATTAGTTGACCTACATAATAAGAATAAATATTTGGAGAAGTGTAATAAGGCATTAGAAGAGCGCATTTGTGTGCTTGAGCAGAAAGAGCTTGACAAAAATGTCGAGCTGGCTAATGTGGAGGAATATGAAAATGAAAACACTATGGAGGTGGTCACTAAGATAAGTAAAGAACTGAAATTAAATCCGTCGGATATTGAAAAGGCGTGGAGGGTAGGCATAAGTAAAGATAAGGAAAATAGTGGGAAAATACGGCCAATAATTGTGGTTACACGCAGCCGCGAGGCGCGAAAAGCATGGCTACAAAGCCGTAAGCAACGCCTGACCAACCAGAAACTATTTCATAACGACAACAAGTCACCCATTTACATAAATGAAAACATAACGAGACATCTTCGTCAGTTATTCTGGGAAACCAAAACTAAGCTCAAGGACGAGTTTAAGTATATTTGGATACAGAATGCAAAAATTTTAATTAAAAAAGATGACGTAACTAAAAATATCATCCATATACGCTCAGATAGCGACATTGATTTATATTCTACCAAGCAAAGTGAACGAAACGAGTAGTTGCTGTACTATCAAGAGGCAACTACCTACATTATTTTACTTGAAGTACACATACCTATAGTACTATATATATATATATATATTGTTTGTCGTAAATAAAAACTTCAGTGCATATGGACATGGATGACGAAAATATAAACGACACGCAGTATGTCATTTTCACTGATATAACTACATGGAGTACAAGCATCAGAAATAATAGTAGTTCACTACAAATTATACATGTTAATATCCGCTCACTGCGGAAATATTTTTGCCAACTACTGGTACTGCTTAATAGCTGCATAGATGCTATAGACATATTGATACTCACTGAGCCAAACGTTAGGGAAGAATATCTGCCACTGTTTAAGATACCTGGTTTCACAATACATGCAAACACAAGATCAAGGAAAGCCGGTGGAGGAATTCTTATCTACACAAAAGAACACCTTAAGTACACGGCGTGTAACCTAAAATGCCTTGCAGCTGAATGTGTACATATGACGTTATTCCTAAACAATATCATCATTCAAGTGATTGCGTTATATCGACCACCAGACAAAAGTAAGAAAACGTTCTACGAAGAAATAGACAGTATTCTGCAAAGCCAGTCAAGTAAGGATAGTGTAATATTAGCTGGAGATTGTAATATTAACATAGACGACATAGAATGCTCGGAAACTGGTAGGTACTTAGATGTACTGAGTAAACACGGCATACAGCGCTGCATACGATCTACGACACGAGCGGAGGTAAGGAAGGGGCGGCTCGTGACGTCATGCCTCGACCATATATTTGTGAGGGCCAGCGCGCGCGTCGAGCTCGCTGCATACACGCTTATCACTAAACTGACCGATCATTATCTAACGGGACTTTCACTAGGGTTCGATATACAGGAGGAGCCCATAAGTCGTACTAAAATTATACTTTGTGAAAATTTAGTCAGAGAAAAATTAGATAATACAGATTGGCTTAATTTATTAAAAATAGATTGCCCATTATCAATATACGATAATATTCGTAACATTTTTTGCAATATTTATGAGACATCAAAAATTGAAATTAATGTTTTACCGTGTAGAAATAAGCAACCATGGGTAAATAAAAAGTTATTAAAATTAATAGAAGACAAGGACTCACTTTTTAAGAAATGGAAATCAAACCCTACTAATATGGGTTTACGTTTACGGTACACAAAGGCTAGAAATAAAGCAAACAAATTAATAAATATTGCAAGAAATAGTTTTAGACGTCTAGAAATAAATAATTGTAATGGTGACATTAGAAAAATATGGCAGAATATAAATAATTGGTTAGGACGAGAAAAACTGAGTGTAGATAAAATAATAAAGAAACATATATTGTGTCAGACCCAGGATATATATACAGTGTGTAATAAATTTTGTGAAACGTTTACAAAGGAAATAGATACCATTAAACATAACTGTAATCATTTATTCTTGGAAAGATCAACCTATGTGACAAGCAATAATTGTACATTTTTGTATAATAAAGTAAATGCAAAAGATATTGCAAAATTACTAGATAAATTAGACAACAACAAATCACCGGGTTCAGATAGTATCAGAATGAAAGATATTAAGTATGTTAAAGAAGGAATAAGTCCTGTACTTGCTAAATTTATAAACCTATGTATAGTTAATGGTAAATATCCAGACGAATTAAAGTTATCTATTATAAGGCCAATATATAAAATGGGAAGTCATTCAGAACTTACAAACTATAGGCCGATCGCAATTTTAAATAGTATAAATAAAATAACAGAAAAAGTAATCGTATCACAAATCACGAATTTTTTAGAAAAAAACAATATTCTGATAGAAACTCAACATGGTTTCAGAAGGAACAGAAGTACTGCCACGGCACTACAACAGTTCAATGATGATGTAAATAGTTACCTAAATGAACGAAAACAAGTAGTTGCTGTATTTATTGATTTTAAAAAGGCGTTTGATACCCTGGACCACTGCGGTTTGTTGCGAGCCATGGAAGAGTGTGGCATAAGAGGTTATGTAAATAATTGGTTTAGAGAATACCTAAACAGTAGACACATGAAAGTTGTGATAGATATGAAACAAAGTATAGAAGGTAAAATTAAATATGGTGTACCAACTGGGTCGGTGTACGGGCCAGTAGGATACATAATGCATGTAAATAGTGTAATGAACGTTATTACTCACTGTAAAACCAGCAGATGATATGTGTTTATTATACGGAGACAGAAATATAAAAGAGATAGAATTAAAAATACAAGAAGATTTTGACAATATTGTAAAATGGTTACATGATAACGGCATAATTATAAATATTAATAAAACAAAGATTATTCGCCTATATTCACCGTATAATAAAAACAGACATGCGACCGTTGGTATTATTGGTCACTCTTATAACTGTCTTCACAACAATTTTGCTCAATGTAAATGTAGCTATTTAGAAGAAACAAACCAAATTAAATATTTAGGCCTCACCGTAGATAGCAGTTTTTCATGGAAAGTTCATATAAATAATGTCTGCACCAAGCTTAGGATTATATTAGGTAAATTTTATCAACTCGCTAAAATATTAAATCGTGGCACCCTGTATAAAATCTACCATGCGCTAGTTGATTCCATTATCAGTTACGGGCTTGGTTGCTACGGGCTTACGTTTCCAACTTATATACTACAGGTTCAAAAACAACAACTTAGAATACTAAAGAGACTGGTAAGTGAACAAGCAAAACATTCACTAAATAAAGATTATAATAAATTATTTAAGGTATGTAAAATCTTATCAGTAGAATCTAAAGTCAAATATCTATTATTAGTACAACAATTTCAAAACAATGCATTTAAACCTATTAGAATATTTAATAAGACAACCCGTAAAGCATCCAAACCTCAACTACAATTGCACTATAAATGTAATAATTACTATGGGACACGTACAAGAAAATGGCTAGTGCCAAGACTCTGTAACGATTTGCCAGTTGACTTTGAAAAAACCTTCAAAACAAAAATTAGTTATAAAAATGCCCTCAAGAAGCTACTATTAGATAAGATGCCTCAGTGTAGTTAATACAATATATATAACTTTTAGTAAATAAGTTAGTATTTTAGTAACATTTAAGTAAATTTAGTGGGACTGGTGTAAAATACAGAAATATTTTACATCAGTTATTTACTTTATTCCGTGTTTTCTATGTTTAATCATATTTAATTATTGTTATCATCTCGTACATACATATGTAATATTGTAAATTTTATGAGAGCTATCGTCTGCCTACAAACTGCTACGCAGTTTGGCAGTATTTTGTCAATTAATATTACATGTTTTGTGTTGAATAAATAAAAAAAAAAAAAAAAAAAAAAAAAAGTATCATCAGCCGTAGAACATCTAATGCTGGATATCGGCCTCCCCATGTCGTTTTACTCGCCACGCTTGGCATGCGGGTTGGCGGGCGCAGTTTGTTAATCTTATCCGCAGAAAGAATGCAACCTTCTGGTACGTGATCCCTTAGCCGACTCTTCACTCCGACGGCACCCACGGGTAGAGATGTGTAAAATTCTAGGTCTGCACCCCACGGCAATTATAATAGGAATAAAGTAGGTAAGTACTTATTATTAACGAATAGTTTAATAAATCTCTTAAAGATCTTCCTACATGTGTGACACGTCGTAACGCATCGTCATGAAACGCGTGCATATTTTTTTTATTGTTCTTATGTTTAGCATACCAAAAGCGTATTAGACAGATTGTGCCTTAAAATACTTCAACGAATATAACTAATTTGTTTGTAGAAATGAAAGTAAAATAATTTTATTAAGTCCCTTTATTTTATTTAACCACATTAAATGACAAAAAGCATACCTCATCCATGGGAAGTAAAATTCAACTGTAAATAATTTAAAAATAAAAGATAACAGAGTCATAAAAAAGTTCACAGCATAAGGTAGTTTTTTTTTGGAAAAAGAATGTTTTCTCCCAAAAAATATCTTAAAACAAAACACACATGCATTAACCTTTTCCAAATTTAGGAATTAAGTAAATTTCACACTGACGTGTAATACGTAAATTATTACTTACAATGTACAATTGACTGCATAACAGAATTTACCTCGCCATACGAACAAGTTCAAACTGATAAAAATTGTGTAGTTATCATACATATTCATATTCTTCGCAATATAAATCGTACCTATAAGCCACCCACATTACAGCCATGTGTAAAAGCAGACGAAAAAAAGCTCACACTTTAGATATAAAAATACTAGCTGCGTCCCGCGATTTCACCCGCGTGGACTTCGGTTTTCCCGCTACCTCAATTATCCAACGTAAACCAAACTTTTCCGAGATAAAAAGCCTATTTTGCGATTGACTATATTAAAGATATTGTGTTGTATAGTGTAATTCCAGGCTATAAAGTACTTCATTCGAAATTTCACGTAAATACGTTCAGCCGTTTCAGCGTGAAGGAGTAACAAACATACAAACGATAAGCAAATTTCCGCTTTTATATTAGTGGGATACCCTAGCAGTATATGAATACGGTTCATTACCAAATTGTACCAATAGTTATTCAGTATTTATATTAAACTGCCCACTTAGACCTGTAACTTCATCATCATCTCTTAAGATCTCACAAGTTGGTATCCAAGGTAAAAATAGTTCATTTAATGTAATTCTTGTTAAATGAAACCAAATTTTGGGAAACCCTCATTTAGTTTGCGATAAAATTCTAATCAGGATAACACTTATGAATCGAAATATATTATTTTTTTAATGCCGAAATAGTTTTTAGAAAATTAATATATGAAACTCAATTATGAATTTAATAATAAAAAAAACCTTTTATTAAATTAAGTTACCCGCAAATAAATAGACATGTTTTGTTAAACAGATGAACAGAGAGACATCGGCAATTTTACGTGATATATTAATTAGAATTTAAGATTAAGCAAAAGATTTGTCACTCTAATTAGTTAGGTTTATCTGCTATAAAATTCTCGGAACCGTTCAGAACTGCGGGTAGTCGACGACAATAACTTCGCGTTTCATAACAAGCGCAATGATTTTTTTTTCTCTCTTCGGACTACTAAATTCTGATTATTGGAATCCCGTTGTAACGTGATCAGTTCTTAATGGTGAAAACTCATTTTTTTTACTTCTTATAAGTTTGCGTTTGACAACTGTCTCACCTGATGTTAAGTGATGACGTTGTCTAGGATTTAGCACGCAAACCTAGAATGTACCTTCTCACTCGCGACTTGAAGACTATTATTTCATTTTAAATATTCAATGCTAATCGTAAGGCATAACCAGGGTCAATTCTATTAAACACATTGCTTATAGATTGTTAATGAATTGTCATTATTGCTTTTTTTTTTCTCCTTGGAGTATAATTGTAATGCGATGCTCTAATTTATACCGCAATGGTATTATCTACAATGCAATCGAGATGAAATTGTTATTTTAGCGGAACACCAAGTTTATTTATGATTATATTTGAATTACTATTGCATTGCTTATGAATTGCTTGTCTTAATAAATAAGAGAATTGGCATCCTGGCATATATACGTGGCGCTATGTGTTTGTTAACAACGGCACTGTCAACACGTAGGATTTAATAAATTCGTGTTATTTTGCTGAATTGTGTTGGTTCAATTGTTACACCTTGTTTATCTTTTAGATATACAGAGTTAATTCACAAGTTCGTGAAGCATCCTTAAGAATTTCAACATGAACTTCAAGGCTTGAAATTTGTACAGCGAAATAATATACAATTGAACACGTCTGGGGCCTAAGGTAAGTCTACTTTTCAATGTGAAAAACCAAAAAAAAAGTATATGCTCGGCTCATAATAGCCAATTTTGACAGCTTTGGTAGTCTGCTACTTTTCGTTCCTACTAAATCAATCTTGATTCAATGCTAGATTCTATGACATATGCGCGACATTTTCTACAGTCTGTTAACTCTTCAAATCTCAAATGCCTACCAAATCGGCATAGGCCGAGCATATATTCATATAATATGCCCGCTTTAGACCTAAATTACCACGAATTTAGTACGTTGTCTTATTGTGATCGGCTCGCCCTCGCACAGACTGAATCTAAAAAAATAGTAGACTTACACCATGATACATTTATGTCACAGTCATAGTAAACAATATAGCCCCCTATACAGAAGTTTTTGGTCATTGACAATGTAGACAAGTGAGTATGTTATACCAGTTTTGTCTGCAATCACCGACATGTTCTGGGATCATCTCTTGATAAAGTAATGATATGGAAATTACAAGTTGATGATTCACTTCAATCATTGATATAATATGTATATAGCCCGAAAGTAGCTTGAATCAGCACAATTTAAAATAAGGCCCAATTATCTTATGAAAATAAAAACAATAAATGCATGCCATTAAAAGACTGGTAAATTTTCTTATATGATAATTTATAAAATATTACTTTTTACAGGAACAATGTTTACAAATAATCACCTATAGTAAATATTTATTATATATTTCCGATGCAACTTAATAAATACATTTTGGCACTTTATAAGGTGAACTTTTGATAAAATAACTGTCGATGTCATTTGATAATATAAAAGTATAAATATAATCCGTATGGGAAAGGTAATCTTTAAAGATTTTTCTAATTTTACATCTACTTATAATTTACAATTTTTGTAGGCCATGATTTTGCTGTACATGTTTATCATGGTACGCCATAGATGAAGGCACGTGCCACATGTGGTTAATTTACGTAAAATATACATTTAAAATTAAAAATAATCAGTACATTTTAATAAAACTCAAACGACCTTTCATTATCATATCAACACAACTCGTCTATTACGAGGAGTTGAAATAATTCAAAATATTTACAACAAAAAAAGAATTGTTTTTTAAAAAACAGTCATACGGACTAACAATTGTTTTTATATTGTTATCATTATTTTTACAAAATATGGATGCTATTTTTAAACAATATTTTCACTGGTTTTGACTGTTCAATTTTGACTACGATTGAAAATTGGCCCGTGGTTCAAATATTACAGTTACCTAATTCTTACACTATAACTTATATTCTAAATATCATAACTTGTCTCATAAATCATAACACACTTATTTTGTAAAAAAAATATACCGCTGCAGAGTATGAGTACACTATTACTTTATTTTTAATATTTGTAACAGTCTTCACAAAACTAATCATAAACACCAGCAAAATAAATAACACAATTTATGTGAGCAAAACTCTACAGACAAAGGAATAAAACCACATTTATAAAAGATGAAAAATTGAAATACGATACGGATACGTCTAAAATCATAGGAAATATAAAGACAAAGGGATATGTACACATTTTTCATTATGCACAAAGCATGCAAAGTCGAGACCAACAAATGGAGCTAAAATTACAATAGTTACATCTGTCTTCGCTTCAAGGAAGTTTCAATCGACTGTATCAGTCGATTGGGGAATCTAATATCAATGCGCCATCTCAATGTGTCTTTGTAAACTCTTTTTGTTCATATAGAAGCGGTCACACATGGCACATGGGAAGAAAACCTTTTCGTTATCGGCGTGTCGCGCGCGAGTGTGCGACGAGAGGTCCAACGCTCGAGCAAAGTAGACCTTGCAAATGTTGCAGAAGAATTTGGTAGGAGTTGCGTGCATCGAACGGTGAGCGAGTAAATCTCGCGGACTCGCCACCCCGTCCCCACACTGGCCGCAAGTGAACTCACCCGGTGGCGCAGCGGGGGCATTTCCTTCGTCCTCAGATTCTGCAGAATCATCCGCATGAGCTCTAGCATGGTGACCCCTCAAAGCTTTTTCAGTATCGAACACCGCATCGCATACACCGCACGCGTAACCCTCGTCATCGATCTGTGAGGCGGCCGATGTACCCTCACCACCTTCGTAGTGCTTCTTCATATGCACAAGAAGCGTCGATTTTCTCGTGAAACTTCTATCACATATTGGACAAAATACAGAATTCGGTTGGTGGACCTCGTCCATGTGACGCTGGTAAGCGGCGCGCTTGGTGAACTCTTTGTCGCAAATTGTGCAGTACCTCCCTTCTAAGGCATCATTGTTCTGCTGGTCCATTTCTACGGAGTCGTCCGAACGCATCTTTTTATTCGGATTGACAACGGTCACTTCTACTTCTGGAGGTAGTCTCCTTTTGCTCGGTACGGGAGCGACAGGAGTCGAATGCGAAACGCGAGCCAACTGAACTGCGTCCACAATCTCGTGCTTACTGACTTTCGTTGTCACTTTGTGCTGAGGCATCCAAAGACCGCTATTGTTCGCAGCCGCTTTACCATCGGGAGAGCGCAAGTGCCAACCGCGATGACTCTTCAAAGCAGCAATGGAAGAGTAACTTTTGTGGCATATTTCACAGTCGAAAGTCTGAGGTTGCGAGGGAATTTGGTTTATACATTGGTGGTTCTGTAACGCCAGAAGACCTACAAATTGTTTTCCGCAGGTGTCGCATGGATACCGAGCTTGATAGTCCACCCCTGGATCGGCTACATCTGGCTCATTATCATAATCAACATCTAGATCTTGAGACACGTCTGGTTGGGATTTATTCGAACCTTGATTCGCGTTATATCCCAGCAATTCCCGAGCGTGCGCAGCTTTGAGATGTTCATACAGCTCCAAAGTAGAATTGAGAGGTTTGCCGCAAATCTTGCACATTTGCGTGGCAGTTTTGTGAACATTCTTTCTATGTCGATAGTAAGATTTCTTGTCAGCAAAAGTAATTTTACAAATTGTGCAACTAGATCGACCGCCTTCCCCCGGCGTCGAGAGCATTGGTGTTTCGTTGCTACTGCTCGCACCGGGGTTAACAATACCGTGCTTAGCGCGTTTATGCTTCAATAAACTAGTTCTAAGCGGGAATCGTTTCAAACACAACTCACATGTATGTAGGATTTCCGGCTGAGGTTGCGCCAGTTGTGGCGTAATGTTATTAGAAAAGTTGGAAAAGTTAAAGCTGTTGAACTGGGGTGTGGATAAAGCGCCATTTTCATCAGGATTGTAATCATCATCTTCTGTCGAAGCATGCATGGTGTTGTCTTCGCTGTCATTTCTATCATTAATTATATCCGCATGCAAGACTTTCTTATGTTTCCATATATTTTTTTTATGCATGAAACCTTTGCCGCAAATATCACAAGAGTAAGGCGCGTTGGGAACATTAGTATTTGGCTTGTAGTTGACGAAATTAGGTTGCACCATGGTATATTGTTTTATAGGCTTTCCGATAATGCGTGGATCAAATCCTTTAGGTTCACCCGGTTTTCTGTTAGTAGTTGGTACCTTTGCATGAATACGCATGTGATTCGAAAATGCCTGGCGACTTTTGAATGCTCTAATGCATATATCACAGAAAAATTCTGTATCTGTATTGGATAGATTACCCACTCCAGGATGACATTTCTGAACATGGTCAGACAACTTTTGAGGAGTGCTGTATGAATTCGGGCATACGCTGCAAGGATAGAATTTAACTCTCAAGTGGGTATTTTTGTGTTCAGCTAGTTCAGAAGGTCGCAAGAACTTCTTGTCGCACTGGTCGCAATGATGGGCGACTTGATTGTGCTCTGCCACTTGATGATCTGTCCAAGCGTCGACAGTTTCGAATATCGCGTTGCATTCAGTGCAAGAATAATGATACTCTTCAGCTTCTTCTTTAACCAAAGACATGTCTGGTGCAACAGGTTGCAATCCCAGGGCTTGAAATGAATGCTCCACATAAATGTGATTGTTAAGGTCAGCAGCTTGTTCAAATTTAGCGTCGCAATTTTGACAGTAATGCGGTCGATCTTCATTATGCACAAACTTTAAATGTTTTACAAGGTTCAAGTAATTGCTACATTTCTTTTCGCAAATTGAACAGTCTGTAGCTCTACCGTCGATACATTTGTTTTGATTATCTGGGTTCTCAAAGTGGTCAGCATGTGCTGATAAAGCGTGATCACTGAAGTCTTGCATGTTAGAAAATTGTTCAGAACACATGTCGCAATGTATGTAAACTGTACATTCGCCGATGCGAATGTGTTTCTTGAGCATAGTTCTGTCTTTGAACCTAGTTTGGCAGTGGACACAACTGAGGGGTATTGCTGATTGCCCGTCTTCATGTACGTCCAATACATGCTTCATTATAGATTGCTTCAATTGGAATTTTGCCGGACAAAGTCGGCAGGCGTAGGATCGGGCATTGAAAATATCCTTCGGTTGTACTTTTACTTTAGGCTCATTTTCAAGAACCATATCCTCAGATATACCATTCTCATCGTAGATAATTTTCCATAGATCTGTGCAAGAATTCTGTCTCATGTGACTGAGCAGAGCACCAATATGAGTAAATGTGATCACACAGTTGTAGCAAGTGTGTTTAGGAACTTTGTGTCCATTTTTCTGTAAATGCTGAACAACCGCTTTCCTGCGCGGGTACGTTTTATCGCAACAGAGACATCGCTTTGTGTTGATTTGTTGTATAACATCACGGAATTTGGAAATGAAATCCCGTTGAGCTTTTGTGACATATGTTTTGTCAGGATCAAGCATCTTTGGTTCGTTTTCAGCAGTTTCATTGATATCGGCGGATTCGTCTAACTCCTCATCTTCTTCATTCAATTCACTACATGAATTATTTTGTGTTTCATTCAATTCAACAACGGGTGCCGGTAGAATCGCTTCTTCATCGTCATTTTCATCCGCTTCAGGATTGACCTCCTGCTCATCGTTTTCTCCATACATGATATCCTCACCTTTGCATCCATCATCTATGTGGGCATCATGGGTCTCGTCCAGCTCCATATTATCATCGGGAGCCTCGTCCAGCTTCATATGATGCTCTTGACTGTCACCAGTGTCATTAATCTCATTGTCGCTCTCACCTAGCTTCTCGGCGTCATCAATATGGTTTTCTTCAAGATGTAAATTTTCATCATTATTCTCCATAATTTGGTCTTCTTGTTCCTGCTGACGGGCAATTTCAATCTCGTGTTCAGACTCCATGTCAACAGTATCGTAATTTTGATTATGATTATGTTCTTGTGCATTCATTGTTGAGTATGTGACTTCACCATCCTCTTGATTTTGATCATACTCGGTAGGCTCCGAGAGAATAGCTTCTACCTGGAAGGACGCGATCTCTGGCTCAGATATCAAGGTTTCCGGACTTTCTGGGCCAGAATTCAAAATCTCCGGCTCAGCAACTAGCACTTCGGGTTTCGCAGTGAGCAACGTTTTCAAAATTTGCGGTTCTTTTTTCTTTATCTGTAAGTCTTTGAGCGCTTTTATGCGCAGCGGATATGGTAAATTATTTTGTGTCACTTTAGAAGCTCTAATGGGTATTGGTTTCGGTGGCACAGCTTTCAGTGGTATTATTTTGTTGGAAACAGTTTTGGGCATGAATTGGAGTTTGTGGCTGATAGGGTTAGGCAACAGCCTTGCTTTAGGATTGAACGGATTAGGTCTCAGTTTAGGTGTCATGCGTGAATAATGTGATTTCTTGTTTGTTACTTTGTTTGTGTAGCGGTCGAAGCTGTGTGATGCTAGTTCGTGCCTCCGGGCATTGTGAGAGTATCTGTACGAGCGTCCACAGATGAGACAGTCTTTGGAAGCAAGCTGTTGTATCCCTTGACGCGCATGTAGGGTCTCACCAGTAGGCCGCATCACAGTGATGGAAACTTCGGGCATTTGTGGCACCTTCGCGGGTTCAGAAGGGTGGTTTTGCTCGTTTACGTCTTCTTCATAAGTTTCTTCTTCATCTTCATTATTCTCGCTCTCCAACCCCTGGAATGATATATGTGATAGTCAAAGACACTGGCAAAGTGAACGGACCAAAGTATCAAGGTGGTATGTTAATAGTAGATAGAATAATAGTTTTTTATTTACTTTTTACTTTTATTTGCACTGGTTTACAATAAGGTGTTATTGTATTGTACAATGAAGATAATGCTCCTAATTCTGTTACTCACACAAACTAGCTAAAATCCTTTAAAATCATAATGATATTATTTTATCTGTACTAATATTATAAAGAGAAAGGATTCAATTGTTTGTTTGTTTGCATTGAATTTGCATCGAAACTACTGAACCGATTTAATTATTTTTTTTCACTGTTGGGAAGCTACACTATCCCCGGATGACATACTATATTATATTATTAAAAAAATAGGGATCCTTATAATTTTGCATTTTTTATATATTTTTACCCGTGAGTAGCCTGCTAGTTTACGATAAATTTCTAATTTTTCATTGTGATGAAATGTGAAATATTTAATGGTTTGCCCATAGCATAATTATGCATTAAGCCTATGCACCATATGTGAACCTGCAGTCAGCAAAAGACTTAGTACTGAACATGGAGCACTTTCATACATTGGAGTATGACACTTGGTTGAAAGTTTCGTAAGTATTAGACATTGTTTAGTTAAAATCCCGATCGGTTAAGTGACTTTCTAAGTTTACTTTTTCATAGAGAGCACGTGCTAGCGGTCGCGTCCGCGCATGCACTGGCATGCATATGCGCAAGTTAAACCGTACGTACGTATTACATAAGTTACTATAATTTCAATTAAATATTGAAGAATTCATCATCATCTCAGCCAAAGGACGTCCACAACTGGACATACGCCTTCCCCATTGATTTCCATAAGGACCTGATGAAAGCGGCCCGCATCCAGCCCTTAACTGCGATTTTAGTCTGGTCAGCTGTCAAACCTTGTCGGTGGCCGCCCTTTGCTGCGCTTGCCAGTCCGCAAGGGAGACCACTCCATTGGAGAACCCCTCGATCCCAAAAGCCATCAGTTATTCGAGCTATGTGCCGAAATGTAGTATTACATTTGTAAATTTAGTTTTAAATATAACAAGTAAAGTTTATGAAACTGTTTATTCAATCTTGTACAACTTACTTAACTATGTAACATACAGCATAATTGCTTTAATCTACATTTAATACAAACCAATAATGTTAGGTCCCAATTCATACCAGTTAACAAATATCTAAATTTATCTAATCTAATTATCTAAATTTAAACTTACTGAAATATGGGTAATTTTAAATTACTCCTGTCTTATATTAATTAATAACAACATAGTATTCAAAAGAGAGAAAACAGAAAATATAACTAAATACTTAACAAAATATATTATGTTCTTAAAACATACTTTTCCGATAAAAACCGGCTAGAAAATCTTCACTGAATATTGCACTAACACTAAGGTACATAGTTAAATTGTATTTTGTAAGCTTCCATATGAAATAATGAATTGGATCGGTTTCTTAATCATAAATGGATTAATTTAATAGCTACTGAAAGCTCGACCATAATTTCATCTGATGGTCAGTAGGGGAAATGATGCTCACATACAGCTGAACCACCTCCACTTTTGATGGCTTTAGTTGTGTTAGCTGTCTGCAGCTCTAACATTGATTTGAACATCATGTGAAACAATAGGGCCAGACCTATATATCTACATTAATATAAGTTTCAAATATTACAAACATATAATTTGGAAGCCACTATTTTACTCAAATTATACTATAACGTATTGCTACTCTGTTGGCTCACACACATGGTGCAAACTGAGACACTGTGTTCCCGGCAGATGAATTGGCCACATTTCAGACAATATTCTCTAGTTCTTCTATCACGTTTTGTTCTCAGACATATCTTACATCTCTTCCTGTACTTATATAATGGCTTAGACAACAGAGGTGGTATGGGATTCTTCGTACGGCCATCAGGGAGAGGAGACAGTGACAATTCATTGTTTTCCAACAAACCCAAAGCCAAATCTTTGATGAACATACGTCGCTTTATTACATTCATATTTCTAGAGCTCCAAATAACCTGGGCATTGACTGAAGCAATATTTAACAATGTAAAGAACAATGGAAGTGTCCAATCATTTGTATGTTGCATAGTCGTGTAATAATGCATTAACACATCAAGCACTTCCACTGCTGACTGATTTTTTTTATACACCGATACAGCAGTCACATGGTTGATATTCGGACTTCTTTTGTAAAACCATGGATCATTGGATATAACATTTATGGACTTAGATTTAGAATCTACAAAGGAAGTAAGTGAAACTGCTTTATCATAGAATCCAGACATTAATGTACAAGTTTTTCTGTACTTGGACAGAAATAGAGGTGGTATGCTATTATTATGTGGGTTCAATGCGGCAACTGTAAAAAGGTCATAAGTCTTTAGTGTAGTCATTAACTGCTTTGAAAAGTACCAACTGTCCATGACAATAGTTCTCCCGCTTCCGCACAAATGCTGAGTAATTTTCTTGACAATTTCTTCTGCTCCAAAATATGGGTCGGTTATCACGTCCAAGTTACTCACATAGAAGTTAGTTGGGTCGACCAGCAGCACCATTTTAATGCCACATTTCAGTGATTTCTTATCCATTATGTATCGAAAGGGACAAGGTCCATAAACTGGCACAACAATCTCGTCTACAACGGCGACTGTTTCAATATCATAGGCCGTCCTACAATTCATGGCAAATATTTCGAATACTTTACGTATTCGCTTCATTGTATCGAACTGGATATATGAATTTTCAGTTCTTGAATCGAAACACAAGTTTTGAAGAAGAAATTTGAAACGGTCCAAAGTCATTGCTTTATTAATGCATGGTAATCCACAATACCTGTCCCAAAGATCACTGTGCTTCAGGTGGGTTGATCTCATTATTCCGTGTAGGTACAAGACGCCAATCAGAGATTTGATTTCATTGGCATTTGTGGGTTTCGAATATTTTTTATTTCTCATTATATTCTCGTTGGTAGACGTAACTATGAGCTCAAGTAGATCGTCACTGATCAGTAATTGCCACGCGTTTTTAGGTCGAGGACAATGTTTCATAGTGACTTTATGTTTTCTTAGTTTGACAGCGTCAATTCTGGCTTGCTCTGATACATGAGGCGATTTGGAAATAATGCTGTTGTCTCTGCATTTGTAACCAGTTTCGCAGTGAATGTAAGTATCGTCCACATCCTTTAACAGTTCACCTTCTGACTCAGAGTCATGATCAGAATGGTGCAGTGTATCACTCTCTTCTGTGGCCTGGAGTGAATCAATAATATCATTTTCTTGTACCATGTCCAGTATTGCATGGACCCGATGCCAGTCCATTCGGGGATCCACACATGTCTGTGGACGAAATTAATCCAATTGAACTATTCCCACACAATCACTTAACACTTTGAAAATAGCTTTTTTTAAAATAATTATTTAGTAGTTGTCAATAAACACTTTCATTTAGTTTTATAGATTTTATTTTAATGTGAGAGGACCTGTGTTGTATAGCCATTTGCCGAATGTAATCAGAAATATTGATGGGGACCTATGGATGGGGGAGGCATATGTCCAGCTGTGGACATCCTATGGCTCCGGATGGATGGCTTTGGATGGACGTCCTATGAATGAGAAATGCAGCATCTTTGAATACTTTATGAGCAAATTAAAAACATTACTTATTAGTCACTTACTGTGTGTACTTTTTACGGTTTAACAACAGAGTTTATACTAAAGAAAAATTGAACTTAACGTTTGAAAACATTGGCATTACACAAGAGCTTTATGATTATTATATGGAATTATATTTTTTGTGAATGAGTGACTTGTAAATATTTATTTGTACCAATAAATATCTGTATCTGTAATCTTAGGCAGGTACTTATGCAAATAAAAAGTTTTGCACCAAATCACACAGTTTATCCTTGTGTAGGTCAAACAAGCCATCAAATTTTTTACAAAAAATATATTCATGCTTGATATAAAACAATAAGACAGTATTTTATTAAAGATCTAGTGATGCAAATCTGATATATCTATATTACTGGCACTTTTGAAGTAGGCCATATAACAATATTCAAGCTATACAGAACAAAGGTGAATTTCTATCTAGGTATTATTCAAGTTTAAAGGAGACAGCTACTAGCGATAAGCAGCCCTTGCAAAGTACAGCATTGCTCTATTATTGCTAGTAAGATTTATATTTTTTACGTATTACTGTTTGTCCATGTACATTGAATAAGGAATATTTTAGACATGCTTATTTTAAGGCTGTAGGTACACTTACAGTGCTCACATTGATAACTGGTGACAGATAGATATGTAAATATCCTTACCTTATCACTTCTCGGTGTAAGTCCCAATGAAGCCAAAATGGGTGGTCCTTCTGGCTGTAGCTTATTTGAAGAGGTGGTATTCTGAAATATTTAAAATAATATCTACAGCTTACTAATAATAATGGGTTGATCTGCTCATGTACCTAAATTACTGATTTGTCTACAACCACAAATTATATATTAATTATCTTAGCTGTCGGAATGTTTTTGTGGGGGACATTAACCATTGAAGCAGTCATCCAATCTTAGCCTCGTGTTTAACAGCATTATAAAATTAGTTAAAAAGTATACTGAGATGATTTGGGCATGTTGAAAACTGTTGAAAGGATAGTGATAATGTTGATGATGATGATGATGTTAATGCTATTTTGAATAGTACACATTAAACGAGAAAGCCTTTGTAAAATCATTATATTGGAGGAAATTGTAGACATTCTGGAAAAGTAGGTACATGACTTGGCAAGTCATGAGTCCTTTCATACTCTTATAATGTGACATATTTGATGGACGTGAACCAAGCAAAAGATATAATGTTACAAGGACATTATTGACAATCTATAATGTCTGTATCAGGCATGTCGTTTACTGAGTAAGTATGGCTGGATATATACAACTCAAAAAAGATATTCCCAGCATGTTTGTAGGTCTAACTGAATACAACTGGGCATACCACTGTAATAACTATCGAAGGCAAGTAAGCATTAGGTAGCTACTAGGTAGATTATGCTGAATCATGTTAGATGTAGAATACTGACTGGCTCTCAAGGAAAGCTGCCTGAACACACTGTGTAAGGTGACATTTTTCAAACTTGAGGTAGGTACATTCATGCTCCATTCAGATAGCAAATTTACCTACACCAAAAGCTCAAAGCGGGGGTGGGGATCGAACCCGAGATTGACAACCAACAATCACACCACTCAGCTATCATTGCTTTAAAAAGTCGCATGTATAAAATATCACAGATAAATAACATTCTCACAATTAATTTTATGTGCAGTCTTTCTAGCGGGCTATTAATGCACCCTGCATATAGGCCTATTGGCCAGAATGATCAAATGCTATCATTAGATATGCAATACGAACCAGATTATTAGAAAAAAAATAATTTTGTAGTTGATAACTTGACATCAATAGAGTACCAAGATAGGAATCACAGGCAAACTTGAACTCTATGGAAAGTGATCTACTACAGTTGGTAAATCAGTATAGTAACTACACTGAATCACTACACAAAATGGGTGCACATAAAAAGATAACTAAATGAAAGTCTGTAGAACTCAATATATAATATTATGGCTTTAGCGGTAAGTTAAAGACCTAAACCTGCTTATTATGTAAAATTAATAAACATATTTTTTTACTTACTTAACATCTAAAGTAAGTTTTTTCTAATTGAGAGATGTGTCACATATCACATATTAGTTAATTAGAATATCAAATAGTATTAAGGTACACATAATTTGTACCTTAATACATTTTACATCCTATTTAGAGGCAAGATGATTACCATAAGCATGTCCAAAACACCAGAAAGATTGATGACAATATTATTATAACCTTTAACATGGTGATGGCTTTCCAATATTAAATACTATCTCCTAAGATTATCAAAGTAGGAATAACAAGTTGTTAAGGATAAATGGTTTTGAATTGTTTGTATTAAAACCCAAGGCTAACTTACTCCAGTTTATATGAACTACAGGAAAATTGAAATTTTAATAGAATCATGCCTTTATAACGGTTGATACATCATTCACACAAGCTTGGAGTTTCAAGTGACTCAACACATTGCAACTGGTCACATGTCCTTGACACCAAATGGCTGGTTGGTTATGACTTTTATGAAAGTAGCTGTGCATATCATGTCAATGATACCTCTATATGTAACATACTACAGTTGACTGATAAACAAGGTTTTATCAATAAGATTTACACATACCTCATTGATTGGGTATGAAGAATCAATGACCACTCCATCATCATAAGCCTCATCAGATAATGGTTCACTCTTTATTTTTACCTGAAAATGCATAATCAAAGATATAAACAACACATATAGAGAACAAATGACAACTTAAAGCTGAAACATCCAGAAATAACCCACCTCTTCTAGTAGGCTGCCATCCTTTTTAATCAGAGACTGTAGTTTGTTTTGTGTCTTTTCACATACAGACTTGAATATATACCAGTTGTTGACATTATCCATGCATTTTTTACAGACATTCGTCGGCAGTTCGTCATTTTCGGTTATCTGAAAAAACAATCATACGTAATCATGTTATGGAGGGCAAATGGGCGAACTCCACGACGCAGCGAGTGCCAGTTTCATCAGAATGAGCGCGGCGAAATCGCACCTCGTGTATTGATAGATAGGCGAGGAGAAACTCTGTAGGTAGGCGTAGGTATAGCCGAGCGGCGCGGAGAGCGGCTCACGGCTGCTCCTCGACCGAATAAGTAGAAGCGAGTCGAGTGGCAGCCGGTCGTCGCTGAGCCCCTCGAGGGTTACCGCTCGATATACGCACACAACTATAGCGCACGCCGACACAGACGCTCGACCCGCTCGAGGACGAGCTGCAGGCAGGCTGGTCTCGTCCGATAAATCAATACGGCGGCAGAGCAAAGCGACCGCTATCGCGAGACGCAGCCCCCTCCCGACCTGACCCCCGGGAAAAATGCCAAACCCGACCCTCATGATGCGCGCCATTCCCAGCCGGCTACATGGAATGCGACGCGACGCGGCCGGCCACGAGACAAGCCGACCGATAGCTGTGGAGCATTACAAAATGGTGGACAATCTTACGACATCTCCACCTAAGCAAACGATGCCTGACATTGCTCGTTGTCAGAGGAATGACGAGTCCTAGCTTATACCGAGGGTCTACTTTCACTCTATTCTATGGAATATTTTATGTATTACATACCTGTACCGACACACAATCCTTGATTTTCGAGACAAGGACGGGGGGTTCCGAGTCATCCAAACTGGTGGTAGGGAAAATCGGCAGTATTTCGCCTCGAGATGACAAGCACAGTCTACAAACACGATCATAGTTCACATTCATTGTAAATAAACAAGATTTTTCACTATCAGACACAGGTTATAATGGGGACGCCATGTCACCACGAGAACTTCAACACAAAGCACTACACTTCGCTCATGCTAGAGCACGAAAGCGCCTGATGATGAGCACGAGAAGTCGATAGGTTCGGTCGGGGACGGCTGGGTCGAGTCGTCGACCACCTGTCGTTCTGCGCATGTGCGCGTAAATGGGATCAAGTTAGACAACATAACAAACATAAAATAAAGTTTCTGCCAGGGGTATTCAACCTTAGCGTGCATCATTTTCAAAATAATAATGATGGAATGAAAAATGCGGGTAATGATTTATTATACATGTCATATAAATTAATTGGAAATATAGAATGATGAAATAAAAGTATAATTGTTTGTCTTCGTAGTATATCTTGCGATCAGAGAAACGTTTCTAATGTCAATGAAATTGAAATGAAGGTTTTGCTCTAAAGAACAGTGTAAATATATTATATTACAAAATTTCACCAACAAGGCTGTGCTTAATAGCTAATTTATATTCCATAGTGAGCAATGAGCATGCAATTGTTGTTTGGGGTTAATAGTTGTCATTTACATGACAGCAATTTAAAAGTATCCATTGATATGATTTGATAGTGATATATTGCTACGTAACATATTAATGATAAAACTTTTATACTGTCAACCTAGAAATCAAAAATTTATCTTGACGCATGTATTTCCTGATCATAGGAAAAAATAGTATATAAAAAATGGATCGTCTCATTTGATGTACAAATCGAAAAGGAATAATGTCCATCACAAGAATTTATATTTACACAAAGTATTTTAACAGAAGGGAATATAATGTATCTGCCTATTCAGAAGAGGATAAGTATTATTTTTTTTACCATCGTTCTATCAATAAACGTAAAGGTATTCAAGTAAATTTTAAGTGGGATTCTAAATATTTTGCCACATACATAGTATAATTATGTTTTTGCGTGTTCTAACAGATGTTTCTGTACTCAGATTTTTCCATTTCCTTTTTTTACATATAAATATCCCCATTTGGAATGACTCGTATTGATTTATTCCCGCGTTTACTTCGTTGGAATAGCAATTATTATTATCATATTTATTGTATCGTTCAGTACACACTTCTACTGGACCTATCTACCTTTCACATAATCACCTAAAATATAATTTAAGATCCACAAGCACACTAACGCATGACGTATACTCATCTTTAGGCTAAAGTACCTTAAGCAGACTTGTAAAGTTAAAATGTCCTCTAATCTTTTACAAACATTTCATATATATATTTAATTTTAATTTATCCGTTTATACTTATGCTTCAGGATGTTCATCGGGTGTATGCTGTTGAATGCATTTTAGATAAATGATTCCCACGAAATTAATGTATGTTAAAATGTATGTTCGAGGCAGTGCTAAGATAAGACACGATAAATTTATTGTCAAGAGCAAAGAAAAAGGTTTATGCCCACTGAAGTTTCCATACCACGACTCCATATTCATGCCGTCTCTTTCTAAACTAGTGTCAAAAACGGCGATACATTCAAACTTCAGACCGCATACAATTGAATGGATTTACGGCGGGAAATTTTGATTGAACATTGTTTACCGACTTTTTGCTTTTGGAGTTCTAATCATTTTCGAAATTTTATGAATAAGTGTAGCACATATACAGTACATACATAAATTAGGCTATTCTCGTCAAAGATATGAGTTATATCTCTATGGAAAACCATTAAAATAATGAAACGTATACATTGTCACCGATTAGGTAATAGTTTTTATGCGTCTTCGTGGGTGAGAACATAGCCAAAGGTGAACCGTGATGGCTACAAAATACCAAGTACCAACTTTAAGAAAAAGTTTGATTTTGTTCCATGAATTTATATTTTGTTTAATATTTCAAATCGCACATTGGATTTTTGACAAGATTGTTCGTAAGTGATTCTCGTAGAAATAGGATATTAAGTAGTTATTTAAAGCCCACTTGCACCAACCAAATTATCCGAGATCCTCGGATCAAATTGCAACGAAGCCTTGACGTACCTACTTGGCTTCGCTGCGGGATAGGGACCTTTGCAATTTTGCATGTAAGTACCAATTTCAAGCAATTCTTGTCCCTGGGGCTACCGGCTAAGTTGGAATTGCGCTGGAGCGCTAAAACACGAGGAAAACTTGGCACGAATGGGTCAATGTTCGTGACCACAAAGACGAACACATGCTGGAATAAGTAATAAGAAGTAAGTAAGTAGGTACATTGTTCCACAAGGCAGCAAAATAATATATAATTACGGCGAGGGCGCTATTTTGAATCCAGAGCGGAGCGAAGGACTCTTGAGTCTCTTGAGAGAATTCTATAGTAGAATCCTGGAGCGCAGTGAGGGATTCAATATAGGTAGGTACCTACTTCGCCCGAGGAAAAATGATTTTGCGACCGAATGATAGGTAAGTAAGAAAAATAAATAAGATACTTTTATGTTAGACGGGAAACGAATGATGCAAACAAAAAAAAATTACCATAAATGACACCTACTTCAACACTCTAAAGTGTGAAATACTAACTTGTTGAAGTCGGTACCATGATAGTTCACAAAAGTAACTATCATCGCAATATTGTGCTCATGGTACCGACGTCGAAAAGTTATTTCACACTTTTGAGTGTTAAAGTCGGCACCTACCATTTTTAGGAAACAATTTTTTTTCACCCTTTTCAGTGACCTTCGCTACTCACTGGATCGATGTCATTGTGTATGTTCTCCGATGTTCAACCGCAACTATAATATCGTCGAGGTATGCAAAGCACTTTTCAGTTATTGGAGTGTGACTCAAAAACAGCTTGTCCCAATTTAAATGGTACCACCACGGAACTATCAAACTAAAAAGAACCATAAAAATTGGTTCATAAACGACTTAGTTTTTATTGATTTTATTTTAGCGCCAATTTTATAACCGTTTAGTACAATACTTTTTCTAGATTTATCTATTTGGGTGCAGCCCGTGACCATAGGGTAGTATAGAGTAATAGTAATCTATGGTATACTGTTGTACTTTATGCATAACGTAACGTTAACGAGCGGGCGTAAAAACTCTTTTATGTCCGCTCTATACTTCACAGCGAGAATAATAGTGTTTTTACGCCCGCTTTAAAACTGTAAGAGAAAATACCTACTTTTATCGCACCTATAGGCGAACCAATCATTGTTTTTTAATAGAATGTATGAAAAAAGATTATAATATAGGTACCTACCTAAGTAGTTACTGAATACAGATGAACTACGCTTTGTAGCCAGAAGACTGAAGACATCTCTCGATTTAAGTACCTATCCACTATCCGTCGAATAACAAGTTTCTTATGCTGCAGGTAGTAAAACATTTTGGTAACTAGGTAGGTACCTGGCTTGTTTCCATTGTAAATATTGGAAAAGGTGGTGATCATACTTCTTTCATATGCATTTTGTTATTGAAATATTTGACTAAAAACGGTCAATGTGTAGACTTTACGGGAGGCTAAGGGAAAAAAGATTTTGAATAATTTTGTTGAAAAATAAAGCGAACCTCACTTTTGCTGTCGCTTTGATTGATGGATGGATAGTGTAGAGGAGGTGTTGGTAAACCTATGTAGTGATCAGCGTTACATAATTTTATTGTTAGCGCTTCGCCGGCCTCTGCCGCGGCACGGCTTCGCTCGCTCCGCTCGCGCTTTGGTCTTCTGCAGGTTCATCCTAACCTAGTAATCTCCGACCTAACTTCTTTTCTCAGCCATGTGCGTCCACTGCTGGACGTATCCTCCCCCATATAGGGGGGATTGGCCAATACTCGCCACGCTTGGCAGGCGGGTTGGCGAGCGCAGTATGATTTCCGATCCTCAGAAGGCGCTGCTGCCCACCTCCTGGTACGTTATCCCTTAGCCGACTCTTACGGCACCCACGGGAAGAGATGGGGGAGTACTATTCTAGGCCGGTCGACACCACCACGGCCTAACCGACCTAACTTATATCGCAATTTTTTTTTTTTCCATTGCGTCCCGTAGAGTAGTGTAGGTACTTACGTGATGCTAAAAACGTAAAAACGATTACGGACATACAATAAAATTATGCATTGTTATTTTCATATTTACTTGGCACGGTTAAATTTTTTCATCAATGAATGTGAATGAATGAATGTGATGAAAAGAACAGTAGGTACATTGAATAAGATTTTCATGAATGTTCCATGTAACTGCAGTTGATTAGACTATTTATCCTTTGCCCGAGTATCGGACAGATCGTTAACGGACCATATTCCATTACTACATAGCCAAAAAACCTGTTATCTATTACCGAAAACATGAAAGTAAATATTTCATGTGCGCTTTTCCCACTAAAACTGGAAGCTATCTAACGCGCAATCCGTGCGATACTACCTATCTCAGATTACAGAACAAAAGAACAAGTCCTTTTTGTTCTGAAATCTGAGCTATTAGTCCGTGAGCCCGCTCCAAAATTGCCTACGTCATATGACATCATGATAAAATGCATGGCTCATGGTGGGGACTGGGGAGTTCTGAGCAACGATCAGAAAATTATAGCACCTAAAATTGGCCGGGAGTCGGAGAGAATCCTTCACTTCAGGAGGCCACAAACAATCTTATATCTTGAAAAGTATCGATTTCAGAACTCTGAAAACCATTAGTTCTCAGACCATTAGTGGCACCATTAGTGCCATGTTATATTTATCCGTACTATTGGGTACTAGCATTGAGCATATCTACTTATTTTGAACCTAGATCATGTGGTTTAGCTGTTACAGCTGGGTTTGTACGATTACAGTACGACGTTTTTCTAGCTAGCTCACAGTTGTGGTATTGTAACGTGGATATGGTGAAATTAAAATGTGCAACTTTCCGACATTGCATGCGTATTGAACCAACATTGAACTGAGTATCTACATAGTACCTACTTATCAATGATAAGTAGGTACTATTGTTTCCGTCTACAGCATGGGCCAGCTAGGGTAATCTTTCTAGCAGGCTCACTATCAATCGGCTCTCGCGCTAAAACTATGATTGCACTAACTGTGAGGTTTGACATTTATGATTGAACAATAGTGCATTACCGTTACACATAATGTGGGAAGTTATGTGAAGTGTGGGCCTGCTGAAAGGACGGACGCAAAAAACACAATCAAATTTTGCCCAATGATAAGGTGCCTTGACAGCATTTTTTTTTTATTCGCAATAGTCAGGTATTAGCAGTATCTTACCTGATGTTAAGCGATGATGCGGTCTACGATGGATCACGACTGCATAGAAGATACCTACCTGTTCAATCGTAACAAGAAAATGCCCAGATTGTACCTATGTGGATTTAATGGATGGATAGGATAGGATTTATTTAATTAAACAAAACAAGATGTGATTACGTATCCCAATACATTTTATTTCATAAGTCTCAAGACATAATATTTTTGCGTAAGCAACATCAACTTTATACATACAACATTTTGTTTATACATAAATTTAAGTATCTAGTTTATGTTAAGGTTGCATAATATTTATAATATAAGTACCTACTGTATTATACGTGATATATTTTTTGTTTAAGTATCCGGCGCCATACATTCTAGACATTTATCTATCAGTATTTTATTTATAAAATCGGCTCGTAATAAAAAATATCTGTTATCAAGTAAAAATAAACCAAGCTTCTTGTCATTGAGTAAGCAGGGATAAATAAAACAAGAGCTCATGCAAACCTACCTTCCTGTTTACCGATTGAAACAGTAAAACAGTTTTCTGTAATTTCACTTGGATTTTCTGCAGGAATTTGTCTACTCGTGAACATTCGCGTGCCTTTCAAGAATATATAATGTAATAAATAATCCATCATTAATAACACGTGATGAAACAATAGATAATTTTGGAAAACCTATCCCGACTTCGCTGTACAAAGTCAAGGTACTTAGATATTATAATAATGAATATTTCTCCCTTATAGGTACACAAAATATCACTTCTTTAATTTAATACCAAAATTATTTATACATAATTATAATTAATTAAATAAGGAATCGGTACCTACAGCTTTATGTGCATTGCGCGCCAAACTTAAATATGTCTGGCATAAAAATGTTTACATAGCAAAGATCATCGCTACATCTTCAAAACCTAACATATGTTTACGGTAATTTTTACAGCTAAATAACTGAAAATGGGCGTACCGACCAAAAATATACCCAATGTACGAAATATTAAACTACTACGTAGGTACTTTTATTATGTACACTTAAAGTAACGTTTCGTAAAAAAGAAGATAATAAAGAAAAGACCAGCGGGCTATATCAAAGACACAAATTTAAGAAAAAATTAACGAAATTAGTCTCGGCATCTTCACTTCTAACCAATAAGGGCAAATTGAAGTTATCAGCTAAGGGCCATACTACATAGCACACATAACCACACATATAATTATTTATCTGTGGTTAACCGCGACCTATTTTGTTATCATAAATTTTTCTTTGATAGATACGCGTGAATTGCGAGCTTTTTCTGAAGAGCGCATGATGGCAACATATTATTTTAAAAGCCGTTTTTATTGAATTGCCCTTAAATTTCGCTCTTGTTAATTATATAAAAAAAACTTAATAAATAGTGTCTTATATCAATACTTTATATTCATTGGGTGGCAAACAAGCTGGCAGGCCGTCTAATGATAACCTACCACCGTCACTTAAGGATATCTGTAACACTGAAGGTAACACTACCGACCCTTATTAATAAGACTGGTACTAAAACTCCATGTTAACTACTTACTATATACTTTAAGTAAGTACACTCCACTCCTTCGAGACCTTAGGGAAACCGAAAAAGAAAAATCAAGACTGGTTTGACGCGTCGGATAAGGAAATTAAGCTGCTGGTTGAAACACATAGACACGAGCTTAACTCAAATACAACAGGATCTCACAAGATAAGGGAAGCTCAAAAGAAGCTAAAATCTAAGCTACGCGAACTGAAAGATAGTTGGTGGAATGAGAAAGCTACTGAAATGCAGTTGTATGCGGATACTCATCAAACTGGCAAGTTTTTTGAAGGCATACAAGCTATTTTTGGACCACGGGCTAGAAAAACGGCTCCAATGTATACTAAAGATAGGCAGCATCGAGTTACAAATAAAAACGATGTATTAAAGCGATGGGCTGAGCATTTTAGCGACGTCCTTAACCCCGATGCGCTTAATGTTGACTTGTCTTATGTCGATAGTTCGCTTGCTCAATTGCCGGTTTGTCAAAGACTTGACAATCCGCCTACTTTTGAAGAATTTGTTCAAGCTGTTAAGAGGCTCAAAAACTCAAAGGCACCAGGCATGGACCAAATTCCCGCTGAAGTATATAAATACAGTGGCATGAATATTATAAACAAGCTTTACCATCTTGTCATAGAAGTCTGGGAGAGTGAAGCCGTTCCAGAGGGCTGGAGAGATGCAGTGATTTGTAAACTATACAAAGGAAAAGGAGACTCATCCGATTGTAGTTCTTACCGTGGTATATCGCTTCTCTCCAGTGCTGGTAAAATTCTTGCGCATATTATTACTAATCGACTTAGCAAGCTGGCCGAGACTGTCTTGCCAGAGACCCAATGCGGTTTTCGTCCTAACAGAGGAACTATCGATGCTATAACTGTCATAAAGCAGATTCAGGAAAAAAGCCTAGAACATCAAAGGCCTCTTTACCTATGCTTTGTAGACCTCGAGAAGGCATTTGATAGAGTGCCGCGGGAAGCCCTTTGGAGTGTTCTTGAAAAGTTAGGTTGTACAAAGAAATTCGTGAACCTTATACGTCAATTTCACATTGGCATGAAAGCGCAGGTTCAGCATGAAAACGAACTCTCTGAACAAATCCTGATCACGAGTGGAGTTAAACAAGGCTGTGTCATGGCACCCACACTTTTTGCCTTATACTTTTCAGCTGTAATGAGAGACACGCTGCAGTGTTGTAGCGACAAAATCCAGCTAAAAGTTCGAACAGACAAGGGCGTGTTTAACATCTCAAGATTTAGAGCGTACTCCAAAGTGCACATGGTCTCTGTGTTGGAGATACTTTACGCAGATGATGTGTGCCTTATGTCCGATAGTATGGCAAGTCTCCAAAGATATGTTTACGCACTTCACCAATCATGTGAACGTTTTGGTCTTATTATCAGCGCTTCCAAGACTCAAGTGCTAAAGCAGCCACCAAGAGGCTGCGAAGCTGACAAATCGCCGCTGACTCTAAATGGAAAACAATTGGCAGAAGTATCGCATTTTAAGTATCTTGGAAGTAACATCAAGCATGATAACAACTTAACTTTGGAGATATCATCCCGAATCGCTCAAGCCGCTGCTAATTTTGGACGACTTAATAATCGCGTCTGGAAATCCCATGACTTGAAATTGTTGACAAAACTTAATGTATATACGGCGATAATTCTGCCGGTTCTTTTGTACGGTGCAGAGTCATGGTGCATCTACAAGCCAGAGATAAGAAAACTAGACACTTTTCATCTCAGGTGTTTAAGATCTATTATGAAAATAAAGTGGCAAGACCGCATACCAAACACTGAGGTCCTTCGCCGTTCTAAAATATATGGTATAGAAGCTTTAATAATACAACAACAGCTCAGGTGGTGTGGACACGTCCTTCGCATGGATGACAACCGCTTGCCTAAAGCAGTGTTGTACTCTGAAATGGCAGAGGGCAAACGAAGGCACGGTGGTCAATATCTGCGTTATAAGGACGTATTGAAACGAAATTTGGCTGGTTGCTCTATTGACCCCGACTGTTGGGAACAGCTTGCTTTGAATAGGGCATCTTGGCGCTCTACCATCTATAAAAGCGTTAAGATATTTGAAAATAATCGTCTAAATACTCTGGATCACAAGCGACAAATGCGTAAAGAGAGACCGAGCACATCTTACACATACACCTATAACACATCAGGTCAGCTATATTGCAAAACATGTGATCGGATATTTAAAACTAAATTTGGTCTGGCCAGCCACATCAGGGCTCATGCTCGAAAGTAACAGATTTTACGGGTCGCCGTCATCGAAATCGATGAGGAGGACTATAATATATATATACTTTACTATACTCCAATTTACTCCATTCGAAGAAATCTATGTAAATACTATGAAAATATTAGGGTAAATGGTACAGTACGTGACTTCCATGATTAAAATAGGTAAGTACATATAATTAATAATGGAATGATCTTTCCAACGATGTACAGCAAAAATACGTTGGTACATATTCAACCTTTTTATATAACTACATATTTTCTTACATATTGTCTACGTAGACAAGATTACAATGGGAATATTATTGATCACATAAAACATTTTATCAATTTGTTAATTGCCAAATATTTAATAAACGATTACATTTTGTGCCAAAATACCACTTCACTTTTTAGAGCATGATTTGGTCCATAATAAACGCTAGAATATAATTTGAGTGACTTACATAATATTTACTTTTATTATTCGTGATAATAAACCTTCTTTCAACAAGGAAGAAAAGTACTATAGGAATCAATACAGACGTCGCTTGCTAACATCGCTAGGATTGCTAAAGAAGCTATTGTTTATTTATTATTTTAGGAAACTAACAGCCTTAAATAACAAAGTACAAACTGTTAAATTAAGATAACAAGAAAGCTATAAAAGGATATACTTGTAATCTACTCATCGATTAGAACGAACTGCTATACATTTTTTTGGTATCAATTGGTTTTTGATAAAATCCTTCTTTGTGTAGCAATAGGGAGTGACAAAAGTGGAAATCATCAATTTCCGAGAGATTCTCGTATTAGGTAGTAAGAAAGTATAAAAACATACTATTGTATGTTTTTATACTTTCATACTACCTAATTAAGGAAGGGGTGCATCATTATACCATTCACATGGTGGTAGGTTACTTTACAGTACCCGCTTGCCCAGCTAACACTTTCAAGCTTGAAAAAGTGTTATCAAACACAGTATGTTCAGCCAGCGTTCCACCTTTGACGACATTGTCACTGACCATCAAGTGAGATAATGGTCAAACGCTAAATTTATAAATTATAATTTAAAAATTGGCAAGGTTTTCTCCTTCAACGAATCGAGACTATTATACTTACAATAATAATATCATTGGCAAAAAACCCTGATATTAAAAATAAGATAAAGTTTCGATATGCACATACAATTTCCCGCCACCATTGTTATTATTTGATAAGTCACTCGTATGCAGCGCGATCTGCAAAGAGATTCGTGATTTCTTCCCTATCAAAAGAAGGTGTTTTAAAAAGAAGTTTGTTTATGACGTGCATGGTGGACACGAAGATCGGTGTTCTTGCGATGGCTGCGCGCGCACGGCGAGTCTTGACGGATCGGCTGGGTTAGCTTTCGCCACAAGTGAGCGGGCTACGTGTGCAAAGGCAGCTTCCACATTCAGTCCGGTTTTCGCTGACGTCTCCATAAAGGCGACTTGATACTCTCTCGCCAGGCGTTGCCCCTCCTCCCGCCTCACCGCGCGTTCTAGGCCACTATCAGATTTGTTACCTGCAATGGTACAGTTTAAGTTTTAAGTGAAGGCTCCTATTATAGTCGTAATAGCAGCTTGGCGTTTCTCAGAAAATTAGAATGGATGAAAGGAGGTTGAAGAAAAGGGACTGCTTAACTTGAAACAAATAAAAATAATCGACGAATAGTAAATGGGCGGAGAGGAATGTTGGGCATAATCCAACAAGCTATGGACATTGCGGGTTGGTGGATAGGCTCGTGGTTAGCCCAATGTCGGAATTGTAAAGTTGACAAAGAACTGTTATCCTGAAACAACAACTGCGACCGAGTGCTGAATATCCCCCCTATAGCACGGAAGCGCTCTGTCGAAAATGCTACACGCGCTAACTCATCCAAGGTGGAATGCCGAATAAAAAATAGTGGTCTTACGCCCGCCTATTGTAAAGAAAAAATCATAACCAAAGAGTAGGTGCCTACGTTGCTAAACTCGAGATTCATTCATCGCAGTCATAGGACATCCACTGCTGGACATATGCCTCCCCATATAAAGGGGGATTTGTCAATACTCGCCACGCTTGGCAAGCGGGTTGGCGAGCGCAGTGTGGTTTCCTATCTTCAGAAGGCGCTGCTGCCCACCTCCTGCTACGTAATCCCTTAGCCGACTCATACGGAACCCACGGGAAGAGATGGGGGAGTACTATTCTAGGCCGGTACCACCGCGGCACGCAAACTCGTGTTGACAAGGTCAAATTCCTCTACTAGCACATTGACAAATATATTCCTTATCAAGCCGCGCTCCGCGGTTTCACCCGCATGGACTACGGTTTCCCGCTGCCTGAAATTATCTCACGTGAACTATACTTTTCTGTGATAAATGTACCCTATGTGCTATTCCAGGATATAAACCGCCTTCATTCCAAATTTCATCCATATCCGGTCATCCTCAAGGTGTAACAAACATACAAACGACCTACTTTCGCCTTTACAATATTAGTGCGATGTCGAGGGATAGATATTGGTTGGATATAGGAAGTCGACTGACATTCATATGCAGATATACACGTATTGTTAGTGCTTAGAAAATATTTATTTATAATGACCTTTTGTTTATTTATAGGTATATAGTTTGTTGTAGCAAAACTCGAAAGTTAGTTGATTGATTGGCTTGAAATGTTGACAGATTGGTGCATTTCGTCCAAGAGTGTTATTACTACAGAAGAGTGAGATCAAGCTCTCTTCCTTGGTTTATACATAATTTGTATGTCGAAGTTTCGATGGGAACGGGAAATAGTTTTATAGGATATATAAAAATATAGCCACTGTAATAATAAAATAAATAAAATTCATTTATATCGGGTTAAGTACTATGATCCATACACAGTAGAAAATCAATCGAATAAAATAAAATTAAAATAAAACGAAATAAAAATAAAATTAAATACACATAAAATAAAATTTAGTCGAATATAATATATTGTAATGAATGCTGCCGCGGAAATAGTTAAATTTTCTGATTTATCATTTCATAGTTCGTTTACTATAGTAATCAATGTTATATCATAGTCTGATGAATAATATTTGATGCGCCCTGCGGTTTTACTCGCGTGGTTAAATGTGCCTCAGTTTTTTTTTTTTATCTTTCAGTAACATTATTTCGGGATGAAACGTAGCTTTACTGCTATTCCAAAGCCAAATTGAATCAAAATCTATCTGAATGCCAAATTGAATTAAGTTCAGTTTAACCATTCGGGCGTAATTTTCGGTTAAGATCGCATTGGTAAACTCCGCTATGACCGCTTCTGATTTTCTTTAACTTATTATACAAGCTTGCGTTTCACAACTGTCTCACCTGATGTTAAGTGATGACGTTATCTAAGATTTAGCACGCAAGGATTGTACGTATCGGGAAACACAGACGCGGGCAACGAGTGCCATTCCTTAGGTGTACCTATACACGCGTTAAGAGTATTCTAGGTCTAGCGTGATAACATCTTCGATACTTCAATACAGTATAAAAAAAGTGGAAGCAAAACGCTTCGTACGTATAGGTGGTATTTCTACCATATAGCTATGGCGAATTGTTACCTAATAACATGATAACGACGTCATCCTGGGCGTACTCTCGAATTTCTCCAAGCCATGCTCGTATGTTGTCGAAGCTGATCTTGTTTGTGACGTCGTAAAGCAGGAGTAGTGCTGCAAAATAACATATGCATTTTAAGATAAGATAATATTTATTTGCATGAAACATGAGTATTATACACACACACAAGGTACATATATAAGGATATAGGTTGTCATTTCCATAACATTTGGAGTTCGTCATGTTTTGCCCATAATAGGCGTACAAATATTGTCGAGATGGCAAATAAAATAGCATAAAAAAGTATCTCAATAAAAATAAAATAATTAATATGTTTGCCTTATTAAATAATAATATATAAAATGTCGGATAGTAAAGCAGTCAAATTCATAAAACAATGTCATTCAATTCAAAAAATTCCTGTCATCAAAAAATTCACTTACACTATAATAACATTTTGCTAGTAATATTGTTTTAAGTTTATGTTTAAATTAATTTGTTTTGAGGTCTTTTAAATAATTAGGTATTTATATACGTCACCTCTGAAGAATCTATTAAGAATGAAGAAATTCTTAGATAGTAGAAGTGGAAAGCTTTATATTTTTAACTGTCTACTCCTTCGAAAATAATCGTGACTATAAGTAATGTGTGTTGTGTGTCGTGCTCGTTTTTTTTTTAGGTACTACGGTATTAATAAATAATACTAGTAGTAACAAATATGAATACTACCTCAACGGTCAAACTTCTCTCGGCATCTTTATAAATGGCATTGTTATATGAATTAAAGATTTTTTATAAAAAGAGACGTGCGTGGATCGTCTTAAAAAGATTTATTTATAGGATATACAAACATACACACATTAAGACAATCTAAATATACGGTATTAACTTTAATACCGTATTGTTTAAAACATATTTAATTGCCTTATAAAGTTTATATAGGTACATATTGGAACCTTCTATAATGGAAATTATAAGAATAGTATCCTATCTTACTAATATTATAAATGCGATAGTTTGTGTGTATTTGTGTATGTTTGTTACCTCTTCACGCTCAAACGGCTACACCAATTTCGATAAAATTTGGTATGGAGATATTATAGACTCTGGATTAACATATGGGCTACTTTTCATCATCATCAATCATCACCACTCGGGTAAATCCGAGGGGCACACCTAGTATTATAACTGCGAAAGTTCGTATGTATGTTTGTTACTCCTTCACGCTCAAACTTCTACACCAATTTCGATGAAATTTGGTATGGAGATAGTTTAGACCTCGGATTAACACATAGGCTTATTTTAATCATTACCATCATCACCGTTTTTCACTAGGCGGGTAAAACCGCGGGCACAGCTTGTAATGAAATACACAAAGCACAGCGCAATCTTCTTAGTAGGGGAGCGAGGGGCTTGTTGTAACAGGGGTAAGTAGTAACAGGCTCTTTTAACTAAGATCTTAAGCTTTATTAGCGTATTTCTTTGACTCGATTTGACCTATAAACCGCGCCGCATCTTGTTGCCATAGCATAGTGTCCCGCCGGCCGGCGTAGGAGCGGAAGTGGCACGCGCCTCCTTTTTTGCCAGGTAATATAAAATTATACTGTCGTAAAATTTTGGTTTGCGTTATTATTATCGACTAATTTTATACTTTCTATATCTTATTTACATTCAAATTGATCTATCTCTGATAATGTGTAACAGTTTTTAAGATTGCTAAATTGTTGAAATATTTATCTTGATAAATGTTAAAAATCATACCATGGGGTTAGTTGTAACAAAATCCCGGGGCTTGTTGTAACGTGTTACAACATGCCCCAAGTTATGATGTAGATAACTACTTATTTTTTTCCTCTCTTCTAGAATGAGGGCACATGTAGGATGTGTTACAGGAGACACTATATCTTTTATTTATTATTGGTTTGTATTAATTGTAGCTCAGATGAAGACTGATTTTAATTATAATGAAACCCACCAAATGTTTATTCTTATGTGTACAAGTGCATTACTTTGTTAGATATTAAAAAGTGATAATTTCGAAGCATACCTTTTAATATAAATAATTTAATTACTTACTGTGATTTAAATGTGCCATGATGATTATAAGTAGTGTTTAACTAAATAACACTGTTAATTACTTAATTTTTAGGTGTTGTTTCCATAAAACATGTATTAAAGTTGATTTTTGATAAGAATTACATAATACCTACTTTAGAAAGATGTCAATTTTGTTAAAAATTAACAAAGAATAAATGATTAGAGGTATTGTTGTTGTTTTTTTTGTCGTCACTACTTGCCCCGGTAGACGTTACAACTTGCCCCAAGCACGAGGTAAGTTGTAACACCGCACTTCTTCTAGAAAATAATTGATTGTAAAATAATGACCAATAGTTATGGTATTTTTTTTACTTGATTTGGTAGAGGAAAAGTTACAGCATCCATCCATTTTTATTTAGTAGCAATTTAATCAATGGATCTCAAGATACATTAGTTTTCATGAAAACTGTTACAACAAGCCCCTCGCTCCCCTACCTACCTACTCGTAGTTGCGAAAAGTTATATTAACATTTTTTAAGTGTTAAATGAAGAAAAACCAATTAAATTGTATTTTTTCTAATCTCATACTGAAATATAAGGATTAAAAAATAAAAAACGTACCTTGAATGATAGTCATAGACAATATATCGAAATAAATTTAAAAAGTTACTATATGATACAGCTTTTCTTTGACAACTGTAACGAAATATTAACTTTTTTACCAGTAAAAAACAATGATATTATATGTTTATATGAGATAGATGTCGCACAAGCGCGCAGAAACTGAGGCGGCAAAATTAAGTCAATTGTAGTAATTTTCATTAACGACGCGTATTTCAAGCGCAAGTTTAAACATACAGCTATCCTTTTCTATATTATTTGTACCGTATTATCTGTCGCAGTAAGCATGTTTATGTCGTAAAGGAACAAAATCTGCGCACCGCGCAGTATGAATATACGTCATCTTTAGTAAAACATCATTGGTAAAAAAGTATCATTTCGAGACAGTTGTCATCGAAGAGCTGTATCATAATGTAGCTTTGTACATAAATAAGTATGAATTGTAATAAAAGCATAGGCAGGTAGGTACTTGAGAAGGAATATTATGAAGCACAGACCCTTTAGAGTAAAACTAATTAATATTTGACCGAAAGCGAAATTATCATTGGTTATTGTTAAATTGACAAACTGATACCAATTCGATTGCAAAGCCTGTTTTAACAGTGGTTTTTCGTCCAAATGACCTGTACGACAAGAAACGACGAATACCTAGACGGCTACCAATACATGTCAAAACTACCAGTTATTATTTTTGATGTGAAAGAAAATAGATATATCATAACTCTTATGTGTTTTATCAATTGTTAATATGCATTACCCACATCAATTTTCGTGAAAATGCATGAAAAGTCAAACAAAATGCCCTGAGCGGCAAATTTTTACTTCTCTGTTTTTTTTTTCTAAATATATATCCAAGTAGAGTTTCAGTAAAGTGCTCACGAGTTAGGCTCTCTACTGAACGACTGAATCAAAAGGAAAAAATTTTTGGTTATACCAGAGTTCAGCATACGGAGCCAAAACGAAGAACAAGAATAGGACGATATCTTTACGGTCAATGAGACGCAAGTACCAGGGCAGCATAAACGTAATCAGCAATGTATGAGTGGTTCCCATTGATGTGTGTGACAGAATTTCGCAGAATCGAGTTTCACATGCCATGCATGTGTGTGTGATCCGGTTAGTCGTTTGGTTTGTTACGATGCCGACAAGGAAACGGGTCGAGGCCAGTGCTGTGATGATTATGCTCTTGGGTCTGCATCAAAGATGGTCGGCATACTTTTTTCTTGGGGGATAGGTAGGCGTGATCACTTAACCATATATCATTTCTCAACATCTCGTTACTAAACACCACAAGAGTAGTTTTGTGCTCTCGGGTCAATTATGTTTAATTATGTAAACATAAACACTCTGGGTCCTAAGCCCAATTAGTGTTTTCAATCCTTTTAAAATGTTTACCTTCTCTAAATGACTAAAAGCGAATTAAGAGGCTTCTTGGGTTCTATGGTTTTGTCTCAGAAACTCTACCAAAAGTTAACTCGGCAACTCGAAACAATATGGTAGGATAAAAAAAAATACCGATAAATGGAACAGACTTCAACACTTAAAAGTATTGAAGCAAGCATTGAAGTCGGTACCATGATAGTTCAAAAATAACTGTTATCAAAATATTGTTGCTACCTCCGTACCAAATTATATCGAAATCGGTGTAGCCGTTTGGGCGTGAAGAGGTAACAAACATACACACAAACTTTCGCATTTAGTCTTAGTCATACTTAGTCATAAATCAATAAGATTTGATAATATTCCATTACAAGTCAATATTTTAACTATATTAAATGATACAAATATATGTATTTTAATAACTATGATTGTAGTTCATTGTTTATATGTATAATATTTTGTGTAATTATAATATTTATAATATTAGTAGGATTTACTTTCCTAGCTTGATGTTGATAGATGGAGACGCAATAAACATTTGGTATTTGGATATTTTCACATCTGCAACCTATACTTGTCTTGTTTCTCCGATGGATAAAACTACTCGCTCAACGCAGCGTGCAAATGTATTTCTAAACAATGGATATAGATGGCGCTAGCAGTTCCTTTATGAGTTTTATATTAGGAAATAGTAAAACTAAATACATAATAGTCATGTTAATATTCATGTTCCACTAAGTACTTATAATTATTAGGGTACCATGGGTTTTTAAATAGCTCATCGACCAGCTATTAAATAGGCAAATAATTACCGTGTGCGTCTCTGTAGTAAGCATGTGTGACGCTACGAAAGCGCTCCTGGCCGGCGGTGTCCCAAATCTGAAGCTTCACTTTGATGCCGTCCACTGTTACCACCTTATTCTGTGGACAGATGGCGCTAGTTGTATTCCAGTGATACAGTTTTATATCATAGCTTACACATAATATGCGTCTCAAAATTCATAGTTCCATACAACATTTATTATCACAGAAAAATGAGAATAATGTAGGTATAATAGATTATTGTTATTACAGTATTAGGTTTAATAATAATTAATAAAGGCGGGCATAATGATTAAAGTTAACAGTGCAATCACTAAATTTTATTTTATTGCTAGTACCTATTTACCAAATCAAAATTACTCCGTGACGTTAGAGTAGGTACCTAGGAACAATAGTAAAACAGTGATAGTACCTACCGTATTAGGTACCTATAATTATACTTACTTAACAATGATAAGTTACATTAGCTGAAATGTAATCGCCAAACACCGGATTAAAGGCATAAAGTGTAAGTATAAGCCTTATCTGCATATATAGTAGTAACTTACTTACCTACTCTGACAGAACATTACCTGCCCAAAATCAAGGAAACATGCAAGTGCTACTTAGACAACTAGGTTAACAGCAACGCAGCCATTGATGTAACAAAACACACGCACAGCTGTGACAGCTGCCATAAGGTATAAATCTGCAGAAATTATGGTACCTACCAAAAAGTCAAGGACCTTTACAACAAATAAAAAAAGCTAATAAATCACTCAGTCGAGCAACCGATTCAATCACAGCTGTCATGTGAAGGGGCGGGAACGGAAAAAGCGCGGCAAGCTCCGAACGCCAATCAGGTGGCGCGGCCCAGCCGCAAGCTGCCAGCTGAGTGGCCCATTTGAACTTGGAACCCTTGACGGTCATTAATTACCTACCTTTTCGCGGAATTTAAATAATATTGGCATTATGAAGCCATATCTAATAATAATTCTATCTGGCAAGCAAATAATATGGAAATTCGAACTATTGTTTTATGGCAAGTTGTGTAGGTACCTATACCTCTCTTTTTACTTTCGTTTTATTTCAGATGTGTTTTATGGCCTTGAGAACTTAGATACCTACTTATGTATTCATCTTCGATACGCTTAGTAGCTTTCGTTTATGCGAAAATCTTTAGTCTAAGCTAAGTGATACAAATTTACTAGGTAGGTACTATCAAAACTAAACAATATACTTTTGAAATCGACTTCAAAATAAGGAGGAGATTCTCAATTCGACCTGTGTGTTTTTTTATGATTGTTTCGTCAGAACTTTCACTGGGTGAACCGATTTTGAAGATCCTTTTTTTATTGAATCTCTCTTGGTTTAAAAATCTGGTGCTTCCCGTGTGGTCCCATTTATATTTCATCAATTTCGGTCAAGCGGTTTTTGAGTTACACTCCAATAACGGAAACGACAATAACGGAGTGTTCTCGTCATCTACTTGGACGACTTCCTAGTTGAGCGTGAAGAAATCTGTGAGCATACACAATGACAATTTGATCCCGTGAGTAGCAAATAGGTCAATAAAGAAGGTACTTAAAAAAAATTACCAAAAAATGGAACCGACTTCAACACTCAAAAGTGTGAAATAACTTGTTGATATCGGTATCATGATCGTTCAAAGTTACTAGTACCTATTATCAAAATATTGTGCGCATGGTACCGACTTCGACAAGTTATTTCACGTTGTGAGTGTTGAAGTCGGTTCCATTTTTGGGTGCGAAAAATAACTCAGAAAAAAATTAGGACTGGTTGACACAGAGTCTGGAGAGAAAAGTAAATAGAAATCGAAACAAGGTGTCAGTGACCAAGGAGTATTTATTAGGACATTGCCGTGTATACCCGGAAGTCGATGCCGACGGTGGATATATAATTTCCCGCCAAGAACATCCCATCGCGGAAACGGACGAGCATGCACGTCTTCCCAACGCCGCTGTCGCCAAGCAACATCACCTGGAAAATTATATATTATACTAAATCAGACTTATCGTATACTTCCTAGGGACTTAGTACTGTTTCGATTGTTGCAATCATTGAGGTAGTATTGAGTTTCAGAATCTGTTGCATGGTTTAGAAGCTAGCGAGCGAATAAACAGACGGATGCGGAGCGCGAGTTCATGGTATGAACTAGATCGTTTTTGTTTACCTCAGTATCAATGCCCATTAAATTTAATTTTTGCTTATAGATTTCCGACAAACTGAGATGGTATGAGAACAGTAACTGTACTCCTTAATTGTAGTATATATGATAGAGGAAACAAAACTCTTTCTCAAGAAGTTTTATGATGGCGCATTGCCGTAGAATCGCGGTGCTCGAAATCGGACTAAAGATTCATGTTGGTAATTGGCTGAGCCGGACTTCTGCTTGGTGCTATATTTTGCTAAATGCATGATGTTCTGTTTCTCAAATTTGTCAAAATGGTAGATACCCTTGTTTGGAAATCTTTTGCATATGCTAAATGCACCTTTGGACGTTCTACAGCTACCTGGAAGAGATCGCTGTTTAGCGATAAGGTCACCGAATGTACAATTTCAGTTAATACTTTAAAAATATGAAATGTATCTACCTAATTTTGTGCACTAAAATGTCATCTATCTAGATAGATAGATGACACTTTATTTGTCATTTTTAACATTAGGACTTCTGTGGCCATTACTTGGAACTGCATTATCTTGTAGTGCCAACTGGCACGGTTACGGCTCGAAGCGCTTTAATTAAGAGCAAGCGCCAAATCACAGTCAATTTGACACTTGATGAATACACGCCCTTGTTTATTATTTTATATCTTTAGATTGATCTTTTTAAAAATCATTATAATTTACACTGGCAAAATGCATAGGTATGCCGTATAGAACCAAAAGGGAAATAAATCCTACTGTTTAATCGGACTTTTAGAATTCTAACAGATCAAAAGAACAAAGCGCTTTTTTGCGTAGCACAAGAGCTGCATCAAATGTACCTATGCATTAGGTTTGAAGGTATGAGTTTGAGTTGAGGTGCATTTTATCTATTTCACTAGTCACTCAGAAACCGTTATTTTCAACGTATAATGGGCATTCATACGATATAAAACACCCAACTAATATAGCAAGGTACCTGCTTACGTATTCGTAGGAAACGGGATATAATTAAGAGAGGCAAAGCGAAGCCGGCTTAAGGCAGCCTTTGAGGCTTCTGCTCTGCCACTCATTTTAATATAGCCTGCTTATTGCGAGATTTTCATCGTAAATGTATCTTCGTCGTTTTTATTAACAGTCTTATTTTAGCTGAAGAAATCAGGAAAATATGGAGTTTCATATTAGGGACAATATTTTCCGTGTCATGTCTCTGCGTTAAGTCAGACACATTCTGCGATCACAGGACGCACAGTTATTATTCTTACTAAATAATATAGACTAGTTCAAAGAGAGAAAAAAATTTGTTGAAAAAATATATACTAGTCCCCACAATTTTGTTATTAAATCAAACGGGGCTTAATCGTGAGAAAAACATTTAGTAATTTATTTACCTCGACGTTTCGACCAAGTTGCATTGGTCGTGGTCACGAGAAGACTTCGATGGTCCCCACAACACAGGGAATATATATATAATATTACAAGCTAAGTTAAGTTATGATACTTTATTATTAGTATTAAGATCCATGTATGCCTTGGTCTAAATAAATTTCATTTCATTTCAATATACTTACTTAAGATAGTTTTGACCTATCTATTGAAAATATTTAGCTCTAGACAAGTATCGCTAGCTAAAACGATTCAGTGATGTGATGAGTGCTGTACGTATGTGTAGCCGTACTTCGTGGAATATTTTTTTTTTACTATTTACTTTCGTCCGTTGTGGCTCAGCATCTAAACATGTTATCATAAAGTTATTCTTATTTATGTCTGTCTACTTTAAAACTAGATGTTCCCGATAGGTACCAGGAAATCGTTGATGACGCAGGGCGCAGCAAGTGTTTTTTTAACACTCATTTATAACATTTTATTTCTTAATTTATACAAAGTTTTGAAATAAATATTTTTAAAGAAAGAATAAATTGTTTTACCTTTCCAAAAACATCATATTTGTCTTCCTGCTTTGCTTGCTGATCCCAAGGTTGGTCTGTGGGTGACGGAGGCTCGCTGTGAGGCATCACACCTTCTTGGTCAATCTTGTCATCATCTTCTCTTGCTTCTGGAAGATTTCTTGCCCACGTTGGGCGCACCCTGCCTACCACCACTCGCTTTTCCATCTGCCGGCTCTCTGGGTTCCACATTTATTACACTTTTTTACCACTTGTTTTTTGTCCGAATTATCCGACAGTCATTATTTAAAAACACACTTTAATTTAGGATGATCTATGACTTATACTTTTTAATTATTAGACCGTGCCGGTTTTGTATATTGTAATTAATAAAAAATAAAAGAAAAGGTAATCATAAATAAACTGAGTAAAAAGAAGGTACTACATATAGCCATAATAACTATGGACCATTTGCATGCTTAGATATTGGGTTGTCTCTGCACGATATTTCAAAGAATATACAGTCCTGTGGTGTGAGGTGAATTATGTAAAGTAAACTTGCAAAATGACTTCTATCGTATGTTGTAAGTAAAGCGTAAAAGACCAATTCCAAGTAAATACGATGAAAACACGACGTTATTACAATCCAACAGTGGAATCATATGCAAATACGTGACGGTAAAGAGATAAAAGCTCTTTCTTCATATGAAATCATAAGGTATAATTTTACTTGTATAATAAACGAGCCACGAAAATCACAACAAGCGACATTGTTTGAAGCGTAAATAGATAGAGTCAAAGAAAACCAAATAGGCCAAGACAGACGGATGTACCATTTTTGTTGAAATCAACGTACTGCATGAACTTAGATTCAAGACGCTCTCACGAGCATAAATAAATCTATTTAGTATAAGTTTGTCCTGGGACTAATGTAGAAGTCCTTTCTGTAAAAGATTTATCTTGCACAAAGATTATGCTTTGCAATGCAACGTGGCAATGCCGCCGCCATTTTGGGAATTTAGCCCACTGGATTAGAGCATTCATAACAGGTTGTAAATGCTCGAAGCACACTGTTAGCAGATTGTTTGACTAATGTACGAGTATAGTATGTAAATTTGCATAATATATTGTACTTTACATTTATTCTACTTTTAGTTAAGTTATATGTTAATGTAATATTAACTTTAATGCACCTATATAGTCAAATTACAACATTGATTAGAGACAAATTATACATCAATTTATATCAATTCTATACTACAATGAAGCGCCCGTTGTTCAACCTACTTTAAATATATGTTGACTTATTATAATGAATTATTATTGTTATTCGGTTAAGTGTTTTAGAATAATACATACAAATACATTTTTGAAATATGTTTGTGAGCAGACGAGCTCCAAGCGATTACTTTGTAGCCCGACTGTTACGGGCTCACTTGTTGGGAATTATTTTGTGACATCCTTTGTACGTATGTACTACTGTATTACGTATACTGTGTTTTATCAAGATAGCAGGCATTTACGTGTATTTTTAAAGCTTCGTGTCGGAGCTTTCAGGGGAAGACGTAAAAAATGGGGTAAAATTAAATAATGTAATAATGGCAATACATAAAAAAATTATATGAAATCGCGTACCTATCAAAATAAATTAGGTCTCAGTAAATAGTTCCACGGGATGACAAGGTATACCTTGTCATCCCGTGGAACTATCGTCGTAAGGAATCGTCTATAACCAAAGACCTATTCCCACACAGAAACAACGAAAATACGAGCATAAACTGCGATGTTGGAACACGTATTTAAACGATTAGACCATGCTAGTTCACAAAGCGGCCGATCCCACTGTCTCTGTGATGCCAAAGCTTTAGGAATCTCAGGCTCAAGCATTCTTGGCTTCGTTCAAATAAGGCACATCTAAATTGCCTAAAGATGGCGCAAGTATTTTTCCACCAATTTGTACGTACCATGAACGGAAAACAGGAATGCTGGTCACTACCAGCCCGTTCATGGTCAACAAAAAGAAAAATTCTAATAATCGTAAATGCCATATGAGCATTAATGTTGAGCAACCTATCCGAGGATATCATAAAATTATGATTTTTTTCTTCCACAAAAGGAGAAACCAATTATCAAGCATCGGTGAACCCAAGAGATGCAATGAACACATTTTTACTAGTTCAATGTTAAGGGTAATGGAATTGAATTTTCCATTAACTCATAACATTGTAAAACTTAGTTCCAAACGAATTTTCAAAACAATTGTAAGTCATTTAAAACTGTGTTCACCTAACCTCGTAAAGTTCCGTCATCTAAATACCAAACGTTTTTTTTTGGAATGAAGACGTTTAATAATTGGATGAGAATAATAATTGTTGGTTTGTGTAGAGACTGCAGAGAAACATACAGAACAATCAATCTACGCGTAGGTATATGTAATTATCGATACTCTGTCAGAGCTGTGATTGAAGCTTCCAACGCTGCTGTTGCCAGCAAAAATAAAAATGAATATAAAAGTCCCGAATATTCACCGTGTATTTTTATCAAATTTTTGTCTTGACTTCAAAGGGGTGTTTTATTGCTTTTGCATACCTTCCTACGTTTTATGTGGAATAATAGGATGTTCGTGAACTCCCGAAAACGAAGTTTTAGGCTGTGAAGGAAAGTGTGGAGTTTACTAAATACTAAAGTGGTTTCGCATCAAGCTCCTTTCCAGCCATTGAAAGAAAAATATTTTCTTATTAACGATGCCGTAAAAATATAAAAATCTTCGAGTACAGTGGTCCTAACAAAGGCCAGTTACCTACTGCATGTGAAGCCATCCCGGTGTAAATTTACATATCCCACATTTACTATAAAGCCATATTGTATATTGTGACATGATAAATTAAACAAAAGGAATACTACGTATTGCTATAGGACGATCTCTAGACCTAGGCCGGCTTCATTGATCTCTATGAGGACTGATGTAAAGTTACTCAGATTCATTTTCGAAATCTGGACATCTGGTTGGTCTACGCCCTTAACTATGTTTCTTGCCCCATCGGTCATCAGATTCTGCATGATATGTAGGCATATATAAAATTAAATTAAATAGAAAACTTTGACATCTAAATTTACCATGTCATTCTCAACTCAACTAGCGGCCCTTCCAGGCTTTGCAATGTAACCGACATTATTGAGGTTTTAGTAAGATTTATACTAATAAATATGCCTATGTTACACAGGGATATATATTTTCAAAATCTGTTCAGTAGATCCAGAGATTACCCCCTACAACCTCACAAGCTTTACTTCTTTATAATATTAGTATAGATCGTACTTTATCTATGGTATAGATAAAATTACAATATAGATGTAGAAATTGTAATTTAAAATTTATCATTCAAATACCAAATTGGTTACCAAGAAAATAAATAGACATATTACAGACATTGTCTAAAATGTACCATGGGTAGTTTATGGGATGGCCGAATTAATGTACCGTTGTTTTATTCTATTGTTATAAAGAACTACGAGAACCGATTTAAATGCTAAGCGCACACTTCATGTAGATGACATTCTTTTACGGAGCGTATTTAAGTGAATGAAAGCTTAGTACGGATAATCAAATACAGATTGAAGAGATGAGTTTCCGAGATAAAGAGAAATGTTCAAATCTTTATATGATTTCAGTCCTGTTTGAATTTAAAAACTTGAGTATTGATTGTAAGAGAGGATATCCGTAATATTTCAAATCCTATGCATTTGTATTTTTTTCCTTTAAAACGAACAATATCCACCGCTGGATATAATATCTGTATTTCTGTATTTATTTCTCACAATAGAAAAAAGCAAAACACTTATCTAAATTTTCCATAAAAAAAATATATTACACGAAATAATATAATTTTTATTTCAACGTAGCAATGCTGCTGGCATTCTGGGCACGCTGCCAGCCGGTAGCGGGTTAGAGAATTTGAGTTATCTATAGGCTACCAATAGCTAGTGGATTGCTCAAATGTTATTGTAGTAGCTTCAGTATTGTAATAAGTGTTTTATTTTAATAAAGGAATCTGCCCAATGAAGAAAAAAATAATATTGTCTTTAAATTGTCATTGAGAATGTCGACCTCCTGAGACCTGTGCGTAAATTGGCTCAGAATTGTAGGCGGGTTGCTGGCGTGGCTAGTGCGTGAGACGGGGCATGAGAATAGCTGATGACGGCGACGCGACGACGCCGACGAACACGTGTGCGAAAAGAATAGTTATTTGGAACAAATAGACCAAAAGTGTATAACATGGTCGAATTGATAATTTTGTTGCGTAGTATTTAACAATAGTGAATTACCAAAAGTATAATCCTCTATCCTTTTTATACTGTATACATCTAGCGTTTGACTACTGGACCACATGATGGTTAGTGACGATAATATGGTCGAAGATGTTATCACGCTAGACTTAGATGCTTACTGGCTCTCAAGGGCTGCTGCCTGATCACACACACTATGTGTTTGGTGGGAGTTTTTAAACTTGAGGGTGGTAGCTAGCCAGGCGATTACTCGACAGTACCCTACCACCATGCAAAATCCTTGTATATTCTGTAATTTATGTGACAACAACAGTAGAAGAATTGCCCACGGTATGAGAATTGTGCACAGTAGAAGAAGGCCTGTGTATCCACTACATTCTACAAAAAACATACTATTTACCTGGGGTTCTCTCTCTCTCTCTGGGAGCTGATGACGACGCCCCGATTGTATCTACGGAGTCCGTAGATACAATCGAGGCGTCATCAACTCCGTAGTACGGAGAGACACCGGCAATGATTTCACTATTTTGCTCTACGATTTAGGCATGTGTGCAGAAACATAACGGCTAAGGGCTCAAGTGATTTGGTGCGGTGTTATGATCTACCAATTAGATACCTACACATGTCGTATTGCAATCATCTAGTTACTATCTACTATAGTTCTTGTCTTCGTAGATGGAATACGAGGAGAGAAATCAAATTGTACCGAGACACTCAGTTTAGGGCGATCATTTAGTATTCTGTATTTACCCAGAATTTCGCCGTTGTCGATATTGATATACTCAATTACAATAAACGTAATATCACATAGCAGTCAAGCGTCCATCCGTTTCTTTTTTGATATTCAAAGTGATATACAATTTACCGACACTTTTCTAAACTTGAACTTCCTAGAGAGATCGAGATAATGTAGCGATATTATTTTTAAATTTATTAATATTAAATTATGTAGACAAAAGACATCATCGGCTAGGCGGCTGTTGAGTAAAGAGTTTTTTGACTAATTATTTTTATTTATATTGCTAGTTTTGTTACGATTTATCTTGTTTACAATGTATTAGCTAAATATTCTGACATACATTCGTGAATACTTCAAATACAATAATAATAATAATAATAATATGGGACAACATTTACCTACACAAGGTCTTCAGGTCCCAAACTAGGCAGAGCCTGTACTATGGTAACCTGATGACTGATATATATACTTATATACATACTTATATATATACTTATATACACAGGTCAAACAGACATGTTCATACACACAAATATTTGACCTGTCCGGGAATCGAACCCGGAACCAGCGGCTCAGACGGTAGAGTGCTACCAACTGCGCCAACCGACCAGTCAAATGGATTTACGTTTGGTAGGTTTATTTGTAAATAAATGTAAAATAATTAATTGTAAATATTTTACATGTCATTGTGGAAATCAATGGGGGAGGCCTATGTCCAGCAGTGGACGTCCTATGGCTGAGATGATGATGATGATGATGATGATGATTTTACATGTCTGTGTCTTCCCAAAATAAAGAAATTAAAACTGTTTCAATTTGCACCTACAATTTTAAGGTTATTTTATGTTAATCATCCACCATCATAATACATTAATTTAATATTTTAATGAATAAGTTTGTTTTAAAATGTAAATTGCAATCTCGACATTTTGTCTTCTCGGAATACGGTCAAACCATAAGTTGAAGAGATATAATATAACCGAAACCACACTCTAATTAGTTTTCAACATTAGTGTGCAAACCAATAGAAAACATGTAAGTTCGAGTAGGTAGCTATTAACAAAGATTTAACGGTAGACCAACATCAAAGCTGTGATCAAAGCATCTCTAATTGGTTTACCTTGGAATACGCTTCTGTATACCCTTCGATAAACCGCCTACCTACCTTTTCGATTGTGTTTCCGATAATAATTTTATCTTGAAGCATGCGTATGACTTTATGCTTGTGTTGCCATTTCTACAGCTGCGATTGCCCTGTTCTGCGGCAAAGGGAACATACACAGACTTTATATCCCTATAGATGGCGCTTCACCGGCTGGTGTTGCTGGTTTACCGAATACCTTATGTTTCTTTTTTTTATTTAACAAGAAACACATATTTTAAAAACATAGCATACCATTTTAACATAACATGCATTTAGCTAATGCAAACAAGTAATGGCCCTAATTCTGTTAATTTAATTTATTTATCACACTTAGGCTCCCTGCACTAGTTTGTGTTGATCACTTGAACTACGTAGTTAAAGTTCACTAATATTATTCAAAACGAAACAGCGCCTATTCTATTTACGCTAAAATTCAAATTCGTATAACTCCATAAGTAACTCTAACAACGCTATCCCTAATATTAGACGAGTTTTATTAAATTTCTGGCCAATTACGGGTAGCTTTACGTAAGTGGCGACATATTTTACGTAAAACCACCCGCAATTTCAATAAAATGATCTAATTTTAGTGTTCTTACTAATAATTGTCATACTATTTTGGACTTTATCATAATTATTTTAAGAATGTATCTTCCTCATATTATTTTTAAGAATTTTAGTTTGGTTGAACAAGAGAATCAGTCCCTAATCGATTGAACAAAATCGATGTTTTTAGGCTGCTTACAAACATTGTGACGTACCTACATCGGTAATGTACATTTAAAATCCATATAATAGGTACCATACCAATACTCTTTTTATTTGCCAATCGTATAACATAATTTCATCTATTTATTCTCACATCAACACAATGAAGCTTTCCTGCCTTGAGGGTCAGGAGAATCCCCTCATTTTCATTGAAATGAACTTAATTCCTTTTCCATAAAGTGTATTACCAATAACTCAGCCGCCTTTTGTCTGTGTGCATACCTTTTACAAACTGGAATGTTTATTTCAAAACTTATCCGAGCGTAACAAGGGACCTCCGGAGTACGGTCTTTGATTACTCGACAGGTTACACAGTTACACATTTGATTACACAGGTTGAAAAGTTTATGAATATATTCTATGTATTATTGTAGACTGTCCATCTATCATGTGTCCATAACGGAATACAGATTTATCTAGATATATGCAGGTAATTATGACGATTCGTGCCGAGCATGTCGGATTGTGCGTAGTGTTTGTCAATGTCAATCAATTAAACTTTTATAATCTTCTAAATCTATGAAAATGTATCAAATATGTTGGTTAATAGATAGATTATCCTTACGTCAAATTGTTACCGATAACTTTCTACTCAAACTGACGACCATTATACTGTTTCACCCGAACACATTTAAAATTCTGACAATTAGGTTAAAACAATATTAGCTTTGGTACTTATACAGGAAGTGCCCAACACACCCTGTTTTTATATGGATTGTAACTTCTTAATATATTATTTTCCTTTCATTACTTTTGAAATATTGTTTAAAAAGGTAACATTTTGATATTCTTTTTGATATTTTCAACCATTAATCAAACCAGCGTATTTTATTAATTTATATTGTTTCTGTCCTAAATCTAGTTCATCTATCTATACCACATGTTAAGTATCTAGCTATGCAGATGTGACGTACATATTGCATAATCTAGGTACAAGTTGTTGTACCTAGTTTTATAGTAACTACTTATTGCATTATGACGCTAGGCCGCTAATAAATCAGTTGTTACCTTGTGTCACTGACTTGGTAGTTGATTCATGTGCTCCCTATCTAACTTCAGACAAGAGTGTTTAATTATAGGCAATAATTTATCCTACTAATATTATACATGAACAAAGTTTATGAGTAATGTATGTTTGTTACTCTTTCACGCAAAAACTACTAAACGGATTTCGACGAAATTTGGAACACATATTATTATACCCTGGATTACCACATAGCCTTATTTTCATCATTACCACGTCGGTAAAACTGATTTGGATGAAACTTTGTATGTAGATACTTCAGGTCCCGGAATAACACATAGGCTACTTTTCATCATCATCATCAATCATCATCACGCGGGTAAAACCGCGAGTCGCAGCTAGTTTTGAATAAATTGTAACTTGGACAATATTTCGCAACATCGTAGAACGAATCCCCTGTTTGCCAAATGCCGACAGAAATCTCAATCAGGATATTGGAACGAAGTCTTTGAGAAAGAAACTTTATAAAGACTTCTGATGAGAGGAAACGCGATTGCTTAGTGATTGAAATCTTGGATTACATTTTATTTTGTTGGTTGGTAGACGAATCTATTATCCGAAGGATATATGAGTAAAATTATTTTCTCATCTTTTTAAAGATGCTTCTGGTAATGCGTAATTATAATTGGCAGAGTAGCGGTTTAGAAGCATTCCGCTGCATCGTGCACTTGAATATGCGTTCTATAGTTATTCTAATGTACGCGGCGTATAGTACGTGCAGTCTATCTTTTTGGATCTGAAGTTGTGCCTTGTTTTTCGTTACTGAAACTCTTATGGATATCACCGGCTTGGGGGGCACGGTAGCTATGGGTAGTTATGCACGTGCGTAGAGCACGGGAGTCTCCGCCAGAACTGAAGCCGGCATAGGCTCCCATAGCCGGCATAGGTACCCATTAAAAACCCAGGGTGACAAGTGAAGTACTGTGTCCATGTTTCTTCAGCGTAATGAGACAATTTGGTTGAGATTTGTACAAATATTTGTTTAGGGTATGGTTGTGTTTGCACAGTTAAAGTACTTAGGAGGTTAAACATGACTTTCCAGTTGACATGTTAGTTTTGTATCGGTAATTCCTTTATGATGGCGTAAACGGTGCGCGAAATAGCAACATTATTTTAATTATGTTTTGTTTACAGGACACACTTAGGTATTGTCTGTTTTATATTAATATTCATTTGCCTGTTTTTTAATGTTTCTACTGACAAAGGACGTACTTGAGTCAAGTTCTATAATATATTTTAAACCAATAAGAAATTGATAATTTAACAAGAATTTTATAAGTTCGAGGACGTTGGTAGTGATTCACTGGTTCAACCAAACTAAACTCAAATTCTGAAAAATAGTTCTAAAAGAAGTAAGCAAGATAAATTCTTATGTGGTTATGCTAAAGTCTAAATTACTATTACAATTATCTTCTTCTATCTTTGTATTAAAATTGCAGGTAGTTTTACGTATGTCGCTTATTTGGTGCTAGCTAAAACTACCCGCAATTGGCCAGCAATTGAATAAAACTCGTCTGATATTAGGGATAGCGATGTATGGAATTATACGAATCTGAATTTCAGCATCAATGGAATACGAGCATTTTGAAGTATTTTAGTGAATTTTCGTTAGTTCGAGTGATTGACAGAATTAGGGCCATGGCTAAGTTATGCTTATGATTCATACGTACTTTATAGTTTGTGATATACTTTGCTATGACATTTTAACTTCTTGCTACTTACTGGTTGTAATTTTGACATGCATTTTTTATCAAAATCGGTCAGGCGGTTTTTGAGTTACACTCTAAAAACTGAAAGTGTTACATCTATCTGGATGACTTTCCTATTGAAGGTGAAGAAATCGGTGAACATTCAAAATGACAATTGATCTTGTGAGTAGCTTATGCAAATGTCACTGAAAGGGCTGCAAACAAATTATAGCAAAAAAAATGAAACCGACTTCAACATTCAGAAGTGTGTTGAAGTCGGTACCAAGTGCACAATATTTTGATAATATGTAGTTACTTTTGATCTATCATGATACCGACTTCAACTAGTTATTTCTCACTTTTGAATGTTGATGTCGGTTCCATTTGTATGGTAATTTTTTTTTAGTTTTAAATACTCATCGCGTGATTTTCGGCCGAAAATCATACGATGATTAATTATACGAATATTAATTACGTATGTTCAGTGGCCAAGCGAGCGTATTTAAAAAAACACATCATATACAAACAAGCCAAGAACTGCAGCCGACACCAGAAATATCTAATAAACAAGTTTGAGAATTCACACGAGAACAGACCGACTTGGATTGTTTTATTTGAGTTGAACTGCTCGAACACTGACAATGATACTACTATGAAGTCTTCATGAGAAACTTTATAATTGAATGCTCTGTATAACTGGTCTGTATGTCTAGTGTCTACGTTTAAAGCGTTAATTGAAGTTATTAGGATCTCAATTATTACATTTATTTCAAAACTTGTTTTTCTCTATAACTATTAAAATATGGTCTTATTTTCCACCAACATCCAAAACGGAGGTTGGTTTTCAATTTGGTTGTATTTTCATACGTGTTGCCTCAAATATCTAAATCAGTTAAGTGATTATTTTTGAAGTGAAAACTTCTTTAACGGCGTTGTGCACTTTTGTATTGGACGAAATGTTAAACTCACGTCAGGACACTTTGCGTCAGGACACGTGACACTGATCGCAAAATTCGTCAGGCGCGTTACGTCTTCGCATTCGTAAAACGTAGGGAGGTAGACCGCGCGCGGCGCGGCGCGGCGTAGGAGAGGAAGTAATATCCCTCTCTCTTTCTACCGCACTGCGAAAATGTATGCCTGCTCCTGCAATTGGGCGATGTAAAATAATTGTAATAGTCCTGAGTGTTAAATTTTTATGTCTTATAAATTGTCAACTTTGTGTACGATAGCGCAATAAATGAATATTGTATTTTACCACACAAATGATAGTACTTTTATACTGATAAATAAAGCAATTCGTGCGAAATTATTGCCATACCATACCCATTCCAAAATATTTAAAAATGCACCACGTTAATGTTCAAGTTTTCACTTCTACCGGCACTCCCGGAGTTTGTGTTCAACAGAATGTTGAATATTTTCCACGGATTGGTCAAGCGGAGTTTTAAAGGTACGTACTTAATTATTATTTATATAAAAAACGGGTATTTTAATTTGAACTTATTAACTGAAATTTGGGTCGTTTGGCTGTGACCTTCGTAAATAAATCATATAATTGGCTGTGAATATAAAAGAAATGGTTAATTAAGAGCGGTGAAGTTTGTTAAAAAAATATTTGTGAAAGGACCAAAGCATACAAATTCAAACTGTAATTTTTTGACGTTAATTAAATTTACGTCACCTCAATTTCAAATCAGTTCCGTAGTTTTTGAGTTTGTCAAAAAACAGAAATAGAAACATTGATTTTTTTTCTAATAGTAACAGTAGTAGTTGGTCCAACAAACAGATTTCCAACGTCCAACGTCATAAAGAGTTTACAATGCTTGACCATTTACTGAATATACCATTTAGACAGCAGGCGCGGCACACCCAAAGATTTTAGAGTGGATGGTTCCTAGTTCATCTGCTTGCTCAGAGCAAGCACATGAATGTTCTAATCCTATATCCATTTATATTTTATTAAAATAAAACACTAATAACTAATTACAATACTGCAGCTACTATAACATTTGAGCAATCCACTAGCTATTGGTAGCCTATAGATAACTCAAATGTTCTAACCCGCTACCGGCTGGCAGCGTGCCCAGAATGCTAGCAGCATTGCCACGTTGAATTGCAATGCTGATTCGTTGAGCCAAATATGTGCCAGCATTTTGGTCACGCGTCGCATCGATCAAACGCTCTGATAAATTTTGGAAAATCCGATGAGCTCCAGGTCCCCACAGGCTCAATGTCTCTCTATATATCTATCTTAATCGGAAAGTCACATTACTTTGGCCTTATTGACATCACCAGTAGTGGCTTTATACGACGGTAATCACAGATCAATGTCAGATAAATGTGACTGTAATCATCAACTGCACAATAATCATAAAAATGAGATTTTTATGGGACGCGTAACTTAATTACCTTACTATAAAAAATCTATTTTCCATTTTGGGACCTTATAACCTTGGGTTACATACGAAATTGAACATATAATTTATAGAGACATTTTGGATCAAATATCATAATGATTCCTTATCCTTCATTCCTTATATATACACTCAATCCCCCGTCGCGGGAGGCACGGACACACTCATCGCACAAATGCTTGCCCCTGCCGGGATTCGAACCTAGAGTCCGGTCTCCGGGGAGACCGATAACAGGATATCGCTGTATATGCGAATATGTATGGGTGCGAAAATTAGATTTTCTGATAGTGGATAGACAATGATGTTATAACACCGCATTCATCCAATTCACCGATTCTCATCTAGTCCTTATTGATATCAATGGCCGAACATGTCTACAGCCGCTGCTTTGCTAAAATAATGTGTTAAAGAAACAATAACATGCGTAATTGCATGTCATATTTCCATGATAACAATCCATTTTTGGTGCCGCATTCCGATGTTTTCAACTATTTTTTTGAAGCTATTTATGTTGTGAATATATTATCGCTCTTATCCCTAGAACTTGATAATGAAGTAAAAGCTAGGTACGGCTAATTATATTTACTACCTTTTCAGTATAATATGTATTTGACGGAGTGGAATTACGACATACTCAGTACGTACTAAGTACAAAGAGCACGATTCGTGGATTTTCATCTGTGTAAAACAATCTTTAATAATTTACTTTGATCATATACGTCTCTAATACGTAATATTTGCTTTCGAATATTGAGACGCAAGCAAACATTTGCAAATTATGTTACGAAGAAGGGTCGTGCCCTAATGCTGCTATATATGAAACCGTGTCAGGACATGACCAATTTTCGAACGAAAGCTGCGAATCCTCAAATAGGAATTAAATGACGTTTGTCTGTGCAAATTAACACATGCTATTAAAATTATGTATTTAAAAAAAAAAATGGTTGACTTCAACACTTAAAAGTGTGAAATAAATCGTGGACGTCGGTACCATGATAGTTCAAAAGTAACTATTTGGCTGGCCGATTGGCGCAGTTGGTAGCACTCTGCCTTCTGAGCCGCTGGTCCCGGGTTCGATTCCAGGACAGGTCAAACATTTGTGTGTATGAACATGTCTGTTTGACCTGTGTCTGGGTGTGTATATGTATATACGTATATATATAAGTATATATCAGTCATCAGGTTACCATAGTACAGGCTCTGCTTAGTTTGGGACCAGAAGACCTTGTGTGAATGTTGTCCCATATTATTATTATATTATTATCAAAATATTTTTGCGCATGGTACCGACTTCGACAAGTTATTTCACACTTTTGAGTGTTTAAATCGGTTCCATTATTTGGTATTTTTTGTTATCGCCCTTGTCAGTGACCATTGCTACTCACGGGATCAATTATTATAATTGAACGTTCACCGATTTCTTCACCGTCAATAAGGAATAAAAAATAATATTGACGAATCGAGAATCTTATGAAGTCAATTAAAAAAAAAGAAAAAGAAGAAAAAAAATTACGCGAAATACATGCCATTCTCTCATTATTCTGTTACTCTCATCCTTTACTCCCTACCTAACCCATGTGTTTTACTGACTGTTCAAAACTTCCTTGAGTTGCCCGACCAGTATAGTAAATAGTTATAGCAATATGAGTTAATCAAGGTGTGAACGCTGCGAAACGACTTTGACCCTAAGGTCAGTGGAATGAACAGTATATATGTACCGACATTAAAAAAACACATTATTTTATTACTACGAGGAGGTACCAAATCTATTGAAGCGTCGCGCCAAAGTGTCAATGCATGTAGCGTCCCACACTAAAGGCCGCCCTAACTTCCATAAGTGTCATACCGTTAGGTTTTTTACCATCGTCACGCATGAGACCATTCGGTTCAAGAATGGCTGCAACATTGGCGCTGGTAAAAGCCTGACGAATGATAACGTTAATGCTAGCGTGGCGGGAAATTCGACCAGCACTTTTGGAACAAGAAAGCCCGTGACCGAGTTGATCAACTGCAGTACCACACTGGCATTGATGGGTTTCATAGCATTTTGCACCCAAGCGTAAGCTGACAGCTAAACGAAAAGCAGACGGGTCTAAAAGATTACCTGTACTATAAGAAAGAATTGTCAGTAACCAAAGACCAGACTCCCACACAGAAACAGCAAGAATACGTAAAATAAATTAAACTATTTTTATATTTGGATAGACGACCTGACTAAGATCGCAGGCTGGATGCGGGCCGTTTCCAACGGGTCCTTGTGGAAATCCATGGGGGAGGCCTATGTCCAGCAGTGGACGTCCTACGGCTGAGATGATGACGACGGTGATTTTTATATTTCTGTATTATTTTTAATGATTTTTGCTGCACAAACACATACTATCTTGATTGCCTTGGTTATCCTCTTATTGTTAGAATAATGAAAATGACCCTATACTAGACCCAGGAACGTCCTACTCCTATGCAATGTAAATCATTAATGTATAAACCGTAAAAGGTTAAGTGTTACCAGTAAGCGCTTAAACATTTTTCACATGGAATTTGATGCAAATGTTGTTAGATCCTGCAATAACACATATAATACTTTAAAAAAAAAACTTAATACAAAATACTGTGGAATAACTGTGATAACGGAAAAATAGTATATAAAAGCGGATCACAGCTAATATAATAAATAAATAAGATTCAATTTTCCTCCAAATCAAACGTTTGATCTAGTATCCTAGGTATTTCGTGTCGTCTAAACAGGCAAGTCTAACCGTTTGTTCATCATTTCCAAAAGAAGATTAATTCACGACCCATACATAATTTAATTAAAGACTTTAAATACAATTTTATTTAAATTCTAAACATTAGCCTAACTTCCGCTCAGTCGAGTTTATATTAATTAAGGCGCAAATTAAATTACAACACAAATTTTAAATTTACTCTCGTCTGTCTGTCTAACTCTCGTTACAGACTGCTACTGAAATAAAAATATAAGCTGAAATTATTAATTAACCGAGCAACGTTTTTGCTAATTAATCTATATAAATAAGCACTTACTGTAAATGAAAAGCACTACGAATCTGAGGCATAACACAAATATATTTAGAAATTTTTATACAAATTTAGCTCAATAAAGTTAACTGCACCACGGCGGTGCGGCGCGGCGGCCGGCGTTTATTTTTCTATTTGAGATCATTCTTAATCGATGATAATCTTTTGCCCCCCCCCCCCCCCCCCCCCCCCCCCCCCCATCTCTTCCCGCGGGTTCCGTAAGAGTCGGCTAAGGGACCACGTACCAGAAGGTGAGCAGCAGTGCCTTCTGAGGATCGGAAAACTATCGTTCATAAAGCGGTTTGTCACTGTCAAATCGAATAGAACAAAAACAGTAGGTATTAATCTAAGTGCCTTCCCCACTTTGCAAACTTAAGACAAAATCCATCAAGATAATGCTATAAAACAATTGTAAAGTTAATTTTAAGCATAAAAGTTTTATAAGCTTGTTATAATGTACAATATAATTAAGTTATATATTGTCATACTTGATTGATTAGTGGGATTATCTAATCCAAACGCGAATGCGCAATAAATTTTTTTTTTGTAATGTAACTTTATGATCTGTAATCCTAATCGCAATAAAAAATCAGCACTGTTTGTCATATACATATCTAGATAAAAGATTTTATGGCCTGATGCCTTTATTAAAATAAAATACTAGTGCAGCTACTACAATAACATTTGAGCAATCCACTGGCTATTGGCAGCCTATAGATAACTCAAATGCTCAAACCCGCTACCAGTTAGCAGCGTGCCCAGAATGATAGCAGCATTGCCACGTTGAATTGCAATGCTGATTCGGTGAGCGAAATATGTGCCAGCATTTTGGTTACGCGTCACATCGATCAAACGCTCTGATAAGTATTGGATAATCCGATGCGCTCTCGGTCCCCTGTCCCTGGGTCACGGGGGGTAAATCCCGGGGTCTCGACCAATACCTAGGCTAACATATTTTCGCCGATTCAATTGCTCCGCCGAATAAGCCGCGGCGCCAGCCCTTACACCTGTCTCGGGAAGATGTGACGGCGCCAAAGTGTCAACGCACGTAGCGTCACACACTAAAGGTCGTGCTAGCTTCCAGGGAATAATTGTCATACCGTCTTTTACCATCGTCACGCATTAGACCATTCGGTTTAAGAATGGCTGCAACATTGGCCTTGGTAAAAGCGCGACGAATGATATCCTTAATGCAGCGTGGCGGAAAATTTGACCAGCACTTCTGGAAACGTGGTGAACGAGTTCATCAAATGCAGTACCACACTGGCAGTGGTGGTACCGGCCTAGAATAGTACTCCCCCATTTCTTCCCGCGGGTGCCGTCAGAATCGGCTAAGGGATCATTTACCAGAAGGTGGGCTGCCTGCCAACCCGCCTGCCAAGCATGGCGAGTATTGGACAATCCCCCCTACATGGGGGAGGCATATGTCCATCAGTAGGCGTCCTATGGCTGAGATGACTGGCACCTAAGCGTAAGCTAGCAATCAAACGAAAAGCAGATGAGTCTAACTGAAATAAGAAACAAAATAAGATACAACTTTTAGCCTATGTCTCCACTGTGTGAGTGATGATGTGAGTATATGAGAATGTGTAGCGGGCTCTTTTAACATTTACCTTTGACAAACAGCGTCTATTATTACACTTGCGTCCGTCGCCCAAATCCCTAGCAACCATTCCCTGCAACACGTCACTCACACATATCCTTACTTTGTTTTGGTTGTACAAAAATCTCACTCTGATGACTCATTCCTCCTAGAGCTGCTAAGCAAGGTTAGGCATATGAAGTGATTACATTAATTCTTATCAAACACATCACTCGCTATGCATCCTCGCACATCACTAGTGGAAATGCAGCTGTTCGTATTTTTTGTAAATACAAATTTCACAATCCACCTTCATTTTTTAAATTAGTGCTTCTTCTGGTGTGTAAAAGTGAAGACGTTTGAAAATCAGGATCGATTACTTAGTTGATGCGAAGAACTTGAAAATACAGATTGTTTTACTTGACTTTGGCTTAATCGATTTGGTTACTTGTCAAACAGCTCTAAAGCGTAGAGATAGCCTTCATAAAGCTAAGGCCACCAGGCACGCCGTGAGACCGAAGGATATCGATATTCGTTTCATTGTCAGGAAAATATTGCTGAATGGATCCTAATGAACGCAAAGCTTTTTTAAAATATAAAGAACCCCGTACGCAGCTAGTTATTTATAATGGAGGTAGCAGCTGAAAAAAAACTGCAGAATTTTTTACAACCTTTATACAGCACAACAAGTGTGAACAATTTGAAAATCACGTTTTTGGACGACACGTAAATTGCACCAAAAAGATTATGAATCCAAATTATTTCAGTAACGCGTATGGGGTATACGTTATTGCAATAACTGTCTACCTTTTTGCTGTAACGTTTAGAAACGAGATATGCCACAATATAAACAAATATTAATATGATGTAGGATAACACCAATAAAGGTTTTCTATTTATAATAAAGCTCCAAGTGCACTAAGGCACCAGCTAACTGCTGGAGTTATTAAAACTTAGTTTGTATATTAAACGGCTCCTCTACCCACTCATGAAGTTATATATTTAGAAGAAGTTGCGAGTTACTATGATAAGCAAACATTTATATATAACTAGCTATGCCCCGCGGTGCTACCCGCCATAATCTCACGAGAACAGTCAAAATTTTAAGGAGAAAAGTAGCCTAAGTGTTATTCTACATTGAAAAGGGTTATTTAAGTTTATTGATGATGACGTTTTATTTTGAAACAATGAAATCTTTCCTCTTTATAATATCGGAGTTTTGATAACCGAACTCAGTAATAATTTTAACAAAACGACTTTATCAAATAAAACTACCAACAAACGAAAATTCGTAACACTTAAATTTTAATTTCAACTGCGGTCTACCTACTCACCCTCCGTCTTACGAATTCGATGACGTCTCTTCCTGACAACCTGACGTTCTGAAGCGAGGTGTCCTAATGAAGGGAGTTTAAAATTTTTGCCCCATACAAAAGTGCACAACATCGCTAAAGAAGTTTTTAATTTGTGAAAAAGAAAAGAAAAAAGGGTGAAATAAGTTGTCGAAGTCGGTACCATGAGCACAATATTTTGATAATAGTTACTTTTGAACTTTAATGGTACGACTTCAACAAGTTATTTCATTCTTTTGAATGTTGAAGTCGGTTCCATGTTTTGGTAAAAAAATTAAATAAGAAATTTCATATGACATGGGAATAAATGTAAAATTGAAAAACTATGGAAACGCGATGTTAAAATGGAAGATGTTCTAAGTTTGAATATAGGTATGTATTTATTTACGTAAGTACTGTTCTTATTTATCAAATGTTACTAATAACGTATCCTTTGAATAATATAAACGCGAAAGTCTGCGAGAATGGATGTTTGTGAGTTTGTTACTCTTTCGCACTAACACAGCCAAACGGATCGGGATAAAATTTGGCATAATGATATGGAAGATCACTTGGAACACTTTTTATCCAATTAAAGCACTGTTTCTGTGAGTTGACTGAGGAAAACACGGGTCAAACCGTGGGGTATAGTCAATATTATATAAACGAAAAGGTATTCCGTGACATGCCTAAGTGAATTATAATTAATTAAAACTTCACAGGCCCTTTATAAATTGAACGCGATCTTTATGTTCGCCTGATTAGAAAGTTTGCTTATGTACCAAAATGTATGAACTAGAAGTTGAAGTTTTGAGACTGAATTTTCAGCAGTGTGGTAAGTTTATAGACTTAGTACAAAATTAGTCTGTAAATGGATGTAGTACTTCGTAATAAGGTACATAACTTATCACCACTCCGAGGACGAAAACAGTATTTTAGTCGGTACCTGTAATATTCTAATTATTAGTCTATAGTATTTGATTTCATCATTTCAAGGTATCAGCCGCTCAAAAATGATGTATATGTTATAATTGTTATTGTAAAAATTACATGCAGCATTTAATTCCTCGCAATTTTTAAATCGAGAATGAAGAATATACAGTTTGAAATATAACAAAGAAACAACTTGGCGAGTATGGATCGTCGACTCGATAAAATTCGACAGTAAGTGCTTGTTCAGACACGCGATATCCGCGCGTTTAGGAGTTCTTCATAGTAATAGAACCTCGCGGGTGCCGCACGATTTGCGTGTACGCCATGTCTGAACTGGCACTTACTGTCGAATTTCATCGAGTTGACAATCCATGCTCGCAACCCAGTATCGGCAAAGAATTGTAATTATCCCAGTGTTACGAACATGCAGGAGATTGTGATCGCTTATCACTAGCTAGAAGGTCCGTTTACTTATTTGCTATACTTTGTTTTTATGACACTCTAGCTCACGCACTAGGATTCCCTGTGACGCCGGAGGCATGGACACGCACAATCACAGCACATAAACATACAAGACCCGGGACAATCACCTACACTATAACATATCACACTCATCAAACAAATGTTTGCCCCTGCCGGGATTTGAATCCGGGAACCCAGGGCCCCGGAGACTCATGTCACTGATCACTGAGCCACAGCGGTCGTCATCTGGCGGCCTTGCTATAGAATACATCATAGTTTAAGCTAGACCATAAAATCTCACTTAACATCGGGTGAGATAGTGGTCAAACGCCTGTCTATTGTGAATTAAAAAAAAAAAAAAGTAGCCACACGTTAGGTACACACCAATCAACCAGTACAGTCTATGATTTATTATTGAATCAAGTGGCGTGTAGTATTTAATAATTCAATCTACCCGTTAATTAACGTGTCACAGAATTATAAGAGAAAAATGAAATGCTTGTTCGTGCGAGCAAATCCACTCCTGATTGATTTATTTCCCCTCGCATACCCACACTTATACAGTTCCTATCCTACACATGCATGCAACGCGCAAGTATAAATATATATGTGTGAGACTTTACACACGGCACAAACTTCATTCATATATGTTTCACATGCAAACACATGTAAATTATATTTATGTTGTTAATTGGCACGAACATGCCAATGCAAATAAGTCTACACATATAATAAATCTTTGGATAAAAATAAAAATGGTCTGAGGATCGCTTCGTTTGGGGTACCTATTTAAGATTAAGAGATAGCTCCCACACTAGGATTCCCTGTGTCATGGTAGTCTCTTCCTAACAAACTTGACATTATAATCATAGTAGGTACTACAGTAATGAGGAGGCAGGGTATTATATCATCTCACTCGACAGCTGTCTATATCTGTATACGAGTATATGAAAATGAATCCCTAATCTCCTTGGTCACGCCATCACGCGTGAACGACTGGGCCAATTTCGATAATTCTTTTTTGTTATGTTTGTTATTGCAGGAAAAGGATATTATAAAAGAAAAAATAGCGGAAGTAGCGCAGAAGTTAAAAAATTGGAGAACACTTAAAGTTCATATTGCCTATATTTATCAAATATAACTTTAGTGCTTTTGACTGTACAAACTTTTCTGATTTTACCATAGAGTATATGACATAATTGGTTAAGACAGGGTAACGTCTGTCAGGTCAGATAGTCCCACTATATATATATATATATATATATATATATATATATATATATATATATATATATATATATATATATATATATTTATAAACGATACGAATACCTTAAGAAAATTATTTATACAAACATCCTATTTATGATAGTTTCCATCTATGCAGATACTCGTTATTCAATATGTGATACCGTAAACAAACAAATAAAGCCACATCCCGTGGCTTACAACATTGTCGGATGGCAATCCTTACTCTCTTCTTATAAACCATAATAAAACACCCAATTCGTTCAATGGTTACCCAAATCATTTAACGGTTACCGAAATGGGACAGAGTGCTTAAAAATAAAGGCTGTTCTGGCATTTTACGCCTTAACGTTAACAGTAGTCGACTCGGCGAGTGATCATTACGAAATAATTTCTAGGGATGTGAAAAACATATCGATTAAGGGTCACAATATACATCGGAGTGTATTCAATGACTTTAGGTTTTAAGCTTCGTTTGTCAATTGTTTTTTAATGAAAATAAATTGCTCAAAAAAGTAAATGACTCACACTACGATTGATATATACGGCCTGGTAATTGTTTCACCTCATTAGAAAAGGAAAAACAAAATATTGCGCAAATTTTCCTTTGGATCAGCAACACCGCACGTACAATTACGTGATTAGATAGTAAAAGAACAGAAGACAGCAAGTTATTAAATAAAATACAATTACATACATAGTGGCCCAATTGTTTGTCAAAACCTGTAAATAAAATAACAAGTATATAAAAATTAAAAGTATGTTATTAAAACTGACGTGGTTTTGACACATTGTGAATGTATAAAACACGCGAATTACTCACGTAATAAGTCAGAGGGTTCCGACTCTAGTTAACTACTGTACTAGGCGAACCGCGACCGCGTCCGCGAGCGCCCCGTATTCTCCTTGAAAAAGACCACCGAATATGGTTGAAACTAGAGTCGGAACCCTCTGACTTATTACGTGAGTAATTCCCGTGTTTTATACATTCATAATTAAAAGTATGTTACGGAGTTTTAGTTTATTTATAATATTATATCCAATATTATAAGCCGTAAATTTCGTAGGTGCCCAAGCACAACACCAACATATTTGCACTGTATTTTGTATAATTCATTGATGACTGATGTATATTTCTGGATACATTATAGCTGAGGTACCCCAATTTTATTACAGAATATATTAATTTTCATATTTCAAACGACAAAATATCATCATCATCCATTTTCATAATCATCATCATCATCATCATCATTTCAGCCATAGAACGTCACAAGGACCGGTTGGAAGCAGCCCGCATCCAAAACATATATCATAGGTTAAACCATGATTTACTTAAAGGCGATATCAAATAGTTTAAACTAGAAATGAATAAACACAATTTTTCACATACCTAGCCATCGATGTATAAAGGTAAGCTAAAGCTGGACACTCTTAATTATTATTTTTTGTGTAAACTTTATGACACGTGTGCATATAGACATGTATAATATACATATATACTGTTAGATCAAACTATTATAGTTGTCGCGTCGCACTTTTATTTTTTTATGCTAGATATTCTTTCACATCTCTAGCAATTTGGACCAATTTTGTTGCGTGTTCCATTTACCCATTGGCTTGTTCATAAGTGTGGGGAGCGATAAACTCGGGATTCAATAAAACTAACAAAAAAAGGTCTGTCAGTTTTTGAGGCTTTTTTAACCGAGAGAAGGAAGTCTTACAGGCGAATTTTTTTTTTATTAATAATTTATTCGTTTGACCATAACTTTTGGACACATTTTCGTAACTTTATACAATTCGGCAGAACTTTTACATGCTTATGATACCTATATTATTAATGTCACTACTAAAACTCATAAAAAATATTCAACTCTCGTATCCTATTTACGCTGAAATTCAAATTTGTACAACTCCACTTAACTATCTTTAATATTGGACAAGTTTTATTCAATTGATGGCCAATCTTGGGTTAGTTTTCGTCGGCATCAAATAAATGGCGAATTAATTTACTTACCTACAATTTTATTTAAAACGTCTAATTTTAGTATTGTTATTGATTGTGTAATACTGGTTTAGACTTTATCGCGTTACTAATCGAACTTATCTTACTTATCTTATTTTCCAGAATTGTAGTTTAGTTGAAAAAGAGAATCACTACCAATGTCACTTCAAAGCGTTTATGCATTAATACCTATATCTTATTCATGGGGACCGATCTGCGATTGTTTCATATGATACTAATTAAAACTCACTGTAAATGATGAATGACTACCATAACATGCCTTTTGACAAATGATTGATAGCTTTCGAGAGTCACAGAAACTTGTTATATGTATACTATAATATATATAATATAATGTATAATACCATGTATTAAACATTATTATGCACCGACGTACTTCACCGATTTGACGGTCCCGTGGCGCAGTGGTTTGTGTTATCGACATGAATTCTGTGTCTCCGGGACCCTGGGATCAAATCCCGGCAGGGGCAAACATTTGTGCGATGAGTGTAGATGTTTGTCCCGGGTCTTGGATGTTTGTGTGCTGTGATTGTGTGTGTCCATGCCTCCCGCGATACAGGGAATCCTAGTGCGGGGGTCTTCCGTAGAACATTTTCAACGTTTTGAAACAATGAGAACATGTTTCATCATAAATTAAATCAGCATCATTAAGAATAACTCAAAAATATTGTATACGCAATTTGCAGCGTTTATGGGAAAATATAAGGGAGTGTTGGTTTCTGGTGCGATGTGTTTGTGAGCAAGTTTTAGTTATTAGGAATTGTGGATTCGTCCGTGAGTTAACAAGTTTAACTATTTTTTATTAACAAAGTTAACTATTTCATTACGAATTAAATAGTTTATTTCCTAAAAGACCTTCTAGGGTGCTCACATGGTACCTACTGCTTAATTACTGAACATCAAATCATGATCAAATCATCAACACTTGAGCTTCGCGCCGCGTATATTATTAGTGAAACTTAAAATGTTATTATTATAATATTACTAGTAAATACAATTATCAAAATGGAAGTAGAAATACTTGTGCTAATAATAATGAAGTATCAATATAAAACAAAGTAGTTATTTATTGTTTGTTTTTAAACAATAATATTCATTTGAGTTGGTAAAGTCGTTTTTATCACAATATTTTAAGAACTAGAATATAAGAATTAGATACTTAAAAATCCCACACAAAGATAATAACAGAAAGTGTGCAAGTACATATTTATACTGCACGAACATATGCTAGTCTCAAGCAGGCGGTTCAAGCTATTAACAGTGTTGTACTTGTATTTATATCCGTACCGTCATGTGCTGAAATAAATAGTATACATAGTATACATACTGATAAATAACGTTACCTACCTAGGCTGTCAAGAACTTACACGATCGATACCCTATGAGAGACTGTTACTCAAACTGTTGCATTGATCGAGCTGTAATTACACGAACTATATAAATGCTTTGCAGCTTCAAACTCTCCGCTCCCGCTGCGAAAACTACTCTCGGCCACGTCCATTAAAAAGTTCACAATTTCCCCAGTAGTAACTAACTTATGTCAGTGCTACTATGTAGTACATAGGTCCTGGTCATATATTTTGTGTTATAAGCAGCCATTACTAATCAACAACCAAATAATCACGTAGTTTAAAATTTTTTGAAAAACATCAGAGAACCTACTTCATTCACTTATTTTCAAAAAATTTCCTCGATATCCTAAAAATGACAAATTAGCTTTTGATAAAATTTAAAAAAAAAATGTCAACATAGTACTGAGCTTACAGGTACATCTCTAAGTTCAGTATAAGTATAGACAGGGTTAACACGTATCACTTAATTTTTGTTATAAAAAATCTGGTCGCGGTAAAATCAGCCTAAGATGTTATACGAGCTTTGTCAAGGGGATTTTTCACCTCTAAGTGCAGTTTTAAGTGGCAGTTGTCTTGAAGACCAGCTCGATATGTAGAAAATATTCCCTCTTCAGGACTCGCCCTTCGGCCTCGTAAGCGGCTCCCCTGAGCTACATTAATTCGGTACATCCAATTCCGACTAATGTCTAGAATATACTATGAAAAATAAAAAAAATCGACTAGGCTCACGAATGACGGAGTTCTGTGGATAATAAACTTACAAAAACTAAACCAACTTGAAAACCACCTCCATTTTTTTAAAAAAATTTAAGAAATAAAAAACATTCAAACGATTTTCTTTTCCTGTTCCTTAAATATAAGTAGCGCATGGGGGCTACTTACATTTATTTTAAGATTTTTTATGCAATTGATTGCAAACTGTAGACGGGCCGCCCGGGGGGGGGGGGGGGGAGGGGGATTTATATTTGGTATAAATTTATATTTGTTATCTCAGAGCTTCCGGGCTTTGGAGGGCATGTTAATCATGTTGTGTTACCTACGTCATATCAGAGGCAATCGGCAATGGGGCAAAACTCCCACATTGGGCTGGCTACATTCTACAGCAGCTTAACCAAAACCCGCATCTTCCAGCGTAGATTATGGGCAGTGCTCGTCTCCAAGTGAGGCAGCCCCCCCCCCACCCCCCTCCAGCATTGCCCCCACTAGCTATCAGCGGAAGCATTAAACCTTGTCAGCGATAATGTAAATAGATTGTAATATAACCGTCATTAAAGCCATTGGGAAACTTGAGTCAGACATTTGAGAAGTTTGCAGAAACTTCAAATAATTCTTGCATATCCTAAATGATGAGTAAGAAAAAATATTATCATTAAATTATTATAATGAAATCGCAGACATTTGAACAGAGAAAACTTACGCGTGGTCGGTATAACGATCGACATTTTTTTGGCTTCGTCCGGAAGTATGATAAATAGTCAATTTAAAGTCTTTTTAGCCTTTTTGTTGAAGGCTTCGTCTAATGAACATTTGTAAAAAAAATACCGCTTATTGAGTGCAGTTCATGAAAGTTAATTCTGACTGAACTAAATTCGATTTCATTTGCTTTATTGAAGGCTTCGTCTAATGAACATTTGTAAAAAAAATACCGCTTATTGAGAACAGTTCATGAAGGTTAATTCTGACTGAACAAACTTTGATTTCATTTGCTAATTTATTAGTGCAAAAGTATCGGACATTTTCGCGATAACGACCATTGCGCTTGAACTGTGTCTTGCACCAGAAGAAGATAATTTTAAAAGTCTAGATCTGTGATTAATATTTTTTTCTGACCCCGTTATCTGTAAATTAATCTGTAAAAATATTACATGTACAATTTTAAATGAACCCCTTCTGCCTGTAAACACCCGAAAATCTGTTCTATCATCGGCAGCTTTCTAGATTGCGGCGTGTTCCTCAAAACAACGTTCGACACTTGCATTTCAAACCTTAGTCTCAGATATGCAACAAACGATTAAATGAATCGTATGAACGAATTATTAGGTGATATTGGTGCCTAATCTTTGTCATTTGAAGCTTTCCTATCCATTCATAGATAGATTGATATTACGAGTACTGAATACTACGAGTATTGATAGATCAATAACTCTCGTAGAAATGGATAGGCTAGCGGTGTGAGCATCAGATGTCACGCTGACATTTCGATTGACACCCCCGGCTTAAGCTTCCGGTGAAGGAAACATTGTAGCATGATATTCTCCATACCCCCTCTGGTATATTACCACGATCAAGTTTGAAAAACTGTCACTAAACTAAAAGTGATTTTGGGCAACTTTTTTTTATTTTTATTATTCGGAATAGGCAAACGTTTGACCACTATCTCACCTGATGTTAAGCGATGATGCGGTTCTTGAGAGCTAGTCAACCATCTAGAATAAGCACAATTCCACCAAGCACACCGTTATGTTGAAAATCCGTTCCGTTTGTTTGCATTGTATAGGGTCCTAAACTACTGAACCGATTAGAAAGATTCTTAAGCTGTTGAGAAGCTACACTATCCCCGGGTGACATATACAGGACAGGCTATATTATTTTTTTTTAATTTGGGGAAAAATTATAATTTTTTAATTTTGAAATTAATTTTCCGTGCTAAATCGGGGCGGACCGCTAGTAATATTATAACGGCGAAAGTTCGTTTGTTGTTTGTTTTTCCTACACGCTGAAATGGGTAAACAGATTGGCATGACATTCTGAAATCTAAATATATGAACGCATATAGCCTTAATAACATATATACTACTTTTTTGTCCTGATAAAGCTATAGTTCCCATGAGATAATTAAGGTAGCAGGAAAACTAATCCATGCGGGCGAAACGACAGCTAATATCAGTATAAATACTGAATTCGTGTGCAAGTGCAACTCAACTAATACGAAGATTTACAAACATGTCCCGATCATTGCTTAGGGTGCTATGGCAACCCAACCAAATCTCTCTGTATATTCTATTTGGGTTTTCATTTTCAAATAAATATTAGTGTGTGACAAGTTGTTTTTTAAGACATTTAGATAGGCCACAGAACAGTACATTATAGATAATAAAATTCACGAAATTCATCGTTCGAAACGGAGATTAAGCTTTTAATTCCTGCGATGTAAATGAGGCTGTACTCCCACAACGTACAAAGCAGGCATGAGGCTCACCAACACGAATTCTCCGCTCTAGTGCGTTCAATGAATGGCTGAATGCCCCGGTGCTCAATAAACAACCTGTTTTTAACACCTAAACGAATATAACCCTTAAATTAAAATCTAACATGTGTAAAATTAGACAAATTAGAATGGTTTTATAAAAGGGTGGACAGACTAAATTTGTGGTTTGAATAAAAATATTTGGAAGACTTTTATTATATGCGTTATATAATTTGTAGGTATATAAGACAACCGTTAATGACTGTCGAGCAGCACACGGCCGAAACCACTGAAAGGATTAGGCTAAAATTTAGCGCACATAAAATTCAATACTTAGGTACGTAGACAACTTACGAGAATTATGTAAAAAAAAAATATAACAACGAGTGAAACCGGTGGCGGACCAAGTATAGTACAATACAATATAATAAGTTAGTAACTCTAAATAAGGGGCATTAAAGATGACTTAAAATAAAGAATTGCCAAAACTTCTCGACCCAGGTTTTAAAAATTCTACTTACCTATATATTATGTCATGAAATATGGTTTGATAAGAAAAACCTCGTGCTACATAAAAAAAAATGAAACAATGTATTATGATGACGTTTAATCAAACTTATAATTGGGAAGGACATGAGTATTCGATTATTAATTTGTAATATTATGCCATATCTACCGAAATGTATATATTATTATAATCTACTAATTAAAAACTATATTACACAATAAAAAAAATATAAACGTATACAAAAAATAAAAACCGAAACGCGAAGCCAACATCGCAAACTTTTACCGCTTTCTTAGTCTTAACACCCAAATAAAAATATTCACTTCACAGAACTAGCTTTTAAAATTCGAATGTTAACTTTTTAATGCACAAAGCATTGAAAGTTGGCGCGCGACGAGAATCTCACGAAAGCCCGACACAAAAGAGTCGTGAGCGCGTTCCGTACTCCTTCCTCGACTGGGGGCTGCCAGATCGCTCGCCTCTCCTGAATCCGGGAAAATCATCCCTTGCCTCCCCCACCCCCCCATTCCACCTCTCTTCTCTTGCGTCGCTTTGGATACGGCCGCAGATGAGACAACTGTTACTACATACGGTACTGAGCATGTGGAAACAGATTAATTTATAGTTACAGGTGCTTTGTACCAGCGCAAATTGGATGCGGTTTACATACAATATGAAGAATGAAAGTGAAATGCTTTGTTCTTGTCTTCAAATTAATTTTAAGTCATAGAGAATTATTTGTATTGTTTTTTAATATCATTTAGACGTTCCCATTATAATGAGAGAAAAAATAATTGTAGGTTTTTAGCTCGGTTCTATATTTTTTTAAGTTTTTTAATTCAGAACTCCGTGAACCGTAAACAGACACAGTTACACATTTGAAAAATTCATCAAAATTGGTTTAGATTATTTGTCACTTATGAACCGATTTGTTTTTTTTGGCACGGAAACGTTCAAGTCACTTGGAAGAGACAACGCAGCTAGCTTAAAATAAAACACCAAAATGTGATAGATAATCAAGATTTAATATTAAAAATATCATTTTTAATTTAAAATTAAAAAGAAACATTCCTGATCAGGTTTCCTGTTCAGGAATTCAGATTCAGAATTCTGAGAGACTACCGCAAACGTCCGGTTTTTTGTATTAGGAATTTTATACTACGTATTTATACGTTAGAGTTTTCCGATCGTAAACGACGAACGCACGTGTTCTATTTAAATTAATAAAATTCCTAATACAAAAATCCGGAAACCCAGTTCTTAGTATTATAAGTATTTGTGCATTTTTCTGAAGCACAAGAAGGCATTATTACTGCACATAAAAAATATTTAGTGAGAACCGTACGTGCTGCACAAGTGTCGGCCTGATTGCAACTAATTGAAAATTAGGTGCATAAGCCTAATTTTTTATTCCCCATTTTTAATAATATCATTGGCAACCACGAATTTATTCTTCACAAGGTAATGCTAATTATTAATGTTACCTAGGTGATTAGTCAATTATGTTGATCGATGCTATGAGCAATTTTAGTCCTGAGCAGCTTTAGGCAAATGTTTTTGTAAGCGTAACAAATACATCACGTCTGTTCTACGTAAACGAAAATGTAATTTAGAACGTCGAACCTCGTGTATTCTTCAGGGATAAAGGAGAGGACAACTGAGATGATTTACTTACTTACCCGCTACGATTTAGGACCAAAACCCATTAGGATTATAGTATGACAAGGTTATAATGATTTTTCGGGCAAGAGATATTTTGTGACTTATAAAAATATGTTTACTTGATGTTCCACTCGAATTGTCATACAATTTTTACCGACTTAAAAAAGGAGGAGGTTATGTATGAATTAAGTTCTATTTTTATGGTTATTGCATTTGACGTCATTCTTGCTGGAAATTACGTTCAAATATTTGGAGGAAAAACTTCCACTAGTGGGGTTTGAACTATCCCCTCAGTGTAATGAAAGGAAAAAACGTCACTGCCAGCGGAGCGCTACTATAGCTAAGTTGGCAAAGCGACAAGGACGGTATTCTGTTGTCGTGGGTTCATGTACCACTAGTAGCCGAATTTATATATTTATATTATTTTTTATCCTTTAAATATTTGACTGTCTTTTTTATGTTGTGATTCAGAGAACTCAGTCATATATAAACTGATTTGAAAAATTCATTTATGAAAATGTGAAAGATACACGCTGAGTTGGACCCAACAGAAGATTTATCAAAATCGTTTGGGTTGGTTGATTTTACTAATACGTTGACAATGTTTTACCTTGAAGTACTTATTCAGTTTTCATAATTTTGAAACTATGTAATTATCATGTTTACGTGAAAAAAAAACGGCCAAGTGCGAGGCGGACTCGCACACGAAGGGTACCATTATCTTTTATATGAAAAATGAAAATGAAAAAATATTTATTTCAGCCTTTAGACAATACAGTGTAAAAATACAATTGAATTTGTATGAGTCACACTCAAAGCTGTATCTAACATACAAAATGGTGTATTATCTAATGCTGGAAAAGCCTTAACATTTAAACCGAATTATCTCGTGATCTTCACACTAGGCAAGCCTGTAACGTGAGAATATATTTATGCAAAAGGTGAATTATAATTTGCTTGAACAAAAAGGACAGTTTATATTTGGCGGGTACATACAGATTCATATAAGTAATAGTTACATATACAACAAATACAGATAATAGTATAATATTATATTATATATAAACAAATATATCATATAATATATTCATTAAATATAATAAATAAATATATATATATATACATAGTTAATAACCATTCATGTGAGTTTGTATTAAAATTAGGTATTTCTATATAGTATATATAGTAGTATATAGTAATAGTGAAAGTTACTAAACCATATTGTATTCAGGGAGCCAGTAAATATTCTAGGTCTAGCGGGATTACACCTTCGATCACATCGTCACTGACCATCAAGTATGATATAGTGGTCAAACGGTAAAAAAAATAGTCAGTACCGATGGGTTTTTATTTTATATAAATCATACCTTACAATTTTACAAGATGTCATTTAAATGCCAAGTTCCCCTAAGTAACGTTAAGTAACTTATGTATGGTTCGGACCGTAGCAAGTGGAACGATTTTATTCTCTCCCTATCCCGAAGGTAAAGAGACAAACACCTATAGTTAAAACACTTAAACTTATTATGCCCCTTATTAAATCCCGACGCAAAAAGGGGTAAGTTTGACTATATGTGAGAGTGTGTGTTTGCATGTGTTTGTATTCTGGCACCCTGAGGAACTAATATGGATGCTGTTTTATTTATTTAAAAAAAGCAGGTGCTGGTTTCTAGCGGTGGTTCTTACACGTTTTATAAATATCAGGTCAACCGTATGTAAACATTTTTTACTGCAAAAAAAGGGTATTTAATAAATGACCTGTCTGATGTGTTTGTTGGGGTGTCTGTGGCATCCATAGCTCCTGAACAGATAAACATATTTTTTTGTTTTTATATAAGGTTTTAGATTTGTAAGGTGTCTGAAATTGAGACACCTTTCAAACCCATGGTTAAGACTCTCAATGTAGTGTTATTAACAATGTGTAAAGATTGTCTGCTTCTGGAGTAGGTACTTTTAATTAACCCACTTCGAAAAAGGAGGTTACTTAATTCGACCGTATATATGTTTTTTAATGTGTGTTCGCAGATAACTTCGTCGTTTATGAACCGATTTTGTTGATTCTTTTTTGTTTGATAGAGTATACTTTCTTCCTCCCTTCCTTTTTCTTGCTTAATCCAATTTTAATTTCATTAAAATTAGTCAACCTGTTTTTGAGTTACACTCCAATAATTGAAAAGTGCTACGCATACGTCGATGATATTATAGTTGCGGGTGGATAAATCGGTGAACATACACAATGACAAATGATCTCGTGAGTAGCAAAGGTCACTGATAAGGATGAAAAAAAACTTTTACCAAAAAATGGAACCAACTTCAAATGGAACACTCAAAAGTATGAAATAACTTGTCGAAGTCGGTACCATGCTCACAATATTTTATAATAGTTACTTTTGAACTATTATGGTACCGACTTCAACAAGTTATTTCATACTTTTGAGTGTTTAAGTCGGTTCCATATTGCGCATTTTTTAAAAAATAATATCTTGTTTCGGAAGGCTACGGATTAAAATTTATTAAGCAATAAGTTTTATCTCATTTATAAGACATTTTGGCAACATACAAATGTATACATTAATACACAAAAAAATGTTCGTTCATTTTTAAATATTATTTCCAATTAACAGCTTTAAATTTATAATTCTAAAATGGAGACAACGGTAAGCTTAATTATGATAATTTTATTTAAGTGCTCTCATGTTATATAATTAATTAATAAACACCAGGAAAGAAATACTTCTGCAGCAATCATTAATATAAAATTCATAAATAAAATAAAATAATATAAAATATTTTTAACTAGCGGTCCGTCCCGGCTGCACACGTTTACATGATTGAAGTTGTAGTAAGTTTTTTTTTATATGTAATGTGTTTAATTATTCTAATGGTGAAAGAGTTTTTGACATTGGTCCAGTAGTTTTTGAGTTCATCAACATACAAATCTTTCCTATTGATAATATTAGTGTAGAAGCGTAGATATCTGTATTTATTATAGTCTATGTTTTTGCATAGATAATATATTATGTCTTCAAGTCACGAGTGTATAGGTATATATATGCCAGTATATGTATATATGCCAGCCAGGCATGGTTACAAATACAAGACTTAACGTTATTGGTAGTGTGTATTATATGTGTGTATTAGTATATTGTATGTGTTAGTTATTCTCTTGTTCAATCAAACTAAACTAAAATTCAGAAAAAAAAAATATGCAAGATAAATTCATATGCGGTTATTATAAAATCCAAATTATTATGACACTTGACAATGACAACACTAAAACTAGATCTTTGTTAATACAAAGATTTAGGCCAAATTGCGTGTAGTTAAAATAAGTCGCCACTTATTTGGTGCCAGCTAAAACTACCCGCAATTGGCCAGCAATTGAATAAAACTCGTCTAATATAAGGGATAGCGTTGTATGGAGTTTTATGAATTTGAATTTTCGAGCAGATAGACTACGAGCTATTTCATTTCACAGAATTTCAGTGAATTTTAGCTAGTTCGAGTGATTACTTATATTTGCCATGTATGGATATTTGTTTTCGTGTCTCGATATTTCGTCACCGTTACATGCGCCAAGTTCACAAGTAAACCTTTCTTAGAAGATATCTTTGTGCCAATTCTTGTATTTATTTAAACAATCAAAATAATTCATAAACAATGTTTGTAACAGTATTGCAAATGTAATCATAAATGAACTTGCTATTCCGCCAAAATAACGATTGCATCTCAATTTCATTGTAGTAATAATTAGATCTGTCATTAAAATTATCTTCCAAAAGAATAAAATTATCATCAAGCAAAGCCGACCCTTCATTAACAATCTAGGTATGAGCAATTTGTTTGTTAGATTCGATAACCGGAGTATCTAATATCGATTATATCGATGATAATAATATAACTCAAATAATCATGTGACATATCGGTCGAACATCAGCCTAGATAGAATAAAAAAATAAATCGTTCATACGTGCACTGGCCCTATTCCTCCACTGGCCTTTTTAGTCGCTTGGCCCGATGGGTTTAGTGACTAAAAGGTCGGAAAGGTAATTCACCTAAACCAGCATGGCGGCACTGATCAGTATTATGTCGCTTTATTTTTGCCATATTTCTACTAACAGCAATATTATGTAACGATATGAAGCGATGATAGCTGGCGTAGCAAGGTACTGTATTTGACGTGACATATAATCCCAGTATCTAGGATTAAATGTCACGTTTCAGATTTCGGTGGACATTATTGAAATCGAATACACAGCGTGGTGATAGGAGACTTTTAGTCTCTGTCATCTACCATATAGCTACCACCTTTTTGTTTGAAAATCTGTAGGTGAGTTACATATTAAAGAAAATCGTGATTCACTGACCGACAGATTATCAGTTGACATAGCTCAAACGACTAGTATTGCATTTGTTTTGAAATGTGACTCTGATAGTTAAAGCAAGAGCGCTCAGTTCCACGCGAAACCTTGCTTAGTGCTTATCAGTATAAAATCAGCTAGGAATGTATGGTAGAGTGCAGAGCGATCACGCGTAGACAGGTCCGACTTGACAGTGTTTACTGTCAGAATGAGCGGGTAGAGGGAAAGCCGCGCGGCGCGAACTAGCTAGCTGAGGTCTCGTGGTACCTACTAGGCTGTAATAGGAATTTCACTTATATATTCGTATATAATCAACAATTATGGAAATTTCAATAAAAACCCAGACCGTTTCTTGACTATGGCACCATTGTATAAGTACTTACATTCTTCTTATTTTGGAATACTTTTATGATATAAGTACGCATTTGACTTTTTTTAAAGCAAGTTTAAAAAATAACCTTTCTGATAATTATAGTTGTTGGCATTAAAATGAATATGGTTGAACATATTGATGTTAAATTTAAATGTGACATTTAGCAAAAGTTAAAATTACAATAATTTTGAATTTAATATGCAAATATTTTTTTTAATTATTTTTTAGTGTAGATGTAAGCAATCTTAGCTTGCATACAGTTAACAATAAATAAATGATAAATAAACTTTTAAAGTCACAAAATTTACAATTAATTAACATTTTGGTTGCCTACATGATGCAATTATTTCCAAAATAATATAATAACAATAATAATATAATAATAATTAAAATAATTAAAAAATTAAAATGTTGTGGCAGTTGACAAAGGCTTCACCCCGCTCTCCTTGGCTATCGAAAACTGGCGTAAACCAACGGTGTTGACCACTGAGGATCGCAAGGATATATGGAAAGGCAAAGAGCTACACGGCCGGTTCTATCGGGCCTTAACAAGACCCGATGTAGACCTACTCGCATCCGTGAACTGGCTACGTTTCGGTGACCTTTTTGGGGAAACCGAGGGTTTTGTCTGTGCAATTGCGGACGAAGTTATCATGACGAATAACTATCGGAAATATATTCTGAAGGACGGTACGGTCGACGTTTGTCGGGCATGCCGCCGTCCGGGAGAATCCCTCAGACATATTATTTCTGGTTGTTCTCATCTTGCTAACGGAGAGTATTTACACAGGCATAACCTAGTAGCCAGAATCATCCACCAGCAACTTGCAATTCAATATGGCCTTGTTCAATCCGAAGTGCCGTACTACAAGTACACACCAGCGCCAGTTCTTGAGAATGGTCGTGCGGTACTTTACTGGGACCGCTCTATCATCACGGACAGGACTATTGTTGCCAATAAGCCTGATATCGTTTTGGTCGACCGGTCTCAACGCCGGGCAGTGCTCGTCGACATCACCATCCCGCATGACGAGAACCTCGTAAAGGCTGAGAAGGACAAACTCAGCAAGTAACTTGACTTAGCTCACGAGGTAACCGCCATGTGGGATGTTGACTCGACGATCATTGTCCCGATAGTCGTTTCGACGAACGGCTTAATAGCGAAGAGCCTCGATCAACATCTTAAGAGGCTCTCGCTAAACTGTTGGATCAAGGGTCAGATGCAGAAGACGGTACTCCTTGAAACGGCGCGTATTGTCCGGAGGTTCCTCACTCTGCGGCCCTAACCACCGGTAGCTTGGGCCCTGCCCCGCTGCTGGCGGAACTCTAGGTTTAGGTTTTTTATAATATCTTTATTAATTTTTGTTTTTGATATTTATACTGTAAAAAAACTAAACCTAAGAAAGAAAGAAAATAAAGAGATTAAAATAATAATAAATAATAATAATAATAATTAATAATTTTAATAATAAAATAATATTTCCGCTACCAGTTGGCAGCGTGCCGAGAATTCTAGCAGCATTGCCACGTTAAAAGGCAATGCTGATTTGTTGAGCCCAATAATGTGCCAGCATTTTGGTCACGCGTCGCATCGATCAATCGCTCTCATAAGTATCGGAAAATCCAAAGAGCCCCCGGTCCCCCGGGCGCAATGTCAACAAACGGTTCAAATATGTAACCATTACACCGGTTATGTTGCATATCTTCGCCGCTTCAATTGATGCTCCATCGAATAAACCACGAGGCGCCCTAATAGGTACGTGTCTCGGGAAGATGTAACGGCGCCAATGTGTCAACGCATGTAGCGTCCCACACTAAAGGTTGCCTTAGATTGAAGGGAATAAAATAAGTACCATACAATCAAGTCTACCATCGTCACGCATTAGACCATATGGTTCAAGAGATAATATAATATAATAATTATAACATTGACTTACTTAACTGATTTTAATCTGAAATAATAAAAAAACCTATTACATTTAAATGAATTACAATATTGAAAGCGCATTGTCTCTGTTACCGCATAGTCGAATTATGTTGCGACTCTCAATAAATGTTATCGGTTAAGCCGTATCTAATAAGTTAAATAAAGAAATACAAGGAATGGAACTCGTTGCCCGAGTCTGTGTTTCCCGATATGTACAATCCTGGAGTCTTCAAGTCGCGAGTGAATAGGTACCTTCTAGGTTTGCGTGCTAAATCCTAGACAACGTCATCACTTAACATCAGGTGAGACAGTTGTCAAACGCAAACTTATAATATGTAAAAAAAAAAAATATTATAAAATTGATGAATAATAATAGTCATAATGACGTAGACTTGGCAAAAAATTTAAACTCTATAGAGGTGTTATCGGGGTACGTAATACTTAAATAATAGTTGACGGAGATCTCTAAAGATGAACAGGAAAGTCCTAGTCTACGCGAGTGAAATCGCAGGCAGCAGACAGTCAAAATATAAATGCAAAAGTATCTCTATCTTTTTGTTACGTTATGACGTGTTTATCCGTTGAATATTTCGATTATTATGTCCAGTTAACACTGCATGAAATACCAAAACGGTAAAATTCTAAGTAAATATACAAAAATAAGTTAATATCTTTGTGTTCCGTTTTTACACCAAAACATTGCAATTAACATAATTATCTAAGTACTATAGTGGCGCCCCGCGGTTGTACCCGCGTGGTGATGAAAAACGGTGTTGATGGTGATGATGAAAATAAGCCTATGTGTTAATAGGGCATAAGCTATCTCCATACCAAATTTTACCGAAATCGGTGTAGTCGTTAGCGACCGATAGACGAGCGTGAAGAGGTAACAAACATACACACATATACACATACACACAAACTTTCGCATTTATAATATTAGTAGGATTATAATTATTATACTATGGATAATATGGATATCTATAGATGAAACCTCAAAGAGTACATACATAGTAGACTACGCCGAGTAAGAAGCGGGTCCAGCTAGTCTTACTATAAATGCAAAGTTTGGATGGTCTTTGTTACTTAATCACGCCCGTTGACGCCAGAGCGGCGGAGCGAAAATAGATGAATTTTGTTACAGTTATAAATGATATTTGCATGGTGGTAGGGCACTTTTCAATACCTACCCTAGCTACCACTCTCAGGTTTGAATAACTGTCACCAAAGACAAAGTGTGTTTAGGTAGAGAGCCAGCAAAAAATCTAGTGGTAGCGTGATTAGACCTTCACCCACATACATGGTCACTGACCATTTAGTGAGATATTTAAAGTATAAAAAAATAGTTTACCCATACAATTTTTGTCACAAAACTAAGTTATTCAGTGATACTTCAGTATCACTGACGGGCTGAGCACCATCAGTGCTCGCCCCGCTTCCGGTGAAGCTGTAAATGCCGGTAGAGGCAAACAGCATTAGGCCGTTAGAAAAAAAAGGATCACTGATTAACTCGGTTTTGCCCGCATGGACAACAGTCCATGCGGGTAAAACCGCAGAAATATGTTTTGCCACAGTACAAAGTACCATTGCTCCCACGTAAAATCAAACCACATTAAACTACGCCGGTAAGGCCGTTGATCAATTCCAATCACGTATCGTTTACACGGTTTTATTACGTCACCAACAGAACCGTATTATTACTGAATTTATTTGATTATCTACTCACCTACAGGTGTAATTGACACTGTTTCGTTGAACAGTAATCCGAGAGGCGAGACGTCGAGCTTTCGGCAAACTCTTGAGTAAATCTTAAAATTCTTAGGTAAATTGAGAGGTAGCGTTCGCGTTAAGCTCCTCGTTAAATTCAATTTTCGGTATTTACATTTCATTGGTTGTAAGCAAACGTATATAGTATGATAACTCTAAATAAGGGGTCAGACACAAACTTCATTTAATTTTATTTTATAACCGATTTTTTTAGGAACTTTGAATCGCTTTGCTACTATGACAGCTCTATCTTATACATTCCATTTTATCCCATTAATATAAATGTGAAAGTTTGGATGGATGGATGAATGAATGTTTGTTACTCAATCACGCCAGGCTGCCTAAACTGATCTGGATGAAATTCGGCACAGTGATAGATTATATTCTAGACTAGCACACAGGCTACTTTTTATCCCGGTAAAATATATGTTATGTTAGTATATATGGCTCCCACGAGATAAGCAAATAATTAAAAACTTCTTTTACCCCTTCACCCTCAAACGGCTGTACCGATTTCGATGAAATTTGGTATGGAGATAGGTTAGACCCGGGAATAGAACATAAATTACTTTTATCTCGAATATAATTGCTGTTCCGGTGGAATAAGCAAATAATTTTAAAACCTCTGTTACTCCTTCACGCTCAAACAGCTGTACTGATTTCTAAGAAATTTGGTATTTAGTCAAAATTAAACTGTTATACTTAGATGTGCACGAATAGACCCGAAAGTGTAATAAAAACAGGAATTCGTTTAGCGAACGTTTAAAACATAATACGTATAATATACGTATAATAGTAATCAATTGAAACGGAAACCTATCTCTATTATTTTCCTATCATGATATAATTATCCTATTTTACTCAATTTCAGTTCGAGTAAACATCATAATTAGTACACCGCAATGTAACTACTAATATATTACTAGACGACTATATTTACAAACAAGCAGTACATAGGTATTGCCTATTTACTTTCCTATAAGCTGCGTATTGACTAAAGTCGGTCAACTGCGAACACCTAACGCGTTAATAAGGGGTAGTCAGTCATCCCTACCCGTGCATTATGCTAAGTCGATCATGCACGTCACTCCCACCCTCTAGTAAGCTATTCATAGGGTTCATTATTAGCTGTAGACAGGAGTGTTAATTAAAATTTCCATCGCTTTTGAAATCGCTTTTAGAATTCCTGTAGTACGTTTGGATGCGGACCGCTTCCAACCGGTCATTGTGGATATCAATGGGGGAGGTCTATGTCCAGCAATGGACGTCCTATAGCTGAGATGGTGATGATTATGATGATGTAGTACGTTTTGTAAACAGGTTAGCACTTTAAATTAGAAATGGGTTATAAATATCATCAGTTCTTGAGTGCCAGTAATGATTCTAGGTCTAGCGTGGTTACATCTAACACCTCGTCACTGACTATTCAGTAACATGTAGTAATAATATATCATAGAAGCTCAGTCATACACCAGATAAGATACTATAAAAATACAGTAAGTGTGGTCATATATTATATTTACGAAAACTCCAATAACCAAGGTGTAGGTAAATGGTTTCCTCGTAAGTAGCGTACGTTGCATGAATAAATCAGGACATAAAAGATAACCTTTAAAAATATATTAAAATAAAATTATAATAGATACATGGTGCCTTCATTTTAATGCCTGCCGTTTCGCTTGAAGGTTTCACATGGATAAACTTTTAATCAAAGATTGTAAAGTATCTTCATCGCTCCCCTTATCGATAAACGGTAAACATTTCAAACATAATTTCGATAAAGTTTCCAAATTGCAAAAGTTTTCAAATCTCGCTTAAATAAAATAACATTCCTGTATACAATTTAGCAAAATTATTAATAGCAGATAATAACTAATACCTACCGAATGTGGTATATTAAAGTTTAATGAGAAATGGTTTGATACTGATTGATAATAGACCCAATGATATACACAGAGTGGAACTTCATGACGTCACCCGGAGGGAAAGTACCTACTCAAAACACTGGAGATAACATATTTAGCTCACAGGAAACTTCCCTTCATATTTATTAAGAAACAAATTCACATAGAAATATTTTCGAATACTTGCTTGCCGCACTCGCGGGAATCAAACCGGCTAAAATCTGGTAAATTAAAATTCTGTACTTTTATGGCATCAAACGATAATAATGATCAAATCTCTCAAGAGACATGGTAAACTAAATGAAATAAAAGCCATGCACTCACTCAGGTACACAGAATTTGGCCAAATCACGCTACACCTAGATTGCAGACTGGCTCTCAAGGACAGCTTTGAATCACCTGTCTTGTGCCAACTTCATCTTTGAGCAGCTAACTCGGAAGGTCTAAAACTGACAACCCATACAATACAATACAAATACTCTTTATTGCATACCATGTAAAAGAAACAAGAATATAAAAATATTACACTAAAATAGTGCAGGGTTAAAGTAAAACAATGCACTATAAACGTTTTCAGTTTGACCATTATTGACAACTAAGTAATAGTTCGAATAGATACTGTTTGAGACATTTAAAATGATCGGTAAAATTATGTTGGTTTTAACAATAACAGAGCATTAGCAAAGGTAACCAGAGGCGACAGCAATAAATTATTGGAAAACCAAATAGCACATTGGAAGGTTGAATTGTTGATGTAGTTAATTAGTCAATGTTGCGTGAACTCTTGTTACCAGTATTAGAATTTGAACAATCAATTTACGACTCGAACCAGGTATATTCAGGCTTTATAAACAGCCCTCGTGCAATGTGGCCCTGGCATAGCGGGCCTTTTCGTGTAGCTTTTAACGATTGAGGAGTAGACCGGGCTGCACTGGCCCATCGGATAAACAACCATTTAAATAACATAGAATGAGTATATACTCCCATGGCTAGCCAATATAAAACTACAGCTATCTCTACACTGCCGCGAAATAATTTGTTGGAGAGAAATCCTCATCAGTAAAAAATACAAAATGATTTCTCCAACATACAAATGACAAGCTGTGAGGTACCGGCTTAGAATTCTACCCCTCATCCCTTCCCGTGGATGCCGTAAGGCGGCTAAAGGAAGGCAATCAAGAAGGTGGCACCTTCTGTGTACAACGCCATCAACTGCGGTCGCCAAGCCACCTGCCAAGCGTGGCGAGTATTAGCAACCACCGTGGGAGGGGAGGCTCCTCACGGGAGAGACCTATGTCCAGCAGTGGACGTCTTATGGCTGACATGATAATGATGATGATGACAAATGACAATTCTAATATTGTTTATCATGAAGTGTACTTTTGTAAAGTAAGCCGTTATGTAATATGGTACTGGCTAAAACTACCCGCAAACGAATGGTACTGTTATAATATTATAATTGGGTTATTAATAGGTACGATTTAATTTAACAGTAATTAAGAGATTATAGATATTTTTAGATATTTTTTTCAATCTAAGTTTGATTGCTTATATAGAAGTAATGACCACCATTGGCCATCGATTTAGCAAAGGACATAATCCGGAGATTTTATAGCTGTTCTGATGTTACCAAATTTCCACAAACTAAAATCAATTTTGATATGGACATAGTTTAAATAAAAGGGTTGCAGTGTAAACGTTCCAATATCATACGGTTTATTGTTGGACATTAAATTTACATAAAGCAATATAGCATTTTGACGACCGATATGCGAGAAAGACATACTATTCCAACTACTACAGAGTTATAAAAAGTAAAAATGCTTAATATACTTAATATAATACACGAAAATTACTCAGATTGTAAAATGTCTAACACGTGCCGACAAATTTAAAGACCTGGAAGAAAGTAAATTTATAAAGTCACTATTAACGAAAGTTACTTACATTTGAATGATGCTCGCCGTATCGAATTCCACGTCTTCATTTTCCACGAGCTATTCTTTTGTTTCTTGCAGCCGTCATATATCGTTCACCACTGACACAGTTAAACTAGGTTCAATCAACGACGGCCCAAATCTGCACTATTTCACTAACAAGCTACTAATTAGTCGCCCAATCAGCAACCGTCACTCGGCTCGACAGTCTGCCCACAAATCCGTGGATATCGCAACTGCCTCACGGTGAAACAACCACAATTCGATATCGAAGCTTTGAAACTGTTAGCACACATACATACATATAAAATGTACCTGTTAGCTTGTACATAATATGTACATTCAGTACATTCAGGTTGCTCAGATCAAATATTAGAACTTCGCGATCGAGCTTCATTCAACGTTTAGCTTAAGATTCGAAACTATCGGACCTAACTAAAACAAGAATAAATAATAAAACTTCGCCACTGTTGCAACCAGAATGTTGAGAAGTAAACTGAAGTCACTGCGAGTAGGAGTTTTATAGAGAATTATGAATCATCGTCTACATTGTTTTTTACAGGGATGCTAACACTGGAGCTGGACAAATTCGCAGAAGTCATTAAAAACTTGGACGGTCTCGACATAAGGACCGCACACTTATTTTGGCACCAATTCAGTTATATATAGATTCAGGTGTTGCTTAATGGAAATCCAAATCAAATAATGACATTGTTTTGTTCAAAATGATATGGAACTATATTAAAGAACATGTGAAATATTAAGTTAGTATCATAACATTATGTATACCTACTTATATGTAATTAAAAATATATCTTTCCTTTGTTTCCCGGTTAACAACGACAAATAAAATCTTAGTGTAGCTCTTCTTCTACGTTTTTAGCATCTTGGGTTTACCACATTGTTTTTGTACCGTGAAATCGTGCCTGCGACCCAGGATACAGGCTTTGTGCCTAGTTTGAGTCATATTAGAAATCATTATGAATGTATAAAACACGGGAACACTCACTTAGCAAGTCATAGGGTTCTGATATATCAGGATCATAATATATCAAACCCACGTCAGTTTTAATGACAAAAAGAATGCTTAAAATAATATATGAATGTTCTTTAAATGTATTTCAATACTGTACTCATAATTATTTGTCTCTGGTAATAAATATGTTTGCTTATATGTTCTTTTTTTAAGGACCGATGCCTTTATTAAAATAAAATACTAATAACTACTTACTTTAAAAAAAAAATGTATGAATTAAATAATTTATTAAACTGCTACCAGTGGGCAAAGCTCCTAATATGCTGGCAGCATTGCCACGTTGAATAGCAAATTACTTATTATTGAGCAAAATAAAGGCCAGCAATTAGGTCATGTATTGCTAAATTTAGTCGCCCTTATTTGCATTATGTAATTAATACTCACAATATTTTCAGTTGACATAAATTAGTTATTAATTATGTACCTATTTTCCGGCTTAGGCTGACCTGCCTATATCCTCTCCAACTAGGTAAATAGGTTTATTCTCCACTTACCGTGAATCCAATGCCGACGGTCGCCGAGAAGTTTCCCTGTTGAAATTTCCCTGTTTCGAATTGCACTAATAAAGATGTTTTTCCGACGCCGCTGTCGCCGAGCAGGATTGTCTGAGAAATTAAAACAAGCGAGTTAATGTATAAAGTCTTGGGCATAAGCTATGTAAAAGTTTAGCCAGAAACGCCCTCACCGTTTCTACGACAAATTAGTAAAGTAGTGGGAACTTTAATAAAACTTAATTTGAGACTGCGTATAGAAAAAAAGAAGCCAAAGTTTGGCATTCAGATCATTTTATTCCTATTTCTTATACTGTTTTCATCTCATGTTTATTAAATCGTCACATTAATCTGCTCTTCACTTCAAAGATAAGGGTCATAGAATTATAACATACTTTGCATTTACACTGATTGTGCATTTCACCGGACGTTACGATATATAAAGTATATTAACTATATTAACACCCGAAAATGTACTCATTTAAGGAAATACAAAATAAAATTGATCTACCCAATGATAGTTTTCCGCTACAAGCTCTATCTTTATTAAAATCTTAAATTTTATACCGCACTAATCTTTCCTCAACTGAACGCCCTTTTTCAACTCAGTACCAATCGTGTCCCTCCATTTTGGGAATAAGGTTGGATAAATAATAAATATTTGCTAAAAGGGTTGTTCCAGACTTTCCAGAGCTCAAGAGAAAAGGTCGTTCACTAAGAAGATTGAAATATTGTTAGCGCACTATATTATTATGTAAGATAAGGAATTAATCAGCTTAGCAACAGGGACACAATGTGCCTTGGGGTCTGTAGATGGAGTAATATGGAGTAATATTTATATTTATGTTTTATCGGATTAAGTTTGTACCTCTATGTGTAAATAAACGAAAATCTCTGAGTATTTTCTATCATATAATATATACAACGGGGAGTGTTCAAAAGAACTTTAACCTTTTTCCGGCATTTCGGTTTTTTCCACCGCAATATCGGACATCGCTAGAAACCTCATCCACATATTATTTACTCATGGGCGTCACATTCTGTGGGATTGTACCGATCATTTTTCCCATACACATGCAATGAGCTTTATCTCTCGGTGTTCCCGAGTAGCTACCATATGGGATTCTTCAAAATGAGATTTAACAGTCATTGGCAACCTAACCAAAATGTGATGCGCCCAATGATGTTTTACTAAGGATGACGTATATTCATAATGCGCGGTGCTCAGATTTTGTTCCTTTACGACATAAACATGCTTACTGCGACGGATAATACGGTACACATAATATAGAAAAGGATAGCTATATGTTTAGACTTGCGCTTGAAATACGCGTCGTAATGAAAATTACTACAATTGTACAACATATAATATCATTGGATGCGCCCTGCAAACGGCGATACGCCATTCAACGTAGATTACAGATAAATAATACTTCGCAAAGCAGAAATAATATATATATATATGATATAGCTAATTACATTTTGACCTTAGTAAGTACGGGTCCCAAACTGGGGAAAGCCTGTGTATCTTGGGTACCCTTAGATCTTTCGTTCCCTAGCAGTTGTTTGCTTCACATGTTTTATGTTAAAGTTGTAAAAATGTTTTGTTTAATACTATATCCATTAAATATATTAAATTGGTTCTTAAGTGAGGACCTCTGAAGTAAAAGCATTAAAAATTAAATACAACTGAATTTTGATCCCCTTTCCGGAAGTCTGCTAAAAAGTAGATGTTCATTGTGACGTCATCTCAGAAATTAATATTCGTTACGATATGCTTAAGGTCATCGGTCTTAGGTGTAATAATATATGAATAAATTTGTCATTTAAAAATGACCGTGGGAATTCTTTAAGCAATTCACTGAATATCTTTTATTCTATTTTTATTTTTAAGGTAGGTCAAAACTTGGTATAGTTTATCAATTAACATACTTCCTTGAATAATGAAATGTAATAAATTATTATTCCGAATGGCAACACATTGAACTTCCTTGCTTATCCAGCTAGCTTGATTCCCTATTCTATTGTGTTCTCTCTGAATGTGAGATGTTCTGTGTCTGTAGATCACGAATCTGTCTATTGCGTAGTAAGTGAAGGAAGAAGGAACCCTTAAGGATCTTTAGTCATAATCATAGTCAGATAGCATCAATATCTATAATATTCCAGTCATGTAGGCATTTCACCTTGGTAACGAATGGAATAAGATGAATTTTTGTATAGTTTCTCATCCTTGCGCTAAGGTATGTATGACTGAGCGCTCCAGACTCTGCGCCCTCTATCACAAAAACGGTTTGACGTATAAAAAAAGATCCAGAATAAAATTTGTAGAGATTTTTTTCTCTAAAATCTCTTATAAATATCTCTCACCTATATTATTTCTTTTAAAATAAAATATCAAACAAAATAGAATACCAAATAGCCGTATTTCCAATCGAATAACAAAATAATAATCATCAATGGGCCAAATATAGGTCTTCGTGGATAGTTAATGCAATATTGAACTCAGTGCTGGGGGTATCTGCTGTCAAACAGACGGACGCTGGTTCAATTCCCTCGAACGGCTTGAGCTTCCGGTGAAGGTAACACCATTATCAATTTCCAACAAGGTGGTAGGGTACTTTCGAATACCCGCCTGGCTAGCTACCACCCTCAAGTTTGAAAAATTGCCAGTAAACACATTATGTGTATTCAGGCAGCAAGAATTTTAGGTCCAGTGTGATCACATCTTCGACCACATCTTCACTGACCATCAAGTGAGGTAGTGATCAATCGCTAGACCTATACAGTGTAAAAAAGATATGCATGTATACTGCATTGTTTATCGGTATTTTATGAATTTTTATACGAACTAATTAAAGATAAATTTGCAAGAAAATCCCTTCAGATTTGTTCAATAAAATTAATAAAATTCAATAAGACAAATTTACGCCTAAAAACCGGCTTTTACTACTCGAAACCAGTTTCATATTATAATGTACGTAATCAAATTATCTCCTCATTATTTGTACAAACCTTATGTATAGGCATGTCGTCGTCTTCGATACGCGTACGTAATGGCGCCTCAGCAGGTGGCCGATAGTCTCTATATCCAGTTGGTGAAGGTGTACTTCGTTGCGCGGGCGCCCGGAGCGTGTCATCTTCAAACACGTCATCGCTCATGCTGTCGTCTGTCCCCATCTGTTGTAAAAATATTGTCATTACTGAAAATGAGAGATTTACAGCAGTGACCATAGCACATTTTATAATATGTGTTATACGCACGGGTCTTTCGCAAAACTTCGTCGTGTTCTCCTGCATGATTACATCTTCGACTACGTCGTCACTGATCATCAAGGAAGTGGTGGTCAAACGCCACTAGATCTAAAAAGTATAAAAAGCAAAAGAACACAGATTAAGCATATTAAAAGATAATTCACCCCGAGTTTCTCGGCCGCTTCTTTTCGGTAATGGCTCTAATCAGTTAGTTAGACAAGTGCGTTAGTCTTATTAAATATATTTTTGTAGTTCATAAGTGCATCCGTGATTCTTAAATTAATAAATAAGTTTGAGTTTCAGTGAGTTTCTTTAAGGTTCAGTTTCGTAATAAACCCAGAAAAAGTATAGATATGAACAATGAATGAAAAAAACAATGAACGAAAGTCACCGACATTGCCCAGCGGATTAGTAAGTTGAGGTGGCAGTGGGCAGAGCACATAGCTCGAAGAGCTGCTAGCCGTTGGGGTCGAGAAGTTCTCGAATGAAGACCACGGACTGGCAAGCGCAGCATAGGACGGCCACCGACAAGGTGGACAGACGATCTGGCTAAGATCGCAGGTAAAGGCTGGATGCGGGCCGCTTCTTTCTCAGCCATGTGCGTCCACTGCTGGACGTATGCCTCCCCCATTTAGGGGGGATTTGCCAATACTCGCCACGCTTGGCAGGCGGGTTGGCGAGCGCAGTATGATTTCCGATCCTCAGAAGGCGCTGCTGCCCACCTCCTGGTACGTGATCCCTTAACCGACTCTTACGGCACCCGCGGGAAGAGATGGGGGAGTACTATTCTAGGCCGGTACCACCACGGCCTACGGCCCACGGCGGGCCACTTATCCATCCGGTATTTATGGAAATCAATGGAGAAGGCCTATGTCAAACAGTGGAACTGAGATGATGTTGATGATGATCATGGAAAGAAAAGATTATAATCCATTAGGTGAATAGTTTTGTAAATAAATTGTATGATTTATCTAGTTGTGATGGGCAATTTCTTTACATATTAACATTATTTACATTTACCTATCATATTATAAGACACTATCATATTTTTTATAAGCACTATGTCTCTATGAACAGGTATGTTGGTAGTGGAAAGGTGCGCCATGCGTCACTTGCGGTGAAATGGTACGTGGTTTTGACGATATTTGGGTCTTCCCGTCATTCCACAAGAACAGCTGATATTTTCGGGATAAAAAAACAGCCTATAATATGGTATTCCAGGGTATATTCAAGCTACCTTCATTCCAAATTTTACGCAAACCCGTTTAGCCGTTTCAACGTGCAGAAGTATCAAACATACAAAGGACAGACAAACTTTTGCCTTCTAAATATTGTCGCGATTGTGGCATCCTTTAACTGTATACTCTTCTTAAATATTATAAGAGTTTTCTAGTTAACTTAGAAAGTTGGTTACATCATATAGACTATACCTTGAATTTCTTCATCACCATTTTCATATGCCGCATGGCCAGATAAGTAGTCAATGTGAGAGTTTCCACCTCTTTAACTCTATCTTCTAATAGACGAATACGTTTCATGTCGCTCGCTTTTTCATTTTCTATCCTGTCCATTCTACCTTGTAATTCCTTATATTTTTCATACAAAACAGATGATTTTGCATCACTCTTTTTCTTAGACTTGAATTTGTTTAAAGCTTCAAGTAAGGTTTGTACTCTTAATTCTTGTTCAGAGGCAAAGCTGAGAAACATTTCACGCATTTCTTTCGTGAAATCATGAAAATTGTTTTGGTCTATTAATAACACATGGCGATCTGGTGTAAGTGCTTCTTTTGACATAAGATCAATGTAAGTTTCAGATTTACTACGATGCAGAGATGCAGCTGCAGTGTTTGTAGACTCAGTCATGATAAGTAAGTTCAACTAATAAACTGAAGTCTTGTTGATCACAGTGAAATTATAGTAGAAATTAGGAGATATCGGTTGGAGTAATCAAGGATTAACCAAGTGGGGATGCATCATAGGCTTTCCATGTACACATGTGTAAGTAGACACAGACTTTTTTATTATATTTCCGTAATTTACGTTCAAGTTACGATTATTGATACCCACGCGTACCAGGACGGCAGAAACGAAAATAGGTATTTACGAGTATAATGATCAAGTCTTGCCATACCGTGTTAAAACTGTCATCGACATTGGCGTGTTTTTAAATTATAATGAATCACTTTCTTCATTAGTATTCATAAATATTCTATTTTATTATCACTCGATTTTTAAATGTTCTGATATTTACTTTTTGGATATTGATTTCACGTTTGAACACATCAAAATAACAGCGTTTAATCTCAACTTCCCTTTTAAAGTTATATCATATTCACTTTTAAACACTATAGTTATAATTAAATTAAACACGTCTTAACACCGCAAACGCAAGTGGAACTAGAATATAGCATATTTCCTACAATTCCTATGTCCGTATTTTTTACTATAATATATATATAGATATATATTGTTTTATTTAGTCGTGCTATAAATATTCAAGGTTGTCTTGTTTATTGAATCAAAGGCTATTTTCAATTTGAAACGAATTTACATAACCTGATAATCTGGCATTTGGATAAAACATTATGACTGTATTTAGCGTAAGCGAGTACTATTACATATTCTGTGCGAGTGTGGTACTATTTTTTATTTTTAGGTCTAACTCATTCATCTATAATTCCAGCTGATGGTCAGTGGCTTAGAGTAAGGTTAGGAATGGTATGTAGTAGGTAACAAACCAACATGTACATATATAAAACTATACAATACAATACATACACATTTTATTGACACAGAAAGAGAAATAACAAAGAAATATTTAACTATAAGTGTGTGCAATAGGCGATCTTATCGCTAAGAGTGAGAACTTCCAAATAACCTTTGCATGAGTAACAAATAATATATGAACAAGGAAGGTCGTGTGCTACATATTTTTTTATTAAAATAGATAAATTTTATGTGTGTATATATTCATGTACATACGTAAAATATACATAAATACATACACATAAATAATATTATTTAGATTATATTATGCTAATAATAATAGTAATAAGAGATAGTAATAATAATAAAGATAATGATAACATATATTTATATTATTATTTAGAATTATTCAGTAGTAGAAAGATTTTCTGTGCGGATAATATTAAATAATTAAACTTATTGGAAGTATATACTTCCCTCATTGGTTATTAAAAAAAATGTACACTAGTTGAAAGTATATACCAAACAGAATTGAAACGTAAAGATTTGCCTGCTTTCTCCGCTGCGCAACTGTGGTGTTGCCAGGTAAAAACAGGTGAGTAAATGTTATTTATATACCCTCATCAGTTTTTTATTTTTATAATATTTTAAATCAAAGCTTATTTTATTCTTAATTGAACTGTATTAGGTAGCCTTATAAATTGTTAATGATACGTTTCAAATAATGGCTTCTTGAGAAACGTTCTGTTTCCGGCAGCGGAAAGATTTAAGAGAGATAGGATAGAGATTTAAGAAAAAGTTGATTCGTTAAATAATGTCACATCAAAGCAAACATTAAATGGACTAGAAAATATGGGTTAATGAGAAGCCACCCATTTGCAAAATATCAAAATACCTCCAGTTAATAAAAATAATATTAAATTTGCGCAACTTGACGGTACTTTTAAAAAGTTGTTTCCAAGTACCATGTTTGAGACATAACAAGGGGCTTATTAAATTATTTTGCTTGAGCGAGACTTTTGTAGGACGAAATGTAAAAATGATTGTAAAGATGAAGAAACAATTTTTTCCGGAGATAATTAGGAAAGAGCAGAAAGGAAACATGTTTTATATTACACTTGAATTAGTTTTATTAAATACTAGCGATCAGCCCCGGCTTCGTACGGGCATAAAAATTAAAAATTATAAGGATTTTAAAATATAATATAGCCCACCCGGGGATATTGTAGCTTTCCGATAGATAAAGATTTTTTTCAAATCCATTCAGTAGGTTCGGAGCCTATTCAATGCAAACAAACAATCAAATCTTTCCTCTTTATAATATTAGTATAGATCATTTAGAGGTGTACCGTTATTCTAGGTTCTAGTATCTCACTTGATACACTGTAGCAATGTGCTTGAAGCTGGATCCATGCTAGACATATAATATTAATTGACTTTTGTAAGCAGATGCTCGATCTCGCCGAGTAGAGTAAGTGATTTTTCTGTATTCTACAGGTAAATAAAACCATCAAGTATACAAATATAAAACGTACCCAAAATAATAGCAGCACCCCGCTCGATAAGGAGACGGAATCTGTGTGCAAAATATAATTTATGCCTTAAGTCCAAAGGCAGCTCGGCACATATAAACGAAATCTGCTTTCGTTCGAAATTATTCTTTTTCCGGGATAAAAGTAGTAAAGTAGCTAGTAGTAGTAGTAAGTAGTAAGTAGCCTATGTGTGTTAATCCAGGGTTTAAAATATTCCATTCCAAATTTTATCGAAATCGGTGTAGCCGTTTGAGCGGGAAGAAGTAACAAACATACACACATACACACAAACTTTCGCATTTATAATATTAGTAGGATAAAAATTCTTATTAGGTGCTACTTATCAGCTCCACATTCAGCCCAAGTTTTTTTGTATAGGTTAATTATTTCAGTACAGTTGAAGCCACAAGTCTTCACTTGACTTTTATATTTTATATGATATGAACAAGGCTCAGGTAGATATTGTATGTGACTAGAGCATGAATAATTGAATAATTATAACAATTATGGCGTCTGGCGCAGTCGCATCACGGCGTAAAACAATTGAACTCCGCATTTCCTTTGGTCTCTAGTACAACTGTGACACAGATGGTCTGGTCGTCACATGCATTTAATGGTAATATAATCAATAAGGAAGATAGCGTAACTAAAAACTGGACTAGATACAACAAGCAAGCCCAGTTTTTTCTCTTTATCTCACTTGATGGTCAATGAGGATGTGGTCGAAGAGTGCTATCACGGCTGAACACACTTTCTGTTTTGCTGACAGTTTTTCTTGTAGTTTTTCTAGCTAGGCGGGCATTCGAAAGTACCCTACCACTGGCTGGGAATTTGATAACGGTGTTACCTTCACGAGAAGCTCAAGCCGTTGGGTAGGGATCAAACTAGCGTCTGTTAGTTTGACAGCCGACGCTCCCATCGCTGAGCTATCATCGGTTCAAATAATTTGTTAGTTCACGAGCAATCTGTGGATTTCGTATTAGCGCAGGAAGTAATTATTTCTGCGTAACTATACAAACATTTACTGACAAGCATACGTGCTGCATCCGGTCCGCGCCCGATACGAAAACTCTAACTCAAGTGATTCATGCTACGGGTACTGCACTTTGATCGTTGTGTCGTCGTTGTTATACTTGCTTATTACGGGTATATGTAAGTAAATATCGTGTTGCCGGCATCCCTACATTGATCAATTATCGAACTCCGAACGCTGCCTTCGCTCCGGCAATATGTTTTGTACCTTTGTGTATCCCAGAGACGGGATATTAATTTTGCAATAACAGGGCATGTCGACATCAAACAAGAGTGTGCGCTATCTACACATACGTGTCTACGTAGTACAGTCCGTGAGTCATACGAGTGTTGTTTATTTCCTTTTGGTATAAGACCTATATGTATGTACTTATACTTTTTATATTATCTAGCAATCCTATTAAAAGTCCAAGCAATTAAAGGTAGATGGCGCTAAGAAAAAAGGAATCAATTCGGACGGCTAGTGGAGTGCTACTATAGCTTAGATGGCAAAGCGATAGGACGGTATTCTGTAGTCGTGGGTTCAAATCCCACAAGTAGCCAAATATTTTCCTTAAAAAAATTGGTTGTCTGTAAAGTCGGTTTACGGACGATAGATTTACGTGATAACGACATAATCATGTATGACTTTGACATTGACATTGACATTGACCATTGACCATTGACCATTGACCATTGACCATTGACCATTGACCATTGACCATTGACCATTGACCATTGACCATTGACCATTGACCATTGACCATTGACCATTGACCATTGACCATTGACCATTGACCATTGACCATTGACCATTGACCATTGACCATTGACCATTGACCGTTACGCGGAACGTTACTATTTTTCATTTTGGCATTCATCAATATATAAAACGTTATCACGTCAAAAAATTTGAATGCTACGTTTCAACGTTAATACACTAAACAATAAAATTCTTTTACATTGCGCTGACGTGAGTTCTCCATCTGACCTGGAGTTCTGTGAGGTCTTACCGTAGATCACGTCTTCCTTATGATACTTATCATTTGGACTTAAAGAGCTTCAAATTATGTCTATGCGAACCACTTCACTGTGCGCACTATGAATGTGGAAGCAAAACGCTTCGAGCGACTGAGGGCTGCATTGCTGTCCATCACGTCGTTTGAAGATGGAATAGAAAAAAAATCTGTAATAAGATTAGGATTAATGTGAAAATTGTGCATGTAGCAAATACAAGCACAATTTTTTTTCACATTAATCCTTCATATTTTTAGTTGTGGCCACAAACATTTCTCAAAATCTCTTTTCATTTTCCAGTAGACTACATGAGTCCTAGTCGGCTCTTACAATACAATCATTTTAATCATCTTTAACATTGTGTTCCCGTGGTTTAAAGAGAAAATAACTATATATAATTAAGTGTGGCTTAATGGTTAAGAATTTATGACATATGTGGTTTTTATAGGAAAACTTCCGTTAACTGGGTCAGATTTCGCCCCATGACCTTTCAATGTCACCCTTATTTGGATCTTATTTTATAAATTCTTCCTCCGTCTTTTGACGCAATTAGGCCATGAGTTCTGCATGGTTTAAAACTCGATTTCCGAAAGAATCGAGTGTGATGAATAAGATTTTTCATAACTTTATGGGATTTCTACTTTTTATTCTTTATTTTTGTAATTACTTTTGGGTCCAAATTAATATCACTAGTAATTAGAATAAATACGCCTCAACCTAGTTATAAAATAGAGTTTCGTTTTGAATACGATTGATGACAATTATTAGATTATCGATTATACCATACTAAATAGATTGGACGGTTTTTGATCATTGTTTTTTAAACGAATCCCTTGTGTTGCTTTTCAAATTTTTTGTTGCATTATAATTTTTTTATCATACTCATACCAACGCACTTCGATACCCTGTGTCAATATACCCAATGACATCACAACAAACATCCAAGATCCGGCACAAACATCCATAAATGTTTGCCCCTGCCGGGATTCGAACCCAGGGCCCCTGAGTCCAGAAGTCATGCGACTGACGCCTGAACCACGGCGACCGTCAATTAAATCAGAGTAAGATTTCGGAAACAACAATTCCAGGAACACAAACTTACTTTATGCCCTACTTTAGGTTGCTCTTAAATGCAACTTGCCTTTTAATGTGTCTAGTTCGCTTTCCTATGTGAATTGGACTAAAACTTTGTGTCATCATTTCATAACATATTAGACTGTATGCTTAGGCACACAGAATTCTTATTCGATGTATATTTATATCTCGATCACAATTAACAAAGATCCCTTGTTATCAGATGTCCAACACGATCGCAGACGTAGGTATAGGGCTCCACCGATTTATGATATTGATACAACAACGAGCATATAGGGTTGCCAATTTCTAATAATTAAATTATTAACAGTACCTCGTTAATAAATATTCCTCGTATATATCCTCGTGTACCAATAGCTGATATAAATAAATAATAGTTATCAAAATTTTTTTTTAGAACTCCGAAAAAAAGCATTACATAAAAGTACTGAAAATATTTCGATTAATTTTTATGGGTTCAATCTGAAAGCTTTATTGTGAGATAATGATAAAACTAATAAATATAATAAAAATAATCTTGCAAATTGTTCCACTAATAACGGAATTCCATTTATTTATTTATTTATTTACTAACATTCACACAAGATCTTCAGATCCCAAACTAGGCATAACCTGTGCTATGGTAACCTGACTGATATATACACTTATATATATATACACACCCAGATGACAAATGTTTGACCTGTCCGGGAATCGAACCCGGGGTCAGCGGCTCAGAAGGCACTTATTTCGGTATTTTTTTGTTCAACACGTGGCGTTGAAAATTATATCTGTTAATGTATACATTTTGTCTGTCCCAAGCAGAGGTTTCTTAGAACAGTATTATTTACACGTGTTTAACCTTAAAATGATTAATGAATAATGATTCTAAGTGTTTAACGATAAATATATACGCAGTACGCACACGCGTGCGACTATCTAAGGGCTAACCAATCGAAACGATTTAACTATCAAATGGTTGCAATTTACGGAAATCAAATAATAATTGATGAAGAAGAGAATGTGTTAACTGTTAGGTTTGCAAGTGGAATAATCCGAATTGTTCAAAAACGACTGTAAAGCGTTTCTACAGTTTGTGATTGTTCAACCCTAGCACTGCGGGAATGGGGGACCCATCTGATACGTACGGCTGGTACCCTTGTACCTCTGTCATTGAAGTTTAGGGGACACCCTTTGAAGTAGGGCCCGTGTTGCAACAATAACATACCTATTATAGGTTTGAATAGTTTGTCAAACAATATCGTCGTAAATTCATATTTTAGAAGGAAAATGTCTGTTATCTCAATGTACTCATGAGATAATAAGACATGACTCATACCGTTAGGTACCTACTCTGCTTTGCCATATCACCATAGCCCGCAAAGATCACCTAGCCACACCCAGTTTGACTTCTACAAACAATGCGCTTAGAAGAGAATGAAAGTTTACCTAAAGTGCAACAGCCGAGAAGATTCTTTTGTCAGATCGTGTTAGAACTGTCATGTAGTTGTGCCTTTTCAAAGTACGCGATGATAATATTCTTATAATATCTGAAAAGGTGCAACTAGTTATTTATCTATGGGTGCAACTGATACGATATGTGAGAAAGCGCCATCTAGTGTCTCGTTACAAAATTACCACAAAGTTTCTACAGGCGCTGAAATTCAGAACCTGTTGAATATGGGATTCGGCGTCCGCGTTATGTTTTCAATAACAACACCGACTGCTCCTCACTTTGGAATAATTTCACCGCTACATGACAGATGTCAGGTCTAAACCGCAGTTACAAGGGTGCGACCACAACAGTAAGGCTGCTGTTCACCAAAATTTAAACGTCTGATTATCAATTAACCGTTGGTTAACTCTATGGTAAAAACTGTTTGACCGACGGTTAAATTGATAATCGGATATTTTAAATTTTGGTGAACTCCACCCTAAGAGTTTGATCGGTCAAATAGTAGCTAAGATAATACTTTTTAAATATGAATTGCTGACCCTCTCAATTCTACATCGTCCGGCGTGGCTGACAGTATTTTTGTAAATCGTATCGATATTTATGGGAACTCGCAGACAGGCAAAAATAACTCTTCTAAAACCGTACCGATAAAAAAATAAGGATAGTTTATTTTATTATATATTTAGATAGGGCAGCAGCGCCTTCTGAGGATCGGAAATCGTACTGCGCTTGCCAACCCGTCTGCCAAGCGTGGCGAGTATTGGTCAATCCCCCTATAAGGGGGAGACCTATGTCCAGCAGTGAACGTCCTTTGGCTGCGATGATGATTATGAAATGCTTTATCGGTTCTGATATTCAAATTTTATAATTACAATAATATCACACTAATATTATAAAGGCTGAAACGGCTCAACGGATTTACATAAAATTTGGATTAGAGATAGCTTATACCCTGGAATAATACATAGGCTTTTTTTATTCCGAAAATATTGACTGTTCCCGTGGCATGACAGGAAGTCACAAAAATGGTCCATACTACGTACGTACCCTTTCACCGCGGGTAACACTGCGGGGCGGAAGATAGAATACCATCAATATTAAAAATGTGAATATTTATGACTTTGTATTGATATTTGTTGCTATTTCAAGAACTAATTTTATCGCAAGAACGGCTGAACAGAACAGAATGAAATTTGGCACCCAGATAGACTCTTTATGTCGAACAAATGTCAGATTTCCATGCAGAAAAATGAGGCATATGAAGAAAATAAAAGATAAAAATTTAATTAATAAAAAATAAAAGCAAGCAATTACCGCCCGCGCGCTTGTCTTTTGTTTTATTTCTTCTTTCCTAAATTAATGTACAGAAAAAGAAAAGGAAGCCGGCATACTATATTGTGCGAACTTTTTCCATTTGGACTTACCACTTTATCATATACCTGTTATAGTTTTGATAAAATAAAAACCTGTATTCGGTGATTTCAAGTACTGTCGAACATTTACATGACTCCTGTTCTGGGTCGTGCTTGGTGCAAAGCAACGCTGAACGCAGCTAGTGTCGCTGCGATGCGGGACGGGTTGTTGATTTGATAAATGTATTTATTGTATTTATCGTTGTAATCGTATAATTGACATATTATTTTTAATTTTTCTCCAGTACTAATCTCGGGTTAAAATCATACACCTATTTACCAACATAATATTATGCCAATCCAACAGTGACTTTGCAGTACATATACATACATATACATTCAGCGTAATAAAGTACATGATTGACAGTCGTCGTGGCTCAGTGATCAGCGACGCTGACTTTAAAATCGCGACCCTGGGATTCGAATTCCGCCTGGGGCAAACATTTATTTGATGAGGATCTTGGATGTTTGTGCCGTGTGTCTGTGAATGCGTATCTGATCGATGTTTGATTGATAATATTGCTATATCTTCAAACATAACCATGGCAGTATACTTTGGCTTATACCACAATCACATGCATCAATCATCCAGTGATTGTGCAGTAACGTTACAATCAATTTATAATTCACCTGTATGTAAATAAAAACAAACTCATCAGCAATCACTTACTTCCAACACAATATATGGGTATGCAAATTGGAAGATAATACAATTTACATTGAATTTTATTTTCATAGCGTGTTCTGCGGGGAGATGGGGGAAAATAGGTCAATGTCGCCGTGCGTAGAGCGATCACAGACATAGGTACTAGAAAATTTGGAAGAGCCAAGATGAGCGTGACCTGTGATTATAATATGTGAAGTATGTGAATACTTTGCAAACAACTAACAATATGATATGAAGGTTTTAGGCTTCCGTCAGCTGCATAAGATACGCAAGCCAAGTGAAAAATGCTTCCCTACTCAAAGTAGATATTTATTTTATTAGGTTTTAATACATTTCCGTTTACTTTTGAAAACCATAACACATTGTTAGATTACCATAAGCGATCCCTCAGGCCGGTCTAAAAGCTTTTTAGTGTTCCGTGGACGCATCAACTGATGTCGCCTGCCCCCCCTGACCTGTGTCCCGGTGTCCCCTCGCTGTCGATACAGCCTATTACTGTCTATTGATTTTCGTGGGTTACTTTTAACTTTTTAATTGTTGATTTTGGGTGAATATTATCACGACTGGTTAAGAATGGGCCCATGGGAGTGAAGCCAACTGCCAAAAATTAACTTATGTTGGATTTAATAAGTCATAGTCATGTGTCGTTTTTATAAATTTTTGTTACACTGAGAGAAAATCTACAAGCACTGAAAATATCTTATAATACGCATTTGAATAGCTCACTCGCTCGCGGCTTCGCTTGCGTGGCTTACAGCTACAGATAATAATAGTTATTTATGAAAAACTTTTGAGAAATTTTTGCTTGTTTATTCTTGGAAAATCACAAGATTTTCCAAGAATAAACAAGCAAAAATTCAATCCAGAAAATAAATAGACCTACACTGAAAAGAAGGGGCAAGAAACTCGAGAACCATATTTCTAAATAGGTTTTATAATGTGTTTATTTGGCAGAAGTGGAATATTCCAAGCAGTTTCGTCTTGTAAATAATACCTTTTTATTTTTATACTCTGTAGAGACTGCGTTTGACCATACCTTACATCTGTTTATTCTTTTATAAGTATTTAGTTTGATCATTGAATATAACAGTAGATACCATCTTAATGCAACCACTTCAGCATCCTGCTTATGAATGCCGCGTAATCAGTTAAATAAGAAGGTACGAGTGTGTAGGGTAGAGCGGGGCTTTAAGGTCCAATACAGAGCTGTATCGTTCATTGTATTAATATCATGCTAGGCGGAACATAGGTTAAAATCTTTTGAAGAAAAAACATCGGCTACTTCTGGGACACTAAGGTATTCTGCTGTCAGGTTTTATCCAAAGACGCCCAAACTTTTTCCATATATTTTTTTAATATCAACAATTATGTTGTGAAAACCGAGCCTACTATTATCAAAATATACAACACTTACCAAATAATGACTCATCGCTCAACGTGATTCAAATTTTGGTTGAATTATCGTATTTGAATGATGTTATTTTTTTTTTCTGGACTTTGTCGCTAGTCTCCTTTTGTCCCATAATAGTGGTAAAAAGGGACAATCAGAAGGCAAAAAGGTCCTACGCAAAACTTATCTAGTCCGTATTAAGAGTTTTTATTGTGTATCGCATTAAGAACATGCTAGGCAGAACTTAAGTTCAAATAACATCCGCGCAGATGTTAATAAGGAAGGAAGTAATTCGGCCCTGGTGGTATGGGCTGCTATAGCTTAGTCGGACAAAGCGACAGGACGGTTTCTGTAGTCGTGGGTTCAAGTCCCACTAGCAGCCGAATTTTTTCCTTCAAATATTTGAACTTATCTAGTCTAGTTAGAACCACTAATAAATATTTTTCTCGCTAATTCAAAAATATCCGTTGAAAACCGAGTCACTGACATAGACGGCGCAGCGCAGGTAATGGACTAGTCACGAACTGGTAAGCGCAGCTTAGTACGTCCATCGACAAAGTGGACGAACTGCCTTAGATTGCAAGAAGAGTCTTGAGGCGGGCTCCTTCGAACCGTTTCTTGTGGAGAAAATAGAGGAGGCTATGTCCAGTTGTGGAAATCTTATCGCTGAGATGATGATGAAATTCATCAGGATAATAAAACCGGACAAGTGCGAGTCGGACTCACCCACCGAGGGTTCCGTACAAATTTGTAGGTGGGTACATATTATCAAAAATAGTTATATAATTTAAGTACATAAATAAAAAGGTTTATATTTTTTTATTATTCGTCATAAATCGAAAACTTTACGTCATGATAATAATATAAAATCTGTTTAAGCTTGTGTTTATGAAGCCCTTTCACACGATACCCCACATGACACGGTTAACTCAATTCAAAATTGAGAACGCCGTTCCTTGCATGACCCTGTTTTTTATGATTTAATTACAAATATATAGTTTTCATATTTTTCCCTATACCTACTTGTAGTATAAGGTGGTATTACTTGCCAAATTTCATAGTAGAACTATGAAATTTGGCAAGTAATACCGCCTTATCAGCCGCCGGTCAGCGGAAAATACTTTAATAAACTTTTATTAAACATTGATTCCCTTGAGAGTGTTAAAATATATGTTTATGCGACATAAACGACCATATCTTTTTTTCACGTTTTTTTTTTACTGTATAGATCTAGCGTTTGACCACTATCTCACTTGATGGTCAGTGCCGATGTGATCGAAGATGTTATCACGCTAGACCTAGAATACTCACTGGCTCTCAAGGACTGATCCCTGAACACACTATGTGTTTGGTGACAATTTTTCAAACTTGAGGGTGGTAGCTAGCCAGGTGGGTACCCGAAAGTACCCTACCACTATACTGGGGATTTCATAACAGTGTTACTTTCATCGGAAGTACAAGCTGTTTTCGGGGATCGAACTAGTGTCCGTCAGTTTGACAGCTGACGCTCCTCCCGCTGAGCTATCATCCCTTCAACGTAAACTTAGAAGTTTGATTTTTTCACACCTTCAAAAGACTGTAGACCTGAGTATATCGATACCTCCACGCGTTCCCGTGGTAACAGGTCTTGACAGATGAACGGACCTTTGAGTATCCAGCCTATCTATTTATCTAAGGAACGGACGGACAACAAAGTAATCCTATAAGGATTCCTTTTGAGGTATGGAACCCTAAAAATGTGGACAGACAACCTGACTAAGATCACAAGTAAGGGCTGAATGCAGGCGACTTCCACCTGGTCCTTCTAGAAATCAATGTGGGAGGCATAATTACGTCCAGCAATGGACGTCCTATGGTTGAGATAATGATGATGAACAAAATAGTATAAAGGTATCCAGAAGAACGAATATACATAAACAGCTGGTGACTCACAAAAACCTGATAGCAATATAGATATCAATGAACCGCAATTAGCGTCGGTTAAATGAATTCACGAGCTACTGATAAGTTGATAAGACGTTACGACCTTGAACGCGTGTAACCTTGCCACAGACTAGATAACAGTTTGTAAACGGGCAATATCATGGGTTTTTTTCTAGTGTCCATAGTACCTACTAAAATCAGAGTTTAAGAAATCGGCTATTATACCTACTATTCAAAATTTAGTAGCCTAGCAACGATATGATAAAACCGAAAGTAGTAATCTTGTGTAAATAATTATATTTGTATTTGTAATCTTAAGCGGGGTCCGGATGCTGTTGATTTTTTTTATCAAGCTCTAGAAACAATTATTTAACCTTATAATAAATAACCTTAACCAAAGTAACCTGAACTCACCATCTGTTCAAGTGAAACAAAGACTGAAATGGGAATTAAATATATAAATACGCATTAGATTTTAATTACTTACTTTAAACAAAATTCACGGCTTACTTAAATATAATATATGTTTGTGTCTGTGAGAAGAGAACTAGGTCATGTATAGCTGGCTGATGGTCTACCGAATTGCATAACATAAGGCTTGCGTGGTAGTTGATGGCCCCTTGTACAGGAATGCTTGTCGCTAGGACAGACCTTCCTTTCCTTTCAGCGTCAATTGGTGGAGCACTGTACGTGACATTTCATACCTACTAACTAGATATGGAATAGCTGTCTACATTATTGCAAGGTCCAAAGCCCTAGCCTAGAGTGGTTACTAGGCCAATAAAGTTTGAAGAGTTGACTAGTGGCTAGTCCTGGACAGGTTTCTGGTCGCACAACAGCCTCCGACACGGCCCAAAAACAACAAAGTTGTCTTATGACGAAGATTGCATATTAATATGACCTCTTAAGGACGGTAATCTAAATCGGAAATCAAGCCTTAACAATTACCCATCCAATTAGCGACCCATTAAATCCCCGCAACGATTCCTACTGAATAATACAGAAAGCTCCGTTAGACAAGCCAAAACGATTTTCGTAGATAAAAGTCTCTATATTCAAGTTTCTGAACCTTTTTCAAATCATACTATTTCACATACCGACAAGTTAATTTGTATAATATGTCATTATATCCAAGAATCTCTTCTTAAGATTGCTAATCAACAATTTTACTTAGTAAAATAAGCATAAGATTCAAAATACATATCCCTTATTGTTATGATACTTACGCTCATTTTCATCTGACAGCACACTCACTCGCACTCATTTATTATGTCTCTAGATTAACAACACAGTCATATTATATGAAAAATACGAAAAAACGATCCACATTTTACGCCACATCCTTCACGACAACTGGTTAGCACTAGAATCTGAATTTTCTCAAGGAAATTCCGAAAACTGGCGCAAGTTCCGACACACACCAACTTCGGACACTTCACTGGTCAATTACTGTACAAAAAATATCAGACACCACTTAGAACTATTGTCTGAAAGTTCAGAAACTGTTTTAACGTTTCGTTCTGATGTAAAACTAAAATTTTGAGGTTATTGCTGAATGTAGGGCGCATTGAGAGCAACCCACATTGCTGTTAAGGCTCATAATTGCATGTTGCTGTGTGTCTGTGTGAAACGGTAAGATATCCCATGTGTATTGCGTTCTATGGAAAAGTTGGGGTAGTGTGAGGGTGAGGGTGAATCTGTAATGCGCATGTGTGAGTAACGGTACGATATACATGGTACAAAACTTCGGGAGATAAATATTCGGTTTTGTAGTGATATAAATGCAACTCATATTTTAAATAATCGAGAGCTTATATTATTATGTGTACTGCTAGTAACGCTATGTGTGGTACAAAGCTACCATCTACTACAAGAATAGTTGTAAAATTGAAAAGTTGTTTAAGTACTTTAAGCCCTTCAAGTAAGCTCTGGTGCTCCAATAAGCACCAGAGCAGACTTGGAAAATCACAGGGAAAATTGAATATTTGTGAACTGAATACCAGTAGAACCAATACCGAACATCTGTTCTACAATTAAATAGCAGATTCCTTATTTCCGTCGATAGTAGAAACAATGTCTGCTCTGATACTTAATAATAAGCATAGGTTACCAAGCCAATGTTTGTATAATTTCAAACTTATAGTATCCTAACCATAATACCACCAACAAAACAACACAATACAATAATTCTTTATTTCGCTTACCATTATAATAAATTTAACAATTAATTTACATACACTCATAAACTAAGGAACTTACAATGGGCGGTCTTATCGCCTATAGCGATTTCTACCAGACAACCTTTGGGTGGACAGTAACATAGTTAGTAGTCGGTGGCGCAATATATTTGGACTAAATTTCTATATCCTGATACATAAATATCAATAAAAATATACTTATATATATTATACCATATAAATATAAAAATAAATACTATAAGTACTTAAATGCAGAGTTATTGAAACGAAAAATAGTGATTATATACCATTTTTTTTTAAATCTCCAGAGACTTGGCTTGTCTAATATCAAGGGGCAAGGTATTCCATAGCCGTACAGCTCGAACGGTAAACGACCTGTCATAATAATGGGAAGTGTGGACAGGTGTTTCAAGTTTAAGGGCATTGGAAGAACGTAAGGGATGTGAAAGTTGTAAAAGTTTGAAACGTTCTTTCAAATAGGAAGGTGCAGCAGGAATAAAAAGGATAATACAGTAAAGACAATATGTGAGCATTCCGGCGGAAACAGATAGGTAACCACTTCAGCTTTTCACGAAATTCAGAAATGTGGTCATTTTTGCGCAAGCCAAATATGAACCTGATACAAAAATTTTTGCAAGCGTTCAAGATGAACGTGAAGATTCGTGCAAGATATGAAGCATCAGCATAGTCGAGAATAAGAAGTAAAAGTGATTGTACTAGCGCAGTTTTAGTGGTAATAGGTAGAAAGTTTCTCAACCTTCGCAGAGAAGAATATGAGGCATAAATTTTACGACTAATTTCTGCTGACTGGGGTACCCAAGACAACTTCCGATACATAGTGATACCTAAGTTTTTACATTTTTCGCTTATTTAAATAATTTGACCATCGAAAATAACTTGCGGCAGGCGTGACCAGTCAGTAAGAGAGATCAGGTTGGGGCTACCGATTATAATAACTTTTGTTTTTGCCGGGTTCACATTGAGACCGTATGTGTCTATATATGTATTGGTCAAAAACATCACCCTCACTTTTGCTTCGCCGTAGTGGGGTAAAAACAATTAAATTCGTCGACATATCCGTGAAAATTTCTATCGCATGTGTAGCCGCACTTACTGAGCAGATCGATCGCGTTTCCTCAACGAGAGAATTACTAAGGAAACTCACATTTCAAGTTAAATTTATTGTATCCCCTTTAAAAAAACTCACTGAAATATTGAAACTGAGTTACTGTGTTTACAAGCCATGTTCGATAGATAGAAGCTTAAAGACGAAGATCTATTATTAAATCTGGCCCCAAAGAGAATGTGATGGAGTATTTCGTTTTCGTATTGTTGTTGTGGATTTAAATGGAGTTAAAAAGTACTTCAAAATAATTTTAGAGACTTAAATACTGGTACTGACTGATTGGGATGATGACAATCATAATTTAAATGGTATGAAACAAAAAAAAATAAGACGACTTTTGAATAATTGCGTACTTTGCAATTTATAAAAACCTACTTCTACATTCCGTCGAAAACGTTGAAAATTTTCCTAAGAATAAACAGAAATAATTAAAGTAATTGTTATATTTATTAGTATTTAGTAATTGTTTATTGTTGATAAACAATCTATATGAGACCAACCTGCATCATGCAAAACCAATAACTTTTTTATTCGAAACAGAATTATCTATTTACAATTAAAAAGTAAATATATATATTCTTATACGCCCCTAGAGGTAGTGGTGGGGCGAGCGGCAGACTGGCTATATAAGCCAGACAGAACCGAAGCGCGCACACTCTGGCTGAGCACCATCCAGGCTGAGCACCATCTGTGCTCGCCCCCATAGTTCGCTTTGTATTTTCTGTTTAAAAATTGAATACACTTCTGATCGTCAAGAATATATTTATATATATATATTTACTTTTTCATTCATAGGTCATGATGATTTCAGAGGAAGCTTGAAAGCAGCACCGGTGAGTGATAACTTGCAAGGGAATTAATTGCCTTGGTATGGGCATGTCATGAGGAGAAAATGGAAAAAGATATAACGATGTGGATGGATAAAGGTAGAGAAAGGCTGAAGAAGCTATGCATGGACTGCGTGAAGAATGATGTGTTTATGAAAGTTGTGAGCACTGAGACTTGTGATTGATTAGACTGGAAGAGAAAAACATGTTGCACCAACCCCACCTAGTGTGGGATAAGGATAAGAAGAAAAATAAGAAGAGGAGATGACTAATGGTCAGAACTCAAGCTTTGAATCCGATTTTCTGCATAGATGGCGTCAAAGAAAAAAAGAATGGAAAATAATGTTAATATGCTGGCAGATAATATGTGCCGGCATTAATTTTATTTTGCGCCATATTATGTGGCTCAACGAATCATCATTGCAATTCAAAGGGGCAACGCTGCAAACTGGTAGCGGGTAGAGCATTTGAGCTATCTATAGGCTGGCAGCAGCTAGTGGATTGCTCAATTAATATTATTGTAGTAGCTGTAGAAAAAAACGGAGTTTAGCATTGAAAAGCGTTATTGTGCGAGTTAATATAGTAGTGGATACAACTGTGATTGTATTTTGTCAATTAAACACCCACACTTATAAATATCAGACAACTGCAGAACAAAACAATCCGAAAGGGACTCTAAAATTATTTCAATATAGTTCAATTTCAAAGAAACCTAGTTGATTTGATAAAGGATTTTACTGAAACTGTGAGAAGAGGACAGATATAGGATAAGTATAAGGTGTAAAAAAGATGGCAGTTCCCAAACTAAACGTCGCTTTATCAATTTATCATTGTGTGTCGGTATCTACAAACAGGGCGACGTGACCTATCCTTGACACATGATTTATTTTCTTTTTATTACTTTTAAATTGTATTAGCTGTCAACATCGGTTTCTCATTATTTATTCTGTGAAAGAGGCTCTTCAATCCTTGAATAGTTTGAGCTGTATATAAATAAATGAGGAATCCATCTATTTGTTTTCACTGCTTCAATAATCATCATTTATCATCATAGTTGGAAGCGGCCCGCATCCAGCCTCTGGTTCTGGTGGTCATCTGGCCGCGCCATGTCGGTGGAAGTCCTACGCTGCGCTTGCCAGCCTTGCTAGGATAACTCATAAATGACAATTCAGATCTTGATCAAACAACACATGAGAAGCAACAGCTTTCAAATAAAATAAAATTATCTAAACCGGTTCACTTAAAAAGTTCTGGAACCGACGACAACACCACGATAGTTCAAAAGTAACTAGGTACATATTATCAAAATATTCGGCTCATGTTACTGACTGCGACAAGTTATTTCACACATTAATTGAGTGTTGAATTCGGTTCCATTTTTTGGTAACATTTATTTTCACCCCTTTCACCTTTGCTACTCACGGGATCAATTGTCATTTTGTATGTTCACCGATTTCATCATCCGCAATTAGGAGGTCGTCCAAATAGACGTAACACTTCAGTTATTGGAGTGTAACTCAAAAACCGCTGGTCCTATTTTGATGAAATTTAAATGGTACCACCTCGGAGGTACACTCTATCAAATAAAAAATAATTTTGCCAATTTGTTCAGAAATGGGAAAGAAATCGGTGAATATACATAAAAAAATACATACAGTCGAACATACCTCCTCCTTTTTGAAGTCCGTTAAAAATAGTCGCATTTGAACCTCATCATTTTGAAGTTGATTATGAAGGAAATGGGGTACGCTCGAAGATCACGTAACTAAACCATGGACTAGATGCAACTAAAGGCAAAATCACAAACAGTTGCAGTTTTACGCGAGCTGTGCATTTTGTGTACACACGGGAAGTATAATTTCTGCCTATGTGTAAAAATATCTTTTACAATGGTAGTGTACAGAATTTTCCCAAGACTATTTAACAACTTGTTTCTAGTCGTAATCTTCTCAATTATAAAATACAAATAGTTTTTTTTGTTTTTTTTTACAGAATACAGAATATATTTATTGCATCTGTGTACATAAGATGGTCAAGGTTACAAGTTTCAACAGTTTGCCCATTTCGGACGTACAATTTTTGTAGTTTACTTTTCACATACATAATATAAATTTAACGGAATATCTGTGTACAATGTTATGAAGAAAAATAAACATTCAGATAGAAAATATGTCATTGTAGGTACATACCTACGTATTCCTACGTTTGTGCAATAATGCTTTGCTGTAACACTTATTGGTGATTGTTATTAGTGTTTATTCTTCTAGTTATTACTTCTTTTAGTTTGATCAATTTCGTTGGGTAATGTGTTTGAAAAATGAAACCTCATTCGGGTCCTCCGAGCTCAAGGGTATTGCAACAACAAATAGTGGTGCGAAAGTTCGCCGCCCAGTATGGTGTCACTATTCATCGACTTTCCCTTACCATTGTAAACGCAACCCAGTTTAGTATGATATGTCGCATAAAATAATAAGACATTTAATACATTTTTAAAAAAAACTCTTGAGACGACAGGTCACAACGCAGATATAATATTTGATGTGACTGTATTAGCCACACAATCATGGTTGAAGATGAAATGTGCCAACTCAACATAATTGATCATATTAAAAGCGATAGATTCATCATAAAAGGCATCAAAAGTAATTAAATCAGGCAGTCAAAATAATAATGTAAAAGGTGATTGTTCAATTTGTCATAATTAAGTAGATAGATAGATAGATGAACTCTTCATTGAAAATCATAAAATAGTTATTATTTTTACTTATATAAAAAAATATGAAAAGTATATATCGTACTTATTGTATCTTATGGTTATATATCTGCGATCTTATCGCCAATGCAATCTGTTAGTAGATATATATTTAGTATTGTGAAAATTGTTGTGTTTTGATGGGTAAAGTTTCTTAGCATTTCGTGAATGAAACCTTCGCCAAGGAATTTTCTTTTGAACCACTTTTTTCGCTCATGGTTCAATCCTAGAACCATTCGCTTGCTCAGGGTTCAATCCGAGCACTCACGCCAAAAGTTAACTTTACTGACATGTAAAACAAATAACTATGAGAAACACACGTGCAGTGTCGGCCCGATTGAAACTAAAGCAAATTAGGTCAATTGGGTGCACGAATGATGTACATGCATAGATACCTACTATGCATAATAGCGGTACACGCTTGCGGATCTATCGCCGCATTTCTGTTTTTAATATGTAATTAGTCTGCTTATAATTTGCACTCGCATACTTTCACTGATCTGTATCGGTGGCCGTCTTAGGTAATGGTAAAAAGCCTATTGTAATTTAAAAATATAATAGTTATTCGAGAAAACTTTTGTTTCCGGCAGTGGACAGGCTTGTGATGTTATTTGTTCAATGGTTTCAAGTTATGTTAAATTATGCATCTTCGTATATCAATCGCCTTACCGGCATAAACCTGAAGTCTTCATGTCACGTGCAATTAGGTACCTTCTAGGCTTGCGTCACAAAACCTGTTTTGTGCTTGCGTGTTCCACCTTAGGCCTCGTCAACACTTAACATCAGGTGATACAGTTATTACAATATTTGAAAAAAAAACAATTTCGCAACAAATGGAACCGACTTCAACACTTAAAAGTGTGAAATAACTTGTTGAAGTTGAACTGGTTCAAAAGTAAGTACTTAATATCAAAATATTGTGCTCATGGTACCGACTTCGACAAGTCATTTCACACTTATGAGTGTTGAAGTCGGTTCCATTTTTCGGTAACAATTTTTTTTCATTCGTTTTAGTGACCTTTGTTACTCATGGGATCATAATTGTCATTATGGTGTAGAGGTATGTTCACCGATGTCTTCACCCGCTACTATAATATCGTCTAGTTATAAGCACGCACTTTTCAGTTATTGGAGTGTAACTCAATAACCGCTTGTCCGATTTTGATGAAATTTAAATGGGACCACACGGGAAGCACCAGCTTCCAAATAAAAAATAACGATGAAAATCGCTTCACTCAGTCGGAAGTTATGCGGTAAAAAATAAAAAAAATAAAAAAAACATACGGTTCGAAATGAGAACGTCCTCCTTTTTTGAAATCGGTTAGAAAGATCTGCAAATATAGGTACTTACTATACAGTATTTAAGTTAAAATCAGTAAAATTTACAACGTTTTTTGTATAATGTTGGCCACGCGGGTGAACGGGTCAGCTACAAGTTGTAAAATATAGGTAGGTAGTACCTACCTATAAATTGTAAAATAAACTTCCTCAGTTCCGTAAGTTAAACAGATGCAGGGGGTATCTACCTAGGTATCTTTTTTCGCATCATTTAGCTGAACTTGTGAGTCTGAGACATTAATTTATGCTATTATTGGGCATTTTTGTATTGTATTAACACAGCAAAGAGTACCTAGTATCATTTGAGAATTTGTAACGATGTTAAACAGCTACTGGAGCCACGAAGCGTTCTTTTTTTTTCGAGAATTTATTAGTTGTCGCTCATCTCGTCTACAATATGTACATACCTACTAGACTTTCGGTATACTAGTATTCAGTTATCAGTGTACGCAGTGTTAATAAATGTCACAACACTCAATACCACGCTTATCAAGTTTCAATTGACATGCGCAAGTTGACCTCTGCTGAATCGATGTTAGCCAAGTTTGTTGTTGTTTTATCTCTGTCATACTCAAAGTTGTTCGCGTATCGCTGTCTCATCTGTCAAGCGGCAACATAGTATTGTTTGGCCAATGAGGCAAGCTGTTAGCCACCGTGTGCTGGGCGTAGTTCACACACAATTCGATAGATGGCGTTACTAGTTACGATTTTAAATTTTGTAAGACGTCATGTCATTTTAAGGAAAATATTGATGATTTTATCATTTGATTATGGTCTGATATAAATGTCTCGACGACGACATGGACACAACTTAATCTTGGGTGGGAATTAGTAAGCGGCCATTACATAAAACTCGCTACTTAAGGTAACCGGGGGAATCTAAAGATGCAAATTGAATCTAATAAAACAATACCTATAGGTAAGTACATGTTGTTCCCGGGTAGGCACGTAGAAAAAATCTACCGTCAATACTATGATCACAGGAAAGAATTTCGACGCCTTTTTGGTTTATTAATAAGTATATACCTATGTACCAATTTAGTGCCAATTATAAACATTGCTAATCAGTTTATGAAACACTGTCACGACAATGACATCATTTCATAAATTATTTATTATTTATATTTCTTTATTGCTTATAAAGAAGCTTCTTTTGTAGGTATGTACATCAATGTGGCCGAAAGTTGATCAAACAAGTAGGTACTTACCCAACCACTAAACGTTTCTCTTAAATTATAAATATTATTTATCAGCGTGTGATTTGATTGTATGGTCGTAATGCAACTTGAAATAGGGACCTATAAGATGACTTGATTTCTCCAGCCGTGTGGTATTGACGCTATAAGCTTTGATTATTGACATGTAAATAATCAAAGCTCTCGGTACTTATATCGAAGTATTGAAGTCCTTGTACAATAATGCTATTTATAGGCAATGTCAATCTGAATACAGAAAGAAACTTCAAAGGCAGTTCCATTTAAAGGGCGATGACACGGAGACCTGATCATTCGCATTGAAAACTCCTTCGAGTAAGAATGAGAACAGAGAAACGCAGTAAGACCTTACTGCGTTTCTCCGATTCTTACTCGAAGGAGTTACAACTACAGGAGTTACTACAACAACTTACACAACGATTCTCAAAAAATATACTTAAATAATCTATTGGTCTAAAAATTGTGAATGTTCCTTTGATAATTTTGCATCATAGCACTAAGTACGCAATACTGCAGGCATTTTGATGATTCTTGAGAACGTACATACCACGATCTTGCCACCTCATTTCAGAATTTCATCCCACAAACCATTGTGTTCAAGCTACAAAAATAAAATAATTTAACTTGTAAAATTTGGCCCTTACTGGTTTGATAAGTCCCATGCCCAGAGTAGCAATTAAGAATAGTATACGTAATAATTCGTAATCGTTACTAGGAGATCCCAAGTAACAACTAGCTACGTTTCAAAACGAAACTTCCCAAAGGCACTGAACTTCTGAGAACGTATTCCAAAGATTAAAGAAATGTGCTCAGCGTATTATTAGTGGTGCCCTAAAAAGCTCTCCTGCTATTTCAAATTCATAACCTGCCGTTAAGCCGAAAACGTCCAGGGAATAATTTCATCTGCCAACAAGTAAACACAGTTCCGAATATTACACGACACTATAAAGCCTAAAGAACCTGCCGATAGCTGTTTGAAATAGAAGCATATGTAAGAGAACCGTAAAGTTGAAAATTGTAAGAATAGATTCGTTTGTTAGGTTGCTGTAAGATTTTAAGTCTGTTCACGCTTGTAGTCTATTTTTGGCTGCGGTAGGCGGCCACTCGAATGCACCGTGATTTTTTATGCCTTTTTAAGGGCTTTTATTGTTACTCGAGGCTACGTCTGGATTTAGTCCGTGTTTCCTGCTATTGTAAAGGTATTATTTTTCAATTAAAAATTTACCTTCTATCTTTGTTTTGTGATTGGATTTATTGACGTCACGCAAGCGTTTGTGTCAAAGTTACGTTTTAATGGGAAGGTCTGTTAGACACACAGAAGAGAGAGATAAGATATGTGTAATCAAAAGAGACAGAAGCAATCATATTTTGGGCCAATTAGTACAGTAATCTTGTGCTTGAAGGTGATAAGTGATAAGTCAAATCTGGTAGTTCTTGTTTTTTTTGCTGAAATGTTTATGATGTTTGCCCAATTTATAATCCAACTTTGTAATAGGTATATAAATAAATTATAATAAAGTTATTAATATGTCCTGCAATTATATTAGCTGTTAGTCGGACTGCTAAAGTTCCAGGACGAATAATATTTCTAAATGTTTCAATGAAAACCATAAAATATACACATTGTATACCTACATAAATAAATTTTCAGGTTTTGGCCATTTTAAGCCTAAAGGGCTATTTTTTAAATACATAGTATTATGTACGCACGAACGTTAAGGTGTTATAATCGATAAAACCATTTCTGAGTTAGCAATGGGTAATAAGTATATTAATAAGAGTTTTGCTAGTATAATAATAGATATGATTTCATATCATATTATATATAAATATTATACTATCTGTAAGCAATTGTACTCATAAATTAATAAACATATACTGTTCTTGTAAGTGGTATTTCCCTTTAATAAATAGTGCAATAAGCAACCTTAAGTTACCTACATACATTGTAGTGTAACTATTCTTGGGAAATGAAATAAATAATTATAATAATATAGGATAACTTAAAATTTGCCAAAATTAAAAGCAAAATAAACTATCAGTCACGTGTCAAATAGATTAAGGCAATTGTATTTTTTGTTCTTAATTTTAGGTAATTTGGCGTTTGACCGTTATGCGGCGACGAGAGGCGCTGGCGACGACCTGTCATTCGTGATGATGGCTACGATGGGTCGTGACTGAAAGTACCTCACTATTGATTCGTCTCCTTGAAGACACAGACGGATACTATTTATGATGAAATACAGACTAAGGTAACAGACATGATTACCTAAGACTGGAAAGAAAAGGAATATGTCTCCTTCCCTTATTCCCTTTATTGCACACTCGGGGTGAGTGTGTGAGATAAAAAGCGAATCACAAGGATTCCGTGTGTCAAGGAATGCGTTGAGACTACTCATGCTACGCTACGACACATAGGAGTCTTCTCCCGGGATATTGTACGAGAATGGGAGATGTGGAAGAATTTGTGTTTACCATTGGGTCTATGGCGAATATACATATCGGTATAGTATTAGTATTATTATACTTCATTGCGTATAGTAATTTCATTTTTCAAATATGTACATATTTAAAATATTATGTTGTAGTGGTCCTGGAAAAATCTACCAGTGGTAGATTGTTCTATGAAGAAGTAAAGAAGAAAACCGTCTATCTGCCGCTTCAGATTTTATTGGATGAAAAGCGGTCCCGACGTATTCAGTAATCGCTTACAGGCTTTACAAATCTTGCAGGTTATGTTGTCCTTGAGATGTAATTTTGAATTTAATTGAGCAGGTGGGATAAGTACAAAATAATCAGGTACAAAAGTCAAGTTGCAGACAACGCACGCTCGAGTAACGCACACAAGTACATTGCTAGCGGCACGATATCTCAGATCGGCTGGGAACAGTAAAATGCGAGTGCCATCCGCTTCAGACACGCGTCTTGTCATGTTTTATGTGCAAAGATGTAGCAACAAAAAAAGAGATAATATTACTGTTCAGTTAATTGATGAAATGAATTGATTAAATTCTACTTTAAACAGTGAATTGTCGCCTTTTAAAAATATCAGTTGTATCAGGGAGCTATTTGCTTGCACTATATTAACTAACTACTAAATTAACTTCATGTATCAAACACATTTTAACTTTCGATGCTAACATGTTAACAGTATATAGTCAAGCGGCAAGGATATAGGCAAGCAACCCTGCCCCGCCGGCCACGCGCAGACAAGTAATTGCATTTCGAAGGAAATATACAAATAAGTACCTACACTTATTGTACTGATTTGATTTCAACTATGGATCCAATCAGTAACAAAATCTTCAAGTGAAAAGAATAATTTTAGTCGGCTTATAAATAAAGGAGTTTTGGGGTAACAAACTTTTGAAGATAGTTTAGAATAAAATAAAGCAACTGCTCGGGTTCTATAGCTTAGTTGCAAGCATATTATGGATACGGAGCATACCTACCAGATCGGTATTCTAAAGCCGTAGTTTCAGATTTCATCAGTTGACAAATCCTCCTAAAATTTAAAATTAATTCACGCTTCAACTACGATGATGCTTGCTCAATAGACGTTTTGTTTATGAAGTTGGACTTGCGAAGTCGCAATGTAAGCCGTTAAGTTATTGGTGATCATTTCACCACGTACATACATGTACTGTACACATGACAGAACTCTCCATGCATTGCATAGTATAGTATGTTATCTGATTTGTCACGTACAATATTGCACGGGCGGATGAGCCAAGCCTTACCACATCAGCGTCATTTTGAGTCGAGTTGCACCATCCTTATTATGGAACCGTGTCGTGACTTCGGGTTGCATCTTATGGTAGGTACTGTTACTTTCTATAAACTTATTACGCATATGTATGTTAAAACAATCAAATACAAATTTGTACGGAATATCGTATTTCTATATTGATTTTCATATTATACATTCGGCTTTCTAGTTCCAGATTTGCTGGACGAATTTCCCGCTACACGAGCATTAATGATATCCATTCTTTAGGATTTGACCAGCGCCATCATTGCAGCCATTCTTGAACCAAATGATCTCATGCTTGACGATGGTAAAGAGCCTGGCGGTATGATCCTTATTCCCTGGAAATTAGGGCGTTTACCCGGCGGCTATATGGGACGCTATACGCGTTGACACTCTAGTGCCGTCACATCTTCCCGACTTCCCGACACACATATGATCGCTGGCTGGCCGCGGCTAAATCGGCGGAGTGATTGAGGCGGCGATAAAATGCTAGTTAGTATTGATATAGAATCGCTCGGGGTCGATACATTATCTCTGGGAGGGACAATATTTTTCATCATTTTTCCATTACTTTGCCGCATAGTATTACTCCCAGAACCTATGAAGTGACACTGTTAGCTGGTGTAATAATATACGGGCTATTATTGTTTCAATTTTAGCTTGTTCGATTACTTCCTAGAAATACTGATTATTCACTGGTTAGATACTAATAATCTAAAAGTTAATTTACCAAAAACTAATTTTATCCAATTTCAGTATCTATGAGTCGCTTGTGTCAAGACTCCACATCAGTATCAGAGAAGACGCCGCGGAGGAGAGTTCTACGCTCTTGTCGCCGCTCGGACCTGAACCACTGAAGATGTCGAACGCAGTGATCGACGAAACGTCTGGAACAAAAGTTTCACATAGACCACGGCCAAACAGCCCGGAAGCAATACATACAACATGCAACGCCGGCCGTGAAAGCCTTAGAGTTTACAATAATGCTGTAATTTACGTCAATTTCACTACCTATCTATTTTATGAGATTAGATAAAGTAGTGTATGAAACTGCACATAATTTGGTCTTAAAACACTCGTGTAATACTGTACACTCGTATTTTAAGAACCTTTATTATAAAACAGTTTTATAAACTACTATGGTGGATGGTATGGTGAATAGTGTAAGCACTTATGACTTGCGATAGAACCTAAGTACTTACCTGGTCTACTTAGTGGAAAAGGAAAACATAATATTTTATGATGGTCCGACCTCCACCAGTGTAGGATAAGGGGTAAGGACAAGAAGAAGAAATTAGTCCAGCCATTTCACTAATAATTAGTCTATGTAAACTTTAGACTATTAAACTTTACAAAAAATAATAATGATAAGTAAGACCTATGACGTTACCTTATTTAAAAACATCCTGGGGTAGACCTGAGCACAAAAAAGGTGTCGAAGACAAAGTACAGACCTACCTAGTTGGTATTTAGTACCAAGTACGAGTAGATGCTGACAGCTAAGTACGAACACCTAACCTGCCTTACTAAACAGGAATCAAGAATCATCTTTCCTACAAACATGAACCTTTTCTAGGTTCATGCCTACAAAACAAGAAGATTAAAACAAGTCGATTAATGCTGTATACCTTACCTACTTAACTGACCTGCTTATGTTGGTAGGTACTAACTAATCAATTCAAACGATTGCATTATCAAGACTTGAAATTACTAGGATATAAACACTAAACGGCAAATCCTCGAAATCTACGTTACCTCGACTCGACTCTATAAAAGTAAAACATCAGGCAAGCCACCAGAGCGCTACAACAAGGTCACCGCGTCTCGGCATAAACACAACGAATTGACAACGTCGCACGCCTGCAAGAAAGAAACGGATGTATTGCAAGAACATGCGTGTGAGTGAGATGACGCTATTCCTATTGTGCATTCAGAAGTGAACGGATATGGAGTGTGCAACTCGTGACCCGCGAGAAAGCGGGCGCCGAACGAGACTGAATTTGTAATTATTTTAGAGATTTAATGTCTATTGAAAAGTATTGGATTTGATTAGAGGTACTAAAGGGGGTACGGTATTTATAATCCAAGCATTTATGATGATCTGATGTTTATAAATCTTATCCACCACAGGCCTGTATAGGTTCGCTCGAATGCCATAACTAGACTAAGACTTAGAAACTTTACCATTCAGTTATAAGTTGGTAAGTACTAGATGAAGTGCTTCTTGGTAGACTGGGCTACTTACCTAAAAATCATAGTGACTGGGATAAACTAAAACAGTCTGAAATGTGACCACTTTTGTTCAACAGGATTCCAATCTGATCGGACTTAAAAGTCAAATTAATAAAGAAGACGTCGCTATCCATAACTCCAACACCGATTTCACTTCAATCTGTAGAAATATACTTTTTTACAAACAACAGAGACCACTCCTTGACAATATTTTTTATCTCATACCTCAATAGAAATAACTAGGTAGTTAAAAGCAAAAATACAAATTATTTCAAAATTCTTCATGTCAAAAATACTTTAGGTACTGTCTTTTTCAAATCACAGTAGGTTATTTAAGTATGTATCTTCTAAACCATATTGCAAAATTAGAGCTCTGCGACTAGGTAGTAATTATTATTATTTTATAATTACTAATCAACACACTTATTAAACTAATTATTTCAATAATCAAACGAGTTGTAATAAAATAATTAGTTATATAATATTTTTTAACTAATAATACCAGGAGAACATGACTGCTCGGAAGTCGACGTCGTCGCTCGTCAAAGTGAGCGCGCGTCGCATTTAGGCCTAAATGAAACGCTACTACGGCCAGCGCAGCGCCCGTGTTGTAAAGTTTGTTAAAAGATTGTCATGAAATCTTTACAATAATATGACATTCAATATATTTTATTCTCTTACTTATTATTTTTTGGTAGTTCTAAACTTTAATATCATTATATTATAAATAATGAAGGCTTATTTTCGCCTTTGAATGATCATAATATTATGACGCGTGCCGCTGCGCAGCCTGCCGCCGACGACGTCGCTCGTCGCTGCCTCACTTCGACTGTGTTATACGTACCTATATAATAAAAGAACAGTTGAAAACTTCACTATTTACTGCATATTGGAAAAAACAATGTATAAAATGGAACACAATGTGCCTAATTGCGAAAATTTGGCGGTAACTAAAGGCTTGAATCCGCACTTTCGTCAACGTCAATTAAATAAGATAGGTTAGTAGGCGAAAAAAAATAGCATCAGGAAAAGTGTATGTATTTTCTACCTCAATTTTATACCTATATCGTGCATGAAATGCGAGATTACTAAAAAACGTATCCAGGGATACGTTTGCACGTGTGCGTTATTATTGAATGATATGCCTAAAACAGGTAAATACCTACAGATTTTTCAAACGAAATAACTTAGGTGTTTGACTAATAATTTAATTACTTGCCTTCTACGCGCCTTCTTCACCCACACAACGCTGCTGAATATATTACATACATACGCCATCACGGGCGGCATGCGAGTAGCTTTAAATTCTAGTAAGTATAGCATTGTAGCTTAATAAGCATTGTATTTCCGTTAGATCCAGAAACGTTCAAAAGAAGAAATAGCGAGGACTTGCTGTAAGAGCCGTTATAGGACTAACCAAAGAACCTCTCGACATTTCCAAACATTGGTTGATGCCGCATTACACTGCCGCGACTGAACTTCCGTTTAATCATCGGAATTTGCACAATAGCCCCGTATGCAAAAACGCGGTTGACGATATGAGCACAAAGATAATGAAACACTACAATATTAAACTATGTATGTTTTCTATTTTTTAAATTTTGTTGTTATTCTGCAGAATGTAAAAAAGTAGGTACAGTAGGAAATACAGTCATACATTGAAAGCTAACAGTCTAGATTTCACGCAGGCACAGTAGTGAATTGGCATCTCAGCTACATGGAAGGTGCATCGCTAAAAAAGACTAAGAGATGAATCATTGGTCCTTCCCTTTTTTTTTGGAACCATTGGAATTGGAATTGGAACCATTCCCCTCAAATATGGAAATGAGTTCAGAATGTTGCTGACAATACTTTGGCCTATTGTTATAAGAACATATTTCCTAATAGTAAACAAACAAACACATTCACACTCACACACTCGCACTTTGTATCGCAGTGTAGGACACACACAATCACATTGCACCAACATCAAAGACCCAAAAACAAACATCTATGCACATCAGTCATCACAGAAATGTTTGCCCCAGCTCATGGGATTCATACCCGGAGCCGCGGTTCTAATGTCGGTGTTACTGATCAGTGAGCCACGACGCCCGTCATTAGCACAGTATTGACATCTAGGGAACTATAAAGGACTATTTGCGACCCGCGGCTTGACCCGCGTGGTGATGAAAAACGGTACTGATGGTGATAATTAAAAGAAACCTATGTGTTAACCCAGGGTATAAGCTATCTCCATACTAAATTTCAACGAAATCGGCATAGCCCTTTAAGTGTGAATAAGTTCCAAACATACACACAAACACACATACATATACACACAAACTTTCGCATTTATAATATTAGTAGGAATAATGTGATTTTGTTTATGAGTAAAATAAAATTGGAATGTAAAAACTTGAAACCTTGGAATAACTATGAGAATATGACTACTATGATACGAGTAAAATATAATACTTTCGCCTTTTGCACGTGAATTGCACATTACGTCATGAATAAAATCTACGTTCAAAGTAAACATGCTCATCTATAAATAATGATGTTATCAGTCATAACAATCGTTCAACCCCCGTTCATTTCAACCCCTGTGGAGCAATTGTTGGGGAAGAGTGACGCGTTATCAAAATATAGATTATATTGTGTGTCTTTCGTACCCGCAATTAATTTATTGTGCGGTACCACATGCGGTTTATAATCTAATACACATGTACTCGATTGGTATAAAATTTCACCCATCGTATTAGGTATAGGTACTTTCTAGGCTCGCGTTCCTAAACAACGTCATCACTTAACATCAGGTGAGACAGTTGTCAAACGCAAGCTTATAAGTATAAAAGGTGGTCCAATATAAATTGTATAGATTAAGAAGATAGATTTTTTTCTTTATCGTACAAGTGCAACAACTTAAATAATATTTATATAATAAGATGACAATATCATATACAAAATTCGTTGTGCAATTGGCACTCTTATTGCTAAGAAGCGATCTTTCCCAGACAACCTTTGTAAGGAGAGGAATTAATTTTCTGAGGCGCGGTGGTATACTTAAGTTTTAACAAGTAAAATAAGTATTAAAATACAAATTTAAAGTGGTGTTAGTTAATAATCGTGACACATATTTGTATTAGATATTACATATGTAATCTTCTTCGCTGCTAATAACTATAACTCGACTCATGCCTGTTTTCCGGAGGGGAGGGGAGGAATAACGGATTTTCACTTCTTGCGATCGTGGCGTAACGCTCTGACTTTCTTGAGATTATTTCTTTATACTTTACCTGTACTATACCTCTCAAACGGTTGTGAATATATATAAGCGATATGAATTAGTACTAGGTATATATGCACGTTCCTCCCCCATTCCATGCACACTCGACCAGACTTACGGTCAGGGGACATTGCGATTCGTATTGAAGCGATGATAGCTCAGCGGTGGGAGCTGTCAAACTGACGGACCCTGGTTTTATCCACGCCAACGGCTTGAGCTTCCAGTGAAAGTAACACCGTTATCAAATTCCCAGCATGGTGCTAGGGTACTAATCTACCCGCCTGGCTAGCTACCACCCTCAAGTTTGAAAACTGTCACCAAACACAAGTGTGTGCAGGTTGCTACCTGCATAGTTTGGGACCCATAGTTAATAAGGACTGCTGTCCTTGAGAACAGGTTAGCATTATAGGTTTAGCGTGATAAGATCTTCGACCATATCGTCACTGCCCATCAAGTGAGATAGTGGTCATACTTAGATCCTCAAATTTAAAACCCCTCAAAATAAGAGTCAATATAAATAGATCACAACTAACAATTACTTACGTACCTTTGAGGTGCCCAAGAAACAGGCAGTGCATAGTTTGGAACCCATAGTTAATAAGGTCAACTTGTAGTTTAAAAACATACCTACTGTAGATATACATTATTTCTGTCTGTGTTAGTATAAATGTATGGCAATAAAACATTATCTTAACTATCTTATTTAAAATTAAAATGCAATCAATCAATGAAACGCCAATTAAAAATACCTTTTAATATAAAAAAGAACAATCTCCTCTGTAATTTCATTTTATACATGCGATTTGAAAGCCTCACGGAATCCCAAACCCTCGGTCGATATCAGCCCTTACTCGGGAGGGATTAAACGCCCCCTGCCTCCCTGCATTACACCCTATGCAGTAAGTGCCTTCGTTAACTGGCTATAGAGAGTGATCAATTAATATTCAGTAATGCGGGTAGGTCAGCTATTTTACTCATATTGGAGTAATAATTTGAAAATATCTTAGACATTTAAAATCGGCAATAATAGCTTTGCTAGAAATGATTTGTTAAGGGTAGCAGAAGGTTTAACACTATATATGTATCACCATCACCATTGATTTCTACAAGAACCGGTTGGAATCGGCCCGCATCTCTGCGATCTTAGTCAGGTCGTCTGTCCATATTTGTATAGCTATAGTATACGTGAGTTAGTAGTATTACTCTCTATGAGAGTATAATATAGAGAAAAAATATTGCCTATGCCGACGTAATATAATAAGTCAAAAGTACCAAGATGGAGCAGGAGCAGAATATGCAGGGTGGCATACCTAATACTTAGAATATCAAGGAGATATTCGTTGAAGTTCATTCAGATATATGCACCGACCTCGAAACTCGACACCGATGTGAAGGTAGAAGCTATGTATGAGGACATTAGTAGAGCCATACATGCCTCCAAGACCCACTTTTCCGTAGTTATAGGGGATTTCATCGCTAAGTTGGGCAAGAAAAGCGATGGGGAGTTGAGAGTGGGGCAATTTGGTTATAGACAACGGCACTCGAGGGGACAGAGTCTGGATGACTCGCGGATAAAGAGGGACTCTTTAGGATAAACCCTTCTTTCAGAAGCAGCCTCAAAGGGAACGGACTTGACTAAATCCCATCGGTTCTACGAGGCATGAGATAGATTTTATTATGACCACCAGGAAACAAATATTCAACGATGTCTCTGTGATCAACAGGGTGAAAACTGGTAGCGTTCTTCGAATGGTAAGAGGCACGTTGAACATTATTGTTAAGCTTGAGAGGTCTCGTTTGAAGAAATCCACGCTCCAACCTCAGTGTTCACATCCAGAACCCAATCAATCATTCAATTCAATCGATTTGCTTGCCTTGAGAACTTCGAGTCAGTGTACGAGCTCAATGACAGGTTAGTAGAAACTGTCCATACCGTGGGTCCTAAGTTTTTTAGACCCCTTTATACAGATAGACCTCAAAAACTTTTCAACCATACCCTTAACCTCATGACGCTCGTTACAAAACAAAACCGGTCGATGGTTACTTTGTACGCATATTGATCGTCAGCTAGTTAGGCTATGCGACGACATATTTAATTACCTATGTACCTATCTACATCGTAGACAACAAAGTTATGAACTAAGAATATGATTTAAATGATAAGTAGTTTGTAGATGTTATGTTTTTTTACCGCAGTAGGATTCCTTTTGTCGCGGAGACCCATGGACATATACAATTACAGCACACAAGCATCCGACACAAACATCCATGTTCATTCATCATCATCATCTCAACCATGGGGCGTCCACTGCTGGACAAGTCTTCCCCTTGATTTCCATGTTCATTATATAAACTTTTGTCGCTGACCACTGGGCCACAGTAACGGAAAATTGAATGTTCTCTTGTACCAAAGTAGAATTTTAAGAGTATAATTTTTCCCTATTTTGATTTTAGTGTACAAACTATTTATTATTGTTATTAAAGACAAATAATGCAATCAAGATTAAACTATTCTACGTGAACCGAAGGTAGGTTATAGTACGTGTTCAATCCTCAAGCCCTCTCGCCTACCGTCGCCACCCGCCAGCCACCACCCTTCACTAACACCCCATGTCATTCTGCCTACACTTTGTTCGTGTAGTCGCTCCATAGATGGATAATCCCATTATCTACATTGCACAGTTAATTATGCAGTTTGTGACGTTATCGTCAATTACCCTAATTATAATGATTAGAAGTAGATATGTGTTTTATTTTTAATATCTCGTCGATGATATTCTCATTGTTTTATATCTGACGACTCCGACGTACCTATCTATTAGTAGTTAGTTCCTATCTATTATTCCATTCATTTAGAAAAAAAACGTATATATTTGTCAATTACAAAGATATAGATAATGTATCATAATTCCCCCAGTAGGTACTATAGATATCCATAGGCGACGGTAACTGCTTACCATCAGGCGGCCCATCTGCTTGTTTGCTACCTATAACATAAAAAAGATTGTGCACAAATCAGGAAACATACATAAAAACTATACTATCTATTGAGAACCTCCCTTCTCTTTAAAGCCAATAATAAAATGATTATGGGTTATAAGACGTACGCAGTGACATAAACCGACTGCAAGATTTTTTATGTTGCGGTAATTACCGAAGCCCGTAAGGGTCGGTAATCACTTATCATCATATGAATCGCCGCCTCGTTGGCTCTCTTATCGCATAAATAAATAGAACTAGTTTGGTTTGGTCATCCATATTACTAAGTAATTAATGATACTGTACTAATACTGGTTAATAATACTATATACTAATGAATATTACTAGGTACATATTTACTTATTTGGCTCTCAATAAGGGGCTGGTACATCAGCTGGCAGTATCATCCAACCCTTATGGTCGTATTATGAAACACAGTAAGTATAAAACAGTAGGTAGGTACGGTCAAACGTGCTAAAACTTTTGGCTTGAGCTGTCGCCAGGACAGGGAAATATCGGATCGGCTTGCCCCGGTAACAAAGTAGTCCGTAAGTGGGCCCTAAGGATGTTTGCTCTTTGACTATTTGGAGAGAATCTAGTCAGATTGTTTTTGCCTCGAGCTCGGCGGTGTGCTCGGTGTCTGACAGTGTAGGTATACCAGAGGCTCTCGACCTTGTATTCTACCGGGATGACCGTGGGACGAAAAAATTCAAAGTTCTCAACTGCATCAAGAGATGGCGCTAGTTGCATTTTCGTTAAAGCAAATTATAGTTCGCTGTAAGCTGTAACCTTAGAATAAAGTCAGGCGCCTACCTAAAATATAACGACGTAATAAGAAATATAATTATTTATAATAGTAAAACTGTAAAGCACACTACAAATAATTATTTGTTTTCCATTTTATTATTACCTGCTGATACAAATAATTATTTTTTTTGTGTTAACAAACTACCCAAAAATATTTCGTAGTAACACATAACATAAAATATTTTTTATTTAAAATTGAGAATTTCTTTTACATAAATAATTAGTCAATTTATATTTTTCGATTGAACAGAATAAGACATTTAATATTTTTCATAATTTTTGCTACCTACATAGAATGATTGAGCAAACTTATGATCTCCATTATCTACACTAATTTATATCTATGGTCTACAAAGATTTGTATTTTTGTATATTTTATGCGTGTAACGAATAAACTTAAAAACAACTAGACACTAAAAACAACTAACATTTTTAAAAAAAAATTCACTATTAGAATGCTACATTATCTTTAACCGGTAATATAGGATAGATTTATTACGTGGGCTCTACAACCACTTCAATAATAGAACTCAAGTTGAAAAATCGCTTTACCATTCTTTTTTTTTCTTCCTTTTTCTATTCAGATTACTAGTATATGTTACTGATTCAGACTATATGAGCAGCTAAAGAAATTACTATAGAAATTGTTGTATGTATTGCTTCCGGGCTGTTTGGCCGTGGTCTATGTGAAACTTGTGTTCCAGACGTTTCGTCGATCACTGCGGTCGACATCTTCAGTGGTTCAGGTCCGAGCGGCGACAAGAACGTAGGACTCTCCTTCGCGGCGTCTTCTCTGATACTGAATCATCAGTACACACAACACAAGTTTCACATAGACCACGACCAAACAGCCCGGAAGCAATACATACAACATGCAACGCCGGCCGTGAAAGCCTTAGAGTTTACTATAGAAATTGTCACCTCAGAATTGAAAAATGCGCTGAAATAGGCAGAAGCAACTATCTGGTTCATTTCGTCTCGTAAACATACTGGCCGGAGAGTAATTTTCAAGGAAGTATTACGAGAGTCGTAGCTGGTTCTTAGATATAATTGAATATAATACATTACGTCATCTCTTTCTCTTTGACCACTGTTTTCCATTTGGTATGACCCCATACCTAATACACTTTTTTCTCTTCATCCACTTCATTAATAAAACAGGAACTATTAAGGACATAAGTATAGCTTATACTCGACCTATAGGTAGAACCTGACACACATGACGAGATACATAGTTAATAACTAAATTCTTTGATAACTAACAAGTATAGCGTAAACAAGCCACTCGTGATGCATGTTAGCTTTTACAAGACAATTGAATGCGCAACATCAGGATATATTCTTCATGCAACGGTAAGCTTTTCAATTGTTATTCCTTTTTTTAGGACCTATTAGTAGCATGCTCGCAATTGCTTGACTAAAACGAAGCCCTTAGCATCAGGGCGTGTGTGTGTGTAGTATTGCCCCGCCCATCAACGCTTTCATTACAAACCGTTGGCTTTGATACGTCAAACTACTTATTTGCGAACGTGAGCTAGTTTTTATTTAGGTTAATTATAAATGTATTAGTTATGATATTACTGTTAGTAATTGGGTTTGCTATTTAGCTTCTTTTTTTCAAAGGTGGACGCTGACGCCTACCAAGGGCATTATTCTCTTCGTAACTTCCGTATCTAGTTGTTCTATCAGATGGCCGGAATAATAGATGTTCAATAGAAAACAATGAACATTAGCACTATTACGGGGCGTCGTGTAATCTTAATTTAATAATTACGTTAGATTAAATACAATATCAATCGAGTTTACTAATTAAGTATAATTTTCTTATTAATGGAGGAAGGTACCTACTATAAATCGATTAATTTATAAAAAATTACGCTGTATCCAGCGACAGATAGATGTTTACAGCGAATGGGGCAGAATATGCAGTTGGCCCGTCTGGCCCCCGGCAACTCTACGTGTTCGATGTGCCTATAAAAAAACATAAAGAAGTGTAGCTAAAATTAGCTGAACAATTGGTCATGATGTTAACAGTTTTTCAAGTTTCTTTCTTCTTTCTATCAAATTTACTGACGACCTTTCCAAAACCGATAAAAATTCTAGCGCATCGGCTAAATTTTATCGCCATAACATGTCAAATGTGTATTCCCTGCTAGGGGTAGGTAATGACTATTTCGTTAAGATATACCGAATTTCCTAGTGGTCGATAATGAAGTTCCATGGTGCCGCAGCTCGATAAAAGCGCTTTGATCGATAATTACTGTCAAATTTTACCAAGTCGACGAGCCATGCTCGCACTGGAGTCACAGCCTATATAGAACAGCCAGCCCACACTGCGAGCGCGACTACGTTACTTGCCTAAATGCTAAGCCCCCGCTAGGGTTGGCTCGGCTTCAGCGCGCGGCACATCACAGATATGGGTTATTTCTTTTTCAGTAATTATTGTGCTTACATACGTAATGTTTTAGCCTATTCATTTTGTTGATGAGGTACTTAAGTGCTTAAAATAAATTACCTATGTACGGTCAGCATCTAAAATTAAAAACAAATTGGCCCAATTTACAGATTACGGTTACCTACTTCATACCATTACATCAATAAAGCTCATTACGAAAAAAAACCCTTAATAATATAACCTTAATAAGTAAACGTACAAAATATAGTAAAAATCAGCCAATTGCGAATCTAACTAGCGCTACGAATTTGGAACAGAAACGACTTTTTGGTAGGTATACGTGCCTACCTTTACCTCGGCCTTGGATAGTTATTATTTATTTACAACCACATTTTCGTCTAACTACGCCGCAGGTTAGTGAGTACTTACTATTACAATTATTGCTTTTACCTGTGCTCCTATAAAAGAGGATGGCAGACTCCCTTACATTTGCAGCCTAGAAGAAAAAAGCCGCTTTCATGAATGAAACTTATACGTATCGATAGAGCAATAAATAAATTGTTTATTGTATATTTAATCATTTTCCTGGAAGTTAGGAGTAAAAAGTTATCACGGAAAATCATCTGTATCAGTATTCTAACTACAGGTCCATATCCGAACCATTTAATGGATAGCCATCCATGTATAGCATCGTAGACAGAGAAAGCAATATAGCATGGATCGTGCTATAGATACAGGTCACATATTATCTGGAATAAGTTGGCATGGGTGTGTTTATGAACGCAGTTCGGATCTACAGCGCAGCTGACTACAGATTATAGAGTAACAATATCATTTAATTTCAGAGCGTAAGTATTCGAACGCAACAAACATAATGAGAAATATAGGGTGTGTTAGAAAAATACAAACACCACATAAATAAATAAAATAAAAGTACTTCTGATTCCCAACTTTATAAATAATGCAAATTATTCACGGAAACCACAAAAAATTAATCTAAATTTTCATATATTACGAATACACACAACATACTCGTACCTTTCCTTATTTATGGGTATTGAGAAATATGAAATCACCCATAAACTCCGCAATATCTTCGTTTTTATCAGTATCAAATTTTACGTACAACAACGTGGCACTGCTCCGTCATTCTTGGCCGTCGTCTTTTGGAGAAAGCAATAGAAGTCTATGTTTTGCGAAACGCGATTTAAAGCGGGCCGTGACTATGGAGTGAGCTAGCTGTTCAATAAGCTGTGCTGGGGGCTCGGGATATACAGGTTGTCGACCCCTGTCTAGCCTAAGCTACATTGGCTACTAACAATGTCATAAAAGTGACGACATCGCCAGACAGAAAGTACCTATATACCAACCCATTGTTTGGCGGTCGTATAAATCAGCTATTCGCAAGCGTGTCCATGAGCACGTTTCGATAGTTGATTCTGGGAATCTATTGTTTGTCGAAAGGTTAAAAAAAAAGGTGTTTGGAGTTTTATAACCTGCTCACACTTTCCGTGTCCACGTACCTGCTTATAGCTAAATAAACGAATGTGAAAACCATTTAACTAGATATACCATAAATATTCGGCATCTATTCGGTTATTTAAAAAAAATCACTATTCGGCCAAATATTACGTAATTCGTAATATTCTTAAAAAATAAAACATTTACTTAATAGGTTAGGGGGCGTCCATTAATGACGTAAGGTGTTTAGGTGGGGGGGGGTGTCAAGCCGAACCTCCTCACCCAAACTCACGTGGGGGAGGGGGTGGTCTCGACTACTAATGTAGGGAGAAGACTGGGTTAAATTAAGTAAAAATATTTTTTGTACGGAAATATTAAAAATATGAATAAGGGGGGGGGGGGGGGCTTATTAAAGCAAAATCTCATGACATCTCACCAAAGGGAGAGGTGATGCAAACGTTAACGGTATTATATTATATGATACCTATAGGTATAGTCAAGATCAACACTAACAAACATAAAAATCAGTAATTTGAAGTTTTTGAACAAACAAATTCGAACTATAAAGTAGGTATGTTTCTAATTATTTATTTAGCCTAAAAAACTTGCAATATAAGGAAACTCCATAAATAAATCTTTCTGCTTACGGCACGCCTCGTGAATAATCACAAAGTAATCATTAAACAAACATTACAAAAGTAAATCATAAAAGCACAAAAAATGTGACCATAAAAACCAAAACCGAAACCGGTCTTGTTTGGGCCTGGGGGCGTTCTTATAGACACTCCTGGGGGCGGTACTGCGCGCCTTGCCCCGCCTCTCCACCGCCCTTTGTGGCCCTTCAAGTATTCAGGGCCAAGCAAGGCAGCTAAACTTCTTTAAGTTCCTTAGCCGCCTAGATCATTAACCTATTATTGATACTCCTTTGTTCAATTTGGTATTTATCGATACAAACTTTAGTTTTAGTATGTCAAGACAGGTTTGGTATAAGAACTAACTTGAGAGTAGATAAGAAATAGGGATGTCTTGAGATCTGTCTGAGTACGCCCATTTGGGAGCGCTAGTGATGTGCTTCCATTATAAGCTATCTACGTAAGTAAAATTAGTCATCGTGGCTGTAGATCCATGTGAGGGTTACCAGATCTGGGCTAACCGGACATTTCTAAAGAGAATAGGAGTTGGCACTTGAAACAAAACATAAAGACTATGTTTTTCTACAGCTAAACAAACAAATTAATGAATATCCTACTAATATTATGAATGCGAAAGTTTGTGTGTGTATGTTTGTTAGTTCTTCACGCTCAAACGGCTATACCGATTTTGATGAAATTTAGTATGGAGATAGTTTAAACTCTGGATTAACACATAGGCTACTTCTATCCCGGAAAAAGTATAGTTACCGTGGGATAGTTGAAGTAGCGGAAAAACCGTATACCACGCGGGTGAAACCGCGGGGCGCTACTAGTTATGAACTATATCTTTTTTACTTGTACCTATGTCGTTTTATACTTAGAAAATATAAGGGACAATATTTGTGACACTGTTTTTGGGGAGGTGTCTACCTTATTTCATAAAAAGTTTGGAATTTGAAATTCTAGGATAGTAGTTTTGGGCTCGAATAATTCCGGTAGGGGTAAACATTTATGCGATAGGTGTTTGTCCCGGGTCTTGGGTGTTTGTGTCGGTATTGTGATTGTGTGTGTCCATGCCTCCTGCGACACAGGGAATCCTAGTCAGTGTAAATAAAAAAAATATAAATTGAATTTAAGGATACTGGACAATAAACCCCATTGTTGGACTAACCTGCTTTTTAACCGACTTCAAAAGGAGGACGTTTCTCAATTCGACGGTATATTTTATTTATATGTGTGTTCGCGGATAACTTCGTCGCTTATGAACCGATTTTGATGATTATTTTTTTGTTTGATAGAGTTTTCGCGGTAATCCCATTCAGCCTAAGGCGGTTTTTGGGTTACGCGCTAATAAATGAAAAGTGCTACGTCTATTTTCAACTTTTCAAACTTGAGGGTGGTAGCTAGCCAGGCGGGTACTCGAAAGTACCCTACCAACATGCAACAGTTGTTGTAACCAAGTAGAAGAGTCATCATCATCATCATCTCAGCCATAGGACGTCCACTGCTGGAAATAGGCTTCCCCATTGATTTCCACAAAGACCTGTTGGAAGCGGCCCGCATGCAGCCCTTGCCTGCGATCTTGGCCAGGTCGTCTGTCCACCTGGTCGGTGGTCGTCCTATGCTGCGCTTGCCAGTTCCATTCGAAAACTTTTCGACCCCAACGGCCATCAGTTCTTCGAGCTAATCCGCTGGGCTATATCGATGACTTGCGTTCTTCTACGGATCTCACATTTCTGATTCTATCACGTAGAGAAACCTCGAGCATAGCCCTCTCCATAGCTAGTTGTGCGACTCTGAGCCTGCTCAAAAGGCCCATAGTCAGAGACCACGTTTCAGTTTCGGAAGTCATCACTGGTAACACACACTGTTCGAAGACCTTCGTTTTCAGGCATTGCGGTATTTTGGACGAGAAGACGTTCCGAAGGCTTTCCGAACGCTGCCCAGCCAAGTTGGATTCGACGATTGGCCTCTTTCTCAAAGTTGGACTTTCCTAATTGGACTGTATGTCCTAGGTAGAAGTAATGGTCCACAACTCTCGCAACTTCCACAGAATCGAGTTCCCAATTGATATGGGGGCGGGCGCAACATGAGCATTTGACATATTATGTTATGGCAATATTATGTTAAATGTCAATTATTGTTAATGGTAATTTCAATTAGGTAATGTCAATTATGTTCACAGTTTGGTTGCTTGCGGCTCATGGGCTCACGACCTCAAAATACTTTTGGCAATTACAGGTGCCGATGACATTGCAGAGGCAGAGGGTGTTTCCAGGCAGAGAGGGAGTGACATATCTGTGATAGGTACATGTTGATTTAAAATATCACAATTAGATGTGTACTGTTACGGGTGACCTAAGGGCTCAAAAAGTTAATTTCCAATTTTAGTATTTTTAAATTTTTCTTCCTATGGTATAAGACACAGTTTAAGCATATTTGTCATTATCTCGAGAATCCTACTTCCTACTAATATTATAAATGTGAAAGTTTGCCTGGATGGATGGATGCTTGTTACTTAATCACGCTCAAATGGCTGGACGAATTTGGATTTAGTTTGAGATAGGTACTTTAGGTCCCGGAATAACACATAGGCTACTTTTCATCATCATCATCATCAATCATCACAACGCGGCTAAAACCGCGGGGCTCAGCTAGTATTTGATAAAAGAAAAATGTGGTGGCTCGAAATAATTTTTCACTAGTAAATTCTGGTTTATTTATCTGAGAGTAAATTAGCAAATGACATAAAATTACGTTCATCAGAAAAAAATCTTTTTATAACTGTTCTCATTAGCGGTATTTTTTGTTGGTAGGTAGGTACTTGCAACAAAATAATCTGAAAATACTCAAATTTGTCTATTTAACAAATGGGTATAGTATTAATATTACATTATTAATAAAATATAGAGACTATTGTTTATGATCACATTTTTATATAACAATGCACCTGGCAGGTGTATTGTTAAACACCCATTTGTTAAATAGACAAATTTGAGTCTTCTGGCCATTATTCCATACATAAAAACTCTTTTATAAATCTTAGTAACTTATCAAGATGAAAAGGGAGCGCCTTACTTTTTTCACCTTTCAAATATTCGATCGTATTCCTGATCTAAGTTAATTAAGTGCACCACTAAGGTCAGACTTATGTGTTTGCAAAAACATAACCTTAGACCACTTAGGTAGTAAATGTCATTTAAGCATCGAAATAATAAGTACTTAGTTTTACGTAAGTACTTATTATTTCGATGCATTTAAGCGACCGTTCAACTATTAAAATAAGATACGTTACGTTAAAATTTCAAACAATGCGAACTGAATTTTCTATTTGTGGTATGATTGATACATTTTCTCATCTTTCATTGATAGGGAAAAGGTTTTCCTTAATAAGGGACAAGTGTCAGATGCGCCTACACACACAGTTATCATTGAGGCGATGATATATACCTAAGACACACTTGACGTAGGTTAGGTAGGTAGATACATACCTACCCGTTGTCATTATGCTTAGTAGTAGGTCCCTATCTAATTAACGCAAACTAACTACTGAGGCACTTAATTTCCTGGTTTACTAACAGCTGATAAGCTTAGTACGTGCTTAATTAATTAAATAATAATCATCTAAGCAGATGCCAATATTATCCGTTCTAATCACTACCTACCCAATTTCACAGATTATATAGCAGTCACCACAATCCGGACTAGGTAGGTAAGTTGATATACAAAAACTTGACCATCTAACCTTCACTCCCTTCAAACTAACAATGCGTGGAGAGGGGCGACCGTGGGCGTTCCCATTCTATCTATAGAAAACTGATGGAAGCTATGTGGCGTAGTATCTGTAAGGTAAGCTGTGGTTACGAGGTCCGTACAAACTTTTACTTATCCTGTGTCCATACTGCGGAATTTTGTTTAGTATAGCGCTACGAGTTTATGTTCGCCTGGTACATTGACAGCGAGTTTACCTGCGGATTTTGCCGTCACTGCCGATTCTCTCCAGTGTTGGACAGACAGAGTGACGTTTTTACGTTGTACCATGATGTTGGCTCTATTTATATTCTGCTCTATAAAATTTACATCTGCAAATATGATGCTCTAATGATATTGTAGAAAAAATAATTCATTGTGTATCATCTATTATAATTTATGAAATTATAATTATATTTTGTTTTAATTATCAAAAGATTTTTTCATTATATTTTTACAGATATGCCTACTCGGCTATGCTTCGTCCTCATTATTGGAGGTCGTCATCTCCTCCAACAAATTTTATTTCCTGGATTAAAAACCGCCATCTCAATCTTAGCTTTTTCTCGGCGAAAGATCGAGATGGCACTTAGATACATAAGTAATCGAATAGGTATATAAACAGGCTGTACAAACAGTTTGATTTATCACTCATGAATGAGCCCACAAAATACGCTCATCGAGTGGGCAACGTATCGGGCAGAAGCATTAGAATTTGTTTCCCTTTCCGATGAGCCTCTTTAGATTATCTTTACTGGATATGTGGTCGAAGTACCCCAGAATTCTTTTTATACATATATGCTAGCATTCTAGGCACGCTGCCAGACGTTAGCGGGTTAGAACGTTTGAGTTATCTATAGGCTACCAATAGCTAGTGGATTGCTCAAATGTTATTGTAGTAGTTGCAGCATTGTAATCAGTTATTAGTGTTTCATTTTAATAAAGGCATTTGCCCGATGAAAAAAAATACATAATGAATATAAATGTAATAATTAAAATGAGTTCCAACGGTTCAGAGAGTGAAATTGGGTTTGATTGTACTCTACCAGATTTAAGATCAGAAGCCAAATTGGTAATAGAAAACCTGCTTCTAGCGAAGTTAAAAGAAAAATACTAAAGTATATATGAAAATTTTAGATATGGGAAAACGAGAAAACGTAAACATTTTCACCGAAACAGTATTTTTGGCGTAGTTTAATGAGCTTGCTAAAACTAAAAAGCCATCTATATTATGGGCAATTTATTCCATGCTGAAATGTATGTACGGCAAATTAAATGTATAATAAAAAAGTATGTTTTATATCCCTGCATTATTTTGAGAAAAACACCAAAATTATGCCTCAGCGGAAATGGCAATTGCCTGTCTAGTATTAGTGAAGTCCTCGCCTACGACTCGGCCTTCAAACTCATACTCGACCTGCATTTATCTTAGAAATTCTCAAAACACAAATAAAAATATTGAAAATGGTTTAGTCACGCAGCACGTGTCATACATTTTTACTTTACACCTCCCTTACAATATTTCCGTCTATAGTTTGAATGTGATCTGTTTCTATATTATATAAATTTTGATTTGATGGTAAACCATTAGAAAAGCTGCTTTGCCAAAGTGCCAAACCTTCGTAGGTTGGACACTTTCGCAAAGCAGCTATTACTATCTGATTCTAGATATTTGTGTTTAAAATATCTTTTAAGTTAGAATCAGGATAAGTGTTACATAAAAAGTAGATTTCAGGTGGCGCGCGGGCTGGTAACAGCCTGCGCGATTAATGATATACCAGTTAATTTGTAGCAAAAGTCGTATGCAGTTAAATAAAATAGGAATATAATTCATATACTACTACTACTAAACTTACAGTTACTTGAAGTCAGAAAGACAGGCGAAGCAGGCCTATCAAATGCCAGTTGATTATTTTAAATAAAAATTTTGGCGGCAAAGTCCGACCAAGATAGTGTAGGTACGTCTTTTATTATGGGACCCCGCCTCCAAGTGCAGTGGTTAACATGGGTAAGTGGCCTCGGAGACCAACTCCCGATGTGGAAAATACTCTCTATTCGAGACTCTGCCTTCAGCTTCGTTAGCGAGTTAGCGAATTAGCGTGTAATGCGTTACTGTTGCTGCAGTAATGCGTTACACCCAATGATATTATATGTTTATATGAGGTAGATGTCGCACAAGCGCGCGGAAACTGAGGCGGCAAAATTAAGTCAATTGTAGTAATTTTGATTACGACGCGTATTTCAAGCGCAAGTCTAAGGATATCATCATCATCATCATCTCAGCCATAGGACGTCCACTGCTGAACATAGGCCTCCCCCATTGATTTATATTGTCTTATCATTAAGGGGGGGGGGTTTGTCAATACTCGCCACGCTTGGCAGGCGGGTTGGCGAGCGCAGTACACAATGTGAGTCTCAGAAGGCGCTGCTGCCCATCCTTCTGGTACGTGATCCCTTAGTCGACTCTTACGACACCCACGGGAAGACATGGGGGGGTACTATTCTAAGCCGGTACCCCACGGCCCTCTAAGGATATAGCTCTCCTTTTCTATATTATTTGTACCGTATTATCTGTCGCAATAAGCATGTTAATGTCGTAAAGGAACAAAATCTGAGCACCGCGCAGTATGAATATACGTCATCTTTAGCAAAACATCATTGGTTACACCCCGGAATATACGGAACCCAGCCTGACTCCCTTTTGCTCGGCGTACTGCCTTGCAACAGGCTACGCTCGGCCTCCGAATAACGTCTGACTACATTGAAGTGAATATGCAGATGCAGGGTAAGCAGCGTCGCCTAAGAATTGCAGTATGACTATATGCAAATGTCAAATGGAAAGAAGAAACCTAATCTTTTAACCCCACAGTAAAAAACACAATGTGTACCTATGTGTTATTTCTAGTGACGCACATTCTCTATTTTATTATACATAGGACAAGCGTTTCATCTCACGTATCTATTGTGGTAGATTTATAAACTCCGTGGTGGTATTTTAATTCCATGTACCTACGTGAAACGTGTTGTTGGTATCTACCTACATTGTTGATTCCATGTTCCAGCTCAAGTGCATCTAGTCGGTTACATCCTTTTATGGTATATCTATATTATAATAGGTAAATAATGCCTCAGTTTAATGGTTATTTTATTTGTGAATTATAATTTATGTCACATGGATTACTTTATCATTCGAGAACCTTCCCGGTGTCAACGCCTCAATATCTCAATCGAGCGGCACAGAACGCATAAACTGTCGATTCTTATGAACGAAACGTGCCAGCCGTGTACATGAATCTATTAACCAGTCAAGGTGACGGATCGATCAGGCCACGCTTGCGTACTCCAGCTATACCCACGTGGCTGTCAACAGATGGCGGTAGCAACCACTGCGCATGTCTCAGAATATTGAACCAAACACGCACACACATCTAACCAAGTATTGAGAATAATACCGAGGCACACATTGACAAAAATCATATGTTTCGCCGTAACCATACGGCTTCGAATTAACTTCAGGCCGCGTAGTGACGCAAGTCTGCTCTTTTATCGTATTTCCGTTTATATTTCAACAGAGATAAGGTTTAAGTTGAATTGGTGCTGGATTGCCTAGTCTATAGGAGCGGTCGAGTGAGCTCGAAGGTTTTGCAGACTTCAATAGCTGTCGCTTTTCTTATCATTTAATTATAACTTAGAAGGCCCAGGTCTGATTACCTACCGGAGACCTCAATAACTCACTTCACGGTATGTTTAGCATACTCGTATGTCTAAAACTATTTAGTTTTAGATGAAGTTACATGAGAATTGATAAATCATCTCCTATGACCTCTCTCCGACAACTAAACTTCAGAATTTAAGAGCCGATTTGGGCCATTCGAAAGTCACGTTTCCTCAACAATGCTAGTCACAGAACAACTTCATCGTTGTTTATTGGCGGGGCTTGCCGTCTGGAAACTTCTGCGAAAGTTTGGTTAAATTATGATATTTACTGCACTTTGGAACAAGACTTTTGCTCGTGTTCATGCCAAACTAGCCTAGGTATTCGCCGTAGTTCAAATTTTCCCATGTGATGAATTTGGTATACATATTTAAGCTTGATTATGGAAACAAAAATTTGCTATTATATAATATTATCCTAATCGTTAGCTAGATTTAGTTACATCGCCACTTGGAGATATCCAAGTGTATAGTAGTGTATCCAATCAATCCAATGAACATACATATAAAACCAGTTTTTACTCAACATTAGTGACAGACATAAGATGTAAACAAATAAACCCAGATAAGCGGAGAGTAGATAAGAAAAAACAACGTCACCAGCGCACCATATGGTGCGCAGTTCGGTGACAAGTACTAGGCGATCATAACGCACTAAGAAGTTTATTGAACGAGAACAACGGAAGCCAAGCGGTAAAATTGTCGCGCGATATCATGGCTGCATAGCAGTAACCAGCCTCGGAATGTCATTGTATGCGGATAACTGCCTGTTAACGACGTTGACATTGCTATCATCTGTTTTGAAAAAGTTTTTGTTCTATGTTTTCTTATTTGATTTACGTAGGAAGATAAAATATGTAGTTCTCTTTTTGAAATGTTTCTTGTTTTCATTTTAGCAGTTCTCTTTTGTTTTTTTTTCATGAATAAAATTATAGGCAGGTGAAGTGGTGTTAAATATATCCGCTGCCTACGCGATGTACGAGCCTCAGATGATTAGTCATATTATAAATTGGAGTTCTCGGAATCCTGTGATTTGTAAAGAGAGGGGATCCGATGCGGGTGGGCGTCGGTGTCATTATTCCGATTGGGAGGCGTTAATTTATTATTGTTGCGTTTATATCATTAGGTGTATTGTTTGCTTGCCCTTTCGGTTTATAATACCTACCTACTTAGCGTATTACATATGTAGTTTATCAATGTTAATGTATCTCCGTCAAGGATGGTTTGAAATGAGTAATTCAGACATGACTACTCACATATAATTTCATTTAGTACTCTCATTCCTATTTTTGAGAGAAGAGGCATTGTGAGGCATACTTAATTTTACGCTTCCATAAACTATGGATGTTTTGGAAAACTGTTATCTAAACATGCGCATGAGCCTTCATGCGAGTCTACAGTAATTATTGTATTAAAAATATTAGCAATAACTTCCCGAATGACCTTTCTGTTTCCGGAATCAAGATGTGTATTTAAAACTGATGATGATTTTTTCTACATCATGCCAAAAGTTATTAACATTTTTAGGCCATCACTAAAGACAGCTTTGAGTGAAATAATAATAAACCACGCTTAAACTTTTTTAACCGACTTCAAAAAAGGAGGAGGTTCTCAATTCGACCCTGAATATCCCTCGAATATCGACCACCTTATGTTTTTATTTTTGTTTCTTTTTTATATTTTAGTTACCGCATAACTTCTGACTAGGTGAACCGATTTTGATCGTTCTTTTTTATTTGAAAGCTAGTGCTTCCATTTAAATTTCATCAAAATCGGACAAGCGGATTTTGAGTTACACTCCAATAATTGAAAAATGCGTGTTTATACCTAGACGATATTATAGTAGCGGGCGAAGACATCCGTAAACATACCTACACCACAATGACAATAAAATTGATCCCATGAGTAACAAAGGTCACTAAAAAGAGTGGAAATAAAAATTTTCCCAAAAAATGGAACCGACTTCAACACTCAAAAGTGTGAAATAACTTGTCGAAGTCGGTACCATGAGCACAATATTTTGATATTAGTTACTTTTGAACTATCATGACACCGACTTCAATAAGTTATTTCACACTTTTGAGTGTTGAAGTCGGTTCCATTTTTTTTGTAAAAGTTTTTTTATATAGAACATTAATCCTTTTGATATATTTATATTTTGTATATAAAGTGAATAAATACAGGTTAAATACAGTATGCATTAAAATATAAAAGATTAAATACATTATAAAAAACATTACACAGAGACAAAACAATAAAAAGGAGTCAAGTTAAAAAAGCCCACCCCTGACCGTTCCCCGTGATAAAGGTTGCCCATCACACTAGCAGTGTTTCCACGTCGAATAGCAACGTCGGACATCCTTTGCAGCAGGAACGAACCGGAGCGGCAGTCTCCAGTAATATCTATGAGCCTACGACTTAACTCTCTTACGAAATGTCTTGCCTTAGAACTCTAGCTGCCCATGGCGTCCACGGCTATTGGCACAAAATAGTAAAAGGGCTCTAGGGCTACGTACTTAAGCCTCTTCTTATTGCTGGCGTCTTCCGCAGCAGCTGACGGGGATTGCACGGAACGGCTAGGGTGGCTGTTTGCAACAGTGCTGACGCAAGTAGCGTCCCAAATAAAGCACTTACCGTTCTTCCACGGCACCAAAGTCAGGCCGTCGGGCCTTTTACCGTCAGATCTGCTCAGATCTGGAGGCTGGAGTACGCGGGGAACGTTTGCCGATATGAGGGCTCTTACGGACTATGTTGTTGAGCGCGTGGTGTCGCGGGAGCCTCCCGCGTGCACCGACGACAACTCAGTGCATGATGGCTTCCATCGTCGAGCCACAGGTGCTTCTATGAGGTTCTCACCTTGCAGCCTAGACGGAGGGGCACCGCCACACTAAGAGAGTCGTCGTCAAGTGAGGTGCCAAGGTGAGGCAAAGGCAAAGCGACCCAGCTCCTGATTTCGTCTGCGACACAGCCAGCGGTCTAGCCGTATCGGCTCCTGTAGAACTCTCCGTAAATGCCCTGTAATCTGCTCCACACCGATATGGATATATATGGTGTCGCCAAACCAGCGCGGCGGGCCAACCAAGCCGATACAGCGTCCGACAGAAACGGCACACTCACCTCGTCACTAGAACCCAGTAAGAGAGTGACGAGGTTCGCATCCCCATGCGCCGATGCCAGAAAAGCTGGCAGACCTACATGTGCACTACGCATCCCGAGACCCCCAAAACGGATTTGAAGTGTTGCCTGACTCCAATGAGGCCTTTCTAGGGAGACATTAAGGACTGCCTCTACCACCGATTTCAAGGTATTAACGAACTAAGAAACTTTTCTGGGCAGTAGATACCATGGTGGGGTTGTCCGTAACAGGTACCTAACTAATTTTCGGGAGGCGGTTGACAAATAAATGTATGTCTATGTAATTACTGTAAAACCTATTTAACAAAAACTATGAGTTTTTCTTAAATAGGTTTTTGTTAAATGTTAAATTAACTAACATTAGTTAGTTTCTCAGTTTGAAACATCATCTTGTTTTGTAATATTACAAGATAACTGCGCCCATGGTTTTTTGGTAGTTTCATGGTACACCAGCGAGAATTATGGATTTTCCGTTATCAAGTCACATTCTTAATTTAAATCATTATTTCTCATTTCCGAACAGAAGAAGTGAATTTAAACATGATTCGTTATACTAACTAATAGTCCAAAATACTAACTTAAATTCATTCAATAAGCATCATTTATGTATAGATGCGTTCAGTAGGGACCTTTGTCAGCTTAATTAATTGAATTAGTACCTATTTATCTTCTCGGTCTATAGTAGGTACTGTAAGCTTTTCCAGAAACCGGCTTATTCCTCAGATTAAAAGTCAAAAAACCTGTATACACACATACTTCACACATACATGTGTTTATGATTGTTACTTCTTCACGCTCAAACGCCTACACCGATTTCGATGAAATTATGTATTGATATAGTTTAAGCCCTGGATTAACACGTAGGCTACTTTTATCCCGGAAAGAGTATAGCTCCCGTGTGCTAATTGAGGTAGCGGGAAAACCGTAATCCACGCGGGTGAAACTGCGGGGCGCTACTAGTTGGATACTATGATATACTTATGCAAAAAAAAAGAAATATTTACACTTGAAAATATAAGCTTGATAAAGCAATAATTTCACTGTATTCTATCTTTTTATTCTTTCACTGTATATATCTTTATATAATTTAGCTGGTGCTTATCTCTGACTTCGAATAAGTTTGACAATTCAACGAAGTAAAGTTTTCAACTTTTTGGGCACCTTACCTGCAGGCAATAATTTAAATGTAACCTACACTGTTACTTATTATATACATTGTAATATGTTATTAAGGAAATTTTCCTAGTTATACATAAGTAAACAGAAAAGATATAAATAAAAAAATTAAAGCAATAAATAAACCTTAAATAATATACTTACTGCAATAGGTAAATAGACATTTACATATTAATAACTTATACACTTTATTTAGTCTTACAATCCGCTAAAAGTGGACAAAACAAAGTTCCTACAATTCTGGTTGTTCCCAAATTGTACAAGCAAGTAGTTTAAGTTACTACATTTGACTAGCCTTCTTTTACATAAATTCCACCTTTGGTGGTTACCTATTATAAATAGAATAAATTATTTAATGTGCCGTGGTGGTACCGGCCTAGAATAGTTTTCCTCCATCTCTTCCCGTGGGTGCCGTAAGAGTCGGCTCAGGGATCAGGTATCAGAAGGTGGGCAGCAGCGCCTTCTGTGGATAGGAAATCTTACTGCGCTTGCCAACCCGCCTGCTAAGCGAGGCATATGTCCAGCACTGGACGTCCTACAGCTGCTATGATTGAAAAAAAAAAGTTAGGTACGATAGCGTCACGGTAACAAAACAGCTTGCCAATAAACACATTATCATTTCTACAGCCTAAGTAAAGACCTCTGTAAGCCTTTCAAAGTCTTCTAATCCCGCAGTTGTCAACATTATCAAAAGTTTCCTTTCAAACAAACTTCCAACATCTGCCGGTTTCTCAGGAACGTGCCCCTAATCACCGCACTACAAAGGAGGAAAGAACGAGACAGATGTAGAAAAAAATGTAGGAAAAAAGAGATAGAGATACGTCCGGAACATTGCACAAGTCTCGTTTCGGTCGACGGGTTCCGAACAAAATGAATGGTTGAGGAGATTAAAATGCTTCGTGACGTAGGAGGAATGAATGAAAATAAAAAAATACCGTCGTAATTGCGTAACGTGAGGCCAATGGGAAGTTGTAATGAGAGATGATGATGAACGTTTTTGATGGTGTAATTATTACAACAGTTGTACATTTTATTGATAGATGCTTTTCTTGTTCTTACACCTAGTTCAATTGGACTCGTGGTAGCGCTCATGTGCCTATTTTTCCATTGTCATCATATTATTATGAGAGAAGGGGAGAATCATATGTAGATGTTTTAGAAATGTAAACCTACAGTCGTTTGAGAAGTAAAGGTCACGTCATACAATTCATGTCAGCAGGAGGTAGTATTTTATTTACTATTAAGGGCTTTACAGGTGCCGATGACTTAACAGATGCTCGCAGGTGTTTACAGGTAAAGAGGGCGGGACAAAACCTGATGTGTGTTGATTAACAATATAACAAATATTTACTTTACAAATGACCTACGTACCCAAAAAATATGACTAATCTAAGACCTAAGCAATACTACTATAACGCTATGGTGAGTAGTTATTACAAATTGAAGACAGTGTAAATATTGTGTGCTTTATAAATCATCGGAACTTGACGGGTGTAAAACGCACACACTTGGAAACGAGAAGGGTTCCCACGAAAAACGTCAACATGCATGTCCTGAAAATTTGTATTTTTTATGGCTCTGCTTTACGGGTTAAATCTTCGTAAAAAAGAAGATTTTTTCCATCATGGTCGGGTTAAAACTCTTGGCTATATCGTGTAACATCCACCATCGATTTTATACCTGCAATCATTGATCAACTGTCCAAATTTATGACGTATATGCATACAATAGGTCAATAAATCAAATTAGAGGGTCTGTGTACTCGAAAACTATCATCGAGCTGTGCTATTATACGGTTCTTACACTTTTTAAAGTCAAATAAATCCTTATCCTCTTTCGTCGCCTTCCGATCCCTTCTCAAATATTTATAGCTGTCACATCAGCGCTACCCAATTAGCAAGTCTATCCATCATGTTGACTTACGCTCGTCCAGCTGCTTCGGCTTGTTAGTAGACGACAATTGCGAGTCATTTTTTTTTAAAGTCCTACACGTCTGAGAAAAATACAAAATACCACTTATGAGAATTGAGAACAATTCATGCAGGTCAATTCTGATAGCAGATTTGATTTTATTAGCGAAAAAAATTGGTGATAATAATATTTTCAAGCAACCCTATTATTCCATTATCTTAAAATTCTCACGGTAACTGTTTCTTAGACCATAATGAAGTGACAAGTAATATTTCTTTCGAGGCCTTAAGTCACCTGTAAAGTACATTAAAGTACAGTAAATATTTGAAAAAAAAAACACGTCCTGCCTTTTGCATGCAAACACCCGCCAGCCTCTGCAAGGTTGTCGACTCATCTTAAAACCTTACGTTGTCAATAGTAAAAGTTAATAATTCATCTACTTGTTACGTATAAATGAAAACCTTTGTGTTGTATTATTTTAATTTCGGAAAGAATTCTTACTCACCCTTGGTATTACATCCCATGCACATATTTTCCCTGCTTATTTTTGGTTGTTTAATTACACTTTTAGTGAAAAGGTTTAAGAACTACACTAAATATTTTATTATTTCACTGTTTGATTTATACGTGAACTCGTACGTATAAGTGATCGTGACTCAGCGACGCACGCGCATGTCGCTCTACAAATTTTGGTTATTAATAGGATTCTAGAGTTCTTAGATTTTTTTAACCGTATACCACCACACTGAAGCAGCAATAAATAGAACACAAAATTATTGACACAATAATTCTGTTATGTATTTATTATTTATAAAAATATTTATAGCTATAAAACGAAAAGTTGTGTAAAATAAGATTCTTATTAATTCTCTAGTTTCCTAATATCCAGTAGGTACATATCGTTACGGACAGAGAACTACAACTTATGTAATGTGTAAAATGTAAAAAAAATTGTCAAATGTGTATCTTATCTAATCTTATGCAATTATAAACACACACTTTTACGCATACCTACTATAATTTATCACTGCATTTACTTTAAAATATTTTTTTTTGTTTTATCGTCACCGCCGATTGAACAATGATATACACATACTTATTCTACACAATAATAATTGATCAACCTTTACTATTCTTGTGTGTACCTATCAATCGTAGGTAAAATTTTTTTTTGTACTTGACTGAGGCACTGGATCAATAATAAACGAAGCATCAACTTTTCTATCATCGCAGCTCTGAGCAGGAAGAGCTTGCCGCGACGCAGTTTTAATCATCTGGTAATTAATACTAATGTGATGAAATTTCTTAATGTACTTTGTATATTTCTATTTTTAATTTTTTAATATGAGAGCATCCAACTAACGTCGCTTGCGGATGATTTTTTGGTTCATAAGGGATAATAATAGTATTATATTTAAAATGAATATTATATGCTATTAAATCAATTTCCCATTTGCTGCCTTTACCTTTACTATAAACAAAAAACATCCCTTATAAATGTTTAAATAGGTAGTTTAAAGACCGTATAAGATAAATATTCATACTGGTTTCAGGTAAGGAAGAGTTTTACCGACTGAAAGGCCTACACTACCTCTTGTTTATATTGAGATTGATTGAAAACATTTATTCAACCCTTATAAATGTTTAAATAGGTAGTTTAAAGACCGTATAAGATAAATATTCATACTGGTTTCAGGTAAGGAAGAGTTTTACCGACTGACTTGTTTAGAAAAACATTGTTATAAAAAGGTGGCAGCAAAACGGTTTGCCACACTGAGTTTTTAGAGTTCCGTACCTCAAAAGAACATATTTTTACAATAGTTAGAAATAACTAAAATACACGCTCTTGTAGTTAGCCGAACTAAAATATGGCGAATCCTGGATATCCTTGGAAGGATAATGGCATAAGCTATTTAAATTATTGCATCGGTCCTTTATAATTATGTATGTGCAAAGTTTCAAATTATCTCGACGTTTTGAATTGTATGAAAAAGATTTCGTTACATAGATAGACCTACAGGCGAAGTTAATTAATTTAAAATCGTGTTAATAGAAAATAACGGAACCCTTCGTTGTCCGGCTATGAAGCTACTCTTTCTCAGGAATATGTGCGTACATACAGGTATGAAGTTAAAATGGGTTTCAAATATTATCCACGTCTGTAATCACTTCATTCCGTGAAAAATTAACCTTCTAAGCACCTTTATGCAATTAAAAGATACGACCGGAAGGTATAATAATGGGTACAACACCAGTCAGAGAATGGTCTGGAGTCAAGCACGTGAAGTCTCCCATATCACCAGTCATTGGATGTAATGGTCTAGCATTTTAAATCCCCTCAATTTTGTTAATTACAGTATAAAGTTCCTCGAAGGTTTATGTCGCAATACTTTGACGCTCTGCTGTCACGCCACGCTGTCATCTGTCCTGGATACAAAATATTTCTACTAAAATGTTTGACTAAATACATTGATAGACACCCATGCGAATCTCTTAGATTTAGCCCTGATCTTTGTATAGATAGTTAAGGCAATCAAAGGTAAAAAAAATACTAGTTAATTTAAAACCTCACTAAAAGCCCTTTACGGCTACAACCCCTACGATGACAAAAACACTTGTGTGCATACTTGTTTGTAAAGTGTTACATAATACTATTGTTACATTTTAGTTAGTTTCGTGGGTTACTTACCTCCTTAAATGAAGTGAACTGGGAAACGGTCAGATGTTCATTTGTTTTAAAGGCTATACCAAAGTTCATCAACCCTAACAAAGCTACTTTTCATTTATTCATCACTCAGGGCCGGAAATAAAGCCCTTTCCATGAATGCGGACATTAGCAGGCGCGAAAGGGCAATTATCGCGGCCATTGATTGTTAATGTACAAATCCCTCGACCTACCCTAAATAACAGACTCGTAATGAAGGTAAGGGGAAAATTGAAACATTGTTTATTTTTGTACGACTTCCAATAAGGAGGATATTCTAATTCAGTTCCCTTTTTTATGATTCTGGGACTCATCAATTTATAAATGAAAATTTCTGAATTATTTAATTTTTATATTAGTCCTACATAAATTATATCAAAATTAGTTCAGTTCGCTCTCCAAATGTCCCAATCCTAATAAAAAGAAGGATATTTATACATTATTTTATAGGTTAGGTTTTATACAGATAGCTCTTTGTTGACCGTTTTTACCACCACAATATAAAACTAACAATTGTTACAACTAAATTACTGTTTACAATTGGCGTTCTTCTCGCTAGCGAAGCGATCTTTTCCAGACAACCTCTGGGTGGTAAGGAGTTATGAACTTCATTAGACGGCGTCATCTTAGCTACGATATATTTTCTTATAAATACCGGTTCCCAAAATCACTCGCCCTCTTCTGTCTTGGATCATCATAGTATTCTTTGGTCTTAAAGTCGTCTTGCTGCCAGTTTAATTACACGTACTAGCGAAGTGCAGGAATTCTTTTGTGTATCGTGTAATTTTCATATATAAAATAAAATGTGTAAAAAAATAAATGTGTGGAAGTTTTTTTTTTTTAAACAACTCAATAGGGCCACGCAACAGTTCGCAGAGCCTATCTTCAAAAGTCACAAACTACCCATTGTTGTACTCAACTACAAACGACCAGAAATAGTTTTAGTATGCAATGGGGCAATACACACACACCCCCTATAGCGGGAGGTCTGTATCTATAGGTCTAAAATATATATAAGATATTTTTATTATTATATATCCTATACAGACCATTTAAGTTACTTATTAAACTAGCATTTGGGATATAATTTGATTAGATAAATATAAAAAAAAAATTAAACCCTGAATAAAACTCCGTCCTGCCTCCTCCATCTGCGTATTAGCAGGTGTGGTATTCTTCCATATACCAACCAATGAGGGTCGCTGTGACCCAGCTATACAGGCTCATCAGAGACCTAGTGCAGGGAACAGAGAGTCACGAAGGTACTTTACTCTAAGATGGTATCAAATATTGGTATTTTAAACCTTTGTAAATTCGACCTATAGGTACCTACGTTGTTATAATATCTGCATGAATATATAATAATAATTGTCATTTTTTATCTTCCTCGTCAACATCTGCCCAGGATATACTGTATGTCAATGATATTATATGTTTATATGAGGTAGATGTCGCACAAGCGCGCGGAAACTGAGGCGGCAAAATTAAGCCAATTGTAATAATTTTCATTACGACGCGTATTTCAAGCGCAAGTCTAAACATATAGCTATAGCTATCCTTTTTTATGTTATTTGTACTGTATTATCTGTCGCAGTAAGCATGTTTATGTCGTAAAGGAACAAAATTTGAGCACCGCGCTGTATGAGTATACCTCATCTTTAGTAAAACATCATTGCTGTATGTGCTCAACGTCTACATAGCTGGCAGGGTACCCATTGCTCCAAACATTTTCCATGAGCTCCTCTTCTTCTTTGGAAAACATGAGCTTGAACTTTCCTGGTGTTACGTCAAGAGTCATCTTAATGTTCTTTATGTTGGCGACGTGACGCTCCAGTGTGTTTCTGTGTTATCAAATGAATAGATCATGCCTTCAGCCTATACTTTCATCTTACATCAACAGTTATGGGGTACACCATCGTGCCCCAGAGCCATGCCCCGTTGCCCACACCACACTAACTCTACTCTTACACTTTTTATTAAAATAATAAACAGAAAGACCAGCCAAGCGCGAGTCGGACTCGCGCAGAAGGGTTCCGCATTATCTATAAAAACGGCAAAAAAATACGTTTGTGGTATGGGAGCCCCCCATAAAAATTTGTTTTATTTTTAAAGTGAATAATTATATAACTAAATATTTTTGTGTGTATTTCAAGCGTCTACCTGTTGCCGTTATCAATATCGAGCTACAAAAATCCCGTTTGTTGTATGAAAGTCCTCTTAAATATTTATTTTACTCGATTTTTTTATTTGTTGTCGTGTTGTTATTTGTGAAAATTTCAACTGTCTATCACAGTTTATGAGATACACATTCACCAGGTTGTAGCCTGGTGACAGAAGGACGGACAGCGGAGTTTTAGTAATAGGGCCCCATTTTACCAACATTTGTACTTTGGGTACGGAACCCTAAAAACGAATCTATCGATAGAGCAATTTTTATCAAAAGATCAATGAGTATATCGTAGAAAATTCTAGAAAATCACAATTTAAAACGAAAGTAGTTGCCCAAGCTCTTACTTTTTACGTGGAATTTCTTATACACTCAACATTGGATAAACAATGATAAAAGTCTTCTCTTGATGTAAAAACAATGCGTGTAGTCTATAATATCTTATTAGTTACCTGTCATTATCAGACTAGAGACTGCAAGAATGGTCGCCTATTAGTGCCAAGAGCACAACTCTATTGTGCGTAGTTACGTGTATCTGTGTATGATCCCGTCGTGTCTCGAGTTGTCGTTATGCCCCCCATCCCCTATGCTCCGCCGACCCCTATGCACTTATGTATTTGGGACTCGGTTGAACCATCTTTCAAAACATTTGAAAAACGTATCTTGCGGGAGGTCGAAAAATAACCGCCGAATTTCTTTGACGGCCTCGTCTGCGGTGTTAAATTTTCGCCCATGAGGCATTTCTTTTTTCGTGGGCGCGCTTCGCGCGAAACTTCCATGACTGCAAATGAAAGAACTTCAGATAAAAAGAACCACCCTTATTGTGGCCCATGATTTTCTAGAGGGACCTTCGCGCATGATGTTTGAATAGAAATTAGCCTTAATTCACAATAGTTGCAGGATTTAAGAGGTTGTATACATTCTGTGGCCAAGTTACAACCTTATAAATTAATTCAATTATTCGTCTCATGGCAGCGTTCGGGAAACTCCGTGACGTCCTCTCATTCAAAATACCCAAATGCTTGAAAACAGTAGTGAACAGTTGCCTGCCAGTGATGACTTACGGAAATGAGACGTACTCTCTAGCTATGGTTCCTATGAGCAGGCTCGAAGTCGTACAACGAGGTACGGGGAGAGATCCGTAGAGGAACGAAAGTCCTCCAACCGACATAGCCCATCAGATTAGTAAGTTAATGTGGTAGTGAACAGGGCACATAGCTCAAGGAACGGATGGCCGTTGAGGTCGAAAGGCTCTCGAATCGAGACCACGGACTGGCAAGCACAGCACAGAACGGCCACATACAAGGTGGACAGATGACCAGATTAAGATCGCAGGAAAGGGCTGGTTGCGGGCACCTTCCAACCGATCCGGTGAGTCCTATGGCTGAGATAGAAGAGGAAGATGAAAGCCGAACGTACGCCAGAAAGTATAAAAAAGACTAATTTTTACTGCTTACCTCCAGTTGGACGCCAAACTTTATTGCATATCAAATAAACCACTTCAGGTAATATTCGACAAATAAAGAGAGAGAAATTTACGTAAACTTGATTATACAAACGAAGGTCTCAGTGATAACTTGTGCAAATCGGTGTTAGTTAATATGTTTGCAAGTTAAAGATAACTTGTGAAAATTAAATCGGATATGACATTATGCTACGATAGTTCGATTCAGTATAAAGGTGACGAAGGAGGTTATACTGAATCCAACTATCCTAGCAAATGTCATATCCGGTGGGGATAGGTGAGGAAGGAGGACGGAAGAAGAAGGGTGAACGAGGGGGTGTTGAGACACGGAACAAATTATACAGCAAATGGGGTATCAATTCAATATTTTACTTTTACATTCCAAAACTGTTTCATTACATATTTTAAGCATAAAGATGAAGGTATGTAGGTTAGGGTTTAGAAGACCACACTATTATTTACTGTTTTTGAGTTCTATTAACTACTTGCCAAAATATACTTGGGCCGTCTTCCACCAATGAAATTATCCGAGAATACTGTAAAGCTTGGATTTAATAAAAATGTTTGCCTGTTTAATCAGATATTAGGCGGTTATCTCTGATAATTTGTTTGATGCGAGAGTGCCTTACACAATACACCTTAGACAATTCATATCGGTATATATAAAAAGCTAATGTATTGGAACATTTTAGATCAGAAGTGTAAATTAAAAAAAAATAGTTATCCATTGTAATAATCTATACTTACTTTAACACAACTGAATAATAATTACCATATTATTCTGTCGGCAAATACCTTATACTACGAATTGCATCCCTTAACTAACATGTTTCTGAAACGTGGACCAAAGCACGAATCAGCTGCAAATGTTACGAAAAAGCATAATAGATAGGTGCTATACCACTTTGACGAGTTATTCGTTCTACAAGCATGGAAGGGACACGTGGTTCAACCGTAGAAAATATATAAAATGCTGTGGTAAACGCACAGGAAGACCTTTTGATTCTCACGATTTCACGTTAGTCTTCAGTGCAGGCGTAGATAACTGTTATGACATATTGATGTCTTCTTCTTCTCCAATCTGCAGGATCGCTTTTTGGATCATGCGTTTCAGTCTTTTGCGGGCCTCAATCGAGCGAAGAGTGCGAAGCTCAGAGGCCACGAAATCACCGAAAATCTAATAAAAAATGCACAATTCAATTCACGGTTAAATATCATATATATACATCGATTAAATTCAGGTACACAATTTGGTATAGTGTAAGTAAGAGACACACAAATTTAGCGGCGGCTGAAACCTGCGCCAGTTCTTTTTCCTAATCTTAACTTGGAAAAAAATGTCGTTTATTTAACATAAGAAATCTCAATCACGTGCTTAATTAAGTCCATGCCCTCAATCGATAATGCCAGAGGCTAGAGCATTGACCTGTCACAAAAAGGCACAGTATAAATACAAAGTAACAATCTTTACATCCTACTAATATTAAAAATGCGTAAGTTTGTATGGATGCTTGTTACTCATTCACGCTCAAACGGTTTTGGGTTAAATTTTGTATGCAGACATTTCAGGTCCCGGAATAACATAAAGGCTACTTTTCATAATCATCATCGATCATCACCACGCGGGTAAAACAGCGGGGAGCAGCTATGTAGTTACTAATAGTTAACAGAACATACACGTAATTTATAAACTACTCATAAGAGGAGAACTATACTATACATAGATCGTCTTACCACTATTTCACTTGATGGTCAGTGACGATGTGTTCAAAGATGTTATTACGCTAGATCTAGAACACTAAGCTCACTGGCTCTCAAGGACTGCTGCCTGAGCACACTATATTTTTGGTAACAGTTTTTCTAATTTGAGGGTGGTAGCTAGCCAGGCGGGTACTCGAAATTACCCTGCCACCATGCTGGGAATTTGATAACGGTTTCACCTTCACCAAGCTCAAGCTGTTGTTGGGGACCGAACCAGCGTCTGTCAGTTTGACAGCCAACGCTCTCCCCTCTGAGTTATCATTGCTTCAAAATCACGTATGCGATCTTTAATGATCAACTGCGTTAAGCATTACACTCCTCGATCACACCTTGTATTAATATACGAATAACAGTTGGTAGGCTATGTCGGAGGCGCTTGGGCGGTCTGAGAACTCCGACATACGGTTGGCCACTAGCCTATCCGCCAACCCACATTGGTCAGCGTGGTAGATTAGCCAAAACTCCTCTCTGAGAGGAAGGAAGGTGTCCCAGCAGTAGGAACATATTGGGTTCATTTTTACACGCACACCTCACTAGGATCATCATATCACATCATAACAAACATCCAAGAACCGGGACTGATCATGCTTGTGCGTCATAATTATGCTGTGCTTTTACATTATTATTTTATGGAATGCCGTAGGAAATTGAGTGACATTTCGTTATTTGTAAAGATAGACTGCCGGTTGGTATTATATGCTTACCTGACACTCATCAGCGTTCAAACTAGGTCGGATCCTCGGCAGTGGTTGCTCAGGCCACATCAAAGGATGGGCGCTAGCCGGCAATGGTGGTGGAGCAGAGGCTGCCACTCTAAGCATTGGCTTCCTTTTTCCAGGGCTGTTGCTTGGCCCAGGCTGAGTTTCTTCCTTGAGAGCTCTAGCGGCGGCATTGCGGAACTGTTCCTCTTCTTCAGCTTGGAACTCTGCTAACTAGAACATAACATAATTCTTTTTTTTTATACATTGAGGCGATATCATATTAATTAACGCGATGATAACTCTTAGCCCCACGTGCACCAACAAAATTATCTCCGATTACCGCTTGCCTGATTCTCGAATTAAATCACTAATTTACAGGCAAAAATTGTGCTTTGATTCGAGAATCTGGGATAATTTGGTTAGTGCACGACGGCCTAACTACCTACTTAATTTCTGGACATATTTAAAATGATGATAAACAAGCTAAATGTTTCTGGCTGTACATAGGTAAATGAGATATAAGACTAGGTAGTATTAAAACCGCGCTTCAGATAGGTTGTAGCTTAGGTATTGGTAGGTACTTTAGTAAACGTTGCCCATTGATTTAAAACTGACAGGGTACCTATAGCTACCTACCTAAGTATAGGTATAATATAGTTGTCCTTGCGTAAACAGAACGCTGAGCGATAGTGGAGGGGGTGTGTGCATGGGTACAGTCGCCTCATAAAGTAAAACGTATACTACTTAAGTACACTTATAATTAATAGCCAGCTCCTACTACAGTAGGTACATTAAAAAGGCTACAACTTTAGCACAAGACTGTACCCGTGCGTCCACATCCCACAGGTACCTAGGTAGTGACTTTCTTGCTCAACTAAACTAAAATTGTTCAAAGTCAAGGGGATCTTATTTCATTTGCGCTAAAATTCAAATTTGTATAACTCCTTACAACGCTGTCTTTATAAGTAGACGATATTTACCCAATTTCTGGACAAATGCGCGTACCTACCTACGGTCGTCACCCAATATGTGACACAGCCTTTAAGCTGTGTAAGTGATGACTTAGGTATTTAACCTAAAACTATCAGCAATAAAAACATGTAATTATAGTATTGTTATTGATAAATGTCGTACTAATTTGAACTTTATCGTAACCACTTAAGAACTATCTTACATTCCTTTAGTATAGTTTAGAGACAACGTTCTTTGAGCTCATAACTAGAATGTGGACAGCTGTCAGTTAGTTTGTGGCATTTTCAAGTGAGCGCTTCCGAGCTTGGTATAGATTGTCAATAAACGCAAAGCCACGTCTTACTCATTATGTCGGTCTGACAGCGTAACATTCAGTCAGCCGGCTAGGGTGATAGATTGCGCCAACACCCATTTTTGGTCTGTGTGTCAGAGGTGGGGACGTATAAGTATGGCTTATGTTAAGTCATAGTCCTAGGTGTTTATCGGTAAGAACCGTAGGTACATAGCTATTACCTAATAATAAAAATACCGTATGGGATACCATAACTAAAGAAAACTTACGTCCAAATTGACAGCATCCAGCTCGAGCGGATCCGGTAACGTATCATTGAAATGAGCTGTCCTCAAAAATGATAAAGCTTCAAAGTACTCCCATCCACTTCCCCCCGAGCCGTTAGTCTCCCCTACATTTTGCTTCTTCCTTATTTTTCTCATCTCGTTATTGAACTGGGTCCGCAAATTATGGACTTTACGAGTGATTTCCTCAACCGTTGTGCTGAACATGTCCGCCAGGAGCTCGTACTTCAACTGTTTCATCGCTTTATTCCTGTACCCAATATGCTTCATGTTCCACAACTCGTGACATTCCCGCTCTAGTGTTTCAATCAACTTCATAGTGTTATCGGAGGTCCAATTCAATCTCGCCATTCGATAACATTCTCGATCATTTTCTGTGGCTTCCACTTTCGGCAGTAACGAATCAAAAGAATTTAAATTTGAATCCATTTCGACGTAAACGTTGTGACATCGACGGCGCTCTAGCGAGACTGGCGGGGGAAGGGTGTGAGAGCGGCGACACCGGTGCCCGGTGTCTGACATAGCGGCAACAGCTCGCGATCAGGCGACGCGACGTTGCCAGACCGTGCACGGTGAAAGAACGATTAGACAGGATTAAATGGAGACGCAATAAAAAACAAATACTACCATCCTAACCTAACTTAAATGATGTCAATGAAAATATTTTTTTTTTGTCTTCTTAAATTATTATTTATACCTATAGGTACGATAAGATTTTCTTGATATCGAATCTTGTACGGCGATAATGCTGTTTTGTTTACGTTGGTAATGTTGAAGCTGAATTTAGATTTGCTTTGCTTTTTTTTACAAATTATCCATGACCTTTTAGGTGCCTCCTGAACCGTGCTCCGTGAATTTTGTTAGCTAGGTAGCTAATAATATGTATAGTAGTATAGTAGGAATATAATAGTATAATGGGTAGCTAAGGATAGTTAATTCCATTCAATTTAAACAAAACTCCTAGATTTTTTTATGTGATACTAATTACATTATTTGCCGAATACGATATAAATTTTTGGATTTTAGAAAAAGCATCTGACGTGAATTTTATGATAAAAAGTCAAATAGCTTTCCTTAAGGATTTCACGATTTTAAATATTTTATCTATAAGTAGACAGTATAGTAGACCTGTATAAGGTACTTTATTGTAAACAAGTTTTATTAATAACTTATTATAATGTAACAGTGAGTGGCCTTATCGTTTGTAGCGTTATCTACCAGATATACTTATACTACATAATTATATTCGTATCTAAGTAATTTTTGGTAAGTACTTTTTTATAGTTCAGTGATTTACCAGACTGTCTCACTTGATGGTCAGTGTCCAGTGACAATAATGATTAAAGATCGAAAAATGTTAGCGGCTAGATCTAGAATGCAGACTTAACTTTAAAATGAAATCATGTGCTGCGATATATTTATTATAATTATGATTTAATGTTATATTAAGTATCTATTAAGTATAGATACTTAAATAGCTGGATAACTCTTTATTGCAAGACCAAAATAAATCTTAAGACTAAATTACAGACTTTTATCGAGCTTTGTCACAATGGGCGGTTTTATCACTCGAAGCGATCTCTTCCAAACAATCCCTTGTGGAGGAAAAAAAGAGTAGAAAATTACACTGATTGGGCGTTGTTTAATATTTTTGGATACATTAAAACTTAATTTAGAACATTTAGAAACAATATAAATTTGATACTTAGTACTCGCATAATAACATTAAATCATATAATTTTATTATTTTAGGTTGCAATATTAATTACCTACTTATATTTTTTTTGTTTAGCCGGGAATTATAGTATATAGAAATCTAGTTAAACAAGGTGTCTATGTACTATATAGACACCTTGTTTAACATGTAGATATGATAACGACTCAGAAAATCTCATCGTTGTGGATCACGTTGAAAGCGGAGTAGACTCAGATCTCCAACCAGCTGGTCTGACGCTGCTCAAGGAAACTACTAAGGGAATCATGTTATCAGGCATTAGACTAGTCGAAAAAAAGGTGAAGAGAATATAGGGTGAGCATCTTATATAGAGATGGGTCAGTATGGCAAGCCTGTAATTATAAAACATTTTTTAAGGACTCAAACCCGGTCGTATTGAATATTTTTTGAAGTGAAGCGCGATGAACACTTTTTGGGTAATAAAAATCATGGAACTCGCGTCATCGTCACCGAACGCTTTCCATGAGCTATATGTATACTATGTATATAATATGTATACTTTTTGGGTGAACAAAAGTGTGGAACTCGCGTCATCGTCACCGCACACTTATCATGTTAGCTTAGTAACCATGTAGTTTTCACTTCTATCGGCAGTCCCCAGACTCCCAAAAACCTAGTAAAAAAAATTGCGAATTATACGGTATGAGCATATCCTTAAATTTAAACGAAATATGGAACAGATTTTAACAATTGACAAATTACCAACTTTACGGGGAAAGCATTTTATATGCCACAATATATATGTATGTGAGCTGCATTTACTTGCGATTTGAGAAGGAGTTGTTTTTGAATCTACTCTCTATGGGTAATTATTCTAAGGTTTGTACGTATGCTATAAAGGAATAATTTACATCCTGAGACGCAGGATCATCAGGTGATGATCCTGCGTCTCAGGATGTAAATTATTGCTGAACAGATAAACTTTTCCGACAGTGAAAATATAAAACGTGACGTTGGTATCCATTGTTGCGCATTAGATTTCAGTTATTGGTATCTATTAATGAGGAAATAAACATTTAATGGCGCGCACGTGCACGTCTATGGCTCATCAAAATTAGTCGTAAAGAGTGTCCTGTTTATAACTCAATACTATAAACTTCCTTACCGCTCAATGTGAACGGTAAGGAAGAACGGAACGCATTATCGTGTCCATGGAGGTTGATCAACATTTTGAACGCCAGCCTTGCCATGCGAGCTCTTTGAACAAAAAGATTAGCAGATCTTGCGGTACTAAATATATTAAAAAGATTTCTTTTTAATACGTTGACCGCCGGAACTAAAGATTTTTTTCTTTCCGGCGGTCAACGAGTCAGCCCCTCCTGAGGATGGCTCGTGCAGAGGCAAAACACGTAGAGGTTCCAGTTACGTAAGATTGCATGTGTATATCTTGCTGTATACTTCCTGCATGCAATTTTTGCGGGAAGGAAGGCGGTGCACACTGCATGATTGCCTGGAATCATTTAAAGTCGCGGAATTACCACTAAATATTTATTTTAGTATCAGTCAACTTTTTGTAAAATTATGGTATTTTTTTTATACAAAAATTGAGCTTCGCTATTCTGCGCGATATGTCGCCACCATTCTGGGGACTGTTCCTTCCACGGTTGGCCTAGTATTAATATTACTTTTAGGTTTTAGTTTTATATTTATGTAAGCCTTTTGTCTAGTACATGGTAAGGGTAACATAGTAAAACACTATGTTTTTTTAATGTTAAATCGAATAAATATTTACGAATTTTTCAAATTATGGTTAGAATACCTCAGTGTGATATTTCTCACCCCACATAGGAGTAGTTTGTCGACGATGTAGCCTAAACTGAAGCAAAATATTTTTTATTTTATTTTATTTTATTTATTTATTTATTAACATTCACACAAGGTCTTCAGGTCCCAAACTAGGCAGAGCCTGTGCTATGGTAACCTGATGACTGATATATATACTTATATACATAAACACACCCAGACACAGGTCAAACAGACATGTTCATACACACAAATGTTTGACCTGTCCGGGAATCGAACCCGGGACCAGCGGCTCAGAAGGCAGAGTGCTACCAACTGCGCCAACCGGCCAGTCATGTGTTGATGTAGCAGCCAAACCTAGAAAATCGCGTACAGTGACTTATGATATGAATGACCTCTCACCTGTTTCTTCAGTAGGTAAGTTTCCACCAACGGATCTTTTACTTTTTCCCAATTGGTATGAAACTTTTTCCATAACACTCGATCACCAGCTACAAATTAAAACGAGTGACATCGGGTCGAACCTCGGGCGCCTACCACTGCTGGGGTGCCGGATTAATATCTAAATAATGAGGTTGACGCCCCGCCCTCGCAGTACCGACAGCAGAAACATAGCGAATTATTTGAACATAATGTAGTGAATTTATTTGCTTAGTTCAATAAACAACTCACTTTCCAAAAAACTAGCAAGTCTTGCTAAGTAACTAACTAGGTGCTCCGTTAGTTTTGATGTGATATTCCCAATACTTTTACAATTCTAAAAATATTATTTTCTTTTAATATAAGTAACTTCCTGTAAGTATTTAAAAAACAAGTCAAATCAAATCAACTTAATCAAATCAAATTTATTTATTAACACAATACAACATTAGTTAAATAGCTAACTTCTGAAAAATACAATAAATAAGTTTTATAAGGCTCGTTTAATTTATTTTTTATTTATTTATGTAGTAGTTGTATTGTAGTAGCAAGTGGTGATATAGAAAGATATAGAAAGTCGAGATCGGCTCGACCAATAAATGAAACGTAAAAATTAAGGAAAAAATTGTAACAGCAACACATAGCTGAGGTAGTCTGTAATATATTTAAACATTGAATACTACTTTTTTGTCGTAGTTTGATATATTTAATAAACATTAATGGGCTTGTGTACTCAGCAAATGACCCAAAATTTCCAAATTATTCTTTATATAAGTGTTGTAAGTGCTCGCTTACTTTTTTTTCATTCGTTGTGGCATTTGAATGTACATATATGTATGTAGGTAATTAAGCGATTGGCTTCACGATATCAGTCAAGATGTCAGGTGATAGACATGTATGTCTAAAGTAAGTAGTCTGTAATGTATCAAAAGATGCTTAGTTATTATTTATAAAAGAAATATAAATATATTGCAATAGTAGAAATCGTTCTAAAGTTCTAAACTGTACATGTTACCTATTCTTTTTTGACGTGTTTATGTATTAGACCAACCTCACGTTATGATCTATGTAGTTATATTTATCGTGTCACTAGAAGACTTCAAGTGACCACGATCTTGAATTGTCCACTTAAAACATAAACATGATTAGGGAAGGCTCAGAACATTATAATTGCAAAGTGTAGTACCTATATAAAATAAATAATATTTCTGTAAAAAGTGTACCTTATCTGCAAACCCTACTTGGATATCTCTCGAGACGGCACTCGTCGCAAGGGGTGATTCAAGAGCCGGAAAAAATGTCGTTTGCTCTCGTGATTTAGCACCTCTCTATCTGTGTCGTATACGATATTCCGGCTCAGAGAATACGGGGCCAGATTTATCCAGTACCTACATGGAGTTCTATTATCTTTAACAGTTTAATAGACGCGCTGGGTATTATAAAAATAGGGTTATGATCATGACTTTATTGATTATTTTAACTACTCGTATTATTGGCAAAATTAATTTTCAAGTAAATCTGTACGGTAGGTAATCGACGCAATTTCTCGATATTGCGTACAGTTAGTACGCACACTAACACTGTGTTACTAACGTTACACACTTGCGAAGTTGGTCCTGGTTGCCAGTAAAAATAGATTTATTATCCAGCCGTGATAGTTAAAAATGAAATTAGAAGATAGCAGCGGACAAGCTAATAATTAAAATACAAAGTTGTGCCCCGAGTTTTCAACTGAGGGAATTACGGTTGTCCAGTTACTTTTGTTATTCAACGGGAACCGTATACATTATTCGGAAAGTTATTGCTATATTGCACATATATACATACTAGCTGTGCCCCACGGTTTTACCCGCGTGGTGATGATCGATGATGATGATGATGATGAAAACTAGCCTATGTGTTAATCCAGGTTCTAAACTATCTCGATACCAAATTTCATCGAAATTGGTGTAGCCGTTTGAGCATGAAGAGGTAACAAAAATACACACATACCTACACACAAACTTTCGCATTTATAATACTAGTAGCGCCCCGCGGTTTCAACCGCGTGGGTTAACCGCGGTTTTCCCGTTACATCAATTATTCCAATACATTTACCGGGATAAAAAGTAGCCTATGTGCTATTCCATCTATCACTGTGCCAAATTTCATCCAGCCGTTCTGGCGTGATTGAGTAACAAACATCCATCCATCCATCCATCCAAACTTTCAGATTTATCATATTAGTGGGATTTATGTGCTATAACTTTGTGCCAAGTTCCATGTTGGTCCCTAATGCCGTTTTGCGTGATTGAGCATTAAACATACATTCCCAGAAACTTTCTCATTATGTCTTTTCGTATGATAAGATAACAGTAGTAATATCCCAAGCAGGAATCTCAAGAAAAGTACGAGTAATTTTAAATGTGATAGGAGAGCTGAATTAATTTTAAAAACTAACTTAAGATGGCGCTGTGTTGCCTAAATCACGAAACATGTCAACTTTTCTTTTAGCGCTCTAGACTTTTTTTAAACTTTAATTTCTGAAGTCTTTGATTCCCTTTTAGTCCCTCTTAGAATTTAATTGTATCAAATGTGTTATCAGCTGATCATTAAAACTACATCATAAATGCTGTCAAACTGACGGACAGTGGTTCGATCCCCAATAACAGCTCGAGCTTCCGGTGAAGGTAACACCGTTATCAGATTCTCAGCATGCTGGTAGTATGCGAGTACCCGCCTGGTTACTACTCCTAGCTACTACCGTATATAAAGTTTGAAAAACTGTCACCAAACACATAGTATGTTCAGGCAGCAGACCGTGACAGCCAGTGAGCATTCTAGGTCTAGCGAGATAACATGTTCGACCACATCGTCACTGACCATTAAGTGAGATAGTGCATCTATACAGTGAAAAAAAAATTATACCTAGGTGTAACATAACGTGAGCCTACATCCACATCAAGATTTTAAATTTCAAACTTTACTATGATTATTTAAAGGAGAGCTAAGACACATTTACTTAGGACCTACCCCATATCTTCAACAATAACTATTATGCTGATATATCTGTGTGCTGAAAATATTAACAATGCTAACAGTTGAACCGAAGAATGCCCTTTGTTTCAAGGAACGTATAAACTTTATTACAAATAATCGTTTTCTTGGGCTTGCTCTCATGATGTTTGCCAAATAAATCTTGGCTGCATACCCGACAGTCTCTTGTCACTAGCCCTAAGAACATCGAATGTCACAAAAAAACTGGAAACAATCTCAAAATAAATTTTAATACCCGAGCGGTGTTCACAAAGGCGGTTATTTATCACGCCCTCTCTCATTGCTTTGGCGCAACACGCTTCAAAAACAACCTACAATCAGGAATCGACCGGAAAAACTTACCTTATTGCGTGCTATTACAGTTTCATTTTAATTACCATTTCAAACGAATACGACGTTCGAAAGTCGTATACGCGATGCTAGTAATCATTCAATATCCGGCAGCAAAATGCCCTAACATCTGTTCTATTGAAACAACATCAAACCTTAATTCAACAGCTTAAAGTTCAATCTTTGAGAATTTACTTTTTGGAATGACATTAATGTTGTGTCTGGAAGACCGATAATGAATTGCAAACGGATGAGGAACAAGTCCAGGCGATTCGCAACGTGCTTGAGGGTACTCGAGATCCGAAGAGCCCTGATAAGGATGCGAGCGCAATTAAATACGTAAAAGCTTTGCAGAGCGACTGAATTGTATTCCGTGATAATAATGAATGTCTGATCAATTTATAATAAGTATCACAAAAAAGATACAGCACGCTCTAAGACCGAGTAACTAAAAATTGGACTAACTGCAAATTTACACTCAGCTATAATAGTTTAAAACCATTTTGGCATTTAGTGGATAGCCACGTACCCACGTGGTGACGACACCCAGCAGCAGACGACATGGGGTGCAGCCAGTATTTCAGCAATAATACTTTCCCGTGCTATCCACTAAATGCCAAAATGGTTTTAAACTATTATAGCTGAGTGTAAATTTGCAGTTAGTCCAATTTTTAGTTATCATCACCACCATTTTTCGTCACCACGTACCCACGTGGTGACGAAAAATGGTGGTGATGACAATGATGAAAAGTGAAAAGCGTTTGTGTTATACCAGGGTGTCACCTACCTCCATGCCAAATTTGATCAAAATTGGTCCAGCAGTTTCAGCGTGAAAGCGTAACAAACAAACTCACATTCACACTAAGGATTTAGTGAGAATTATTCATCACGGTACCATCATAGGTAATAATAATATGGATAAACCTAATTTAAGCAGTCCACATCCGACGAGCTAGTGGCTCGTCCCCCTTTTTATCCGACCTCTAAAAATGGAGGAGGTTCTCAATTCGACCCTGTTTGTTACCTGACAACTTTCGACTGGGTAAACCGATTTTGGTCGTTCTTTTTTATTTGAAAGCTGGTGCTTCCCGTGTTTTTGTATTACACTCCAATAACTGTAGACTGCTGTATGCTTAGCACTTTACAGTTATTGGAGTCGATGACATTACGAGTATAGTTCTTTGCGGGTGGAGAAATCGGTGAACATACACAACGACAATTGATCCCGTGAGTAGCGACTTCTACACTCAAAAGTGTGAAATAACTTGTCAAAGTCGGTACCATCTTCATAATATTTTGATAATAGAACGTTTGAACTGTCAATATAATAACTATTTATCACACTATTGAGAGTTGAAGTTTTTAACTAAACTAAATACATCGAATTCTATTATAAACAGAAAAGCAAAGTAGGTACCTACCTAGATACCACGGTAAAGACAATACATAAATTTCAAATACAATACACACATACTCGTAAGTTATCTAGAACAGTAGCTATAGCTCACCGAATCTATTTTTTACAACACAAAAGCAAATAAACAAATCCACAAGGTGAGATTATAATTTATTCAGCGGATACGAAAAGTCGGGTGAACTGCGCGTGAAATTGAAAGAAAACTCTGATAGTATAACCATCAAAAGAGAAGGGAATGTTTTGAGTACTATGGTAACTGTTCCGTACCTCAAAAATATTGTTAGTTTCCCACCAACAATTTTTTTTTAAAGGAAACTGATAGTATTACCATCAAAGGAGAAGGGAATGTATTGAGTGCTGTGGTAACTGTTCCGTACCTCAAAAATATTGTTAGTTTCCTGCCAACATTTTTTTTTACAGAAATCTCTGGTGGTATAACCATCAAAAGAGAAGTGGATGTATTGAGTGTTATGGTAACTGTTTTATACCTCAAAAATATTGTTAGTTTCCTGCCAACATTTTTTTTTACAAAAATCTCTGGTGGTATAACCATCAAAGGAGAAGTGGATGTACTGAGTGTTATGGTAACTGTTCCGTACCTCAAAAATATTGTTAGTTTCCTGCCAACAATATTTTTTAAAGACATCTCTGGTGGTAGGTATAAGTAACTGGTGAAGAAGTAACAAACATAGATAAATACACACATAAACACAAACTTTCGCATTTATAATATTAGTAGGATAATAATCATACAAATTCACATTTTATTTTCACTTCCACCATATAAATTTTTTTTTAAAAATTTTATGCGTTTTTCCAAATCCTCAGGATTTAAGTGACCCAGTTTGGATTAAGTGTAGATTAATATTTTGAAATTTAAGCGTTTGCACTTTGCATGTTTGGAGTCTTTTTCTGTACTTTAAGGAGGAAAATTAATTAATTTGTACAATATGACAAGATACACTAGGCTGCGAGTAATAAAAAAATATTTTATTACATCCGCATACAAAATTATTTATTTAGACATGTATGTCATTAGACACATTTCAGACGATAGAAGCCGTTTTTACATTATTTCCAGAGAAAAAATATACTTTTTAACCAGCTGGATAATCAATCTAATAAGCGTTGTCACCCCAAGCTCTAAATATTCAGAGTCGCCACATGTTATTGATATAACCAATGATATTATATGTTTATATGAGGTAGATGTCGCATAAGCGCGCGGAAACTGAGGCGGCCAAATTAAGTCAATTGTAGTAATTTTCATTAAGACGCGTATTTCAAGCGCATTTATAGCTATCCTTTTCTATATTATTTGTACCGTATTATCAGTCGCAGTAAGCATGTTTATGTCGTAAAGGAACAAAATCTGAGCAGCGCGCAGTATGAATATATGTCATCTTTAGTAAAACATCATTGGATATAACTAAAATAAAAGCTTTAACCGGAACGTACACACATGAATTACATTTTCATATATCCACGTGGAACCCTAAAAGGAAACAGAGGGTTGAAGGTGAGATAAAGAGAAAACGAGTTTATGGATGTTTTAGCGGCTTAGGAAAACTTTTTCTTTGTATGAATAATTTAAATAAAGTTATTTGATTCTAGCGACTGGACCCGCATGTAGGTACTACGGTTTTCTCACTACATGCATACCTAAATTATCCCACGGGAACTATGCTTTTCCGGGATATAAAGGAGCCTATGTGTTATTACAGGGTATACCTACGCTATTTTCATTTCAAATGTCACCCCAACCAAGTTGTGATCATATCAAGGCAAAGTGTGTTCACTTTGTTCGGACACTGTGTGAGTAATATACATAAGAAATTATATTTTTTTTATTGCAGATGGTGAATAGTTTTTATATAGTTATTTATATACGAAAAAATAGTTATTGTTGTATCGCTTTTTTCATAAAGTTCTGCAGTTTTGCAATGACTTGCTCATTTGGAATTCTCCTAGACTTTTTTATTTGGGAACGGTTTGGTTTGGATGTAAGACGTAGGCATGCCGGGCAAGTAGTAGCATAGACAAATATATACATTTGTCAATGGTCTTGTATATATTTGTCTATGGTAGTAGTAATTTCACTCCCAATCTACTTCTTGTTAATTTATTGTAATTGGGCTAGCGCACTCTAGAAGAAGGGCCTCCTGATCTCTTCAAATGACAATATAAACTTGCTTATCAGTTGCGTTAGCAACTACGTATAAATAAATGCGGCATGGATAAGTTAGATCCCAAAATAGCACATAGGCTACTTTTATCCCGGAAAAAATATAGTTCCCGTGGGATATAATTGAGTTTGCGGGAAAACCGTAATCTACTATTATGTACATTCTATATCTACTAGTTTTTTATACATCATTCAATTCTTAGAGCTTCTTAATAACACATGCTGCCCCAAGTGTCGAAAAACACTCCCGCGAATCCTCGAATAAAAAGTTTTAGATACAAAAAGCATCGTCGTATCGTTCCGTATTCCCTGATTTATTTTCTTTTCGTCTGGACATTGAAAGGGTTGCTTCCCTGCGTCCCCAGTGCGTCGTTTATTTTGTCTATTTCAACCGTATACGTACGTACTTATATGTACATGCGTGTATTTATAATTCTACACTTAAAAGTACTGGAAAAAGAAATTACCAAAAAATGGAACCAACTACAACACTCAAAAGTGTGTAATAACTTGTCGAAGTCGGTAGGTACCATGAACACAATGGTTCTATTGAGATCGGTTCCATTTTTAACCGACTTACCATGTTACCATGATAGTTCAAAAGTAATTAGTATCATAGTATTGTGGCCATGGCACCGACTTCGACAAGTTATTTCACACTTTTGCGTGTTGAAGTCGGTTCCATTTTTGTACAAATATTTTTTTCCAGTACTTAAGTGTAGAATTGTATATACATCTTTTAAGCGACCCTTGTTACTGATGGGATCAATTGTCATTGTGGTTTAGTTATATTCACCGATGTCTTCAACCGCTACTATAATATCGTCTAGGTATAAGCACGCACTTTTCAGTTATTGGAGTGTAACTCAAAAACCGCTTGTCCGATTTTGATGAAATTCAATAGGACCACATGGGAAGCACCAGCTTTCAAATAAAAAAAGAACGATTAAAATCGGTTCACCCAGTCGGAAGTTAGGCGGTAATAAACATAAAAAAAGAATTTTTTTTTTTATATTATGTCCACTGGGTATCAATTCTATTAAACACTTGCATATCCTCTTTGCTTGTTTTGCTATTCTATATACCTACCTACGTCTTTTAGTATCATTGTGATGACTCTTTTACCGAAGTGTATGGAAAAAGTATTTCGCGATTTTTGACATTTCTAGTACTCAAACCTCAGTCGGTCCAGTAGACTTTTGATCCTTATAAAAAACACTAAGAAACAGGATCGATTAGCATCAAAAAAAGTTTTTTTGAAGTTGCCAGAAAAGGGCGAAGTGACGTTGGTTGGCATTATGGACGGATTAATTCTCCCCGTAGGAAAGTTTGTTTGTCGTTCGACGTTGTATGTTTGTTATTCATGCTCTAATAGCTAAACGGATTTGCATGAACATAAGAATAGTTCACTTTTTAGTCTTCTTTATATTCCGGAAACAAAACCCGTGCGATAATTGAGGTAGCGGTAAGACCGTAGTCCACGCGAATAAAATCCTAAAAAGTATCCCATAAAATTTAAAATTAGTCATATTTCAAATTGTTTACTTGTTTTATTTAGAAATAGTACCTAATCAATATTTAACCATAATGCACGTTGTGACAACTACTCTTATGAACTTACAGGTCACGCAATTGTGATCGCTATATCAATTAGTTACGCTCCTTTTTATGTTTGCATCTACTGGAGTTAAGCCATAGTATAAAATATACTGTGATTACACGCATCCAGTGTAGGGTTGCCATCTGTCCCGGTACACCAGGACAATATGTCACCAGTATGGAACTTGTGTCTCGGACGTCCCGGTATATATACAAAATGTCCCGGTATACATTTTAAATTACAAATTACGGGCTCACCTCGAAAACGGCGCAGAGCGTGTGCCTGCGCAGTGGAATAAAGAACGTAACAGGGTCAAAAAGAAAATAAAGATATAAAAAAAAAATATTTGTTTTTTGAATGTATCTAAGTTGTTTCATTAACAAATCTATGATTGCTAATTTGTTAAAAGTGAGATTAATAAAGTTAGATTAAAATTTTAACAAATATTCGTAGACCGCAACGTCACTTAACATCAGTATTAACACTTAATTCGTCATCGAGCGCAAGTCAACCAATTCAAAAATGTACAAATAAATTATCCCGGTCTGTACTTAGGCTGCTATGGCAACCCTATTCTAGTGGAGAACGAAAGATAAATGTGTGCTTAGTAGCTATATAATATATAATTGATAGGGGATGTGAACTATCAATATTAATTTAAGAAACGATGATAGCCAAGCGACGTGACCCTCAGCTGTCAAACAGGGGGATGCTGGTTCGATTTCCAGCAACGGCTTGAGCATGCGGGGATGGCAAGACCATTATTAAATTCCAACACATAGTGTATTCAGAAAGCAAGGACTGGTTCCTGAACACAAAGAGGCAGTAAATATCTAGGTATAGCGTGTAACACCGTTCGAAGACAACGTCACTGATCATCACGTGAGATACTGGTCAAACGCTAAATCTAAAATATTTAAAAATATTATTTTTTAAATATATTATCATGAAGCCCAAATAATAACTTCAAGGAAATACATAAAATAATATATCCGTAACAAAAAGTGTCGAAAAGGTTTTTTCTCCTGATTCTCTTCCCCGGTTATCGTTTGTTTTGACCAAGGATATTACAGTAAATATTTGAAACAAAAGCAATTTGACAGTTATAGCAAAAGTTGTGTTATGTTGACAACGCAAAGTATTATTCTATATGGCACCGCAAACAAAATACTCCTAGAAAAACTATAGACTAAGTGTGTCGATCTATACGGATGCGGATGCCAAATTAGATTACATACTCGTCTTTGGTTCTAGTAAGTAGATACATTTTTAGATAGGTACATGTATATTAAAAACTAATCATAAAAATAATGTGTATAAAAACTTATTCTAAAAGACCAACCATGTTTATGATTACTATGTTTTTTAAGTTACACTGGCAAATATATATAAATATTGAAAAAATCAATCAATCAAATAAATAAATAAAATATCTAGTAAATAGGTAAATTAATATTACCACTAATCCTGTTTTGTGCATGCTGCTCTTACTTTTACATCAAGGTTTATTTTACATTATCATTAATTAAGTTCTGTAGTACGAGTCAAGTCTGTAGTGACAGCCAGTCGATCTCAGGGGATTCCATCATAATGCTGAAAGTGGCACCTGAGCTCACTCCAGTTGTGACGCACTTGTTTCAATGATATTATATGTTTGTATGAGGTAGATGTCGCACAAGCGCGCGGAAACGGAGGCGGCAAAATTAAGTCAATTGTAGTAATTTTGATTATGACGCGTATTTCAAGCGCTAGTCTAAACATATAGCTATCCTTTTCTATATTACTTGTACCGTATTATCTGTCGCAGTAAGCATGTTTATGTCGTAAAGGAACAAAATCTGAGCACCGCGCAGTATGAATATACGTCATCTTTAGTAAAACATCATTGACTTGTTTCCTCTCTTCTAAGATCCACAGGCGTAGTACCAAAAGCTAGCTAATGCAGCTAAAAAGCAATCTTGGCGACGTTGTCAACTAAAGGCTCACATCAGTCTCGTCTTATCTGCAAGCAAGCATTTTACGGTGTCCATAACGGAAAGTCCCAAGTATATAAAAACTGGATCTCTCCTGGGACCTGGAACCTGGTTAGCGACAGGCAATATGGCTTCCGCCAAAACTGGTCCACGGGTCCACTTCTCTTTCCACGTACATTTGTAGTGAGGCTATTTTTTTTTATTTTTTTTTTTTTTTTTGAGGGAATCAATACGAGTGGTGTTTGCTCCAGTAAATTCTAATGAATGACTTGTAAACTGCTTTAAAACTTTATTATCTAAAGTAACGTAATATTTGTTGGAAAATTACTCTCCGACCAGGTTCGAACTGATAACATGACTTAAAACTGTTCCGGGCACCTGGCAGACGTCAAATAACAACCTTTGGAAACTGCCGCTCGATGAGATGCATCATCGATCAAATATACCCTAGATGCAACATTTCGGAATGACACAATGGACGAAAACGGGTTGAGTTTATTATACCTTCCCATTTATTCAGATATACTAAAAATTATCACATGTATCCATGATGACTCTTTCAACTCTTCTGTTTGTGTAGTTTTCTTTACATAATGTTTGCCTTACTTTGGGTATAACATATAGATAGCACAAAGGTATGGCAGACCTTAATTGTATAACTTCTCTAGAACTGCCCTAATGAATGAATGTGGAATTAAGACAAGCTGTACTCTTGGACCATATCTGGATATTCAATACTCATAGAAAATGCAGACGTCTAACAAGTAATATGTAGGTACCTAATTTAAAAATCTGAATCGAAATTTAAAAATAGAACTTCTCAACGCTCATCTGTAATCAGCGCGCGTGCTGCAAACCTTCAGCAGAACAATAACTAGTCGGTGTCGAAACACGAGGTCGTACGAAGGTGATTCGAGTGCTAACACGGCACTCACGAACGCATATATTTAAATTAACCATTATTAGCTGAGCCCTCTGGTTTCTATTACCGCTTTAATGATACAAACGGCACCTCAGCTCAGCGTGGGTTGGTATTCACGTTAAGCCATCTATTATCGCTTGGCCCCTCACCGCTCGACGATCATTCACGTCGCAAAGCAGTATTGGGGTCGTTATAATTTGGACGTTGTGCATGTGTGTGGTAGTTATAGTTGTTGTATATTACATTGAAACGTCAGCCGGGCACACACTGGCACGGTCTCGGCACGCAAAAGCAAAACACGCCGTTGGAAATGTGTGTACAGCCAGCAAAAAATCTTGTATTCACATTTCATGCTATCACACTATTATTATAAAGGCAAACTTTTAGGGCTTTTAAATGCTACTTTTCATCTTGAAAAAAGTATAGTTCCAGTGAGATAATTGAGATAGTGGATAAAACCGTGATCCATGCGGGTGTATCTGCGGGGCACAGATAGTATTTAATACATTACATTTAGGGGGGTAGCTAATCCAGATGGTATTTGGATGCTTAAGATTACCTACGCAAACAACCAGAGATTGATGTGTGTAATTTAATATGTAGGAGTGTGTTAGATATTGAAGTAGGATAGATGGCGTTAACCATAATGTAAAGATGTTTTAAAGTAGATGGCGCTAAATCTAAAGATGAAGCTAGTAGTCGTCATATTCTATTTGGGCAATAAGAGGGTAGTTTGCGAATAGAGTTGTGTTGGTAAGAACCTCGGTCCCAGCGCAAAGCCTACTTGTGGAAGCCATACCGAACGGACGTTTGAGTAGTACCAAGGGTGCCTGTGTTAATAGTCAAGTAGAGTGAAGTGCAGTAAGGTGCAGTGCAGTGAAGTGAGGTCGAGTTAGTGAGTTAGTGTCGATATCCAACGGGTAGTGGATAGGCGGTGGTAGGAGTCTCTAGCCGCCATACTGAGGGACATGATGTAAAAGGGCCCTTGAATCCACCACCGCGGGTCACAAGTCCTGGGGCTTCCGAGTTTCTTATCCTTTGGGATAAGAAAGTTATTAGAATATGAAATGCTAAATATGTATGTGCATGTCTATTACAGCTATGCTTTGATAATGTTACCGTTATTAAATATCATCCTGACATAATACCGAGATACCATCCTGACCGCGCCTTGGGCTTACGGTAGCCCTGCACTGTATAGGCGCCGACAAATACACAAGCTTGTTTATGTTCAAGTCATTTAATCAAAGACGTGGGTAATTATGTATATAAATAAATAAATAATTAAAATAAAACGGTGTGCTATTTCTGGCATAGCCTATTATTGAAACATTAGTAATAAGTTTAATATACATATGAGGCTGAATGTCGCACATAGAAACATACCAGTCTGATAGATAAGTTCATCGACTAACATATAAAATATAAACAACAACATATAACTAAAAGCACTGTAAAAAGTAATTCACAGCAAAATGAAAGGGACTGTTTAACTTAAATAAAGTAGCTAAATTAGACATAAACAACCTTATTTTAAGATCAAGCCCTGCTTCACGGAATAAGCTCGTTACACCCCAGATTGTACTGGCTGAATAGGCGATTAAGTAGTGGGTAGTTAAAAGTGGCTTTTGGTTGGTTATTATTTGTACACAGAATTGTGATAAATTTTATAAACTCAGGTTAATCAGGATATTTAATGAATTATAATATAAGAATTATAAGTTACTTACTCGCTTATAAGGTTTTTTAAAATTGTAAGTATATTGATATTACAATACAATTTAAAGTACTCGTCATGCGGGACAAGAGTCATCTTTTAATTTGTTATACTTTACTTTTAATTTTTTGTTGTTGTAAAAGAAGGCTTAATCGACGAGTGAATCCTCCTTACAATATGTATTTTAATTTGTGTAATGCCAGTTGAAGGACAAAATCTTAGTCAAATGTACGTTTTTTGCCATCACTATTCTATCCGCACTCCGCAGCGCTCCGGGCGTCATTTGCATTGGTAATGTGGCCGCGTATTGGTAAACAGAGTGATTTACCTCGAGAGTAGAGTCGAGTCGGACTATAAACTGTATTATAGACATAATAAACGATAATATGACCTCAGCTCAGATCAATGGTAGAGTTGGTCAGAAACTTGTTTAGATAAACTGAGAATTCAGCTCTCTCTCTCTCCTCTTCAAACATAAATGTAGATATTACAACCAAAAATAAATGTGTTTTTTTTATAATCATTAATAATCACACAGTAAAGCTTTGAAGTTACGTCGTAAAGAAAGGTGAAATTATAAGAAAAATAGTAATCAGTGAATTAAAGCATGTATAAAACACAGAATCTCATAACATACATAATATCCCTAGCCCTCATTTTTTAATAAGCAACATAGCAATGATAAGTATACCTACAATAACGCTAATAAGTAACGAATATTTATTTCTAACATAATCTAAACTAATATTATGAACACCAAAACCTGTGTCTTTTTGTATTTTAATTGTAAATTATCTAATATAAATATATACTTTTCCGGGATAAAAGTAGCCTATGTGTTATTCCAGGGATTTATTTGCTTATCTCACGGAAAGAACAATTATTTTCGGGATATGTGTTAATCTAGTGTCTAAACTATATCCTTGCTAAATTTCATATAAAAAAGAAGAAAAAAAGCCAGTGCAGCCGTTAAAGCGTGTAGGAGTATCAAACATACACACTTATACACTTACACACTTACAAATTTTCACGCTTATACTTTTAGTGGGACTTTTACGCTTATGTACCTATTGGTATTTCCAATTTAGTGATTCATTTGTTTTCGCGCCATTTGATCTTACTGTGAGTTCGTCCAGTTCACAATATGGAAAACTAAAATATCGGGTTATTTACGAATACGAGTTCCACCGTAACACCAGCCCAGCAGAAATTGCTCGAAGGATTAAATTATGTGTATGAAAAAGCTACCATAAAAGAAAATACGGTACGTTTTTGGTTCCAACCTTTTCTTTCTGGAAATTTAGACCTACAGAACAAACCATGTGGACCGCAGAATTATAAGTGATCGTGGAAGCGGATCCATCGCTAACCACGTCAGGATTCAGTATGAGTGATTAAACAATTTGAATATACTTGAACGAATTGGAAAAGTGAAAACCCTCGAAAAATGGGTACCGCATGAACTGAGTGAAGCAAAACAACAAACACGAGTCGAGTGCTGCGTTACATTACTCAACGATCACAATAACGAGGGGATTTTGAATCGTATCGTTACTCGTGATAAATAATAGATCCTGTATGATAATCGGAAACGCTAATCACAATGGTTGAACCCAGAAGAACCGGCCAAATCCTGCCCGAAGCGTAAGTTTACGCCAACAAAGGTAAGTGCCTAAGGGACCAGTGCTAGTGTCATCCACTACAGCTTCCTAAGTTCTGGCCAAACGATTACGGCAGATCTTTATTGTCAACAATCGCAAACCGTGGTGGAAAAAGTAACCGTTAAACAATCGACTGGTTCATTGTAGCCCATTGCTGCTTCAGGACAAAGCTAAACATTGCACACAAATGGTCGCTAAATTAGAAGCTGCGATTGGAAGGTCTCCGAAACCCTCCGCACTCTCCGGACCTTGCTTCAACAGATTATGATTTTTTACAGATTCGGACAACTTCTTGCAAGGAAAAACATTCAATACCAATGAGGCTGTGAAAATCGCCTTTCTTAGATTTATGAACTACCGATTAACTGGCGAAAGTGCATAGATAACAATAGTACATAATTTGATCGATTGTTAAAATAATTTCATTTTAAAAAATCGTTTGGCTTTTCCATACAAAATGCCAATTTCATAAATGTATGTGTATCACTATCACTACATAGTATAAAACAAAGTCGCTCTCTGTCCCTATATCCCTATGTATGCTTATATCTTTAAAACTACGCTACGGATTTTGATGCGGTTTTTTTAAATAGATAGAGTGATTGAAGAGAAAGGTTTATATGTATAATAACATCCATTAATGACATCGGCTATATATTTCATACCCATGCGAAGCCGGAGCGGGCCGCTAGTGGTTAATAAGTTATAACATTTATAACCTTTATTAATAATATATATATATAATAATAATATAATATATAATAATAATATAATAAAATGAGGATTAATAAATATATTAATCCTTTTAAAAATAAGTTTATAAAGATATAAATATAATATAATTTATAAGGTCTTACTTGCAGCGCTTCAGGCTAAGCTTGCTAAATAGACCAACCGAGCATCGTAATCGATTTTCTTGCCTTAGCCAACCTGATTTTATTCATGAATGCGTTTTTAAAAATGGAACTAAGCCGGCGATCACTTTGATAGAATGCGTTCATTGCGTTGCGGCTAAAGAAAACAAGTCTTAATATTGGATTATTTTGTTTTCGCAATCGTAGTGAAAAGTAGAAAGTAACACAAGGCGCTAAAACCCATAAAACTCAGGGTTCCTATTTACTAAAACTACCACTTATAGGTATATGGGACCACTTTAACCCCTTATATATCAAAAACATAGGCACATAGCTCTAAGAACCGATGACCGCTGACTTGCTTGTCAGGCTGTGGTCTGCACTCGAGACCCTTTCGACCTCACCGACTATGAGTCTGCTTATGAAGCCCATAGTGACTACCATATATGTAGTGGTTCCATATATTATGTCATCAATGATAACGCAGTGATGCTAAACTTCATGTTAAAGCTTTCTACTAAAACAATTATTACAAACAGCGTTCCCACCGCTGAGTCAGCGAAATAAAAGTTCAATTGCACAAATGTTTTAAATATTAATATACATTTTTCCGTGAAGCCGTGAAGCTGTGGTGGTACCGGCCTAGAATAGTACTTTCGCATCTCTTCCCGTCGGTGCCGTCAGAGTCAGCTAAGGGATCACGTATCAGTATAAAATTTGGGTACCTTTAATGTACCTAATAAAAATAAAGCATGATTTTTGTCATTTTATCTTCAACTTACTACGAGCTATACAGAAGTGATACCATGCTCCAGTTGATAATGAATAAGATCGTATCGGTAAACCGCGCTGCGAGCGCTTCCTCAACAATATATTGAGTCTAAAAACGGATCAATGACACTGCTTCTATATAATCGCGACCTCGGGTTCGAATCCCAGCTGGGGCAATTTCCAGTGACACAAGGCATATCCTAGTGCAGGGCTTTAAGTGTGAATGTGTTTGTTTGTTTGCTTAATTACGTTTTCCTGTAGCTATCCTCTGGCTATATAATGCCCTTGACATAACCTATATCTACGGACATGACTAAGGAACTTGGGCTGAAAACTCAGTCAGGGTGAAGAATACGGTAAAGTGCCGACAATTTAAAAGCACCTTAAACTTCAGAATTCGTGATACAGTTAGAAGCTCATCTCTGATGTCGTGGTTTTCTACGTAATGCTTATTAGAAATGCGGTTAGCGAATCGTGCGGCGGCGAATAGAAAGCGTAGTTTCACCAATGTACTACTACGTAATCTACGCCGGCGTGCGTTTCTTAAAAGGACCTACCGTGGGCACTCGATCGTGTTTTGACTATGTGCGGGTATGGTTCACACTTCACAGCGACATAATGAAGATATACTGGAATATCATCTTCTATACTATAATAAAACGAGAAGGTCGCTATATTCCGTTACTAATATAAACTCTGAAGTTTATGACATATGAATTGTTTGTTGCTCAAGCCAGAACGACTAAATAAATTTGAATTAAATTTGGCATACAGATAGATATATATATATAGTCTGGGTATCAATTCTACTAACAAATTGGTCATGAATTGTCGGTTTTGCTATTCTACTTGGCGTATAATTGTAATGGCTACGCAGATCTTATTTCTACCGCAATGCGGAATCTAGAATACAATCGAGATGCAATTGTTATTTCATTACAATTGAATTAATATTGGATTGTTTATGAATTGCTTGTCTTCATAAATAAGAGTGTTGGCATCCTGAACAAACACATAGGCTACTTTTGCCTTAGAATGAAAATTCCCGTGAGATAGCAGAAAGACTGTAGTCCTCTCGGGGGAAACAAGGGGCGCAGCTATATACTCTTAATAAACCTATTTGTATATACAAATACAAATTTCTTTATTCATGGAAAAATTAAAACAAACAATACACATTGAAAGCCCTGCCTGCAATATGATTACATACATCTTCGGCCACATGGTCTCTGACCATCAAGTGAGTGGTCGAAACGCTAGATTTATAAAGTATATAAAAATACTGTGCTTGTATTGCTTACCAGTTACCATTGCAATTCTAAAGTAGGGCATATTTCGTTTCAATAGAACGTTAAGTTTGGTTCTAAGACATCACGATTGCCAGCGTGACTATAGTAAAACATGATAATGAACCCGTAGTAGGTTTCTCACGTTGTACACAATCGTTCCAAGCCCGAGATCAGTCAATGATTTGTCTGTAACCACAGAATATACCGCAGTCTTAACGTATGTCGTGTGAAATGCTAGTTCGTGCGGTAACACAAAGAAAGTCATAAAATTAATAGGAGTGTGTTTGGTCACGCCAAGAGACTTTGATTGTAACTTTTATAACGATATAAAAGTCAGTTTCCGGAATTGTTTAATTAAGTATGTAGACATCAAATATCAGTAGGTTGAAGACCTTTGATCAAAAAGGTGGTATAACTGTTTCAGTAGAAAGGTCCAACTGTGCGGCAGCATGCACAGTGTTAGACCTTTCTTAGTTCAAAGATCTTGAGTAAATGCAATACAAAAAAATGAAAGGGTTTAATTAAGCTCTGCTTTGAGTAAAACAATGGATGGCTTTGCGGTGTGATCGTCTTTTGAAAATCGCTGGTTCGGTCCGTACCCCAGGCTTGAGCTTACGGTGAAGGTAACACCGTTATCAAGTACCTACACATTATGATGATTTCCAGCAATGATATTATATATTTATATGAGGTAGATGTCGCACAAGCACGCGGAAACTGAGGCGGCAAAATTAAGTCAATTGTAGTAATTTTCATTGCGACTCGTATTTCAAGCGCAAGTATAAACACATAGCTATCCTTTTCTATATTATTTGTACCGTATTATCTGTCGCAGTAAGCATGTTTATGTCGTAAAGGAACAAAATCTGAGCACCGCGCAGTATGAATATAGGTACTACGTCATCTTTAGTAAAACATCATTGGTTTCCAGTATCTGCTTGGGTAGCTATTGTAACCACCCTGAAGTTTGATTAACTGACACCAAACACATTCCAGTGAAGAGAGCGAGTTGACACTATAGGTCCATCGTGAGGTCAAACGCCGATAAAGTACGCGTGTCACACTCCAAGGATCCACTCCGAAGAAAGGCAGCAGCGAAGAAGAAGGGTCTTCTTTTTGGTAACGAGTTGGTCACCGAGTCATCCACTACTACAATCCGCAGCGTCCTCTTGTGCACAACGGGCCGCAAACGTCTACGTCTAACCTACTACACTCAAGATCATGATGAAGCGTTCCCGACGTCCGTCGCGTCGTCGACACAAGCAATTGTCGATCGTGATATCGACAACGCGAAACTTTTCCTTTTAAACCAGCACCGATTAAATATTGTAAAGTACATTAGAATAAAATAGTAGTACCTAGGCTTATGTAAATTATAGATAAATGGAAAAACCTTGTTAGGAAACCAGTTTCGTTGTGTAATCCTCAAAGCCTAACAGAACCCGCCAAATAGTTATGCAGAATTTTATTTTCGAATAAGTTGTAGTACATGAATGTATAAGTCGCCATATTTATGTACCTACATCCTGTTTTAATGAATATGTTCTGTGCTAGTTTGTAAAACCTTGTTAAGCATGCCCTAGAGTTTCCCGTCGCTATTTCTCGGACGAGAATGTATTCATTTTCGAAGGCTTTGAAATATTTATACTACTACGGACGTTCATAAGTACGTCCTATAGATGTCAAAAATCAATTATGGTTAGGTACAGTTAATCCACCCGAATAGTGCTATCCTTATAACAGAAGTAATTCAACGTCTAGCAAAATATTCTGTTTATATACCTACCCGAGACACTTTTTGCTTATTCAAACATTGTCTCTCGAAATTAATTTTGGTCCCAACATTATCTACCATTCAACCAAAATTAGACACTCTATCATTCAAAACCTGATTACGTGCGTCTTATCAAACTAATTCGAGTTAATGAGCCTAACAAAACCGACAAAGGTGTTATGAATAAATATCCACTTAACAATGACAAAAAAAAACCTATAAAAACATTTATTGATGGGTGCGCCGGCGTCTCGTTTCTTCTACACGTAATTTTTGATGCTATCTTGTTCTGGGAAGGTCAGTTTTTGTCCTTTTCGCTATTAAGGATTATTGGGTACTGCTGTCCTTTTCTGGCTTCAATCGATACCCATACACCTACTACAAGTTGTGAATGTAGTATGGAATTGCCCGAAATGGGGATCCTTCCGATAATGGAATGTGAGAAACATGCACAGTTTATAAAAAAAACATTTCATTTCCTGACATCACATGACATATATGTACGTTGAACGATGTACATTAAAATCAATAGGAATGTTAGCTAATTAATTTACTAGAACATGAATGCGAGTATGTCATTATGTAATGCAAACATTTGACAAACTTATTACGAAAGCACTAGTACCTAAGGTAAAGAATATATAAGAAGGATTTGGAAAACACGCATTTAACTTAATTTCCTTTTAACCGACTTCAAAAAGAGAACATTTTCAATTTTACCGGCATCTACACAATACTGTGATTTTCTTTCTGTTCCCCGATTAGGATGTACCTACTTAGGAATAGAGGCAAAAATAGAGTTTTCCAAATTGGCCCCGACCGATATGAATAAGTTTATTTTTGTTTTGAGGTAAAAATAAAATTTGTATACAAAATATTCCCACCTGATCATCATGCGTGGTCATCATGATGATCATGGAATTTGACGATGGGTTCCTGAACAAATCGAGGGACGTCTTCACATTTTATAGGCTCACTTGGAGCCATTTGGGCAACTATAGTAAGTATTAAAGAACAATAAACATATTTTATGTATTTGTATGACTTTGGCTTTGGGTATTTTTACAAGGATAAGTAGCTAGTATACCCAGTGTTACTCTACTACGTATTGTACGCTCAGCGAATCTTTGTGATAGTGACGTAATGCTTTGTGAATTGCGCATATTATGTACCAGTAAAACAGGCAGAGCAAGCGAGATAGGGAGATGCAAAAACCTAAGCGAGTGAGTAAGAGAGTTTTACTGCTATATATAATTAAGCCCCACAAATCATATACAATCATGTACAAATGGAAGGTTTGGATTAAGTCGAATGTGTTACGTCATAGTCCAGCCTTAGGTCCATGGGTTGCTAAGAACCCTGTGTTTCGTAAAATACCTCTCTTAGTGGATAATTGATTGTCGCCAAAGCGTTCGAAAACTATTTTTCAAATTAAATGTCCACTACTAAAATAATAACTCATATTTTAGTGAAGCCTTTTAAGTTGGTTCCGTAAGTGTGCCTATAGTTTTTTCAGAAGACATTGTGCGTAGGATAAATAAACTGAAACCAAGTAGTTCACTGGACCTGATAATTTGCCTATAGTTATGTTCTTAATACCTAAAAAAATGCCAGCCAGTGGAAAGTAAGTGTGACTTCATAGTCAATGTTAAGACCGGTGTCTATAGCGAGTCGTTGAGATACTGCACAGCTTCAGTCATAACAGCTCCAGAAGCCAGGACTTATGTTGTATATATGTGTGTACACATACTATGCTTCGTATTATGCTACTACGAATCATATAAGATGATTCGTAGTAGCAAAAACAATTACCTAAGCCATGCCAAGCATGAATGATATATTAATAATAATAGATACATTAATGGTCTAAACATCTATCTATGTACAAGGGTGCCAGCATGTTCTGCCTCACGTCGTACCAAAATGTATACGGCGGCGTACGAATATTAGATCCTTACAATTCCTAATGACATTAAAACACTATAGCTAGTCAACTTTATTCACTTTTAAGCTGCCGCATACTAATGAGTTCTGAGAAAACTATTATCTAAATTAGTGAATTGATAAGCGAGTAAATAACGTTAACGTTTGCGAAGCGATGATAACTCAGCGGGGGGAGCGTCGCCTGTCAAACTGACGGACACTGGTTCGATCCCCAGCAACAGTTTGAGCTTCCGGTGAAGGTAATACCGTTATCAAATTCCCAGCACGGTGGTAGGGTACTTTCGAATACCCGCCTGGCTAGCTACCACCCTCAAGTTTGAAAAACTGTCACCAAACATATAGTGTGTTCAGGCATCACATCTGATCCTCAGGATCCGCCAACTCGAATTCGATTTGTATTAAGATCTTGGATGATGTTGCATATTACTGGTACTTTTGAAACATCAAAATGAAAATAACCTACGTTCTATCAAAAATAACTGTTATAAATATTAAAATTGAATATACTGCAAATCTACATTGCTTACAAAACATAAACGTATCCGTGTGTTCATGTTTTTTATCATTTAAATAAAAGTTTTTTTCTCATCTTTAACATTCACACAAGGTCATCAGATCCTAAATTAGGCAGAGCCTGTAAATTTACTATTGCATTGGTTATCAAATAAAACCATTGGCACCTGGTACATACGTGGGCCAATTCTCGTTCTCTACGTTTTTTAGTAATACGATGTTACAATATAGTTTTTGTTTACTTATTTATTGAAATGGAAACAAACACTACGTGCCGTGCGTTCGAGATGGGTTTGGGATCCCGATGACTGATATATATACTTATATACAAAAGTTATGTGTATATATAACTTTTTGCTTAACAATTTATCTTTAATGTTTTGCTCGGGAAAACTCCAAGTGAAGTTCGATCACCAAGGGAGTAATTTTTGTAGCAATTATTTATTTTATTTCCACTTTTTACTATCAGCCACATATTTAAAACAAGTTTAGCTTAGTTATTGCTGACATTATCTCACGCCATAATTCAAGGTATGTATAGAAAATCTATTAAACAAAGATAAAATAAAGTTCCCACAGCAAAAGACGTATATTCTATAAAGAACACTGGTCCATTCCATTTACAGAATTCCAATTGATAGGTTGAATGAAATAAATGCAGCGCGGCTCGAGTGCTTTATAGCCGGGCTCGGCTCCAAGCGAGGCAATTTATTTATTTTTTAGGGTTCCGTAATCGGATACGTCACATTCTTGACGGGAGAATATGGCAATTAAAGATTGTGAGAGTTTTTATTGTGTTGCAGCGTTGCAGACAATACTGGCAAGTGTACAGTAGCAGTCTTTGCATATTGTAAGAGCCACGCCTATCAATGAGAGTTGCAACTAATTTCATTGATAGTAGCCACTTCGATCCATAACTTGGGCTGTTATATCGCCCAGCTGTTTTTTGAACGAATAAAATGTATTATTGTCTTTCGATTGCAATGTGTGATTATAAATGAAAAGAATGGAATTTAAATCTATTTTTCAAAAAAATAGAAATAAAAATTGTTTCTTTCTGCTCTCTTATTTGCCCGTTTCAAGTGACATAATGGACAAATTAAGGTATGTCATGGGTTTAAAGTTACTAATCAATATGGCAACATGCTTGGTTTAAAATGTCGATTTTGAAAGTTTAGATAGTCCGCTAACTTTAATTCGTTCATAATTAATTCAATTGTGATTTAATCCTAAATTCAATGACATCTCGTTTCGAAGAGCTCTTTTTTTAGCACAGTCACGCTGATGAGCACCGTAACAACTGTGTTTGCTATTTTTGGGAACCATGGTTACGCACAAGGAAATCGCGTTGACCGTAGTTAGCCTACAAAAACAAACCTAGTACAAAAAAATGTTGTCAATACCCGCATAAAAACTTTATTAGTCTTTATTACAATATACACCTATCGTAAAAATATTTAACTAACGGTGAACACCACATCGAATTGCGAGGTTTATGAGAAGTTAGCGGATAAACAGACAGACGTGAAGAGCGACTTATATTTATTTTATTCTATGTACGGTCTACGGAACTCCGGTAACGACGACCCTTAAATAATAATTACTGGTTTGATTATTAATCCTTTTATGTTTGCACAGAACCCTTGCTATCATCAGCGTGGGGTTAGCTACACTACCGTGTACCTACCACAGTGATGTTTAAATTCGTTTCTATTTTATGTTTAATTGAAGTGATTTTATTCAATGGCGCGTAATTTTAATTGGTTGGATATTTTATGAAGCAATGATATATTTCATTCGCGTTAAATTATAGTTACCTATACGTTTTATAGAAATTAATTTGGTATAAATACATTTATTATTAAAAACAATTTTGTTTAATTCAGTCCCTCACATTTATTTATTTATTTATTTATTCATACATCACATGTAACTTACAGACTATGTCCAAGGCATTACAAGACAAGATTAAGGTAAGCAATCAGCAATAGCAATCACATGTGTGTCAATAAACACATTCAGGTTATCAAAAAAATATTTTTTTTCTTTTTTTTTTCTTTGTAAAGATTTAGGAGGATTTGTCCAAAATGTGTTACATAATGATAATATGTTGAAATCATTATCACTAGACACTTTACAGTCATGAATTTTTTTGCTATATTATACTATCTTTGTTAAAGAGTTCTAGTTGGGGTCACCACAACATGTTTTCCTCCTCCACTCTATTCTATCACTAGTCATTTCCGTTGTTTGCACTATAGCATACACATGAAAACATATATTTATAATTAAACAAATTGATTTAACAACTTCAGACCTTTGACGTAGCAATCTTATCATTAATTTCCATGAACGAAGTATAAATGTTAATAAACAGCCGGAGGAATCTCTCACAAAAGCTGGACGAGCACTGGCACGTTTTAAATTATTATCACCATCTCGTCGAGAGACGAGAGTGCACGCTAGGACTGATCGATGTCTAAAAAACGGTACATGTTACAAAACCGGTACTGGAGCATGTGTAGTAATAGATAAATCGACCAGCAGCGTAAAAACTACATTCTATGCTTCTAGTTTTCATAAAATTAATTCTGCGATATTTTTGAGAAGCCTGGCGTATATAATGTAGTAAAAATAGTACATTTTATTTTTCATAATGCTACGATTTCATTAAGCAAATTCAATTCTAGGATCAGGATCAGATTTTGCATCATATGCCTTCTTAGACAAATAATATAATATTTATATAAATTAAGTTAATAATTAACAACTTTATTTTCATTAAATGAACACATATTAACAAATAACGTACATATAGCAATAAAATAACCTAACTTAATATAAAAACCTTGAAAATTAAATACAAACTAAATTAAATCTAAAAAGGGCTCATGCGGCATTGTGCCCTAGACGCTGGCAGCGTTTCCTCTTTGTATTGCTAAGCTGATACGTTGAGCAAGGAATCTGCCAGCTCTTCGGTCTCCTGAGACGTCGACCAGCCTCTTGGAAATTTCTTTGAAGAGGCTGAGGGCGCTAGCACCCCACTGGCCAAGGGTCTCGACGCCGAAAGGAACTAAATTGTATTCCACGCCAACACCGCTGTATTTAGCGACTTTTGCCTTTTCGGCCGCTTCTGCCGCCGTTCGTGGCCTCGTGGAGGTTTGGTGGAAATGGGACAGGGAGGACAGGACTTGTGTCTACACAAGTCATTAATTAAGTAATTAATAATTAAGATACTTACATGTTTTACCAAAACTTGGACATGAATACCGTACCCATATTTTCATACCAGTAAATTCTCTGTTTCCGTCGAATCAAGTCCGGATTGAATTAATAAAACTCAAACCCGTGAAGTTATTGACCAATTAGTGAGAATTTGCCGGTGCTTTTGAATCGGAATCTCTGCATTTGATTGTAATCGGTTCTTTTATTGGAATGTGTGACAGTTTGAGTGTAAAAAGTTATTCATTATTTTTAATTTGAATAAATAAGTACTTTATGTTGTATATACGTAATAAAAAATATTGAGGTTACTGATTTTTCAAGAATATAAATTGCCTCATTAGAATAAAATTGAAGTTGAATAACTCTAATAATCACATTTATAACATATCAAAGATAATAAATAAATCAAATGTTATTTTTCTGAAACAACTATGATAGAACCGTCGACTTAACCTTTAATAATAAGCATAAGTTAGTATAATATAGGTATAAAATAATAATATACACTAATAATATATAGAGGAAAATTTTATATATTTGTAAGGAATCAAATAAAAAATCACGTGACCGTTTTTAAAGATTCTTTCACTGTTCGAATGTTACATTATCCATGACCAGTATATGTTATATTTATCACTAAGTTTATTATGGATTCCTAAAACTTTAAAAAATGTTTACCAAAAAATGGAACCGACTTCAACACTCAAAAGTGTGAAATAACTTGTTGAAGTCAGCCCCAGCTCATGACCGACTTCGACCGACAAGTTATTTCACACTTTGAGTGTTGAAGTCGGTTCCATGTTTTGAAAATTTTTTTTTCACCCTTCTCACTGTATTATGTTCACCGATTTCTTCACCCGCATACATACGTATTGGACGACATTATAATGTCATTAAAAATCATCCACGTATACATAGCACTTTTCGGAATGTAATTCGAAAAACACTTGACCGAGTTAATAAAAAGTTCTGAGTTAACAAACATAAAAAATATACGGTTCGAATTGAGAACCTCCTCCTTTTTTAACATACGAGTGTGTTAAGACCAAATTATGTGAAGTTTCATATTTATCTAATCTTATAAAATAGGTAATGATATTTACGTAAAATTACAGCATATATTTGCATTTATTTGTAAACGTTTAGCGCCAAAATCTATTGCATTCCAACCTCCTCCTAGGTCTAGCTGAAGTGTAATCTTAATGGTAAAAAAGTTACATTATGATACAGTGGTCCACAGTTGCCTATATATTGTCTATAAAGACATTCAAGTTCTGTTTTTATTTTTTAATCTTTATATTTCAGTATAAGATTAGATAAAATATTTAATGACATTTAAGCTACTTTATAAGCTTGCGTTTGACAACTGTCTCACCTTATGTTATCTATTTTAAACCTATTTATACCAATGTTAAATATTTAATTAAATATGTATATAATAATATAGGTACATAGGTATCTCGACACGCCAAGGCATTGATTGCCTCCAACTAAACGGCAGCGCACCAATTTGTTGGCATGAAACTTCTGTAGTAGGTACTTGCAATCTGTACTCAACCTGATAAAAACAAAGTTATGTATATGTATATAAGTATGTATATCAGTCATCAGGTTACCATAGTACAGGCTCTGCCTAGTTTGGGACCTGAAGACCTTGTGTGAACGTTGATAAAAAAAAAGGTAAGTCGTCTGGAAAGGCCTTTAGAACCTAGTCTTCACGATAATCTTGTAGTTTCATTTATAAAAAGGTATACATGGCATTAAGTTTTTCAACCTATTGCAACTAAGTTTTGAAATAACAGTCATAAAATCGAACTGCAATAACAATCAAACGTTTCAGAAACGATAATTGTTTTACATGTTTCCCCTAAGAAAACTTTCTGAAAGTTTCCCTACGCGTTATAGAGTTTGCCTTTCCCCTACGATATAAAGTGCTATTAACTGCCAATGCTAACTTCCCTGTCTCCCCATTAATGTGAGTTTTGACAGTGCGAAGTGCAAAGTCTGGTAGTTACGCGTTATATTAGTATCATACATAAAATTTTCTTTTGCTGTAAATATAACCTTCTATGTGCAATAAAGAAAAAAAAGAATAAGAAGTTTTTAAGGGAGCATTTCATTATAATTTTTTTTTATAATGAGAATCAGAAAATGATTTTTAAGAATGAGAATAATTCTACCACCCTAGCCATACCCCCGCCTAGTGCGGGGGTGCGAGGGTGGTGGGATTATTCACTCTCGGCCATTCTTCGATAAGCCCGTTTTTACTGGTCGGGCTTGTGTAAGTCGTAAATTTATCGAATTCAATAAGACAAATCCCACTAATATTATAAATGTCAAAAATTGGATGGATGGATGTATGGATGGATTTTCTAAGGGAATCATACATTTTACCGGGATAAAAAGTAGCCGATGCGCTTTTCCAGACTGTAATTTATCTCTGTGCCAAATTTCATTCAGGTCCGTTCAGACGTTCTGGCGTGATTGAGTAACAAACATCCATCCATCCATCCATCCAAACTTTGACATTTATAGTATTACTGGGATTTATGAGTTAGTGTTTACCTTCGTCACAATAAGAAAAGCTTTAAACCTTTGTTCTATTTATTGACCAGTCAGTGCAAAATATAAGCCATTTAAACTTTTTCGTGTTAGCACAGGGGCCGGCCACAGCCGACCACCCACCCTCTCCCTTTAGCTCCCGCGGGATAACGCTGCGGCTGACAGTAACATTGCAGACTAACCTAAACAGATTGGATTACGATTTAAAATAAAAATAAGAAATGGGGCAGCCCAATCATATCCGCTTCTTAGAAAGATTTCATTTGTGTCTAGTCTTAATAGTGGGGTCGTGATCGATCACGGTAGCATTATCAACTACTAACTGTTACTAACTACTAACTAACTAACAATCTACTCAAGAGAAGAACTGTCAATAGTCCCGATATAGGAGTAGATTTTCTGATTCACTCAAAGGTAAATGGAACTGCTTGAATACGTGGTATTGCAATGTGAGGCTACAGACAAATAAGAATTACAAGTATATTATTATGTACAACGATCTGTGTGAGGTTCACTCGTATTTTCTCTAAAAAAAAACTACAAGGCTAAAAAGGCTACTTTCGCAGCCAGAGGGCCAATGCTCCATCATATCAAGCACTTAAGTTAGGATGTCTGACCTTGTCGCGGCGCGGGGGGCTCAATAGCAGTGGGTGTTCCACCACGGTAAAGCTAAGCGATTCATAGACTGCGGGCAGTGGCTTTAAGTCGACGAGGAACAGTTAAAGAAGCTGGGCTGTTAAAACGACTGATCACAGGGGACCAAATGGGGGTAGTCCGGCGGCCATTGGTCTGTATTAGTGTCATGCGCGGTTTCGAGGAGAAGGATTACCTCACAGGGAGGGCAGCGGAAAGCCGTGGCGGTAATGCGGTGATTGCAAACATGATCTCGCGATCCCTTTCGTGCTAGCGACAGGACGGAGATCGTGCGGTTTTAGTCGATAGTGGGGTCGGATCGGGTTGGTAGCGAAAAGCTTCCACGAGCAGCAACTAAAGCGATCCCGACATACCTTCAACAAGCTTGCCACCCCGGGTGAATATTGAGACGAAATGAAATTTCATTTACTCACACATAAAAACAAAAAAAACGATAGCTTGAGTAGAGTTGATAGTTAGACGGTACAAATTGCTCCAAGCGGGACGCCAGGGACTCATCACTCCCAACTTAACTAAGAAGTGTGTCGACTAGCTATATTATATATAGTACATCATATATATTTATACACATGTGATATAATTATGAAAGTGGCCATAAATAAACCAACCAACATCATTTTGCAGATTTAATTTGAGTGTGAATTCATTTTCGGTACAGATTACCTATGTGAGGAACATGTGCGTGCATTACTTATTTGTTAACAACTCAATATCACGATGTTTAATTAATTAGAAATGTTATATTATCGATGTAACGTTACTAAGCTCTATAATTTTTTCATCGACAAATATTTAAACTGAACGACGTATTGGCCGATATATTGTTAGAACTAATGCATGAATCACGATGGTTATATGGAACAGTTATTAATCATTTATCCCTTAGACAAGTTCTCAAATCATGCATTAATATATAATTCTATGTACTAATATTGTAAATCGAAATTACCTATGCCCCTTTCTATCTCGACCCTCAAACAAAGAAACAAATTGCTTTATTTATGTAAAAGTTTATCTTAAAATACACAATGAAAGCCTTGTGTGTCTTTACTGTGTTGCAGCAGACAGTGCCTTCTCCAAAATAAGCACAATGTATGATTTCAGTTGAATAATGATAGTAAGTACTTGCAATAAAACAGATTTATAGGAATTTTTAATTGGAAATTCACGTGAGTTTGACACATTATTATATATATGTGGTATCCGGCTTTACTCACGTTTACCTATAGTCAAAGTTTCGACCTAGATTTGACCCTGACGATAAGCATCGGACATGCTCGAAACCTAGGTCGAAACTTCGACTATAAACGTGAGTAAAGCCGGATACCACATATATAAATAAGGTTTTTAGGAGTTGACTTTCACTCAAGACCACCTTGTTTGAATTATAGCTTTAACGAATAATACCACGTTTTTATATATTTTCCTGATTTATTATTAATTTATTACTAATGATTTGATAGTAAAACCTTTCCAATTTTCTTTCACAGAATGACGTATCACAACATATTGTGATGTTTTTATAATGAGAAAATAATATTTCGTAATTATCATCATCATCTCGACCATTGGAAGTCCACAGCTGGACATAATTATGCCGCCCTCATTGATTTCCACAAGGACCGGTTTGAAGCGGCCCGCATCCAACCCTTACCTGCGATCTTAGTCGGGTCGCCGTATTTATACTTTCCACTATTTTTAGTTAGTTATCACTCCATCTACATATACAATTGTTCAGTCACGCTAACATAATGGTTTGCGCCTTTACAAAAAAAACATGGCCAGTTGTTCAATGATATAATATGTGCCTGGCATACATACGAGTACTTATATTACTGTGGTAATGGTAACACAGCTTACCAAGCGTTGAAGGATTCTGCGTTTTTGCTAAGGGTTGGTAATTAAGCATTCACAAGAGTCGTGCGGCGTAGTTGGATCCAGATTTTTGGTAATGGTAATTTTAAATTTCGCAATGGTAAATAAGGAGACATGCAGTACTCAGTTTATGAGGCCAGATTTAGTTATTGAAGGATGTATTTACGTTGGATTTGAGTGTAGTTTTGATGGATTGTTTTATAAAATCATTAAAGTTTATGCTTTAAGTTAAACTAAATATAAGAATTTGACTGTCCGTGACGATGTGATCGAAAATGGAATCATAACTACAATTTTGCCTAGCACAAACATAAAATTGTACCTATACAGAACTAAGGCTCTAGAAAGACCTGAAGAAAATTGTATAGTATTTTCTAAAGAATTGCTTGTGCTAATCGAAGTTTAAAGGTTTACTTTATTACTATTGACTTAAACTTTATTATTTCTCTAAAACCACTTTGTACAACACGCTGACCGTTAGGCGACACCAAAAATATAATAATAGAAAATCTTTTATCCAAATTCGATTATGAAAACAAGATAGAATCGCGAATTTATTGTAATTGAATCTCTAATGTGAAGTTTAAGAAATTTCCTATATTTCAAAAAAATACTTTTATCATGATAAAGGCGCTATGAAATTTCCCTCAGAAATGTAAAGAAACCACTTGACATTCATTCATTCATAACAGCAATAGGTCGTCCACTGCTGGACATATGCCTCCCCATGTAGGGGGATTTGCCAATACTCGCCACGCTTGGCAGGCGGGTTGGCGAGCGCAGTGTGATTTCCTATCCTCAGAAGGCGCTGCTGCCCACCTTCTGGTACATGATCCCTTAGCCGACTCTTACGGCACCCACGGGAAGAAATGGAGGAGTACTATTCTAGACCGGTACCACCACGGCAATGCACTTGACATGATACCACTTAAATTTGCATTTTAGACGGCCACCGATCAAGACATTTATAAGAATCCTTATGTTCGCGGCAACCGAAAGGATAAATCATGTTACTGACACTACCGCAGGGAGAGGTTAGGCGGCATTCCTGAACCGCTTTGCGGTTGTGGGGTTGTAAATTGAACTGCGTGACAGCAAGGAGGGAGAACGGTAATTGGATGGTTCATTTTAAGTAGGTAATTAGGTGCAATGCATGCTTTAATCAAATCAGAGAGGCTATGCTCTCTTATGACATCACACTTTTATATTTGAGTAACCATATTATTCCCTTATCGCAAATTCGTTTTACCTGGGCTTTCTTACAGAAGAAAAGAATTAAAAAGTCCAAAAATGTGATAAGTATTTTTTTATAAATTTCTGTAAAGTATAAATATGTAATATTTTAAATCAACACTCATCAGCGCTACGGACGAGCGCACCCGCGGGCGTCTGCAATGTCATCGGCACATTTTTTTAACGAGCCTATGCCTTTAAAATATATACTAATTACAATACTACAGCTACTACAATAACATTTAAGCAATCCATTAGCTGTTTACACGCTACAGATAAGTCGAATGCTTTAAAAATAATAATTTAAATCTGGCTCTCCCTCTCTCTCTCTCTCTCTCTCTCTCTTGGCACTTAATTACTGCACAAGTCAAGTCATAAATAAGTATACCTATATTTTGCGCTACATTTTCCCAGTCCTGCAGGTTTATATTCTCGATTGTCGACGTTTATATGCTCATGTTCGGTTGTTCTAATCAAATAAATAAATACGAAGTTTGAAATTGTTTATCTACAAATCGATTTGGTGGTTATACTGTGACAGTAAGTGACGTCATCACCGTGGGGAACCGATGGAGATTACCCGGTGTTAACCTGGGCAATAATGGGGTAGTAAATTGAACAAAGTGACAGCGACGAGGGAAATCTGTAATTGGCAATTTAAATATGCCTATAACGTTTTTTTTTTTTTTTTTTTTTTTACTATTATAAGTTTGCGTTTGACAACTGTCTCACCTGATGTTAAGTGATGACGTTGTCTAGGATTTAGCACGCAAACCTAGAAGGTACCTATTCACTCGCGACTTGAAGACTCCAGGATTGTACATATCGGGAAACACAGACTCGGGCAACGAGTTCCACTCCTTGGCAGTACGCATTAAGAAAGTGGAAGCAAAACGCTTCGTGCGTATAGGTGGTATATCTACCATATAGCGATGGCGAATTGCCGTACGCCGAGTCGACCGATGATAGAAAGGTGATGGTGGAATCAGATTATGCAACTCCAGTGCACATTCTCCGAAATCCTATATTTTAGACACGACGAGCTGCGCCCCGCGGTTTCACCCGCGTGCACTACGTTTTTCCTGCTAACTGAGTTATTCCATGGGAACCATACTTTTCCATTTCCTTCTCCAAGGTCCCATCTATCTTTACACCATGTTTTATCTAAATTGGTCAAGCCGTTCACGCGTGCTGCCATAACCAAGGGAAATAGCGATTCATATTTATATATATTAATAGATTACTTTCTCTAGCGAATATAATAACATTCCAACCGGTCCTTGTGGAAATCAATGGGGGAGGCCTATGTCCAGCAGTGGACGTCCTATGGCTGAGATGATGATGATGATGATGAAGATTCGGTTTATTGCGATTAAGCATTCGTTAATCCTAGAACCAAACAATAAGAACTTAAAAGAAAAAAATACACGAAACAGTAATTACCAAGTTGAGCACGTTTTATGTAAGGTATCAGTAGCGGTCAGAGTCTGGAATGAAATTGGCAGAATTTCTTGGCTACAACGAAAGGCCGGATATATAAGTACAATCGTAGTATTAATATCCGTAAACATACGGGTCGTATACAAAAAAATATAAATTTAAGTGTAACTATAAAACATAAAAAAACTGCTGCCCCTTATCTCGGTTAAATATAATTAAACGGTATCTTTACAGATATCTAAAGCACCTAAGTAACAAGGTAAGATATCCGTGCAGAAAGCACTCTACCTGTCGGTAACCACCGATAAATCAGATTACGTTTCTACCCCACGTCGAGAGGGCGAGGGGAGACAAAGAAATTAAAATTAGTGGTCTTGTTACAACGAATTTGCCATGCATTTTTTAGGGACTATAAAGAAAAAAATACCGACCATATTCGCAGCAGGGAGGAGCCTGCTGCTGATTAGCCGCTTGTAATCCCATTTTAAGCTTGAGCCTTCATCAGACATATATGTTGCTGAAAGCACTAGCGGGAATCAAATTACTTCCAGCTCAACAGGCTTACCCTTGCTTTACCCTTAAATGTCATTTCTTTGCAAAAAATTTTTTTTACCGTTTTCTGTTACTTTGGTTACACACGGTCAATTGTTATTCACCCTCAATAAGGAAATCATCCAGATAGATGTAACACTTTTCAGTTATTGGATGTAACTCAAAAATCGCTTGACCTATTTTGATGAAATTTAAATAGGACCACCTCGGAAGTATATTCTATCAAACAAAAAAGAATTTTGAGAATCGATTGACAAACGTCGAATTTATTCGCGAACACACAAAAAATATATACTTATATATACGGTCGAATTGATTAACCTCCTTCTTTTTTTAAGTCGGTTAATATGACAATTAAGATTCTTAATGAATATAATATTAAATTTACAAAAACTGCATGCGAACACTGCATCCGGGGATGGTTTGATTGTGATAAATTAAAAAAATAATGGTGCCTAAGTACCTAATGTCAAAATGACCTAAGCTAGTGATATAAATGATTCTAGGGATATGCTCTTGTGTTTTTCGAACAGCTTTCTTTTTGACGAAAAACCAGTTAAAAGACATAAAACTTAACTTGGAAGCAGTCAATAGCTGACCATTGATTTACTTAAAATTCACATAAAAAACACCCTGCCACAATATATCAGTTATTCGGCGTAGCAAGTCCGCACTCCACGTAGGTATCGCAACCTCCTGTCCCCTCCCCTCGTGTCTAATCGTTATGTAAACCCCTGTCCATGTAGTTGTCGCGTCCGTGACTGGGTAGCGTGACGTCGAAAAGAACAAAATTTAACTATCTTTGACCAAGTAGGCCAAGACGCACGGCTATGCACCATTGCTATAATATGGTATATATAAACACCATTTTTTGGAAGCCAAATACACAATAGAAACACGTTAAAAAGTTTTTTGCTGAGGGGGGTATAAAGGAGGATGGCAGACTCCCATACATTTGCAGCCTGGAAGAAAAAAAACGCGTTCATGAATGAAACTTATATGTATCGATAGAGCAATAAATACATTGTATATTGTATATTCAATCATTTTCCTAGAAGTTGGGAGTAAAAAGTTATCACGGAAAATCATCTGTATCAGTATGCTCACTACACGTCCATATGCGAACCATTCAATGATCCATCTATAGCGTCGTAGACAGAGAAAGCAATATTGAATGGATCGCGCTACAGATACAGATTACTTATTATATTCTGGAATAAACTGCATGGGTGTGTTTATGTACGCAGTTCGGGTCTACAGAGCAGCTGACTACAGATTATAGAGTAACAATAACAATTAATTTCAGAGCGTACCTAAGTATTCGAACGCAACAAACATAATGAGAAGTATAGGGTGCGTTCGAAAACTACAAACACCACATAAATAAATAAAATAAAAGTACTTCTGATTCTCAACATTATAAATAATGCAAATTATTCACGGAATCCACAAAAATATAATCTAAAATTTCATATCTATAGAATACATGAACGGGTTGTCATTTCGTTTTTCGGGAGTGAGGCTGGTTCTGCCATCCTCCTTTAGTACTAAACGTGCCCTTATTTTCTTGCAGGCGCGCACGAGGACCCGCAGGGGCACCTTTTAATATGCGACATGTACCTGTAACGTCTAAGATAAAAAGCCAATAATTAATTTCCCTTCAAATGGATGATAGTTAATAAAGATTCTATGTACCTACTGAGCTTTAGATAAATGATTGGTCTCGCCGAGCGCAGCGAGACTAATCATTTATCTAAGCTACTGAGACTATTGGAAGATGGATTTTCCTGGAAACGCAGTGACAATCCAGGACACTTAGTTACATCTTCTTTAGCTGTTTTGACGCGAAAAGACCCTTCCGGTCGCCGAAAATATTGTATAAGTATCTATAAAAATTTAACACTTCCGTAAGAAAATAGGTTTTTGTTTTTATAGTTAGTCCGCACTTGACGTAGTTTTCCCATCCCCTCATGTCTAAACGTTATGTAAACCCCTGTGCAACAATAAATCGTTGGGGGAGGCTTATGTCCAGCAGTGGATGTCCTATGGCTGACAGATAATGATGATGATTTTATGAATCTTATTGCCAAGGCTGTGTTTCCCGATAAGAACAATCCTGGAGTCAAGTCACGAGGTCTTCTAGACTTACGTGCTACATCTTAAGCCACGTCATCACTTATTATCAGATGAGACATTCAAACGCAAGCTTATGTTATTGGTACAATAAACAAGAAAATAATCTTTTTACTTAACTATACATATAATCGTAACAATAGTCCAAAATATTTAAAAATGTAAATTCAATTATGAATTTACCTTTTTTATACTTTTCTGTTGTAGCGTTTGACCACCATATTACTTGATAGTCCGTGACGATGTGGACGAAAATGTAATAAATCTAGACCTAGAATGTTTTAATGCCTCTCAAGGACTGCTGACTGAGCACACTAAGTGTTTTATGACTCGTTGCCCGAGTCTGTGTTTCCCGTTATGTACAATCCTGGAGTCTTCAAGTCGCGAGTGAATAGGTACCTTCTAGGTTTGCGTGCTAAATCCTAGACAACGTCATCACTTAACATTAGGTGAGACAGTTGTCAAACGCAAACTTATATGTAAAAAAAAAAAGTTATCAATGTTATGTTTTTTGTTAATTTTTGTGGGGGTCATGAAGACATGGTGCCCTTTTTATTATACAGATTAGGTAGGCCTTTACCTTACCTGATGTTAAGTGATGATGCGGTCTCTGCTGTATCACGCATGCCCATATAGAGAATAGATAGAGCGTACTTAGCACAGAGGCGCTAAATACACTGAAGAGTTCCGTGTAATCGCATTAGCAGTTAGTTAACAGATTGTGTTTACACAACATGAATAGGAAACAAATATTGTTATAGCCAGTAGAATCGCTCATCGCTCACCGATGGAAGCGTCGGCTGTCAAACTGATGGACGCTGCTGGTTCGATCCCCACGAACAGAATTCTTGACTTGAAATTCAAAAGTTTGCTGTAATTAACTCTCTTAAGTTTCATAACTTAGACATTATAAAAACCAGAAGAAGAATTAGGTCCCTTCAAAATCTTTTGCTGCGTCCGGACCTGACCACAAATGAAATAATTGTTAGGAAATGATTCTATTATAACGATAATTTATTAAATTTTATAATACGCCTTTAGCGTGATACGCGTAGTCGATATCACGATCGACAATAATAATTGTGCGCGACACACGAGACACGTACGTTTTACGACAAACGCACCGTTCACAAGATCCTGACGAAGGAAGAAACAGGAACAATTGTTGGTCTGCGTGTTAGTGTCACGCTAAACGCGTAATAATCTTATCAATACTTATTATAAAAGCGTGAGTTTAAATAACAAAAAAAATTTACCAAAAAAATTTTAACAAAAAAATGGAACCGACTTCAACACTCAAAAGTATGAAACAACTTGTTTAAGTCGGTACCATGATAGTTCAAAAGTAACTGATATCAAAATATTGTGCTCATGGTACCGACTTCGACAAGCTATTTCATACTTTTGAGTGTTGAAGTCGGTTCCATATTTTTGTAAAAATTTTTTTTTCTCTCTTTTTAGTGACCTTTGTTACTCATGGGATCAATTGTCATTGTGGTGTAGGTATGTTCACCGATGTCTTCACCCGCTACAATATCGTGTAGTATAAGCACGCATTTTTCAGTTTTTGACTTGTAACTCAAAAAGTGCTCTTCCGATTTTGATGAAATTTAAATGGGACCACACGAGAAGCAACAGCTTTCAAATAAAAAAGAACGATCAAAACCGGTTCACCAAGTCGGAAGTTATGCGGTAACAAACACAAATAAAAAATAAATAAATAAAAACATTCGGGTCGAATTGAGAACCTTCTCCTTTTTTTGAAGTCGGTTAAAATGGAACCGATCTCAATGGAGCCATTGTGTTCATGGTACCGACTTCGACAAGTTATTTCACACTTTGGAGTGTTGAAGTCGGTTCCATTTTTTGGTAAAAAATTTTTTTTCACCTTTCTTCCTTTGCTACTCACGGGAACAAATTGTCATTGAGTATTTATTGTTCTCCGATGTCTTCAACCGCAACTATAATATCGTTGATATATGCGAAGCACTTTTCAGTTATTGTAATGTAACTCAAATTCGGCTTGTCCGATTTTGGTGAAATTTAAATAGGACCACCACAAAAGTATACACTATCAATCAAAAAAGGAATCATCAAAATCGGTTTATAAACGATGAAGTAATCCGCGAACACAAAAAAAAAGGTCGAATTGAGTAACCTCCTTTTTAGAAGTCCGTTAATAAAATGGGTTTAAACGTATAACTTAAAAAAGATTTAAATTAAATTCTTCAAAAAAATGGCTAAAAGAAGAAAAAAATCTAGTCTAATAAATTAAACAGCTACTAGTGGGCAACGTTGCCAAAATGCTGGCAGCATTCCCACCTTTGCGAGTCCTTGAGCACCGTTTAATAATATTATTATGTATAAATTGCTGCGTTCAGTTACCTACACAAATCATTATGAAAATGTTACAACAGGCTAACCTTGAAACACGTTATATGCGGAGTTATAACTCTAAAGGCTCAATTTAATTATACAAATAAAAATCCACAGTCGACTTTATCAAAATAAATTAAGAAGAAAACGTAAAAAATCCAATATAATCGGCAAACTGCCAATTTCATGGGCCATTAGCGGAACACGCTCCATCATTTCGCAGTTTCTCTATACTTCTTTTCATCCGGACGCCTTGCACCTTATTTATATTGTGGTAAAGTTGTTTTTGTTTTGTTTTCTTTGGAATCCTTATCATGAAAAGCGGTTGGTCTGCAGCTAGGCCGATTCGTCGCGGTCGGGGCCAGATTTGCGGGCACCCCGATATGGTATTTGCGGTGTAATAAGTGATTGCCCTCGTTGGAAACATGTTCATTAAGTTACGCATTTTGCTTGACCATGTTTATAGCTAACCTACATCATCGGTATAAATAAATGAAGGCTGGTCTTGGCTGCTATGCTAGGCTTGGCTTCGTACCGTTAGGATAAAAGAATATCACAAATATACTCCTCAAATTAGATGCAAACGTTATAAAAAGTCACTGCATATGTATTGTTCATAATTCAAAAGGGGCTTGATCGTGTGAAAAACGTCATAATTTAGTCAACTTGATCGAAACGTCGAGGTCAATAAACTACTGAAAAGAAACGCGAAAGTCTAAAAATTAAAACTGAGTAGGTATCCAGGCAAGGGTGATCTATCGTTGACCGCATCATCACTTAATATGAGGCTATATACATATATTTATTTATTTATTTGGGACAAAAAACGGTAACATAATACATCTTAAGTAACACAAATTGTTCTTATCAATACTAACTATGCTACCCACAACATTATCCACTAATTACTTAGAACAAAATAAATCATAATCTATGCTGGGCTACGTGACTTAAAAGATTACGCTAATTAACAATAAAGAACTGAAAAAGATGATTTACATTAATGACATTACAATACTATAAATAAACTAAATAATGATCTAATATACATGTAGGCCAAATATTTTGGCAGATTACCTATCTACAAGAGAGAAGGTACAGAAATTTCGTAATTTTGAAACATTTAACTTCACAGTGGTAAAAAATAGTAATTACGTCATAGATTACTCAGTGATTCAATGACAGCTTTTTTATACCTAGGGCCCGATAGGGCAAAAATATCAACGCTTTCAAATTTGGTGTTACATTCAACAAGTTTGTATAGAGGTGACCTTACGCCAGCATTTGTTATTTATATTATATTGGTCCAAGTCCTTGCCATATAATTTTTTTTTAAATCTACTTTCAATATTGTTGCAGCTGCATTTCAATGTAAATACAAACTACAATATATTTGAGTACTAGTAGTGCCACCCGGTTTCACCCGCGTGGATTACGGTTTTCCGCTACCTGTTTTATTTCACGGAAACTATACTTTTCCAAGATAAAAGTAGCCTATATGTTATTCCAGGGCCTAACCTATCTCCATACCAAATTTCATTGAAACCGGTACAGCCGTTTGACCGTAAAGGAGTAACAAAAGTTTTTTAACTATATGCTTGTCCCAGGGGAAAAGAATTCTTTTCGGCATGAAAAGTAGCCTGTGTTAATCTACCGTCTAAACTGTCTCCATACAAAAAATCATCGACATCGGTGCAGCCGTTTGAGCATGAAGAAGTAACAAACATGTGTATGTTTGTTAACTACACACATAAATACACTCTTACACATATACACTTTCGCTTTTATAATACTAGTGAGATTTTAGAGCTATAATGTGGGCAACCTATCTTTGTGCCTCTGATGTTGGAAAATACTTGCTTCGATGTACAGTCACAGTCTATATAGAACAGCCGGTTCAGGCCAGACCATAACATGGTATACTGAATAATTTCCCTGGTTTCGCATATGACTTGATGCCGCGGTTTTCTAAAATTTTTCTTTAGTATTTATTTTGATTGCAGGTATTTCGTTAACCATGTCCTTACAAACTCATTGTAAAAACTAATTACAAATAACATGATTATACGGCATCAATTCAAGTCGTATTTATAAACCGCAACCATTGTTTATAGGTAGCTGTTGCGATTCGCGGCGCATTCCGTAATTCAAAACACTCGACCAACACCAGACTTGAATGAAAATATTACTGCTTCACTTGTATAAACAAAACTAATTATAGTTTTCCGATTCGCTGCTGACAAGTAAGAAGCGATTACAGTGGAGCTTAATTTTTAATTTTTAAACATTACCCTCCACAGAGCCTCAGGGTCCATTCCATTTTTAACCGACTTCAAAAAAGGAGGAGGTTCTTAATTCGACTCGTATGTTTTTTTTGTATGTATGTTAACGCATAACTTCCGCTTGGATCAACCGATTTTGATCGTTCTTTTTTTTTTCAAAGCTGATGCTTCCCGTCTGGTCTCATTTAAATTTTATCAAAATCGGACAAGCCGATTTTGAGTTACACTCCAATATTTGAAAAGTACGTGCTAGACGATATTATAGTAGCGGATGAAGACATCGGTGAACATACCTACACCACAATGACAATTGATCCCATGAATAACAAAGGTTACTTCAAATTATCAAAGATAAAATAAATCTAATTACCGGAGAAAAATAATAAGAAAAATAATTTGAATTTAAAGGAAATGTTTGTGCCTTAGTAAATAACTTAATTGCATCTGAAAAAGGGCTGTAATATACCCATGAAACCAACTTCATTGGGACCTTTTCGAATCTGAATGTAGCCTAAAACTTTACGCTATAATAAAGTTAAAATTCAAATTCGTATAACTCCATACAACGCTCTCACTAATATAAGACGAGTTTTTTCCGTTGCTGGCCAATTGCGGGTAGTTTTAGTAGGCATTAAGTAAGTGGCCACTTAATTTTACTAAAACTACTCGCAAATTCAATTAATACATATAATTTTAGTGATGTTATTGACTAACTGATTTAGTTTTCCAAAATTGTAGTTAAGTTCAGTTGATTAAGCGAATCACTGCCATTATCTCGCTGATTTAGCACTACCTAAAAGGTGTATTTGATATGGATTTCTGCAAAGTAACGCCTGAATCTATAAAATTTCTAAAACTAGACTCAAATTGAACGTAAAGGCTTGATCTAAAATCTTGATCAAAATCAATAAGATATACTTCTCAGGGGAAGTATACCTTATTAATTTAGGTCAAGATTTTAAGTTAACCTCTTCGGTAGTTGATCATGTCGGTTTTTTTTTGCGATATGGTAGTAAAGGAATATCTGTGCCCTTATTTTATATTGTATAGCGTTTGACCACTATCTAACGACACTCAGTCAGTGGTCGAAGATATTATCACGCTAGACATTGAATGCTGACTGGCTCACAAGAACTGCTGTCCTAACAATCTATGCGTTTGGTGATAGTTTTACAAACTTGAGGGTGGTAGCTAGCCAGGTACAGTACGGTTTTTGGTAACGATGTTACCTTCACCAGAAGCTTAAGCCGTTGTGCGGATTGAACCAGCGCGCAGCCTCTGTCAGTTTGACAGCCGACACTCTGCTATCATCGCTTCAGAAATGCCCTTGAATATCTGAACCCAAGGGAAGTGGGGAAGATTATCAAGATTTCGTAGACTTTGACAGCAAAATATCGCCTCGGTGCTCACCAGCATGATTTGTAATGCTTCTTAGAGTAAAGTCTGAGAATGACGTCATTATTGTTTCTTCCGCATTTTAAAGAAAACATCTTATATCACAGACTTAGTTTAGCTAACATTAAAAGTATAGTACCTACTTCATAGAAAATAAAGCGTGTTCAAAAAATCGCAATTGGTTTTAAGAATATTCCACTGATTTATTCATTGTGGTTCACCTATAAGCATCGTTACGTTGTGTAAATAGTACTAATATTATGTCAATTCATAATTACGTTCGTCCTTGTCAATAGGTTAAGAACAATGAAATTATATAATTGGTTAAGAAGTCAAATTGTGGAAAAAACAGTTATACAATTCACGCTAGTAATTGCTAAAAATGATATTGTCTTAACCGCTCCATCATCATGACAAAAGTATTTCGTGGAAATCTTTTACCTAAAACATTGAACTTGAAAATCTTTAAAACCCAACTTTTACTACATAGGACATATTTGTAAAAATAAAATGAAGTAGGTATTGAACCTTTTTCTATTAAATTCTTTGGAGATCGACCTGCAAGAAAACACTTTCAAATAAAAAGAATTTTCCCGAATTTTTAAAAAGGACCAATATAATAAACCCCTATTTCGGAATTCGGTTATAAGTCACAGTATAATTTTATAAATCCAAAAGTTTGTATGTAGGCACGTGTTATTGATGTACATCTTCAGTCTTCACGCCTAAATTCGGAATATTGGTACCTTATTACCTGGATTAACACTCGGCTAGCTTATATATCCCTTTTTCGCGAATATAATATGGTTCCTCTGGGCAACAACAAAAGCCTTATAATATTATAGAAGTCAAAGTAACTGTCTGTTAGATTTTCACACCTAAACCTTTGTGTCAATTAGATGAAATTTTGCTTCAAAGATAGAAGGGACCTTGGAGAAGAATATAGGCCAATTTTTGTCCACTTTTTGTCCAACTGGAAAAAGTTTTAATCCCGTGAGGAAACTGATATAAGCACTGTTTCACAACTCGCTGTGAGTTAAAACGATTTGTTTTGCGCTTCTGGTTGTACCACGCAATAGGTATGTAGGTACCTACCTCAAAGACGAAAGAGATTCCACATTTATATCTCAGCATTGGACAAACATTTGGATTCAAACCAAAAGTCAGCTGTCATGCTTCAAGAACGATCGTGTAGGTTTTGCTCTACTTATTGTTTTTATTTTACTAATATTTGCAAGCCATCAAATAATTTATATTCCTGTGTTTCATATGATCCAAGTCCATGCTTGTTTATTTATGTTTTTAGTGTGAAGTGAATTGAATTGAGTTAAGCAGAGTCTCAAGAAACTTTAATGAGTAGGTAATGCCGACATAGATCTGTCATATATACATAAGCAGGTTCTTAAGTCTCAACTAGCGTTTGAGACTTAAACGTTGATTTGCTGCCTCCTAGTGAACAACAGGACTTACATAATATTATTTACGTTTTCTATTGGCGTACAGAACTCATTTTTCATCACAATTGTTAATCATATATTCACAATTTAGACTTTTGTATGTATATGCATCTATCTATTCAACAAATTAATAGGTACACGCTTCGATGACATTTTATTATTGTTGTTTAGCTCATACGGTAGCCACTTTCCAAGAAAAATATGGAATTGGAAAATAATATCGAAATGTTAAGGATACCCGTGCGAAAAGTGGAGATAGCACACAAAAATAGGTAATTGTAAACCCTATGATTAAATTGACCAGATGCAAAGTGCTGAAGGTAAAGGCAGTCTGAACGATGGTTATTAAATAGGTACAACCAATGATGTTTTACTAAAGATGACGTATATTCATACTGCGCGGTGCTCACATTTTGTTCCTTTACGACATAAACATGCTTTTTGCGACAGATAATACGGTTCAAAGAATATAGAAAAGGATAGCTATATGTTTAGACGTGCGCTTGAAATACGCGTCGCAATAAAAATTACTACAATTGACTTAATTTTGTCGCCTCAGTGTCCGCGCGCTTGTGCGACATCTACCTCATATAAACATATAATATCATTGGTAACAACCTTAACTCAACCTATCCACTGCCGCTAACAAAAACGATTGATGGATAAACACACAAATATCCAATTAAAAGTATGCTGTAATAATTTGTCGACGCACCCTGTATAAGAGTTGACAATGTAGAGGGAAGAGGTGGCTCATAGTAAGTGGTTTTACGTCGTGCGTCAACGGCGATAAGCAAAACACTGATAACACCATGTAATGGCTGATAAGATACCGACAAACCAATAATGTGCGGCCCACGAACGGGAAGCGTGATTGTCGGTGTAGGTATTGTGCGCTAAAGGGCGTAGAGGGCAGATTGATTAACAGACACTTGTGACTATATTGATCTGCCCACGTATTAGACCGGGCGCTGGATGGAGTGGAGTGTGCAAAATGTGAGGACCGCATTCGGTGTATGTTTTGAACTCAGAAAAGCATGCAGATTATGACGAATGTTGCTAGGAGCCATATTGGTCCATTTTTGTTTTACACCCCACCCCCTTAGACATCTAGTAAATGGACTGAACAGATGCTTTGATATCATTATAACGATTGTTTTAGTGAGAACATCCAATTGATTTTTATGATTAAAGTTACCTTACAGCTAGTCAAGTGAAAAAACAAAAGGAAAATAAAAAATAAAAACAATAATTATTGATAAAAAAATTATTTCATTGAATAAAGCAAATTTGAATATATTCTCTCTCAGCCATGGGGCGTCCACTGCTGGACTTATGCCTCCCCTATATATGGGGGATTTGCCAATACTCGCCACGCTTGGCAGGCGGGTTGGCGAGCGCAGTATAATTTTCAATCCTCAGAAGGCGCTGCTGCCCATCTTCTGGTACGTGGTCCCTTAGCCGACTCTTACGGCACCCGCGGGAAGTAATGGGGGAGTACTATTCTAGGCCGGTACCACCACGGCACTGGAACTTAGAATGGCACTTTGATTATATTATAAATGAAAAAATAATAATTATCAATCTTTTTCTTTCTGACAATCGTTATTTATGCATTTGCATAAAGAAATACAATCAATATGTAATTTCCTACAAGAGCAAGCCTTTGTCTTACAATTGGATGCACATTTGCACGGTTATATCAACAATTCCGGCAGTGGTTGGTCATTTGTCGTGGGTACAAATTACCATTCTTCCTCTCATAGCCTAAGAAGGTGTAATCAATTGGCTGTAGTTGAGTTTGGTCAGTTTTTACCCATATATGTATATGTTTGTGCTCTAATACTTTCGTCTGAAGCCTCACCTGTTTCTACTGTTGGATTTAGTCCGATCACACCTCAGCCACCGACTTCCAAAGACGTTATGTATACCGCTATAAAAAATTATGTCAACGTAAGTCTTGCACTCAGTAAAAAAATAGCTGTACTCTCGTGAGACATGGCCATATATCTTATCGCTAAAACATTCAACTCACAAATAAAGAATTTGACAATTCGATATTGAGATATGGATCGTTTTATTTACAAAAACATTTTTTTCGGTGCTTGGGCCAATATATAGAAGGGAGTGGACTCGACGGTATTCTTATTGAAGCTGATATTTATGGTGTGAATACTTCGACATCAATTTTGAAACGTACTCATTATAACAGAAGTATTAGAGCACATAAGTTCTTGGACGAAGCCTTAACAAGCACGCGAATTGAATATTAGCTTATCCAACGGGAGCAGCAACTATATCAGGGATAAAAAGAAGCATATGTGTAAATTCTAGATTTAAACTATTTCCATACCAAATTTCATCAAAATCAGTACAGCCGTTTAAGCGTGATGGAGAACCAAACATACATATATGCAAACTTTCGCCTTTATAATATTATTGGGATTAGGTTTTTGTTGTATTCCAGAGGAACCATCAATTAGGTTGGTGCTTACACTCAGAATTTGATTCAAATCTATCAAGCCGTTTTGCTGATTCGTTTCCCATACAAAAAACAATCATGATATTAGATCAACCAAATAGTTCTTTACTGTTTGGTTGATTTGTATCACAATTGCTTTTTGTAGATATGGGAAACGAACCACCTAAAGCGTGAAGAACTAACACATAAAGAGGAAACACAACACACAAACTTTCATAGATATAATCAATGTAGTGCAGCATTGCGGTTTTGTTGCAACATCTATTGAGAAAACCTTAAAAAAACCTTATTAAGGTACCTTCACATTTTCATGTAACTAATTGGAACCGTTTTCGAGATACCAATAGTGGGGGGGGGATACGTATGTATGAGCACAGAACTTATCTGCCGATTTTCCTGTGATCCTATATACTCGTAGTCACAACTTTAGAAACCGGAGGAATTCCTATTTTTGGTGGCATTATTTTTTATTGTTATAATAAATTTAATATGTACGTGTTAATAAGTATAAAAACTGTTACCAGTTTTTTAAATAAACGGATTAAATCGAAACATAAAATCATGATAAATCGTGGAACGTCATTAATGATGATTAAGCCCTTATTATAACTAAACAGTTTTAATCCATCTACATAATTGATAACAAAAATCGTCTATCGTTGATGATGATTAAGCCCCAATGATATTATATGTTTATATGAGGTAGATGTCGCACAAGCGCGCGGAAACTGAGGCGGCAAAATTAAGTCAATTGTAGTAATTTTCATTGCGACGCGTATTTCAAGCGCAAGTCTAAACATATAGCTATCCTTTTCTATATTATTTGTACCGTATTATCTGTCGCATTCTGCATGTTTATGTCGTAAAGGAACAAAATCTGAGCACCGCGCAGTATGAATATACGTCATCTTTAGTAAAACATCATTGATTAAGCCCCCATTATATTTAAAGCATTCACTGAGTTTGTTCTTTAGTGAAATCGTAGGTATATGTGACTGATTTCTAGAAACGAGAAGGTCTTAAGTGTACGTTGTAAACGATATGACGTACACATATACACATATGCACACAACATCACAAATCTTCTCTGGACGAGTATGCAGAGATCATGTCCACTTTATGAGACACACAAATTTCAAAATCTCCTTGTATACTATGTATGTGCTTTGATAAGAAAATCTCCTAGACACGGTACTGTATACATTCTTTCGGTGGGCTTTAATTTTTACTTCATTTTATGCTGTTGTTACAGAGGGTGACTGAGATACTTTGAAGACCTGGAGGGTAACACTACGCTTCACCCACGTGATACGGAAACTCACCTGCTTCTTCAGAAGAGGTCTTATTGAAGATAGCCAATAATTTAAATATTATACACGGGATACGACCATGATTTTGTTTTTTATTGAGTTCCCAATATTTCGGCGCTGTTCCAGGCACCATAATCACGGAGAGTCCTAGTATTGTTTTAAACTTTCATGGCTTTTCATAATATAAAATAATATTTATATTATGAAAAGCCATGAACACTTTAAACAATACTAGCCAAAAATAATTAAAATCAATTTAAGAAGAAAAACACACATTGTTCCGACCCCATGTGGCTGGGATAAGGATAAGAACTAAACTACTTATTTCTACTACATCATAAATATCAGAATATAGGTACACTTCCCAATAAGTTAGACTGATAGTATACCTATGTATCGTCTTTAAATTTTGTCATAAACTTCAACCAAAATGATATTAGAGTACAGTAAATTATTTTCTGCCCTTCGGGTACCCTAAGGTCCGGCTTTTAACTATCTCAATAAAATAATTATCCAATCATGAAGCAATTTACTCCGATTGTCCCTACGTGCTCCATCTCTTTCATTCATACAAATTCAATTCATAATGTTGTCTCGTTCTGTTCTGAACTGACGATATTCGAGGACGGTGACACGGTTCGCTCTTGGTGCTGAGATACAGTTTCACCAAGCTATTGACGCAGTTGATTACATCTTTATTCCTTTAATGATAAAATATATTTTAGAAAGTGTCAATTGTTTTGATAAATGGCAACAACTGTACGATTTCATCGGCCAGTTCAGTGTGGCCTCTCGTGCATTTTCCCTGGTTTCAAGGTTTGTTCTTTTTATAAGTTGTTTTGTGTAATTTTCCAAGTTGAGAACTGTTAATTGATGTTCGTTAGCGTGCCAAATTAGGAAATGATGTTTGTAATAACTGTTACTTTACACTGTTTTAGCATACCAGTGGTAAATGGAATTTAATGAATATTTATATAGGTTTTAGCTGCTTGTATTTAAGTACTTAATGAGTTTAGTACCGTCTAACTATATGGTCAGAATTATTAGTAGTTGTTATTAACTATTTTAAAACCAATTTAACTGATTATGAAGTGATTTTCATTCATTGTTTATGTTTATGTATTATTCATTTTGACGCGTTATCCTTCAGGCCATCGCAAACAACATAATTTAAGTATATTTTTACTGCAGTTTTTCGTTCGGTAGCTACACGCTACACGTGTAGGTATAGCTGGAACACTCATAACTTTCTAAACATAAAATGCCTGATTTTATGAACATCATTTCGCCATCACTTCATAAAGAAAAATCGTCTGAGAAATGAATCTTTTTTTAAAATTAAAATCGAATACTTGTCTAGTAGAATATTTTTGGGTTGTTTTTTTATTTTGAATTCTGCTTAGTTGGTTCAAGCTGTATTATACGCCATGATTTCTTTTAGATGAACAATTTCCACGCCATCAATTAATTTTCGCGGCAGCGGAAAGTTAACTAATTACTTTAATGACACACTTTATTTAATACATTTCTAAAAAAGATTATATGAAATAAACTTCCGTGAAAAATCATACGGTAATTTTCAGTCTTTCCCGATTCTAACACATTGTAAATAAATCGAACGAGGCTTGATCGCGTAAAAACATTTCTTAATTTATTTATGCCATTTATATAACCAATGGTCGTGGTCACGAAAAGACTGAAGAATGCGGGTGACAATATTTATTATGCAGGATACGTCATCTACATAACGTTCCCACATTTTGATTGCCCAGGTTTGTAAGATGTTGGCCAGGACGAGTGCTATAGGGCTACCCATGACAAAACCCTAAATCTTGAGATAGTTTTGGCTTCGGTACAGAAAGTAATTTCCATACAGGCAGTTCCTCACTGATACCATAAACTTTTCTGTTAGGTGGTTCTCTATCAACTTTTCCTTAACTACTTCTAAACACTATTTTGCTGGGACATTGATAAAATCTGATTCACCTTAGAAACTCACCATAATATCATCTGGTCCCAATGTAATTCGAGAGCTTGAACAAAATGGCAGGAATCTTTTACAAAAGATGGAGTGTTCCCGATAAGAGGTTTCATCACTGAGGCAACTTGATTCACTACAATGTAAGTACGAGGATCTATCTGTCTTACTATGGGGCGTAGTGGCACATTGTTCTTGTGAATTTTAGGCAGTCCATATTACTTTAGTGGTTGGACTATACGATATCTATAATGTTCATTTTAGATTAACTGTGAAAATTTTCTTGTAGTCTTTTATAACGGCTCGAAACCGACGGGTGACTCTGGCGGTAAGGTCATATGACATAGGTTCGTAAGTGTTACTGTCTTGTAACAAATTCCGCATTCTAATGACGTAATCTAATCAGACGAGTTCATCAACACAGTAGCGTTTCCTTAAGCCCTTATACTTCCTTGTTATCACAGATATTTTTAAGTGCCGAAAACGCTCTTCTACCGTAATATCACTCTTAGGTGATTTAGCCTTTCTCAAAACATCAGAAATATCCTGCCTAAGCTCTTCCGCTGTATTTGGAAGCACCTTATTTCTAATTAAGGCTTACGCTAACGCTACTACGCTTGCGTTTCTATCATTTTCTGCTAAACTTAATAATGGCTGAAAATAACCAAGTATTGTTGTCACAGCTGCGCTCCTTGTCAATCAAATCCAATGTAGGATATATTTCATTTCAATAGAACGTCAAGGAGCCGAGTAATCTCTCATAGCTCAGGAACCGCTAATTACAACTCGATGGTGTTTTCAATATTCAGTTGTACAGAATTTCAGATTCCAAGAATAGATAATTTTATTTCGCTAAAACGATACAAAGCCGAGTAATGCAGACGTGTTAGGTTATATAGAACTTTACAGATAAATCCAAGACCATGGAAGAGAAGAAACAATATTGCACTATATGGATACATTGCCTTAATATAGTAAATCATTGTAGTCCACGAATAAGTTCGTTAAAATCTATCTCTGAATCTAGTGTGTTTTATTTGTCCATTGCCAACAATGGGTGTCTAATCTACTGCGCGAAAAGGTTAGAAGCTAACTAGCAGTGCTGGCTTTAAAACGATAGTCAGGCTGACCCAGTCATAATACATGTTGGTCACATCCACTGTCATCAAGAGCACGGAGACATCACGGAGTCTTGTAATTCTATGATTTTTTAGCAATAAGTAATATATTTTCCACCTAAAACTGCCAAAGAGTATAGAGAATAACAATTGCAATGAGGCTATTGAGAAGTATGTAGTTACACTGACTGTTATTCTAAATCAAACGGGGCTTGATCGCGAGAAAAACATTTAGTTATTTATTTACCTCGACGTTTCGACCAAGTTGCATTGGTCGTGGCCTCGTTTGATTTAATAACAATGTGTTCGAATCGCGAAAGCCTAAAAATTACAATGTTATTCTAAACGTCCCGAGAGGCTTTGACAGGGTCGGGCCTGATACCTTTATTAACAAAATTTCCTACATTATGCCTTCTCTATAGGGTTGGAATTTAAAAAAATATAATATTATTTTTTTAAAATTCTTCACTTGGACAGACGTTCTGAGGTGTAAATCATTATGAGTGTATTAAACATCTGCCTGTCTAATTAACATATTGATAATTAAACTCAGTTGCATGCTAACATCGGTGTTTCGCGAGGTGTATGTTCTTTAAAACGCTATTCTTTAAGCAAATTAACGAGCTGATTAATTTAGCGTCTCTTGATCATGTACATTTTCCTTCAGACCATTCTATTTCTTATATTCTAGCCATTATTTTCAGTACCCTTGACTATATTGTCATGTGCAAATGGCATAATAAGAGTGGCCTGTGGGCCACTGTGGCCAGTGAGTACCTACCTTAGTAAAGGAGGGAAGATGGAATTTAAAATATGGTTAGCCAGAGAATAGATTTGTATTTGATGTGTAATTACACATCAAATACAAATCTATTCTCCCGTTTAAGAGCTACGGTGTCACAGACAGAAACACACACAGACACACACACACACACTTACACATATTGGTCAAACTTAGGTATAACACCCCTTTTTGCGTCGGGAGATAATTAACATTTCATGACAGAATCCGCGCACGATAGGTATGTATTCTTAACATAATTCATAGCAGTTTATTTAACAAGGTTATTATTGTTGGTGCATACATAAGTATGACAAACATAAATTAAAATGAATAAGATTAATAATGAATTCAACATAAGTTTCTACATACATAATATGTAACAAATGTTATACGATCGTGTATTGACAAATTATAAAAATAAATCTGTTGCATGTAGGTAAAATAATAATGACATTTGACGGCAAAGAAGACATGTTTGTGCCAGAGAAAGACATGAACGCTTGTGCTATAGTTCATACAAAAATATTTCTCCACACTGTTTTCCAGCATTGTGACAGCTCATTAGCGTAATGGCAATTGGGCCATCAAAACAACAGCGCTGCACGTCCCAGACACCGTTATCGCGGGTTTGCGTCCGCGCCGCGCCATTCACGGTCGTTGGCCTCAGTACCACTGGCCTCAGATTGGCGAGAGAGGACAAATTACTTTACAGCATAGACATTTAGACACCTAAAGACACTATTTTTAGCCAGCTCCGAAAAAGGAGGACTTTTCAATTCGACGGAATCTTTTATTTCTTATGTTTATTCACCGATTGTTCGAAGATGCCTGAACCGATTAAATCTGAAATATTTATCTAAGTTCTAATGTTTTTAAACAGTTTTATCATCATTGCGTTGACGTTATGCTTAGCTGAACTTATATTTTAGTTTGAACTTATATGGTGACTTTCAAAACACCGTTGAGTGGAGTCGAGCTATAATACGGTCGCTCTCGCGAACATATTATGTGATGATAGAGTCTTGAGTAAATCGAAGGAACTCTTCTGACTATTTATGCACATTTACAACGATTTCAACTCGAAGGCGAATCAATTCCAATCGAATTTTCCAAAGGGTGGACTTTAAATTAAACTCTGACGAGACGAAAATAATCTCAAATGGGGAACTCGATTCTTGAAGTTGTTGACCATTACCTAGGACAAACCATCCCATTAGGCAAGTCCAACTTTAAGAAAGAGACCAATCGTCGAATCCATATCGGCTGCGCAGCTATCGCGAAACTCAAAATAACGCAATGCCTGAAAGCTAAGGTTTTCGAACAGCATGTGTTACCGTGATGACTTACGGAACTGAAACGAGGTCTCTGACTATGGACCTAGTGAGCAGGCTCAGAGTCTCACAACGAGCTATGGAGAGGGCTATGCTCGGGGTTTCTCTACGTGATCGAATCAGAAATGAGGAAATCCGTAGAAGAACTCAAGTCACCGATATAGCCCAGCGGATTAGCAAGTTGAAGTGGCAGTTGGAAAGGCACATAGCTCGACAAACTGAGGGCCGTTGGGGCCGAAAAGTTCTCGAATGGAGGCCACGAACTGGCAAGCGCAGCATACACGGCCACCGGCCAGGTGGACAGACGACCTGACTAAGATCGCAGGCAAGGGCTGTATGCGAGCCGCTTCCAACAGGTACTTGTGGAAATTAATGGGGGAGGCATATGTCCAGCAGTGGACGTCCTATGGCTGAGATGATGATGATGATGATGATGATGGTGATGATCAATCGTAAAAGGAATACTGCTCCAAGAGTATAAAAGGGAACATGCCAGGAAAGAAAAACTCAGTCTTGAATCATCTCTTGAAGAAGTCTTACTTATGGTCATTCCCGGGCCATACAGTGAAGTAATAAGTGAAAATGCTACCGGCTCTCTAATTTAAAACCAAAGGAGGATTATTATTCGATACAAGGACATAGTCCATAGTGTGGGGAGTCATACGGAGTAATCCTATCATCGAAGCGGTGACTCGCCTTCACTGATGCACTTACTTCATCATATCCCTGGAGAAGCTGTCTACCTACAATCCTGATACTTTTAATGTCCCCCTTGTGAATATGTGTACTTTAAATATCCCCCTGGTGAAGCTGTTCCTGTGTTCCTGAACCATACCCTGTTTCCCTCCTGAACTCTTAAAATATTATACGTGATTCCCTAGATAATACAAAGATAGGGAAAGCTTGACCTCAAATAACTTGTGACATTCGTTCACCTCCAAGTGAACGTAAAGTTACAATAGGGACAGGAGTTTGAAGTTTTAACATATTGTATTATTACATACTGTGGTTACTAGCAGGTGGGCTGGCTTTAGAAAGTATATATAATAGCAAAATGGTTTCATAACGATGTTTTTTTCAGAAAGCAAAGACCCATGGTGAGCACCTATCAATCTCTCTCTGAATAATATTCAAGCACCCTGACGCTGTCCAACGCAAAACGCTAGACGTACTTATGAGATACCCACCTACTGCGTCCAGAGAACAGTTACCCTAAGACAACAATAAAATAAAGAGAATAACCTAATATATAGCCTCGATGAACATCTTAAGAGGCTATGGCTAGACGGTTGGATCGATGGTCAGATGCAGAAGGCGATACTCCTTGAAACGGCTCGTATTGTCCAGAGGTTCCTCACTCTGCAGCCCTAACCACCAGTAGCTTGGGCCCTGCCCCCTTACCGGCGGCAGTCTAGGTTTTTTATAATATCTGCATTAATTTTTGTTATTGATATTGTAAACATATAGCGTAGAAAGAAAACAACATACTTAATAGGGGGAATAACATTATATAAATCATAATACAAAGTTGTAGCAAATGGAAATCGGCCTGTCTTCCACTTACACTTACTTCGGGAACTATAATGTACGTATATGTATTCATTTATGTATTCCTCGTAAGAGTCAGAAGTCATAAGTGGTATTTATTCAAATGTAGATATTCATATCGTTTTATGTTATGTTAAGAGACTCAAAAGAAAAAAGACTTAAAAGAAGAAGAATTAAAAATAGCGGCAGCATGAACCAAAATTATCCGTGTTGAAAAACATTCATTATCATTATTTATTAGATACGTCCATAGGTTATTAGACATCTATCTACATTGGTTCACGTTTAATGGGTGAACCACAGTCCACATAATTTAATGATATATTTTATTTGTGCTTAAGACATATTAACATAGCTGAAAATGATTCGCAGTAGCCCTATTAATAGAGCAATCGCTTTATAGTGAGCGCTCGCCACGCCGCGGTCAACGCACTTCACGTCACGCGACGGCGAGCTCTAATGCGTTTAGATTACTGCCTACTTGGTAAACCAGCATATTCTGAACCCTCATTCTTGTATCCACCTCACTTAAATCATCATTCACATCCATGTCAGGGAAAGGAAGGGGAGTCTTTACTATTTTGGTCATGTGTGCTACATTGGCAAGTATTGCGAACGCGCTACTTGCTGAGGTTTCATTCGCTTGTGTGCTGTTCGTAGGTAGCAACTTGCTGTAGGAACTTAAAAAAACATTGCGCTTTGTACAGTGAGCATAATTTTCTTGTTCATCAGTGTTTATCGGAAAACTTAACAAGAGGGAGGTGATTTTGTTTTGCAAAACTTACCATTTCGACGACTTCAATTTGCGATTATGTAAAATCATTCTGGTTGTACCTTTCACCAAACACACAGGGTGTTTAGGCAGCAGTCCTAGCATGACTTCACGTCCATGAACGACGTGGACGGTTATATGATTTGAATATTAGTTCATTTAAAACACTTAAATCGCTTTTACAAAATGGGGTGGAGTGTATGAGGGTGAAAATGCTTTACGACCTAGTCCCATACCTACTGAGGCACAAAAAACTTCATTGAAATTGGTCGAGCCGTTTCGGAGGAGTGCGACTAGAAACAGCTAGCAGTAAGTTTAGATCCGAATCACATTGATAACAATTGTATCCTTGTCACAAATTTACATAACTTTACAATACAAAGCATTCCTCCCCAAGGGTTCAATATCCAATGTGCAACATTATCGATGTATATCTGTAACATACCACAACAATTTCCAATTGGTAATACAATAGGGTTCCCCATTCCTTTCCGTTTTTATTAAATAAATTGATAGATACCCTATGTGTACCAATGTTGATATTTTGAAAAGTTAAATAGGTTAACTGACTATTTTGAAAACAGTTTTAATATTGTATATAATCCAATGAATCCGTTGTCCCTCTAATTCTATTTGGATATAGATGTAGATTTAAACATTAGTCTTAAATTTGTTCCTACTACCTACTACGTTATCCTGAGCATTTGACCATACCTGTAAATTCTAGGTCATTTTAGTGCTGATGTCGAGTCCGTTTCTGTTCTTGTGCATGGGTCATCATTAACTGTTGTTGCTACATGGGGAAAAGAAGATCAACGCGATGACGGAACACATAGCATCTTCTTAATACCCTCGAGAAAGAAGAGATCGGGATCTGTTAAAGATGAGTAACCACAGTTGTTAAGTTTCCTATTCCTAACTGTAACAAAAAAAATAATTTGTTGGGCATATTTGCTGTAAGTAAAGAGTAATAATGTAATAAGAGTATGAATAGTGATATTCCCTATATTGCTGCCCCTATGGAGTCATATTTCTATGAAATATAGGGTCACATTCCTTCATCCCTTAGAACATGCACTCCTGAAACTTCCTGTCCCATTGGTCTCAACAAGAGCCAGTACAAAGCAGTGTGCATCCAAGTTCTTTACCCCAACTGCAATACATACTTTGTTTAGTCTCTAAAGGCCAACTACCCTTTCCTCGACGGAATTGCCGTTACGAAGATGACTAATTCATTTACATTTTTAAAATCCCACTTATATCTTGTATGTTGCCTGCTTCTTCTGTGATTTGATTGTTGTACACCAGGATGATCCATGGTTATATTATACAAAAAAAATCAGCAATATCTTAATGTAATTATATCATACCTACTTCTTCTTTTACTCACCGTTTTTAGGAAACTACACTTACTACACACTACTTCTATGCACTTTTTCATCGAATTAACCTCAAGATTGAAATTATATTCGAAAACTTTGCATGCATCTTTTTTTTAAAGGCGATGCCTTAGCTCAGTGATAGCTCAGTGGTGGGAGCGTCGGCTGTCAAACTGACGGATACTGGTTCGATCCCCACCAAGAAATTGCTTAAGCTACCACAGAGATGAGATTGACATTGAGATTACACATGCTGCACAATTGCACAACTGCCGGCCTGAGTAAGACTAAAGATCATCTATATTTTATTAAAAATCAATAGCCATAACCATTATTGAGTCATAAAGTGTCCAAGACTCAGATTTGATTAATACACCCAAGCATAACACATGAAAGAAAAAAAACGTAGGCTTACGAGAGTTACAAGTACCATAAGTCTTGTCTCACGGCAGTTATTTACGCATCTATTTTAAAAAATGTATATAATATCGTGTTTGTGTTAAAATCAAATTGGAAAAAGTCCTAGAACAGCATGACCAGATAGCCCCCATGATGGTAGTGGTTAACCACAACCCATACCCATTAAACCTGTACGATAAAATAGGAACAAAGCATGCAAAGTTATTTTTAACGAAATGTACAATTGAAAGTTATAATTTAGACGAGGGGGTTAAACTTTTGTTGCCATGAAGCAACTGCCACATATGTTATTTTTTAAGGCAAGTTTAATTCATTTGTAACCACGACCTCCGTCTTCTTGTCAATGTCGAGAATATGTTCCAATAAATAGTTGGTTTAAACGACCTGATGAATGATTGACTAGAACTCAGGTGACGCCGTTGATTCCATCTCTACATAAGATTCTATTTTGCTCCTGGTCTAATTATATCGCCACGTGCTGATTTAACCTCTGCTAACAGCTAACGCAAGCAACTTGGAGTGGAAGTAAGCAGGGCACATAATGGCGAAGAACTGATGGCCATTGAGGTTGACCGGCTTCCGAATGGAGACCACGGACTGGCAAGCGCAGCATAGGACAGCCACCGATAAGGTGGACAGACGACCTGACTATGGTCGCAGGTAAAGACTGGACGCGGGCCGCTTCCAACCGGTCCTTGTGGAAATTAATGGGGAAGGTATATGTCCAGCGGTGGACGTCCTATGGTTGAGATGATAACGTGTTGCGAAACGAAATGAGCAAATAGAAAGACGAATGAAAGTTACTAATATAGACCCGACGATAACCAACCTGGTTAAGGTATATGTTTCTAGTGCATTATAGCCGATAGCACTGTTAGGTTCTTTAGCGTGCATAATCCATCACGGATCGACAACTGCAGCGTATGACATCCGCCGACAAGGACCAACGAGTCAACAAATGTTTCAATAGGGCGCTTGATGTAGCTATAGCTCGAATATCTACAACAGCAATGGACGCCCTGTGGCTGACATATTAATTTTAATGATGAAGCTAAAGCAAGGGTGCTGTTTGTTATAGCGTCATTGGTTTTATTTTGTCGTCACATTGTAATAAAAACATGATAGATGCATATATTTTTGCTTTGGTTTTGTAGTTCGGTCTGGTCAACCCACGCCAATTCTTATCTATGGAATTGCTGCACGGTGTGAGTCTCTATGCCACCGATTGACAAAAATTAGCAACGTCGAGACAGCCAGTAGAAAATTTCCGGAATACTGCTGGAGTTAGGAGAATAGTAGTTTTTTCCCGGTACTGCGTCTACTCAAAGTCCTCAACGCCGCCGTGCGTAAAGACGCATTCCGTAGGACCTCATTTTGTTAAACTTGGCTGTTGCGGATGTGACGCATACTTCAATTTTAGTTGTACTATACTGTTTACTAAGTAACTCGTCAATAAAATCTTCCAGAAGACGTTTAACAGTAATCTTTTGAGTAAAGTTAAGTTCTTTGCACGGTTTCACGGCGCACGGAGATCAAAGCTATAAGTATAACAACCTTGTAAAACCTCAAACAAGATACAACCGCTTATCCCAAATCCTAATCCTTTAAAGACCGGTCCTTAACTTCACTCTACATTTTTACCGCGGTCATTAACCGTACTAATAGTTAATCTGTGTCATTAAATATGTTTCTCATCACAAATCATAGAGCTCACGAAGTCCATGTCAAAACACAAATAATGGCGCCTACAGACGCGCGGATCAAATAAAAGGGCTTAGAGACAGGAAGAGAACGTCGCTGAAGTCGGGCCGCGCTTAATGGATTTATTTAGATGTCATTTTTTATGTGGGCGGGGGCTCTTGCTGTGAGACGCCTGGCACTCGATAGTATGGACATGCCTGTTAGTAATTATTTTAATAAATTTCAGTCTTAACAGGTACCTATGCAATAATACAGTTTTATGGAATTAGTGATGAACACAATCACAAAAAGTTTTATTAAAACATCTAATGGCTTTGTTAATACTGTTTGGACGGGAACAGATGCTACATATTTTGCGCGTACTTTTGAACGTGAAAAGTCGTTAAAATAACACCAAAACATATGGGTACCAGGGGCCTTACTATCAGCTTTGTAAAAACCATGCAAGCAGTTCTAAAACCTGGTTTAAACTGCTTAGTGTGAAATAATACTATCACCATCACCACGGCATTACGCTCCTTTAGGTGAACAGTTCGATCAGTGATATTTTCAAAGGTGAACGGTTATTGTTGTCTCTGGCATGTTAAAGCCACGTTTTAGAACTGCTCGGCACTTGCATGGTCTTTACAAAGCTTATAGTAAGGCCCCTGGTCAGAAACATGGACCGTAACGAAAAAGGTCTATATCGTCTTACCTAAATAATTACAAAACTATAAGTCTTAGACGCATCCAGTTAATCCAGTGTCATTATTAAGCGTATTTTTTATACTGTATAGATGTGCGTTTGACCACTATCTCACTTGATGGTCAGTGACGATGTGGTCGGAGATGTTATCACGCTAGACCTAGAATACTCACTGGCTCTCAAGGACTGCTGCCTGAACACACTATGTGTTTGGTGACAGTTTTTCAAACTTGAGGGTGGTAGCTAGCCAGGCGGGTACTCGAAAGTACCCTACCAACATGCTGGAGATTTGATAATGGTGTTACCTTCACCGGAAGCTCAAGCTGTTGTTGGGGATCGAACCAGTGTCCGTCAGTTTGACAGCCGACGCTCCTCCTGCTGAGCTTAATTTTCTATCTGGGCCCTCTAGAAGCCCCCGCCAGAAAGTTAACAGCGGCGGGATAAACTGCGTAGTAGGTACAACGGAAACCGCCGCTCTCGCTGGTTTCAGTATAACTCACGACTCACACGTGATATCGCGGTGATTATTTCGAGAATTAATAGAGTTTCTTTACACCAATCGATTTAAATAATAATAAAGTGACTGGAACGATATTTGTAGTTAAAAATTAGAAATAAGGGTAAACAGTTACATCAAAAATCAATATATCGCCTATAGCCCGTGCAAGTGCCAGCTATAAATATAAAACACGGCTTTCGTCGTAAAGATAACATCTTCGATCACATCGTCACTGACCAAATATCAATTGCGATAGTGGTCAAACGCTATCTATATAGTATATAAAAAGAGGCTACGCACAAGTACCCCAATGTCCGGCGCCGAGCGAGCGAAGCGGTTTCTGGAGCATCTTAAAACTGCGAACGCACTTCACAAACGACGCTACGTTATACGCTAAAACCAACGGCAGCGTGCACCGACACCAGCATAACAGCCAGTCCCGGTCGGTCTCTCAGTAAGATCTTAAACGGGTATCTGAAATCCAGAATCCTAAAAAAACCGCAGAACGTTTTTTTAAAAATTATATGTCTCTCATTTAGGGTCCACTGGTTTTCCAGACCTACTTTCTTGAAAATTGATACATAATAATATTCTGTAAGGGAGTATAATTATAAGTAATCCAGAATATCATATTTTGTCGGTAGAAAATAATACAGGTCTTATCCTCACTATCCTAACAATGATAAATTGTAAGCCCTCCGTTATCCCTCGAACGCGTGTTCCATCTCAACGGTCATAGTCAATGTGTGCGTTAACCCGCAGCCGCACACATACCAGCTTTAATGCATTTCTCACCTGCACACATGGACAGACACTGTTGGTAGTATTATTAAGGGGCTTTCACATTGGTGTAATATTCAAATAAAAATAGTTGTTTTTGTAAATATGAGACAAGCAGAGGACTGAAAAATCGAACTATAAGACTCCGCAAAATATAGATGTGTTTCCATCTAGTAGTTAAATAATTACTTAAGTCGTGACGTTTTTTTTACCCGTCTTGTTAGTTAAATGCAAATTGGATTTAAAAGAAAATAATACACAATATTCTTGTAATTGCTAGCTATCTGGAAAACCTGGGTAGATAATTATAAAATGAAATAAATGTTTGTTAGCGCTTTTTAAGGTCAATTAACCTTAAAAATTATTTTTTAAAATTTAAATCTGACACGTTCATATACGTACTTAGACGAAAGTTTGTGTGTATGTATGTATGTATGTATGTATGTAAGTGTGTATGTGTGTATGTTTGATACCTCTTCACGCTCAAACGGCTAAATCAGTGGATTTCGATGAAATTTGGTATGGATATAGCTTATACCTACCCTGGATTAACACATACATAAGCTTATTTTCATCATCACCATCATCACCGTTTTTCATCACAACGTGGGTACAACCGTGGGGTGCAGCTAGTGAAACAATATTTTTGTATATTACTATATCACTGCTTACTACTTACCCAATTTAATACAATATAATTATTATCGGTGGGTACGTCTCTTCCGTCACGCCAACCAAAATACCCTCATTTTGTTTTTCTACAAATTGTGAGCATTAAATTCATATCGTCTTCAAATATCGTTCAAAATCGTTTCTCACTGTTACTTAATGTGTACCTGCATTAAAAAAGTGTCAATTAAAATAAAGCTTATAAAAAACAATATTCACCACCTGACCAAAATCGAAAAGCACAGAAGTACCACGATGCAGTATAATATTGTATACTATCCCTTAGAACTGTAACGCTGTTAGGTGGTGGTGTCGTGTAAGATTTTACGTTTGTGTGTGTGACCGAACATTGGTATTTTGATTGGTCATGCATTTTACGTGTTTACGACGGTCCCGCGGCTTCTCCCGTGCGGGCGAGCAATAAAAGGTGTAATTTATAAGTCTCCCTGACGCCGGTACCTAAGGAGGTAGTATTTTAGTTATGGTATTGTTGAGATAGCAATCTAGAAGATGGACATATTCCTTTTAAATAATAAGTTACTAATGATTACTGGACGCATAAGATGGGAATGTTTAATACTTAGGTGCTAATTTATGTTGTTAATGGAATTGGTTTTTTGTATTAAACGTCCAGCTTAATATAAAACAATTTACTACTACAAATTACTATATAAACATACTGTGCATTGATAATAATGAAAAAGAATTGTTTTAGCGAGCACTATTATTGACCCCTACCTACATACATTTGAATTGATTGCCTAAGTCTGTGTTTTCGATCCAGACACAATCTGGGCATCTTCAAGTCACGAGTAAACAAGTATCTTCAAGACAGCCGTGATTCATCATAGATCTATTTTTTTATATTTTTTATTTATTAACATTCACACAAGGTCTTCAGATCCCAAACTAGGCAAAGCCTGTGCTATGGTCACCTGATGACTGATATATATACTTATATACATATACACACCCAGACACAGGTCAAACAGACATGTTCATGCACACAAATGTTTGACTTTGACCTGTCCGGGAATCGAACCCGGGACCAGCGGCTCAGAAGGCAGAGTGCTACCAACTGCGCCAACCGACCAGTCACAGAATCAGATCACATCATTACTTAACATCAGCCTAGCTTTCGGGGAGATAGCGCGCCCATAGTCATACAGCTGTTAGAATTAACACTTCGGGGGTACAAATGTTTCCCCATTCTCCATAGAGCCCAGATTTAGCTCCATGCGTTTTTTTTAAAATACAACGTTGAAGAAATGCTTTATGCGTGAAAATGCAACATTGCAGACGAGGCCGTCGAAGAATTTAGGCGGTTATTTTCAACCTCCCGCAAGATACGTTTTTCAAATATTTTGAAAGCTGGTTCACCCGAATGCATAAAGTGCATAGAGGTCGGCGGGGAATATTTTGAAAAGCTGTAAATGAACTTTTTTCGTATTCAAACTATTTTTGGAATACATAACTATATGATTTGGAGAAAAACTATTAGGATTAGGTACAAAAGAAGTATTTTTATGCTTATTAAAATATTAGGTTTCAAGCATTATAATTGAATACCTTAAATGTAAATTGTACAATAAATAATTTGACCAAAACTACATACTTTTGTGTATTTGAATATTTTTAGAATTGTTGGAATATAAAGAAATTTTAACAGAAATACACAAAAGAAAAAATTCGACCAACTTCCAGCTTCTAATTTAGATTAAGTAGGAAGGACAATGTAACTACATGGCATGTAAAGGCATGTCTTATTTATATGAGAGGGAGTAACTACAGTGCAGCTGTTTGCAGTTTAAAAGCTACAACTGAAACTACAGAGCTTCTTGACATAACGAGGCAATAGCTACGGACCTACGACACAAAGACATGGTAAGTTGCTAGGGCTGCTTATACTTATGGATTCTTTTATTCTTTTCTTTTATTTATTCTTTTATTTAACAACATTCACACAAAGTCTTCAGGTTCCAAACTAGGCAGAGCCTGTACTATGGTAACCTGATGACTGATATACATACTTATATACACATACACACCCAGACACAGGTCAAACAGACATGTTCATACACACAAATGTTTGACCTGCCCGGGAATCGAACCCGGGACCAGCGGCTCAGAAGGCAGAGTGCTACCAACTGCGCCAACCGGCCAGTCAAGGATGGCGTGGTGTACCTTCAAGTCATATGTTCTCGAATAATGAATTAAATAAAAAGGCCGATAATCTCTTCGTTGATGACTCTAAAGTTTGAAATCATTCTATAAACTTCGTTTTAAATCATCCCTTAATTAAAGAGTCTATAAACTTTCTCGTCCCTCTCCCCATGGACCTCAAAGCCTCAAGTTGGTACTTAGCCGATTCACACAATAAAAAAAAACACGGGTAGTCGCTATAATTGTTTGAAGTGATGATAGCTCAGTGATAGGAGCGTCGACTGTCAGGCTGACGGACGCTGGTTCACTATTTGTGCCTGTACACACTACGTGTTTCTTTATCAATGGTACATAGTGCCGTTGATGAAGAAACACATAGTGTGTACAGACAGCAGTCCTTGAGAGCCAGCATTAAAGGTCTAGTGTGATAACATCTTCGACCACATCGTCAATGACCATCAAGTGAGATAGTGGTTAAATAGATATATAGCTAGATATATACCTACAGCTTAAATAAGATTATATACATTATTATTTTATGATATACAGATGGTCTGCAGATGTGTATATCCATTCATGGGTTTAATTATGTTAAACCTGACCAAGTCGATTGTTATCAACTAGGTTTATAATAAAGGTCAAAGATCTAAAAAAATCGTCTTATTCCGTTAGACCCCTAGTGAGGTAAACCCCTTTATTGGTCCAATGTGACTAGAATCTAGAGTCTAGACTGCATTCAAACGTCAACTAAAATTTCATCAGTTGATCATGACGAGAGTTTAAGACGCGCCGCCGGTGACAAAAGAGTAGAACATTTTTTGTCTGCTTCTACATGTAAAACATAGACTATCTGCAAAGCTTTATCATTTCTTACACGGTTCTTGCCATTAGTAGCTATTGATCAGCACGCCTGCAACATCAGAGTTCAAGTGCCGCTTGTAGTCAAGGTTCAATGAGCCGATCCGTACGTTGAAGTAGTTCTCGTCTACAAGACTTTAATGGTAAAAAATAAACTGGTTACACTCCGGGAGTGCCGGTAGAAGTTTAAATTTGAACATGATGGATGATGATGATGATGAAAAGTAGCCTATGCGGTATTCCGGGAACTAAAGTATCTCCATACCAAATTTCATCCAAATCCGTTCAGCCGTTCTGGCGTCATTGAGTAACAAACATCCATCCAAACTTTCAGATTTATAATACTCGTATTGCTGGGACGAGGAAAGAGGAAAGACTTCATTGTTTCCAAAAAACGTCAAAAAAACACAAACTAAGGACTTAATTGCCTAGCATAGGTACTTATTTATGGCAATTGTGATAACAGTGACTCGAATCAAAATATGACAGATTGAAATAGTATTTTTCCCATAGCCCCCACATTAAAATACATCCTTATACGAAAAAAACGCACTAGTCTACACACACTACTCACATGCTCTCACACTTCTTGTTCTTTAGTTTTAAGGTAAATAAAATATGGTATATTATCTAATCCAACTCAGCAACATTCACTGCAGGGCGCGAACTGTAACCTCATTTAAATTAGGTGATTCGTTATAAATCCGTAATATTGTCATACACCTACTATTTTCTTATTTAATAATAAATACCATAACAGCAGTGAAATTACTTATTTGTCCCTATTAAATATACTTACAATTAAATCTGCTTGGTTCGGTTGCTCCCTAGTTATCGGTGGAATTACCGTCGCGCCGATAATACTTCTATCTCCGTCTAAGCCATGCGCTAAAATGAGATAGCGAGCAACCTCGATGCGATCGGGTGAACTAGTCTGACACGCCGCGCAGTTAGTATGCTGTCCGATTTCGTCGAGAGATCTGCTCTGCGCGATTTGTCAAATAATATGCCTGTTCTAAGAGAAAAACAAGCGTTTTTAAATATTCTGGGACGGTACAAAGAACTTCCATGGTTGTGGAAACCTTCACATGAGCTCTACAACAATAAAATGTCTCGAAAAGAAGGATTCACCGAACTTTTGGAAATGTATAGACTTATTGAGCCTGACGCTCAACTGCTTGACATTAAGAAGAAGATTGAGAACTTCCGAACTGCTTATAAACGAGAACTTGTTAAGGTAATATGAAACATTAAATTATAAGTAGGATGGCGTCATTAACTTAACTTCTAGATTTTGACATATTAAGTCAATATTTGATATATGTAAGAAGACATTATTTAAATGTATGTAATTAGTTCTTCTTGATTAAAATACAGTTCCGGTCCAATTTAGTTAGTTCATAAATATATTTTGGAGTACTGAACGACACAAAATAAATCCTAAGCAGTATGTTTAAATATGTGTCTAATTTACTGATACCCATAATGAAAACTTCTAGGTTTTGAAATCCCGAATGGCTGATGGGCCAGAGTACATCCCGACACTCTGGTATTATAATGATTTAAAATTCTTAGATGAAATCTTCGACAGTGGAACAATTCCAGAACCAAGACGAAGTAAAACGTCTAGTTACGTTGAAGAGGAGGAAGAAGAACAAGTAAGTATTGTTATTGGATACACATTTTTAAAATCAAGTCTGAAGACCAGGAACATACGTCAAATAAACCTTATCTGGCATAGCCGAAGTTCTATCTCCATGCGCTGTTCAATCTGATTTAATTGTTCTTTATTATGTGTGCAAAATGAAGAATAATTTGTTTATTAATTCGGAAACTGTTTTTGTATATCTGTTGTACATTACAATGTAATTTTTGTTATTTTAGGAGGAATATACTGTCAAAACTGAGAGTAATTGCGATTCCCCTTCGCCACCAAAAAAGAAAAGGACATATCCAAATTTAGTTTTTTTGGAGGAAGACGGACACGATTCTGAGAAAAAAACTTATACAATAGGCCAAGACTATATTAAGGACAATCATGAGCAAACTTCTTCTGCGGAATCGTTTGGTAGGACAGTCGGTCTGCAATTGAGTGAATTGCCGCCGATGCAGAGATTTATAGCGGAGAAATTGATCTCGGATGTAATCTTTTACGCTAGATTAGAGAAATTAGATCCAGGCAGCGCACTCCATTTTGACAAATCGTATGATTCATAAGATGAAATTTAATTTAATTTAAATTCACTGGCATAAGGACTTGCGCTTGCTCTCTTCTGCGAAATTGTAAATATCTTTAAGAATAAAAGTATTAAGAATAAATCAGTTTGTGTATTCTATTCAGTATTCATCTTCACTGAAGCTTACTTGAATTTGAAAATAATATGTAAATCAATAACCTGTAATGACGAGTCTTTAAAATTACACAATAAGCAAGTCCGAATTGAATGAGATTATTTAGGTACCTTATGTCTATTGAATTGCGTACAACCAAGACTTATTTTTCTGACAATGCATTGATCTGAGTGAAGCCACAAAACATTATCTTGCAATATTCTGTGGTTGTCGACACGGTATTTATGTACTAGTACTGTTGTTGCTGTCCATGGCGGTTGGTGAAATTGCCGTGCCGCATCCGCAATCGCGGTCGCAACCTGCCGCGTCGTACGCAAGATACTAGGCGTACATAACAAACTGAGAGCTCGCCTGAAATGTTACCCAACAGTAACCGACCAATTCTAAAGCGCTACCTCTCCTCTCACTATACGCAGTTGGCACGTTGATCAATCAGTAAAACTTACAAACGGCTGGGGTCTTCGTAAATTGGTAAGTTGTAAATAAAGGCAAACGTGTGTGGGCTGGCAATGTGTGGCTTGTTTAATTTTCCACACGAAAGAAATCTCACGAACGGATAACAGAATGTGAATTTACTCGCGCAATCACTATTGATGTTGACTTGATTTGACTTTTTGTCTATTTTTCGGACATTGATTCAGTACCCGTAAAATTAGTCTATACGTTTTGTATTCTAATATTATAAAGAGGAAAGATTTGATCGTTTGTTTGCATTGAATAGACTTCGAAATTATAGAACCGTTTCGAAAAATTATTTTACTGTTGGGAATCTACAATCTCCCCGGGCGAGACAGAGGATATATAATATTTTCAAAAAAAATAGGGACCATTATAATTTTTATTTGTTTTACCTGTGCGAAGCCGGGGTAGACCGCTAGTATACTATAATAATGTGAACGCCCTTTTTATGAAGGGAGTGCGAAAATGCCAGAGGTTTCACCACCCCTGTTTTCTTTCCTTTCAAACTCAGTGCCGACAAGACATTTCCTAAGAAGGTAATTACAAATTAGGTTAGGTTAGTGTTAAATAAATAAAAACAGTGACGACAAAACCTGAATGTGTTCCAAGCTCAAATAAAGGGATCTATTACTATATATATTTGGTTTATAACTATAACCTCGTACTTTAGGATCACGTTATAGATAAGGTTAACACTGAGCATACATATAACACACAATATATAACTGATCTGTATCTGGTGTACCTATTAGTTACGCTACTACTACAATGTTCTAATTATACCGAAAATATCACGGACATCAACCAGTTTCAGATTAGGATGGCCCTGAAACAGCTTGTTTTACTTAGATGCGCCCGGTTGACTTCTAACGACGGAGTTAAATCAGAGGTTCTGGAATCGGGTGGCACGCAGATATATAAAGTAGGTACTTCAGAATCTTACAAGGAGAGATATTTTAGAAATATCAATTAACTCTGGGATAATATTTAACTAATTCCGGAGGTGGTGTTCTTTGATTAAACGGCAACAGAAACCTGTGATTGGCTTGGCTGTAATGGAGGTGTTAAGTGTGGTGACAACACTTTCCTTAACAATGACAGACCTATGTTTACGAACTGTTCGGTATGCACTGATTTATATCATCAACAATCCCAGGCGAGGCTTTGGTGACTTGTACATTGGAAAAGCCGTAGAGCGATAAACCATAAATTATATGCACCCACTCCAGTAAGTTATAGAGAAGAACAAAATGGTGTATGCCTTGTATATCGTTATCGAAATGTGAGCATGCCTTTGATTCGATTGAGACGTAAGCGATGCTAGAATCTCTTCAGCAGGGATGTTCCAGTAAACCAAAGTGTGTTTACTACTCACGCTTCAATTTCTGTCTGTTAACGGGTGCGAATATTATGAAGAAATATTACTTCTCGCTTAGAAAATCATTCTATCGATGGAGCTCATTTAAGTTGTATGCTATTGCATTTTGAGTACCGAACAGAGTCTATAAATCTCAATGATCCGACCAAGTTCTTACGAAAACAGTGCTGCCACTTTCAGTAAAGAAAAGAAATTATTCAAAGTTGTTCTTGATTTACTTTTAAATATGTATAACTATTGTGGTTTTATACTGGACTTAACTATAGATCTTTCGGAAATCCGTGAAGCAGTCCCTTCGCTAATCTTTCGGATTTAGAACTTTCAGGTGAATTAGGCAGGCTAGCGTCATTCAGATAAAAATATGGTAATTCCAAGATTGACAAAAATATTGATAAGTATTTAGTCTCGCGCACAAAACCATTCTTCTTTTAAGGAAATGGCTATTTAAAAACAGAATAAGAAAAGAAGCTTCGATAAATCATGTACCTGTTTCGAATATTTGGGTGAGTTTATTTTTGAAGAAGTAACAAAAAACGTAAGAAGTAACAAACATACATACACACATACGCACATACACACAAACTTTTGCATTTATAATATTAGTAGTATAATACTAGCTGCGCCCCGCGGTTTTATCCGCATGGTGATTATTGATGATGATATGGTTATAATGAAAAGTAGCCTCTGTGTTATTCCGGGGCCTATATATACCTACCAAATTTCATCAAAATTGATGTAGCTGTTTTAGCCCAGGGGAGCTATACTTTTCCGGAGTAAAAGTAGCCTACTTATGTGTTAATCCAGAGTTTAAACTATCTCCACACCAAGTTTCATCGAAATCCGTGTAGCCGTTTGAGCGTGAAGAAGTAACAAACATACACACAAACTTTCGCATTTATAATATTAGTAGGACTAGTAGCACCACGGTATCACCCGCGTAGATTACGGTTTTCCTGCTACATCAATTAATTTCACGGGAATCATACATTTTACCGGGATAAAAAGTGCCATTCTTGGCCTAGCCTAGAATGCTTTACACCTTCCCTCCCCTCATTACCACATGGGCACTGACCATTAAGAGAGATCGTGACAAACGCTAGAAGTATGTATTAAAAAATAGTATGGTCATGAGCTCACCTTTAATTTTTAATTATTTTTCTCTAGTTATATAAAAAATTATTTAATTAATAGTGAAAATGAATGGATGCTACAAGAATAAGTCAGGTAAGTAGGTGTTAGCCACTTTGATGGCAGATTATGTTATTATACTCGTATTTGCATAACTGGACAGTTAAGTTACCTTGTGTGCTTGTGACGTGGTGTCTGAGGAGTTGCGCAGTGCGCGCTGTTCACCCGGGCAACATGCCCTGATAACAGCTGGCTAACTACATACCCCAGTTTGCGAAATCTATCTACACAAATAAAGACCGTGATATTCGAGTACTTCAGTCGAATACAGCATGTGTGATCGCGTGCCGTACGTAGAGTGTATGTACAACTCTACTACGACCAACGTATAGATTGATTTGGGAGCGCCAATGCATGCGGTTCTAATATAGATATACCCACTTATGTTCTCCTGGTACTATTGTCCGCTGTGTTGAGCTACGCGCCATCTTCCATGACACCGTTTTAAGATGAGGCTCAATGGGCGCGTTTCGTATGCGTGTCACGTTGAAGATATCTGAACAATGCAAAACAAAAAAATGTTTCTGTTTGTTCTCGGACTTATTTTTGGCATGTTTGTTTTAGGAATAATAATCGTCTGTTTTATTTTAGAGCTCTTTCCGTGTTTAGTTTTTTTTATTTATTTCGAGATAAAAATAAGCACTTAGGTGTTTTGGACACGTTTCAAAATAAATTTAAAAACAAACAAGATTGTACCTATACCTTTAACTGGTAACTGTTTCATGTTTTCATAATTGATACAACTAATTATCGATTATCGTAATATAAATGATCAAATATGTAGCGCACCCCATGAGGGATAAACTAAACCAACATCCGCTTTTGCTACGGAAAGCTACGACAACAGATGTTCACACTAAAGCCGCTACAATGCCGATACTCTAGCAATCTAAACATTCCGCCTTATAATTTCCACCACTTCATTTTTTATCAGCCCTCTATTATTTGTGCAGCGAGTGCTTCTCTCAAAACAAAAAAGGAATGTGAACCACGCTAAAATGGTCCTTAAGCATCGAGATGATTAGGGTAGCATAAAGACATAAATGTATCAGAAATTCTCAGCGTGCTTCGGAATACATTTCCATATTTGTGGAACAACGGAGGTTTTCATTAAACATTGCTAGATGTTGTTAAAATAACATAAAGCTTACCAATGTCATTTTACAGACTAGTTTCCCTTGTAGGTAAAATGCTAAGGCCGTCGCCTCGTTCGGTCGGATGAGGGTCATCGATAGCGTAAGCGAGATAGAGCTAGCAGGGACGCGTGACTAAAATTCACAGATTGTGTAGAAGTTACACATGTTTATGTGGAATGGCACGTGAATAGCTACGTAACTCTATGCGCTCCTGGTAGCTGGGAGCACTCGCGTGTCGGCCGCGCGGCGGTCGGAGACCCCGCGCACCACCTCACTTTACTCTTCGGGGCGCCCCACAATAATGAACACTAGCGCCGCCGGACCCACTGCTCATGTAAATAAAAGAGGCAGATATTTTTTAAATAAAATATAATTGATAGGTAGGTATATAAACATATATTATAATATGTACTGCCTTATCAAACGTGATGGAATATCATCATGTATGTATGATAAACAAACAGATAAAAGCGAAAATTATTTAAAAGTTTGTACATATTTGAATTATTTTTACCTGACACCCTTAGGCCTTAGAATGTATGTGTCGGTACTCAGTACAGGGATACACCGTACACTAAATTAATTGTGTAAATGAAGGTTAAAACGGGGCGAGTCGGGGCACCCACCCGCCCCGGGCGGCGGCAGTTTCAGCGGGCGCCAAAATTTCACAATTATGTATTTTTAAACTTTTTATTTGTTATTTTCTTATTGTGAATAAATTATGCAACGAGTCATTTTACACTATTTTTAAACGTTTTAAGCACACATCAAACTATGGAAAAGCAAACAAGTTCTTAATTAAACAGTAGGTAATTAAACAAAAACTATTTATTTATGTATTTATGCGGCGATCTGTACGATATCCCATGGACGGACATAAAAGTTTTCTGGAAAACTAAGTCGACGCCGTTTCAACATGGAGAAGAATTACAGGGTACTAGCGAGTGCTAGAAAAACTAGCTGATTGATTGTCAAATCGACGGAATGATATGCTCGAGCTGTGGGTACCCAATAATAGCAATCATTTTCCTTTCTGCGTTTTGAATTTGATATAGGTATTGCTTCTCATTACTAAAACGACTTCAAAGATTATTACTTCAAAACTTATTTAAATGACCAAGATGCTTGTAATGCATCACTTCTGCCAAGTCGCGATTTTCATGTGTAGCCTAGAGAGAAGATGATAATTCTTTATTATTTCACAAAAACATTTACATAATGTTATTGTGTTATGGTACAGACTTAAAATTAATAGGGTCAGACAGTAGGCGGCGCTGAAAGCGATTTCTAACAGGCCTATTAACTATATTAAATCTATTGTAAAACCGTTTCCAAAATAAAAGCCGCGATATTCTTTCCGCTACATCTCGTTAAAATATATTTAATTAGGCTGTATACTAATAGATTTCATTGGATTGCGGCGTTCTGTATAGTTTTACATCTTAAGTAGGTTTAAAGATAGTATATTGTATAGTAGTAGTTTAGTATATTGCCGAGTAATAATATACTCACAATAGTTTTATTATTCACTATTGCTTTTTGGATATGTTGTCTGGATACATATTCATGTATATAACTACGCCTCTTCCCCTTGGGGATAGGCATCATTTCACTTGATTTGGATAATATATTTACATACTAGGGGTCCGCCCCGGCTTCGCACGGGTAAAACATTTCAAAATTAAAAATTACAAGGATCCGTATTTTTAAATAAAATATAACATAGCCTCCCCTGTCACCCGGGGATAGTTTAGCTTCCCAACAGAAAAATATTTTTTCTAATCGGTTCAGTAGTTTCGAAGCTTATTCAATGCAAACAAACAATCAAATCTCTTTATATATAAATACTAGCTGCGCCCCGCGGTTTCACCCGCGTGCACTACGTTTTTCCCGCTGACTCAGTTATCCCACGGGAACCATACTTCTTCCAGGACAAAAAGTAGCCTATGTCCTTCTCCAAAGTCCCATGTATCTTTATACCAAATTTTATCTAAATCGGTCAAGCCGTTTTCATGTTATGTCGTGACAACGGAAAACGGGTTTCATTTTTATATATATAGATTAATATAGACTAAATACCTACATCAAGAAAGTACGCGTCATCATGTTTTCCGTCGTAGGACAGTTACTATAGTAACTTAATATTATGTAATGATATACATAAGTAGGTAGGTATAGCAATTATATTAGGTACCTATGAAATTGTCGTTTTTCATGAAATAAGTTTACACGCCATTTTTTCTAAATTTTTTATTTAATACAACAAGTAATTAAATTAAATAATCCATGCAATAAATGCTTTTTTGTCAGCTTATTGGTAGCTTATTGATGCCATTTTAAGAAAAGTCTGGGTTGTTGACGGGAGGCAAACAAATTCTTTTGCAAACAAACGCATTTTGAACTGCCTCTCGGTTATTGATTTTTTTCCCCGCCAAGAAGTTATGTAAATTCGGGAAAAAGTAGAAGTCTGTAGGGGCAAGGTCTGGTGAGTACGGTGGATGACGGAGAACTTCCAACCCCAGCTCTTGTAACTTGGAGATCGCGGCGTCTGCTGTGCAGTATGCAAGGTCCTGCGTTGTCGTGCAGAAGCAGCGGAGCCGATTGACCAAAGCTGCTTGAAGATGTGCGAGCTTCTCCATCATTGTGTTCATTCAGTTCTTCACAGTACACATCTGCAGTGATGCTCATCCCGTTTCGTAAGAAGCTGTGATGAATGACACCGGCGCTAGACCAGCAAACAGTGACGCCCACTGTTTTAGGGGCCAGATTTAGTTTGGGGCATTGTTTAAGTGCTGAACCAGGATCGATTTAGATCCAGGTTCTTACTGAACTTGCTGAGCGCTTGCGATTGTCGAACAGAATTATTTTTTTCTCGAAGTAACAATGCGATTCAATAAACCTTCGTTTATGTGCCTGTGAAGCAGTGCAAGGCTCGTCTCGACGCGTACTTTCGCGCTGGCGATCATTCAATTCGTATGTGGCACCCATATTTGTCATGCTTTTTTACCTTGCCAATTGGAACGATATTGTTTTGATCCTAGCATCGAAAGCTGCTGCTAATTCACCTGTAGATTTAGAATCATCAGCTTCCACGATCGCCTTTAATTTGTCATTGTCGATTAAAGTTTTCTGTCGACCACGGCGTTGATTTCTTAGGTCGAAATATCCAGAACGGGAGCGGAAAAACCCATAACGGATGGTGCGGTCGTTAGAAGTGTTTGCTCTGTATACCTACATCGTTGATGTTGCGTGCAGCTTTACTGCCGTATGACGAAACTCATACTCAATAATCACTCGAATTTTTACGTATCCAAGATGGCGGAAAACGCTTAAATGCTATGAAAACAGAACGCTAACTATTAAAATAATGACAAATTTTCAAAAAAGAGTTTCATATTTTAAGCTTAGAATTCTTAGCAAAAAAAAATGGACTTTATAATGAAATTTGAAAAAATTATGAAAAAATTTGAAAAAATTATGAAATTGCCGTTCTGCCTACAGCAGAACGGCAATTTCATAGGTATATACTACGCCTGGATCATAATCCTGTTATCTATGTCAAGTCTTTTGTCCACCTTGCCAGTCTGTGGGTGGTCTCCACTCGCGAATCTTTGCCCTGCAATTAGTTATGCGAAACTATAAGGTGTCCATTCTTACTTTTTTAAACCCTATGGGCTATGTTGGTTTGTTGTCTTATGGCATTTCGGCAGTTCAAACATTTTATAGTATACTAGCTGTGGCCCGTTGTCTGTGGCGGTTTCACCCGCGTGGTGATGTTTGATGATGATGATGATGATGATGATGATGAAAAGTAACCTATGTGTTATTCCGGGACCTAAAATATCTCCATACCAAAGTAGTAGAAAGAAGTACTTCATATATAAATCCGTCTAGCCGTTCGAGCGTGAAAGAGTAGCACACATACATCCATACATCCTTACTCACAAACTTTCGCATTTATAATATTGGTAGGATGGGGTAGTGCCACGTAGTTCATGTCTGTCTTTGAAATTTACATTAACAAACATTTAATTTTATGTACATGACAGACAGGTATGAATCATGACGCTTGCCGTCATAAATTATTTAACTGACACTCCTCTGGCTTGTATAAAATATCGCCATATGAGGACAATTATATGCGTCAGTAAAGGTACCTACTAATTACAAGGCCTTGATCGGTCATCATATCATCATGTACTGTGTCATAAGCATTGGAATCAGATTGGAATGTTCGATAGGCACTAATAGATTGGAATGTTTCTTTGCAATGTTGAGTTAATTTAAGCCATTGTTAAAATGCTTATCCTTTTATATATAAGTTTGCTGTATAAAAACAAAGGTCTTGAGTAAGTAGCAATACACTACAATCGTTAGGCCACCCAGAAACAAAACTATTCCGAGCAAATTAAGATCTACGGGTCGATCAGCACAATTGCGACACAAAATAGATGATCTGTGAGGTCAACATGGGTACGAATTCGTTACTGATACTGTCTTTCTATCAATTTAGTCAATTTTTCTGCACATTCTAGTCGCCGAGCGACGCTCAATCTCCATCCAGGTACAATTGATTGGTCTGAATCATTCATGTCATCCACTTAAGTTCCTTGGACTTAATGTCATCGCTGATTGCCGCCCCTATCGATTCTTTGGTGTATGATATAATTATCTATCCTATAAATAAGGAATAAGGTCAGCGTTTAACCATTACTACTATATAACTATGCATTAATACTAAGCATTAACTACGCACATCAAAAACCTTTACCAGGTTTATGAATATTCATGCCATATGTTATGTTATGCTATGTATAATGTATATGTTAATTATTATTAATGCCAGTTCAAAAACTTACCTCAAAAATGTAAAATCAACAGTTTTTATTAGTATAAAAACTTCCAAATTTATGGCGTGGCTAAGAGATTCTACTAAGAGAATATTTTTATATTTCGTAATTGTGACTTTTTTCAAATTTTTTATGCTTATAAGTTAGTATAGAATAGGTAGATGAAATAAACGATTGTGAGTGTCGTAACTCGTAATGCATTGCCGCTTGTGTTGTTGAGATGTTGTTGTGTTGTGATGTTATCTATCGAACCTAATATGTTAGTGCATCTGTAAGATCGTGTTCGTGTTTATATGTCAAAATCAATCCCTGTATCATTCTCCCGCCCAAAGCGATGTTGTCGACGTGATTCAATCTGCATTTCATCATTCATTTTCGACAACATCGTCTGCATCAATTTTCAATTTACCAAGCTATTCTAAGTAACAATTTTCCCGAAAATCAAAGCAAATTCAACTTTGGTATCATACCTTTTTAGGTGCCATTCGTTTTTTGCTCCAGCAAGTATACCGTGGCGACTGATCAGAAGAAAGCAGTCTTCAAAACTTTCAACACAGCCCGAGGCGTCTCTCGAAACTTTCCGCTCAGCTTAATCGTTTTCGTGAGAGAGACGGGTGTATAAAATGCAAACGTTAGAGAGAGAGATGTAAGGTTGCAATAGAAGAGGGTTTTTAGAATTGATTGGTAGGGTGAGACTCCCCACATTTCTATTCATTGTCAGCCGCGGGCGGGTGGGGTGTTGAAGCGTGCTGCGAGCATTTTTTGTTTCTCTCTATTATTTAATATTGCAATGGAGGATAATTTGAATATGCAATTTACATGGAGGACATATTTGCACACATGGACAATGAGTATGGTGTGCCTAATTGTCACGTAGTGTGTCTGCCCCTATTGAATCTTATTAACTCGACCAAATCCGTTACGGTTTTCCTTTGCCTGTGTATTTGTAAATTCAACACGTCATGTCTAGATAATATTTTCATTTGCGAATTATGCTACGATACAAGTAAATATTTTTTTCAATTATTGACTGTGGAGTCAAATATTTTTAACTTATAAGCTATATATGATTCTTTAAAAAAATATTTTAAAAAGCATCATTATATATTTTCTCTTGCCGAATGAATTGCTTTTATGAGAATTTTATTATCCACCGTAGTACCTACAGTTAAAAATTTGACGATGGCTTAAAGTATAACACACGATATTAACCAAAAAATGTAAATGCAGTTTTTAGTTAAATCAACAGTTTGCCTCCCCGATATAAAAGAACAAAATTAACAGAGCTCTTTTAAAATCGTATCTTTAAGAGATATAAAAGAGAAGATAATCGATTTATATCATGCAATGCTTTCTTACATCAAAAAATATTAACAAACGGAGAAAGCTGCCACTACTGGTACAATTGTTACTATTTATTACTTACATGGCTCAAATTATTTGCAACTGAAACCACCTATGATACTGACACCTACCAATGAAAAGAATAAAAATCGCATGTTTAAGAATCATGCCCTATTTTTATTATTTACTGTAAATAAACGAATGGAGGACGGACGGAGGCCGTAGTGGTACAGGCCTAGAATAGTACTCCCCCATCTCTTCCCGCGGGTGCCGTAAGAGTCGGCTAAGGTGTCACATACCAGAAGGTGGGCAGCAGCGCCTTCTGAGGATCAGTAATTATACTGCTCTCGCCAACCCCCCTGCCAAGCGTGGCGAGTACTGGCAAATCCCCCCCCCCCTATATGAGGGAGGCATATGTCCGTCCTATGGCTGAGATGAGATGAAACGAATGGAGCGCTTTGTGGATCTTGGATCTTCACACCAGTTTTCATTTTTCAGCTCATAGCGATGCAACCATTAATCGCGCACAGTATCCAAAGATCTTATCACATCATTGTGCTGTCCGTGCGATTCAATTATTTTGATAATGACAATGAAGTGATTTAATTGTATATAAATATAAATTCAGTTAAAATCACACTAAAACGTACTTTTATTCCATCTAACAAAAATCCACCTATCGGACAACCATAGACTATAACGCTATTGACAAAGACTATATAAATTATTGATAAATAATGTATAAAAATAATTTAATGTATGTACACAAAATACACATTGTAGTTTGTTAAGTTCATAGCGGCCTGAATCTATGATGAACCTATGCTCGGTCTGTTCGGTTTAGGTAGGAAGATGATATCTATGACACTCTTCCTGGCTTTAGGTTCGTGATTCGGTTTGGTACGAAATTGACGAGCTGGATCCTAACAGACTACGAAAAATTACGTACGAAGTATCTAGAATTAAATGAAGATTGATTCAATATGTACCTACAAATTAAAAATAGCGGACTACCAAAGCTGTCAAAATCGCCCATTGTGAGGCGATCATATTATGCCATATTGAATAGTAAGTAGACTTAGGCCCATTATTACAAACATCTTCCAAGTAAAATAACACGATGTCTTTTTGTTTTTTTTTATATTATTCTTTACATTGGAGCACTTATCGTCAGTCATAATCAGTTAAAAACATGTCAAGGACGACATTTCTGTATATCATAAATAGCGCTATTTTCGTTCACGTTTTTATCATTCTCGCTTTTTCTACAGCAGCTAATCGCTCAAAATTATCATTTTTAATGACGGTGTTATCGCAAATGTAGGCAGGTTAATGATAATTAACATTTTGTTTCGTACCTACTTACCAACTTGTTGCGACATTGTATTGTGTCTTCAGAATGTAAATACCTAAAATAAACCTTCATTGTTTTTGATCACAGGATGGGAATGGGACATAAAAAATAATGGAAGGTAAAAATCGAGAGATTTTTTAAATGATTTAACTTTTCTCTAAGCATGACTCTTCGCCTACCTACTTCGTAAGGCTTTGTAAATATGTCGTAGTTTAAAATTATGCAAATTAATGTTCTCTTGCTGAGCTGAGATTGCACTTATTTACCAATGTCTCAGAAAGTAGTGCATGGATTTGGAAGGTGACATTGCAACTATCATAAGGTGTAAAGAATTCTCCGTCTCATCTAAAATAAACCTAATCGTAAGAACAAGCCATCCCAATACAGACAGAGCCACTAACGAGAGGCTGAAAATAAGACTTTGTCAATTATTTTGTCTAACAGTATTTTTCGTACAAGGGCTTTTGGCTATATTGTACCCAGAGGGAATTTTTATCAAATTTAATTATAAGCCTGCTACAATATTAATGCAAATAAGGCAAAAGAAATTTTAATTAAGTATTGGTTATATTTAAAAGAAGCTACTCGGCACAGATTGTGTCCCTCAACTTGGTTGAATTTATTTATTTTGTTTGGCTATACAGGTCTGCAACAAGTCTGTGCTTATATGTGGACTGTTCCAAAGATATTGAGTTAAGTGAAAAAGAGATTGAATATGAAAAAAGTCCTTCAAAATATTCCCCGCCGTCCCTTATCGGTGAACCAGCTTTGAAAACCATTTGAAAAACGTATTTTGCGGGAGGTCAAAACATAACCGCCGAATGTTTCGACGGCCTCGTTTGCAATGTTGAATTTTCGCCCATGAACCATACATTATTTACCGGGGCAAATCGCATGGTGCTAAATCTGGTCTGTATACGGAGGATGGAGTTAGATTTGTACCCCGAAGTTTACAAATAGTCCATGGTTCTTGCAGCTGTGTTAGCAGGCGCGCTTACCACGAAACGTCCATTGTTGCAAATAAAAGACGGTTGATAATGTTAAAGAAATAAAAAAAATAACTGCCCAAAAGTGGCCAATGATTTTCACTAAGGAGGTTTGAAATAAAATTAAGCGTCAATTCATAAATAGTTTCAGGAATAAAGGTTTTATTTATTCTGTAGCTAACAATTTTCGGAACAAAATATTTATAAAGAACCCGACTTCCTTCGAACATATAATCTAGTTAGAAGCTGATTTCATAATTTAAACTTAATATGTTATAAAGTTCTTTACGCATCGTGATAAATCAGTATTATTTCGTTTTTATATACTACTAAAAATAGAAAACAACTAAAATACTTTGAAATTAAAAGGTGGATCGACAAAAAGCGTTCTATTGACATAATGCCATTATTTCTCATCGAATTGTACAATCAGATTACAGGACAGCTTCAAGTGAATGCTGCTATCTCTCTTGTTTAATCTTGTGTCTCATAAAATATAATAAAAACAACTGCCAAATAAAAACGAAAACGTTAATTTAGGACGTTGGCTGTTCAATTTAAATTTCAAAGGTATTAAGCGTTACGCGCATTACGCACGTAGGCGTACATATGTACTCCTAGAATTTGTTCAATTAGGTATACATTATAATCAAATCATATTATATACTACATGTATTCGCGTAGCTAGTCTCAATTTGATTAAATTTAATTATTTTGTAGAGTATTTTGAAAGCTGACGCCTTTACGGCAATTTTAAGTTTGTAGACTTTAATGGTACTTAAAGAGGCCACGTAAAGAGGCCAATCGTCGAATCCAACTCGGCTGGGCAGCGTTCGGAAAGCTCCGAGACATCTTCTCGTCCAAAATACCGCAATGCCTGAAAACGAGGGTCTTCGAACAATGTGTGTTACCAGTGATGACTTACGGAACTGAAACGTGGTCTCTGACTATAGGCCTTCTGAACAGGCTCAGAGTCGCACAACGAGCTATGGAGAGGGCTATGCTCGGGGTTTCTCTACGTGATCTAATCAGAAATGAGGAGATCCGTAGAAGAACGAAAGTCACCGACATAGCCCAGCGGATTAGCAAGTTGAAGTGGCAGTGGGCAGGGCATATAGTTCGAAGAACCGATGGCCGTTGGGGCCGAAAGGTTCTCGAATGGAGACCACGGACTGGCAAGCGCAGCATAGGACGGCCACCGACTAGGTGGACAGACGACCTGACTAAGATCGCAGGCAAGGGCTGGATGCGGGCCGCTTCCAACCGGTCCTTGTGGAAATCAATGGGGGAGGCCTTTGTCCAGCAGTGGACGTCCTATGGCTGAGATGATGATGATGATGATGATGATGAATGGTACTTATCTGATTTCTTGATAAACCATGTTGTTGTCACTTGAATTCTAATATATATTGAGAATAATTAAAAGAAAGATAACGATTTTAACATATACACATATTCCACGTATTCGTAAATATCGTATTTCGATAACTTACAACTCCTGGGAATCACATAACTATATAAGGTGATGTTATTGTTATTTTATGTTATAGTTTTAAGGTATATATGTATAAATATAGGTCTAGAATAGTTTTGTAAATTATTCGGTACTTACCTGAGCATGAGCATGGCGGTAAGGTTCTTTTTTTCTATAGGTACGGCAGTTTTAGCTGCCACCGTGAAGGTTGAATAACTTTTACCTAACACGCAATGTGCTGTCTCACGAGTCTGTCCTTGAGAGTCAGTCAACATTGTATGTCTAAAGTGACCAACAGCCTCTTCACTGACCATCAAATGGGATAGTGGTCAAACGCTAGAAGTTAATCCATAAAGTATAATCAAAAAACATGAGCTGAATTGCCAATATACTTATACGGAAAAAACTATCAACCATAGACTCTTCATATTATACATACAGATGCGGTATATGTTCCAAGCGAACTATACAACAATCGTGCTATCAAATGAATCCATTGCCTCTATAACATTCTCTCAAGACCAATTAGCATCCGAGCGAGAATAAGATCTAAGTATTGTAATATTTAGTCAGACACACACTGCAAAGGCACGGAAAGGTCAAGTGGTTCAAGTATCTCATGCCGATAGCGACCGAATTCCTATTGAAATTATCAAGTAGTTATGTATTTGTTATCGATATCCGAGTTACTCGTACTCGAGATGATAATTTTTGACCTGCTAGTGTTCGTATCAGTGACGAGACGTTATGTAATAATTAGTCTCGAAGACAATGTACAAGGAAATTTTGTCGTAGCGTGCTAAATGAGACAACAATGAACCCTAGGTATTCAGGATAAAGAATAGGATGACACCGTATTAGAAACTACAGAATAAAGCCATTTTTAAAGGTGTGTGCGTGTTGCTATTTGAAATGAAAAACCCCCATAGTTTGGGGTTTTTTAAAGGGTTTTTCATTACAAACTTTATTTTTCAATATGGTCACACCGGAACTACATGACATTTCGTTTTGCTTCATCTAAGAAACTTAGGCAATTGTTACAATGAATTCAATTTCTTTCAAAAAATAGCATTAAAGCAACAAAAATTCACTATGAAAATGGCAAATGTGTAAAAGTTACATTTCGTAAAATTCGGAGTATTTTCGGTGAACGTCCTTCTGAGACCGCTATTATGAATCAGACTAATCGTAGTAATATTTTAAAATCCGAAAATTGTGAACCTTTCTAAGGTTCTAAAAGAATGAAAAAAAGTCGAAAGCTATAGCAATAGTAAAAGCAATATTTTTAGGCGAATGACCCCCTGAACTATGGTTAGTAACAAAATAAATATGAACGATTTTGTTTTATTAATACTAGTTGGTAATTTTAAATGCCTTAAACATAACAGAAATAGTTAAGAGCAATTTATGCATATGACGCTCACGATGTCCTCATGTACCTACATGTTCGTAGGCATTGGGCCGTTTGGGGCAAATTGAAATCGTATTCTGGCAGCACTCGTAGTTTATGACCTTCGTTGTGGAGATGGTCTAGTTAGTTCTTGTGTGGCTAGCGCATGTGATTATCATATGGACATAGTTTTTACAGCTTCCCTAGACAATAGACGAACAATCGTTCTTTAGTAATAAATATGAATTAACATATTATGAATGTATAAAACACAGGAATGACTTACGTAATAAGTCAAGGGTTCCGACTATAGTTTCAAACACATTCGGTGGTCTTTTTCAAGGAGAATACTAGGCGAACCGCGATCGCGTCCGCGTGCGCCCCGTACCTATACTGCTCGAAAAAGACCACCGAATGTGGTTGAAACTATAGTCGGAACCCTCTGACTTATTACGTGAGTAACTCCCGTGTTTTATACATTCATAATGTGTCAAAACCACGTCAGTTTTAATTACAAAATCAATTAACATAATATATAGATATATATTTATATTTATATTATCCAATTCTGCAGCATCATTGGTAGCAGATGCGCAAATTGCGATAGTTATAATTTATAAGTGCTATTTTAATACCTAATCGTCATCCCACCACAATCATATTACTTTCATACAAAGTAATTTATTTCATACTGTAAATAAGTAGATATTAAGTTTTCTAATCAATACTTAAGTGGCTGCGACGTTTATAATTCTTAACAGCATAATAAAACATCGCCAACCTTCAGGTGGTCGAAGCTTACTACGAATTCTCGACAACTATGTTTTTCAGTCGCACGTCTAGACTCACTATCGAATATCTAACGACATAGTATCACAACGTATAAGAATTGGAATGCAACTGCCATTTATCAGGTACAACTACGATAACTATGACATATATAACATGACCTATGTAACATAGGACGGCTACCGACAAAGTGGACAGACGACCTGACTAAGATCGCAGGTAAGGGCTGGATGAGGGCCGCTTCCATCCGTTAATTGAGGAAATCAATGGCGGAGGCCAGGTATGTCCAGCAGTGGACGTCCTGTGGCTGAGATGATGATGATGATTACTACTGTCAGAACCAGTACGTACTCTTGGTTGGCTTAGTTGTACTTGCACTTTTATTGCGATCCATCTTTACGAATTAACCCTGGTCCCTGACAACTGCGAAATGGTAAATTGTAAAGCGTGTTGCGGTTGTTTAATAGTGGCGTATCATAGGACCTTATTTATTGTTGATTTACCCAAAATTCGTGTAACTACTGTCGGCATAAATAAACCAGACGACTTAAGAACTGCATCAGAAAACTATGCATTCAATTTCAAGTGTTGATCTCGTCAACATTAGACTGGACTCTCATATATAAACACGTTGATAGACTTGTGGTCTATCAACGTAGTGCGAGCGGCGGATGTCAATTTTTCGGTCCATGGTTCGATCCCTAATATACATCAGCTTGAGTTTGCGTGTCTGTAACACCGTTACCAAACCCACTGCATTGTGGTAGGTCGGTTTCCATTACTCATCTGGCTAGCTATACATTTGTGTTCAGGCAACTGCCATTGAGGGCCACCGACAAGTTATTTCATACTTTTGATTGTTGAAGTCGGTTCCATTTTTTGGTAATTTTTTTTTATCTCTTTTCAGTGACCATTGTTACTCACGGGATCAATTGTCATTGTGTACGTTCGCCGATTTCTCCACCCGCAATGTCATCAACGTATGCGTAACACTTTTCAGTTATTGGAGCGTAACTCAAAAACCGCTTGACCGATTTTAATGAAATTTAAATGGGACCACACGGGAAACACCAGCTTTAAAATAAAAGAAAGATCAAAATCGGTTCACCCAGTCGAAAGTGCGGTAACAAACATAAAAAAACATACGAGAAACGAATTGAGAACCTTTTCCTTTTTTTGAAGTCTCTTAAAAACACTGTGACACGAGAACTTTATATATTAGAAGAAGTATTACACCTTCCCTTAGTTATAATTGGTGTTATATAGTTTGTGGGCACCTATTCATACAGTAGGTACCTACATATATTTATATAATAAATATATATGTATTGCTTTTAGGCGCGCTGGTAGTTTTATACGGGTATACCTATAGGATGGCGTTGAAATGCACATTGAGCAAATACACTTATGAGATAAATTCATCTCGGCTCACAGTTATGTTGAAACTCACTTCAATTTCGCCTTAGCATAGTTGTCCTGTAAGACTTTTGCCCTCATGGTACTAAATTTTGAAGTCAACACTGTCCATAAACAATGTTTACGAGCCATTGTGAGTCGTTTATGACCATGGCCCACGATTGACTTCTGACCATAAAATGCATTTTCTATGTTGCTGTGGTTGCTTTTGTCCGCTTTAATACAATGGCGAGGTTGAGTTATTTACTTGGTTACTTATCTGTCACAGAAAATTACATAAATTAACCACTCGCTTCTGTTCATTGGAAAAACCAAAGAAATTACAATTGAAATAATATAAGGTCAAAGAAACAACTGCAACTAATATTGAAATCAGTACAAGCTGTCATGTGACAAATTTGTCAATCACCGCTATTTAGGTAACAAAATCTAACTATATTTATATATTAGCAGTCCGCTCCGGCTACTCAAGGATATAAAAAAGAAAAAAAAATTATAAAGATCCCTAATATTTTATAGCTGTATAATTGTGGGCATGGTACCGACTTTGACAGGTTATTTATACGTTTGAGTGTTAAAATCAGTTCCATTTTTTTGTACATTTTTTTAACCTTACCTTTGCTACTCACGGGATCAATTGTCATTGTGTATTTTCATCGATTTCTTCACCCGCAACTATAATATCATCGACGTATGCGTAGCACTTTTCAGTTATTGGAGTGTAGCTCAAAAACAGCTTGACTGATTTTAATTACATTTAAAAGGGACCACACGGGAAACAAATTCAAATAAAAAAGAACGATCAAAATCGGTTCACCCTGCAGTCTAAAGTTATGAGGTATCAAACATAAAAGAAAGCAAACGGGTCGAATTGAGAATCTTCTCCTTTTTTGTCGGTTAAAATTAAGAAAAACATTCTTATACAAACCAACTAAACATACAATCAGAAAGATAGACGATGCAGTTGATTTGTTTTAATAAAAATTTGGTCGCGGCAGAATCGGACAAAGGTTGTATACAACTTTTGTTACTGGATCCCACCTCTAAGTGCAGTGGTTAAAGTGGACAGTTGGCTGGGAGACCAGCCCGAGATGTGAAAAATACTCCCTATTTGGGAATCGGTCTTCGGGCTCTTTGGCGACTCCCTTCAGCTACAGTAATGGATTACACCCCATTCGGAACTCGGCCTTCGGCCTTGCTGGTTTAAAGCTAGGCCTCCAGCCTCGATAGTTACAAGGGGGTTGAGATTCATGCGTTGCACCCCATACGGAATTCGGCCTACGGCCTCTTTGGTGAATTCATGTTACTCGGCTTGCGGCTTCACAATGGGCCGCGATCAGCCTTCGGCCTTGCGGTATATAAGGCTCGGCTTGCGAACTCGCTAGTTACAAAAGTAATACTTTTAAGTGTTCCCCATGACGGCCCTCGGCTTGGCCTTCGGCCTTACCCCTATTATATATAAACGCCGCGTACCAATATAATATATTGCGACGCGGTGTCGGTAATGGCAACAGTGTCGCGAGTTCATTTTATTTCCAAATTTAAAATGCCAACATACATTTGTATCCATGTACGTACAAGTACATACACAATATGTACATACTTATGTACAGTGATGTCGGTAACGGTAACAGTGTCACGAGTTCAGTGGGTTTTTTTTCCACCTCAAAAATGCTCAACGCTCCTAAAAAAGTTTTGACTTCAATAACGAAACTATAACATCTGACTCATATTAGTCTAATCTCCATGCAATCTCAATTTTAAAACAAACACAGAACGGTTATTCAATACGGTGGCATTAGGTAACTAGATCCAACTGCGCCTGCGGTCGGTTCTTTGAAACTGGACAATCGACGGATTTGGTAATGCAACGAAGGAAATTCCTTTCCTTTGTGTCATCGGCGACTAATTTTATAAATATTGTACGTGACATTCGTTTGTTTTAGTAAAAACGTTTTAGTTACTTTTCATCACTTATTTCTCTCTCTAAAGCTTTGTTTAAAAATCACATATGAAGTATCTCTTTTAATTCTATTTTCTCGAAGCCTATTTATTAAATTGAGGCACTGATACAGACCAATGATAACACATCTAATAACACGAAACATAGTCTGACATAAACCCGGCTAGGTTAATGTGTAGAAAAACATAAGTTTCGAGATAACTCCATCACTTTGCTTTTGTAGAATGTGAGGTATCGCCATAGAGTGAATGGAATGGTTTTCACTGGAATAGAGGCGATCAAAAAGTTCAACATGTACTCTTTCTGCTCATGTACTTTTACCTCAGATTTTTGACCAAGCTTATCTTTTTATAATTGCGCTAAACTAGTAGCTAGTTTGAGGGGTAGCAAACAAAGTGTTTGAATTGTTGTATGAAAACTCAGTATTTTAGTAATCTCTACATCCAGGTCCACATATCATGCACATGTAAAATTTGTCTGTAGGTATCAGCATATCATACCAAGACCCCACGATGTCCAGACCTTCTTTATTTTAGAAGAGCTAAAAATTCCTCAGAGTATATACCCCAACACAGGTATGAACGATCAGTGAATATGGAGTTGGGATTGTGGCAGTTATCAGATCAGATAAAGGTGTATAAAATAGTACCTAAAATTCATGACCGATTCAAATTAACATAATGAAAATTTAAATAATAAGGCCATATTGGCCTTAATTATTTATATTTTCTTCGGATTAACATTAGAAATTATGTCATCCATTGCCGGACACCTCCAAACTTTAATAAATTATGGTTATACGTTCGTCATAGTATAAGAGCTAGGTTTTAAATAATGTAATGTAATGTAATGTTAATTGGGGACCGATAAAATAATGTTATTTCAATAGCCAGGCAGTTTCATGGTTTTTACATCTTGCCAGTCACATCGAAAATCTGCTATAGGTACGAGCGCGAGGCGCCAACTGTTCATGTATGTTCACTGATTTCTCCCCCATTTGTGGACCGATGCTCAAATCTATTTTTAGGTTTGATGGAATATACTTCTAAGATGGTCCAATTTAAATTTCATCAAAATTGATCGAGTTGTTTTTGAGTTACAATCCAATACCTGAAAGTGTAACGCCTATATACCTTATGATGATTTCTTTTTTCACGGTGAATGAAAATTAATACCGTGAGTAGTCACGGTCACTGAAAAGAGTGAAAAAAGGGAGTTCAGTCTATTGTGATCGTTAAAAAGTTCCATGGAAAAATATATAATGTAAATTATTTCCTCGCGCTCGCACCTACAGCAGACTTTCAATGTGTCAGGCAAGATGTAAAAACTATTAGAGCTGTCCGCCTACTATGATAAACAATTTGTTATAGGCTGGGGACCTATCATATATTAAATTCAGCTTTTATATTATAAAGGTCATTTTTTTATACTGTCTATCTTTGACCTAGCGTTTGACCACTATCTTACTTGATTGTCAGTGTCGATGTAATCGAAGATACTATCACGCTCGACTTAGGATGCTTACTGGCTCTCAAGGACTACTGCCTAAACATACTATGTGTTTGGTGAAAGTTTTTCAAACTTGAGGGTGGTAACTAGCCACCACGCTAGCCTCTACTTGAGAGTACCGTACCTCCATGCTGGGAGTTTTGATAACGGTGTTTCCTTCACCGGAAGCTCAATAAGCCGTTTTGAACCAGCGTCAATGCATGATAAGTACATACGAGTTAACAACAATCCGCCTTCACAAGTCTCTCGGTGTAGAGAGAGCAGCCATCTTTTGAGCTTTGATTTGGCTTCAGATGTCATTCCTAAAACAGCTCCTAGCCAACACAGGGGAAATAAATACCTTTTTACCAGACTGCGAAAGAAGGATGGTTATGTTTTTTCCTGTGTGTTACAGGACGAGTTAATCATAATCAAAAAAAGATTATAAAGGAAATACATAATGTAGTAACGAAGAAAATATAGTCACAGTTGTCCGTCCACAGGAAATTATAAACCATATTTCATATAACGATGATTTCACTGATCAAACACAAAAATCGAAATGATTTGTACTTTTGGTTTAGTTATATTAAAATAATCCATAAAAAGCTGAATACACAAGACTTGCAATTACAAAACTTTCGATAAAAAAATTAATCAGATTTGGGTTTCGATGTGAAAATATGAAATTGATTAGATACTAGGAAAATTACGATGTATTTACCAATTTCCGAGTATGTACCAGAATACCGCGGGAATCAAATGGTTACAAAATATACGAGTCAGGAGATTTTTGATACATAGGTACATCTACCCTCACAGATAACTTCGCCGTTGTTGCAGTCAAATGTGGATATACAACCAAAAACACGCGATTTCTAAGGATACTGCAAACAAGTTCACTGTTTCTGCACAAAAAGTGCAGAAAGCACTTATATACCTCATTCTTATTTCGAGAAGTGAAATAAAAATGAATTCAGAAGTAGTTACCGTGATTTACTTGAACACTTCGAATGATTACTCACATTTAATCTACTAATTATTGATGTCATTTTACCGAGTATGAATGTTTAAATATTGATACCGCGCCATGGGTATTTATTTATTCAAAAAACCAACACGAAAGAACCACACGCAATAGGTTTTTTGTGAGGTGATATTGAAACAGTAGTAACAAGGGAGCAAAATAATATTTTTAAGGCGAGGGCGCTATTTTGAATCCAGAGCGGAGCGAAGGATCCTTGAGTAGAATCCCGAGCGTAGCGAGGGATTCAATATACTTCGCCCGAGAAAAAATAATTTTGTAAAAAATAATAAAATAAAATAAATATATTTTCGTGTACAGTCTACTTTTAGTCTCACTATGAGAAAAATATATGACACTTTTAAATAATACTACTTAGGAATTTGAAAAATGAAAATGTACATTTTCATCATCATCATGATCATCATCTCATGTCTGCCATAAGACGTCTAACGTGAGCCACGGTTTTATCTGGTAGTGGTCACAAACTGGGCCTGAAGTTGATCTACCATTTGGCCCCACCCGGTAGCCACGCTTAGTTTCAAATGTTGGTGGTATTCTCCTACAATCATTGTTGTTCGTTTGTATGTTTGTAAGTTTGTATGTTCGATAACTATACATAACGATAGGATAACAGCCTATACGATCTTTGTTATTCGGCGAAAGGGTACAATATTTTCAATAGATTTTCATAAGTAGCTTTGATCTGAGATATACCTACTACCTGGTATTTTCGGTTGCCTTTTTAGAGGTTACAAGCTCTGACGTAATCAATTGTCTAATTTGCCGTCGTATTCTTTTTGATTCTGCCATTTAGTTTGTTATTCATAGGTTGCTTGTAGGTTCCGTCGCTGCCCGGTCAGGACACATGTAAGTACCAGAATTTCATACATCGTAAGAGGCCTCTCCTATTGTGAAATAGTGCTACGTTTTGTTGCGTTTCCATTATCCACTGAATTTCTAATACTAGTAATAGTAACTCGATATCTTTATCTTGTTTTTTCAAACAGCAGGTTTGTAGAAACTGTCCACACCGTGGCGTCTAAGCTCTTTAGACCCCGCCGCACAGATAGACCTCAAAAACTCTCCATCCATACCCTTGACCTCATGGCTGAACCACGCTCATTGCAACTGCAACCATCCGATGATGCTACGTCATATAGGCAGCTCAAGACGGATATGGAAATCCTTGCGACACGACATCCTTTTATATTAATCGTGTTAAAGATACGATCGAATGGAGAAAAGGCTCCAAAGTGTTTGCAAGAGACAGGTCTATAAGGCAAAGCCAGATAACTAAGCTGAAGAGAGATGATGGCAGTATAGCGTCGACCAAAGCAGAGGTGCTTGGAGAGATCGAGAGGTTCTGTGGGCAGCTATACACTTCGGTTGCTAAACCGGGTGACGACGGAATCACATCAGAGTTTCTGAAAGCGGGTGGCTCACCGATACTGAAAGTCCTTCAGAAGCTCTTTAATTCCGTTGTTCTCGAAGGGTCAACGCCGGTAGCATAGAAAAGGAGCATGGTGATCTTGTTCTTTAAGAAGGGTGAAAACACATTCCTTAAGAACTACAGAACCATTTCGCTTCTGAGCAATGTTTACAAGTTGTTTTCATCGCGAATCGTCTCGAACGTAGCTGCGTAGGTTTGATGACTTCAGGCCTACCGAACAAGCCGGTTTCCGAAAAGGCTACAGCACCATAAACCATATCCATACGCTCCGACAAAATATACAGAAGACCGAGGAGCTTAACTTGCCTCTATGTTTAGCGTTTGTGGGCTATGATGCCTTTGATACGATCGAGACGTGGACTCACTGCCGCATTGGAAGACGTTCAAGCTCTTGAAGTGGCATGGATTCGGCATCAACATCAACGACGAGTGCATTGGGCAACACGAAAATTCTGTCAAATGCCCATGTTGTGCCCATCCCAGTATCAATCGGAAACTCGATTCTCAAAGTTGTTGACCATTACGTCTACCTAGGAGATACAGTCCAATTAGGTAAGTCCAACTTTGAGAAAGAGGCCAATCGGCGAATCCAGCTCGGCTGGGCAGCGTTCGGGAAGCTCCGAGACATCTTTTCGTCCAAAATAGCATAATGCCTGAAAACTAAGGTCTTCGAACAGTGTGTGTTACCAATGATGACTTACGGAACTGAAACGTGGTCCCAGACTATGGACCTTCTGAGCTGGCTCAGAGTCACACAACGAGCTGAGGAGAGAGCTATGCTCGGAGTTTCTCTACGCGATCGAATCAGAAATGAGGAGATCCGTAGAAGAACAAAAGTCACCGACATAGCCCAGCGGATTAGCAAGTTGAAGTGGCAGTGGGCAGGGCACATAGCTCGAAGAACTGATGCCCGTTGGGGTCGAAAAGTGGAGACCACGGACTGGCAAGCGCAGCATAGGACGGCCACCGACCACACACCAGGACAGACGACCTGACTAAGATCGCAGGCAAGGGCTGGATGCGGGCTGTTTCCAACCAGTCCTTGTGGAAATCAATGGGGAGGCCTATGTTTAGCAGTGGACGTCATATGGCCGAGATGATGATGATGATCTTGTTTTTTTATGGCTCAACTAGTTACAAAAACAATGCACGCTGTAATTTAAGAGATTTTGGCAGTTGCATAGTTTGTGTTTTGGATGAGGAACCTACTCTTCTCATATTGTAACAACCATACTTTTGCCATAGTTTACTCAATCTATGGAAGATCATCAGTGCCGTGGTGGTACCGGCCTAGAATAGTACTCCCCCATCTCTTCCCGTGGGTGCCGTAAGAGTCGGCTAAGGGATCACGTACCAGAAGGTGGGCAGCAGCGCCTTCTGAGGATTGGAATTCATATTGCGCTCGCCAACCCGTCTGCCAAGCGTGGCGAGTATTGACAAATCCTCCCTATATGGGGGAGGCATGTTTCCAGCAGTGGACATCCTATGGCTGAGATGATGATGATGATGGAGGATCAAGAAAACTACAGAGAACAATTGTTTTGGATGAACTGTACAATAAACCTTGTCTCAAACAAGTCATCTCGTCACAATATTTCGTCCACACTTCACACTCTGTTTAAAAAGCGAACAAGGCCAAAAAACGGTAAAATAAAAATCTGCCAACTGACATCGATTCTATCGTGGCTTCAAAAAACGAATACAATGCGTCTATAGCCACGCGGCTCGCTACCCTCACTCAAAAAACATAAATGCGACAAAGTCCGTCATGATAATATGAACTGTACTATAAACTCTACTACTCTTCATACAAAGTCGCATTTAGTCATGTAACGGGATTGATTAAGAACTATATCGAATTGTAATCCATTAATTTAAACTAGCTTGGAATCCGTAACCGAGCGTGCGACGTTGCCGTTCTTGGCAAGCTACAACGTTGCTTTTTCCTATGTATATGTGTGTACTTCTGGCACAACTGGCGCCGAATATTTATTGTATACTATAAGAATACTGAAGCGCTGAGGGTGACAAGGTTCTATTCTCAGCAATAGGCATCAAAATGAATTTTACACGCTTGACTTAGAGGTGCTGTTTATAAAATGTTGATTTGTTGTAGCTTTGTGTTTTTACTGTGTTTTTCTATGTGACTGTCCAGGTGGCTATGTATAGGTTGTTTAGCTCGTTCGATACTCTGAATAACCTGAGACGGCCCTAGCGTGGAACGCGGTTGTTTCAACTGATAATTAATTTATTTGTGAAGGTTTTACGAGGGTAAGCTGACGTGATGAATAAATAAATACCTAACAATTATCTATATAGTGGAAGTGACGATGTACGTTGACTGGCTCGATGATGTAGTAGTGCTATAAATTATCAATAATAATATATGTGTCTTTTACATTAGGATTTTATGTAGTTTGTTACCTAATTACGTATTCATAGTCCTTAGTAACTGAATTGTATTTCCACACATAATTTTCTGTGCTATATGTACTATAGTTATATGTAGGCTCATTTTAACTCGTAAAAACAAGCATTTTGTCAGTGAATCAATACACTTAGCTTTCGCAAGAAATCTCACAAAAATTCAAGGAAAACATGAATCTCATGAATGCCGTTCTCGAACCAAACAACTTTTTAAAACAGAAAGTGTATATTGTAACGTAAGTGTCCAGAATGCATAGGTGGAATACACCAAGTCTTGATTAAAAGACCGATTCAGAGAGAAAATTTAAATGAAATAGGTATATTCTTCACACTTGCCAGATGAGCCGTAAAAGTGGCATTGCTTATACTGTACCTAATTATATTTTGGATAGGTGAGTAGTATATTTCAGGGAAATTGTTCTTGAAAACATCATCATCATCATCTCAGCCATAGGACGTCCTGCTGGACATACCCACTGAACATACTGCCTCCCCACTGATTTTCACAAAGACCGGTTGTTGACATCCAGCCCTTTTTGAGTCTGAAAACTATCGCGAGTTTCTTCCATAATTGTAATGTAACAAAACCGACTAGGACTCACGTGGTAAACACTGGAAAACTTGCCTGAGATGTTAGTTAGGTCGTCTGTCCACTTGGTCGGTTGCCATCCTATGCTGCCCTTGCCAGTCCGTGGTCACTATTCGAGAACCTTTCGACTCCAACGACCATCAGTTCTTCGAGCTATGTGCCCTGCCCACTACCACTTCAACTTGCTAATCCGCTGGCATATATCGGTGAGTTTAGTTCTTCTACGGATGCCTCATTTCTAATTCGATCACGTAAAGAAACCCCGAGAATAGTCCTCTCCTCAGCTCGTTGTGCGATTTTGAGCCTGCTCAGAAGGCCAATGTCAGAAACCATTGTTTTATCTCCGTAAGTCATCACTGGCAACGCACGCATTGTGGTATCTTGGACGAGAAGACGGCACGGAGCTTCCGGGAAGCTGCCCATCCGAACTGGATTCGACGATCGGCCTCTTTCTCAAAGTTGGACTTACCTAATTATAGACTGTATGTCCTAGATATACGTACCCAATGGTTAACAACTTTGAGAATCGAGTTTCCAATTGATATTGGGGCGGGCTTAACATGGGCATGTGTCATAATTTTCGTGTTGTCCATGTTTATTTGAAGGTTCACCCATTGAGAAACTCTGTTGAGGCCGTCGAGCATCGTGCTGAGGTCTTCCATCGATTCTGCCATGACCACAATATCGTCGGTAAATCGAAGGTGAGTGATGTACTCACCGTTGATGTTGATGCTGAATCCTTACTATTCCAAGAGCTTGAAGGTGTCTTCCAATGTCGCAGTGAACAGTTTTGGAGAGATGACGTCTCCCTGTCTCACGCTTCTTTGCAATGGTATCTCCCTCCAAAATTGATATTGTACTCGGCCGACATGGTGGCGTTATTTCACAAACATTTCAACACTCCGATATAACTACGCCTCGATCGAATCGAAGGCTTGCTTATATAGGTACCACAAACGCTTAACATAAGAGCAACTTATTGATTGCTTGAAAACATTAGCGTATCAAAACAAATATACCACTTTTTTTTAATACTGTATAAATCTAGCGTTTGACCATTATATCACTTGATGGTCAGTGACGATGTGGTTGTAAATGTTATCAAGGACCTGGAATGCTTAAAAGCTGTCAAGGACTGCTGCTTGAGCACACTATGTCTTTGCCGACAGTTGTTTTTTAAACTAAGTCAGGCGGGTAGGTACCCGCCGTAGGTACTCTAAAGTACCTACCCTACCACTGTGCTGGGAATTTGATAACAGTTTTACCTTCACTGGAAGCCCAGCCGTTGCTGGGGATCGAACCAGCGTCCGTCAGTTTGACAGTGGACGGTCTCACCGCTGCGCTATCATTGCATCAAATATACTCTGGCCTTTCATGTCTCGATATAATCTTTTTTATACGCATTATTATGTCTTTTACATAATTTACACTACCACTGCTTTCTCCTCACGCTGTTCTTCGTTTCACCTCTATAAGTCTTAACACATATAAGCTTTCATCTCATCATAATCATAACAGAAATTAATCTTAAAAGTCTCAGTTGCCTATCTATATACTCTTTCGGAAAACATGCATTACCTTATTTAGGTACATAACATTTTATTGGTTCATTATTATATAATTTAAATAAACTATCCTTATGATTGTGTTAAAATATGGAATTATAATATATAAGGAAACAATACAACCAAGCAGTACGAGTAGGTACTTACGTAGACTAAGAACTTATAAGGTTGGTTATAATATAAGACAAAAATAAACAATCGCACACAATGAAATAAAGTGGTTTTTCATCGCTAGCATTATTGTTATCAGCCACTTATATACCATGTTTTTTTTGTGTTATATCCATATTTTTTTATTATCCGATATGTGTCGGAGGTACCTATATGTCCAATTAAGGTAGGACACCTAGGCATCATCGACTTTTTCATTTACGTCTTTAAACCAAGGTCGAAATACGTCGACTATCAACGTGAATAAAACCCGGATAATACATATATTATCTTTATATAATAATTTGTGTCTATTGTTGGTAGATCCGTCAACAACTGGCAGAAGATGTGAATCTTCAAACTGAATTGAATGATGAGCTGAGCAGCGCACCAGAAAACTCTGCGATGTCCTCTCTTGTAAAATGACTTAGAACGATATTTTTTTATCTGTTTGCGTTATCCTTACTAGTGATGACAATAATGTTACTCTAAAACAAACTCTAATATTAAGCTAGGGGTTTCTTTAAGAGCTTAAATTAAAAAGTATTTATCAAAGTAAAAAGGGGGTATAAGTGTGAAGAAAAAAATCCGTTTAATCTGCCGTACCGTGAATGATGCGCTTTCAGTAACACAAGACTCACAGGTAATCAAAACCCTTTCACAAAGAAATTAAAATCATTATTTCAGGTGTAAGAGATAATATCTAACATATACCTACTAATACTGAAAGTTTCGGAGAGCATGCGTAGGAAGGTATTCTGGTTGTTGACATTTGTACAAGCATACCTTCTGGGAGCATATATTATTATATACCTATGCAAAGAGTTTTATAGTTTATTGCATTAACAAAATGCTAGGCGGAACTTACATTCAAATTATTTGAAGGAAAAAATATATTCAAAGCCAAGCTCGCATCAAAAAAACTTGGGTGTAAAGAACAGGGCAGAACTGTACATTTTTCATTATTGGGAATAGAGGCCTTTGAAAACCATCTTACCTGATGTAAAGTGATGATGTAGTCTACGAGATAGCTACATCCCTTGGGGTCTGTAGCGTAGTTGATTTATAAGGTCTTTGCGCCCTGCTGTTTGTCTAGACATTTTGTTGGACAGCGTCTACTAGGTCTTTTTTCTTTCAACTTTCCCGTTTCTCCAGATTGTTTGAGGGCTCTCAGTCTCAAACTATATTTTGGAAGTATTGAAGCACTCTCTGAAGGCAAATTCTCGAAAGTGTTAGAGCTTCCTTGAGGCTAGAAGACTAGTCTTATATGCCGTCGACGGAATGGGTAACATGCACCGCCAAAACCATGTTTCAAAGACATCGATATAATGTCGGTATGCTGCTGTTAGGGTTCAGGAACCCCACGCAATTTCACAACTGCTATTTCACGCCAATTCAAAGGTCTTTTGCTTTACAAAGTGCTAGTCCGGCCTCACATGAACTTGCTTTTTTTTTCACATTCACCCAAGGTCTTCAGGTCCCAAACTAGGCAGAGCCTGTACTATGGTAACCTGATGACTGATATACATACTTATATACACATACACACCCAGACACAGGTCAAACAGACATGTTCATACACACAAATGTTTGACCTGTCCGGGAATCGAACCCGGGACCAGCGGCTCAGAAGGCAGAGTGCTACCAACTGCGCCAACCGGCCAGTCAAGCCAGCTTTCGATCTTTAGGACGCAACACTAAAGTATTAGCTTGAGCCGCAACGCGTATTGCAATATAAACAATGAAAATTTTCAGCAACTCCAAAATCACCACACTTAGGGCCTTATGTAAGAATAGGCTAGGACTAATTTGATATTAAACAGGAAATGTATTCTCCGACCAGTGTCGAACTGTTTTTAAATATCACGTGAGTCGTAGACAGTTCTTTGATAAGTTTCGTTTATCATTTATTGTCGGTGTTTTACCACCGTAATAGTCACTATCGCTTCAAAGCTAATCTGCATAATGACTGATTCACGGGGGTCACATTCGTTGCTCTTGGTAGGTTATTCCGAGTACTTATATTACTTACTATTTGGGATTCTTCAATAAAAGAGCTAAGAGTCTTAAAAGCGAATGAATGAAATGTTAACTTAGCAAGTAGTAAGTCAAACACGAATCTGAAAATACATAGATAACTTTCAACAAAGCTGTGTAAAATGCTGAATAGATAATCTTACAATAGTTTATAAGAAATTATCGGTGTAGTAGGTCCTAATATAAAAATAAAGCAAGCTACTTTCAAAATGTTTTAGGAACAAGCAACATTTAAATGTCCATCAAAACACAAATCGACCTCTGTTTAACCAATTGATAGCCTGTCATTGAATCCTAATTGACGATTTTAATTGACAAGACATGTTTCAAGTCAAACGACAAACACAAGCCGAGAGCCAGGTCGAGCTGGCAACGTCGCATTACAGGCTAGTGCCGCCTCTGGTAGAAAGCGACGCGTTTCTAATCTTGACGTTGCGCAGTCATTGACTCCGGCGGGAACGTTTGCAACGCACGAAAACACGATTTAAATCGAATGCTGACTACGCTGTTCTGAATATCGAACACTTTTTGTCATCACTATCATTATATTGTATATACCTGTATACTGATTAATATGCAAAAGTATGTCTTTATTTTTCAATGTTATTATAAAAGCCCTTTAAGGTTGTCCTATCACTAAAACTAAGTACCTTATTCTCATTTCCTTCGATATCAAAATATTTAGGTAAGGTAGGTACGTATATATTTTTGATAGGGATTCAGTTATTTGCATTGCATCAGTAATTAGTTTATCGATGTTATTGTGTTTTTTTATGCTATCCGTTCATTATATTAATTTTAGATGTTTTCTATAATAAATGTTCAGCATCGATAAGTATTTTTATTATTAAGCGTACACGAATTTGAATTTATCTTATGAATCCATCATTAATAGGTATCATAGAAACCAACCTAAACCGTAATAATCCATTTCTAAAACATCATAATATGTTAACATATTCTGAGTGAAGAACGATAAAAGAATATACTTAAATCAATCATAATATACTTACCTATAGATAGTATATTAAGATTGATCTATAGGTACAATCTAGGTATCTTCTTTCATTTTTAACATGAATGTGGATGGCTATAGAGGTATAGGAAACCGAAGACTGTGTGAAGAATGATAATAATATGTTTATGAATGGTGTGAGCACTGAGATGAATAATGGTAATGATAGAAGAGAAAGGAATAGAAAAACATGTTGTGTCGACCCCACGTAGTGTGGTATTAGGACAGGAAGAAGAAGATAGTACAACGACTATAAAAAAGCGACAACTCTACTTATCCGTACAAAGTTTTCAACATTTGCTTGAGATTTGATTTGATTTGTGTGGGACGAATCAGGAAGATTAATGTATCGAATGAAAAAAATATTTACTTTAAATCATCTACCAAATGACAAAGATATTGGTGAACATACATACAAAAATATAAACATCCGAAGATATCCTCCTCTTTTGGACTTCAGCTAAAAATAAGTCTCATTGCAAGTCTGCTTATCAGCTACTTTTTCTAACGCACGCAATGGAATTTGAAACAGTTTTCTTTCAGTTTTTCTTCAACCCCATGTAGATTTTTTATGTACGGCCTATACAATCTAAAGATATCCCGCGCGGGGCCCGCCGTGTTTATAGTGGTATAAATACGTATATAACTTATAATTAAAGAATTATTTATAATATAACCCTTAGTACCGTGATATATGTGAAAACGTTTAAATACATGCTGTATTGAACTGCTGTATTTACTGTCATAGGCAAAACACATAGCTGCCCACGTTAACCACTGCACTTAGAGGTATGGTCCTTTAACAAAACTCGATTACAATCTTGGGGCGATTTTACAGCGACTAAAATTTTATCAAAAAAATCAACTTGCACATGGTAACACTGCCCACACTTTGTACTGAACTAGAAGAAACTGTCACTTACTCGACTTGTATGACAGTTTTATATAATTTATAAACTGCAACTAAAACTTCAATTAAAAATACAAATGCACATCGATAACGCGGGCTGCTCGCAGCCCGCGCACCACCCAACACCTAGTTATAATATATAAAGCTGCTCTACCACTGATTGACTGACTGACTGACATCATTGTTCTCCCAGAAAGAGTGTTTTTAGGTTAGAATTATATAGTTGACTGGATAGAGAGTGCCCACGTGACTTAGGGAAAAATCCGAAAAGTGTCATTTATAGTTGATATAGGTTAGTTTCGAGATCCCTACACCAGTTCCATCAAGGAAACCAAAAATGACACTTTTCGGATTTTTCCCTAAGTCACGTGGGCACTCTCTATCCAGTCAACTATATAATTCTAACCTAAAAACACTCTTTCTGGGAGAACAATGATGTCAGTCAGTCAGTCAATCAGTGGTAGAGCAGCTTTATATATTATAACTAGGTGTTGGGTGGTGCGCGGGCTGCGAGCAGCCCGCGTTATCGATGTGCATTTGTATTTTTAATTGAAGTTTTAGTTGCAGTTTATAAATTATATAAAACTGTCATACAAGTCGAGTAAGTGACAGTTTCTTCTAGTTCAGTACAAAGTGTGGGCAGTGTTACCATGTGCAAGTTGATTTTTTTGATAAAATTTTAGTCGCTGTAAAATCGCCCCAAGATTGTAATCGAGTTTTGTTAAAGGACCATACCTCTAAGTGCAGTGGTTAACGTGGGCAGTTGCCTCGGAGACCAGCTCGAGAAGTAAAAAAAAACTCCCCATTCGGGACTCGGCCTTCGGCCTCGTTAGTGACTCTCCTAAGGAATGTAAATGCGTAACACCCCATTCGGAACTCGGCCTTCGGCCTCGTAAGTGACTAACATGGCTCGGCCTACGGCCTCGTGGAGGCCACGCTCGGCCTTCGGCCTCGCGGGCCGAAAGCTCGGCCTTCGGCCTCGCCCTGGAAGCTCGGCCTTCGGCCTCGCAGGTTTGAAGCTCGGCCTGCGGCCTCGCAGCCGTGGCGTTGTATCGCCAGCGAAAATCCCCATACAGTAAAAAAAAAAAAAATGACGTCATCCAAAAAATTTTTTTATATTTAAAATCAGGGACCCCCAATCTCCCTAAATACCAAATTTCAGCCAGATCAGACAAACTTGGATTTTGGTATCCGGGTCGAAGTACCAATTTGCAATTTTTGACTAAAAACCCAAATTCTCCTACAAACCCTCTATAATATTTGTTCAAACCCCCCATACCCACCTATAATGGTTCCGGAGCTGCGGTCGTTTTAAATTTGTATGGGAGAACCTCTTTTTTGTTCGGGAGGGTAATTTTTTTTCAACTTTTAAAAAGGATCCCAGGGTTTTAGTCATTTTTAGTTTTGGCACCTACCCCCTATCTATTATAGTTTCCGAGATCCCTACACCAGTTCCACGAAGGAAACCAAAAATGGCACTTTTCGGATTTTTCTGGAGGTCACAGAAACCTTCTCTCCACTTTTTCCCTACATCACAAACACCCCCCATCGCTCCTTCTAGGAGAACAATTATGTCAATCAGTCAGTGAGTCAGTGAGTGAGTCAGTGGTAATCGAGCTTTATATATATACTAGTATTTCGGGTGGTGCGCGGGCTGCGAGCAGCCCGCGTTATCGATGTGCATTAGTAATATTTATCAAACTGGTAATTGCAGTTAAAAAAATATATGTAAATTCTCATACAAGTCGAGTAAGTGACAGTTTCTTCTAGTTCAGTACAAAGTGTGAGCAGGGTTACCATGTGCAAGTTGAGTTTTTTGATAAAATTTTAGTCGCTGTAAAATCGCACCAAGATTGTAAACGACTTTTGTTAAGGGACCATACCTCTAAGTGCAGTGGTTAACGTGGGCAGTTGCCTCGGAGACCAGCTCGAGATGTGGAATAAACTCCCCATTCGGGACTCGGCCTTCGGCCTCGTTAGTGACTCTCCTAAGGAATGTAAACGCGTAACACCCCATTCGTAAGTGACTAACACGGCTCGGCCTACGGCCTCGCGGAGGCCACGCTCGGCCTTCGGCCTCGCGGGCCGAAAGCTCGGCCTCCGGCCTCGCAAGTTTGAAGCTCGGCCTGCGGCCTCGCAACCGTGGCATTGTATCGGCAGCGAAAATCCCCATCCAGTATATAAAAAGATTTAAAAATTCTCATGCAAGTCGAACAACTGACAGATACTTTTAGTTCCCGTGAGCGGTTGCATCAAAGACCAACTCGAGATGTGGAAAAAAAACTCCCCATTCGGGACTCGGCCTTCGGCCTCGTTAGTGACTCTCCTAAGGAATGTAAATGCGTAACACCCCATTCGGAACTCGGCCTTCGGCCTCGTAAGTGACTAACACGGCTCGGCCTACGGCCTCGCGGAAGCCACGCTCGGCCTTCGGCCTCGCGGGCCGAAAGCTCGGCCTTCGGCCTCGCCCTCGAAGCTCGGCCTTCGGCCTCGCAGGTTTGAAGCTCGGCCTGCGGCCTCGCAAATAAGAAGTGGTTTCGCCATCAAAAATCCCCATCCAGTAAAAAAAAAACAAATGACGTCATCCAAAAAATTTTTTTATATTCGGAATCAGGGACCCCCAATCTCCCTAAATACTAAATTTTAGCCAGATCAGAGCAACTTGGATTTTGGTATCCGGGTCGAAGGACCAATTTTTAATTTTTGACAGAAACCTCAAATTCCCCTACAAATCCTCTATAACATTTGTTTGAACCCCCCATACCTACCTATAACGGTTCCGGAGTTGCGGTCGTTTGAAATTTGTATGGGAGAACCTCTTTTTTGTTTGGGAGGGTAATTTTTTTTCAGCTTTCCAAAAGGGTCCCAGGGTTTTAGTCATTTTTAGTTTTGGCACCTACCCCCCATCGATTATGGTTTCCGAGATCCGTACACCAGTTCCATCAAGGAAACCAAAAATGACACTTTTCGGATTTTTCTGGTGGTCATAGGAACCTCCTCTATACTTTTCCCCTACATCACAAACACCCCCCATCGCTCCTTCTGGGAGAACAATGATGTCAATGAGTGAGTGAGTGAGTCAGTGAATGGTAATCGAACTTTATATAATATAACTAGTATTTCGGGTGGTGCGCGGGCTGCGAGCAGCCCGCGTTATCGATGTGCATTTGTATATTTTTAAAAATTTTAGTTGCAGTTGAAAAAAATATTTAAAAATTCTCATACAAGTCGAGAAAGGGACAGTTTCTTCTAGTTCAGTTCAAAGTGTGAACAGGGTTACCATGTGCAAGTTGATTTTTTCGATAAAACTTTAGTCGATGTAAAATCGCCCCAAGATTGTAATCGAGTTTTGTTAAGGGACCATACCTCTAAGTGCAGTGGTTAACGTGGGCCGTTGCCTCGGAGACCAGCTCGAGATGTGGAAAAAGCTCCCCATTCGGGACTCGGCCTTCGGCCTCGTTAGTGACTCTCCTAAGGAATGTAAACGCGTAACACCCCATTCGTAAGTGACTAACACGGCTCGGCCTACGGCCTCGCGGAGGCCACGCTCGGCCTTCGGCCTCGCGGGCCGAAAGCTCGGCCTTCGGCCTCGCAGGTTTGAAGCTCGGCCTGCGGCCTCGCAACCGTGGCGTTTTATCGGCAGCGAAAATCCCCATCCAGTATATAAAAAGATTTAGAAATTCTCATGCAAGTCGAACAACTGACAGATACTTTTAGTTCCCGTGAGCGGTTGCATCAAAGACCAACTCGAGATGTGGAAAAAAAACTCCCCATTCGGGACTCGGCCTTCGGCCTCGTTAGTGACTCTCCTAAGGAATGTAAATGCGTAACACCCCATTCGGAACTCGGCCTTCGGCCTCGTAAGTGACTAACACGGCTCGGCCTACGGCCTCGCGGAGGCCACGCTCGGCCTTCGGCCTCGCGGGCCGAAAGCTCGGCCTTCGGCCTCGCCCTGGAAGCTCGGCCTTCGGCCTCGCAGGTTTGAAGCTCGGCCTGCGGCCTCGCAAATAAGAAGTGGTTTCGCCATCAAAAATCCCCATCCAGTAAAAAAAAAACAAATGACGTCATCCAAAAAATTTTTTCATATTTGGAATCAGGGACCCCCAATCTCCCTAAATACCAAATTTCAGCCAGATCGGAGCAACTTGGATTTTGGTATCCGGGTCGAAGGACCAATTTTCAATTTTCGACTAAAACCCCAAATTCTCCTACAAACCCTCTATAACATTTGTTCAAACCCCCCATACCCACCTATAACGGTTTCGGAGTTGCGGTCGTTTTAAAATTGTATGGGAGAACCTCTTTTTTGTTCGGGAGGGTAATTTTTTTTCAACTTTCCAAAAAGGTCCCAGGGTTTTAGTCATTTTTAGTTTTGACACCTACCCCCCATCGATTATGGTTTCCGAGATCCGTACACCAGTTCCATCAAGGAAACCAAAAATGACATTTTTCGGATTTTTCTGGTGGTCACGGGAACCTCCTCTACACTTTTCCCCTACATCACAAACACCTCCCATCGCTCCTTCTAGGAGAACAATGATGTCAATGAGTCAGTGAGTCAGTGAGTCAGTGGTAATCGAACTTTATATAATATAACTAGGTGTTGGGTGGTGCGCGGGCTGCGAGCAGCCCGCGTTATCGATGTGCATTTGTATATTTTTTAAAATTTTATTTGCAGTTTATAAAAATATATAAAATTCTCATACAAGTCGAGTAAGTGACAGTTTCTTCTAGTTCAGTACAAAGTGTGAGCAGGGTTACCATGTGCAAGTTGATTTTTTCGATAAAATTTTAGTCGATGTAAAATCGCCCTAAGATTGTAATCGAGTTTTGTTAAGGGACCATACCTCTAAGTGCAGTGGTTAACGTGGGCCGTTGCCTCGGAGACCAGCTCGAGAAGTAAAAAAAAAACTCCTCATTTGGGACTCGGCCTTCGGCCTCGTTAGTGACTCTCCTAAGGAATGTAAATGCGTAACACCACATTCGGAACTCGGCCTTCGGCCTCGTAAGTGACTAACATGGCTCGGCCTACGGCCTCGCGGAGGCCACGCTCGGCCTTCGGCCTCGCGGGCCGAAAGCTCGGCCTTCGGCCTCGCCCTGGAAGCTCGGCCTTCGGCCTCGCAGGTTTGAAGCTCGGCCTGCGGCCTCGCAGCCGTGGCGTTGTATCGCCAGCGAAAATCCCCATCCAGTAAAAAAAAAAAAAAATGACGTCATCCAAAAAATTTTTTTATATTTAGAATCAGGGACCCCCAATCTCCCTAAATACTACATTTCAGCCAGATCAGACAAACTTGGATTTTGGTATCCGGGTCGAAGGACCAATTTTTTATTTTTGACAAAAACCCCATATTCCCCTACAAACCCTCTATAATATTTGTTTGAAACCCCCATACCCACCTATAACGGTTTCGGAGCTGCAGTCGTTTTAAATTTGTATGGGAGAACCTCTTTTTTGTTTGGGAGGGTAAATTTTTTTCAACTTTCCAAAAAGGTCCCAGGGTTTTAGCCATTTTTAGTTTTGGCACCTACCCCCCATCTATTATAGTTTCCGAGATCCCTACACCAGTTCCACGAAGGAAACCAAAAATGGCACTTTTCGGATTTTTCTGGTGGTCATAGGAACCTCCTCTATACTTTTCCCCTACATCACAAACACCCCCCATCGCTCCTTCTGGGAGAACAATGATGTCAATGAGTGAGTGAGTGAGTCAGTGAATGGTAATCGAACTTTATATAATATAACTAGTATTTCGGGTGGTGCGCGGGCTGCGAGCAGCCCGCGTTATCGATGTGCATTTGTATATTTTTAAAAATTTTAGTTGCAGTTGAAAAAAATATTTAAAAATTCTCATACAAGTCGAGAAAGGGACAGTTTCTTCTAGTTCAGTTCAAAGTGTGAACAGGGTTACCATGTGCAAGTTGATTTTTTCGATAAAACTTTAGTCGATGTAAAATCGCCCCAAGATTGTAATCGAGTTTTGTTAAGGGACCATACCTCTAAGTGCAGTGGTTAACGTGGGCCGTTGCCTCGGAGACCAGCTCGAGATGTGGAAAAAGCTCCCCATTCGGGACTCGGCCTTCGGCCTCGTTAGTGACTCTCCTAAGGAATGTAAACGCGTAACACCCCATTCGTAAGTGACTAACACGGCTCGGCCTACGGCCTCGCGGAGGCCACGCTCGGCCTTCGGCCTCGCGGGCCGAAAGCTCGGCCTTCGGCCTCGCAGGTTTGAAGCTCGGCCTGCGGCCTCGCAACCGTGGCGTTTTATCGGCAGCGAAAATCCCCATCCAGTATATAAAAAGATTTAGAAATTCTCATGCAAGTCGAACAACTGACAGATACTTTTAGTTCCCGTGAGCGGTTGCATCAAAGACCAACTCGAGATGTGGAAAAAAAACTCCCCATTCGGGACTCGGCCTTCGGCCTCGTTAGTGACTCTCCTAAGGAATGTAAATGCGTAACACCCCATTCGGAACTCGGCCTTCGGCCTCGTAAGTGACTAACACGGCTCGGCCTACGGCCTCGCGGAGGCCACGCTCGGCCTTCGGCCTCGCGGGCCGAAAGCTCGGCCTTCGGCCTCGCCCTGGAAGCTCGGCCTTCGGCCTCGCAGGTTTGAAGCTCGGCCTGCGGCCTCGCAAATAAGAAGTGGTTTCGCCATCAAAAATCCCCATCCAGTAAAAAAAAAACAAATGACGTCATCCAAAAAATTTTTTCATATTTGGAATCAGGGACCCCCAATCTCCCTAAATACCAAATTTCAGCCAGATCGGAGCAACTTGGATTTTGGTATCCGGGTCGAAGGACCAATTTTCAATTTTCGACTAAAACCCCAAATTCTCCTACAAACCCTCTATAACATTTGTTCAAACCCCCCATACCCACCTATAACGGTTTCGGAGTTGCGGTCGTTTTAAAATTGTATGGGAGAACCTCTTTTTTGTTCGGGAGGGTAATTTTTTTTCAACTTTCCAAAAAGGTCCCAGGGTTTTAGTCATTTTTAGTTTTGACACCTACCCCCCATCGATTATGGTTTCCGAGATCCGTACACCAGTTCCATCAAGGAAACCAAAAATGACATTTTTCGGATTTTTCTGGTGGTCACGGGAACCTCCTCTACACTTTTCCCCTACATCACAAACACCTCCCATCGCTCCTTCTAGGAGAACAATGATGTCAATGAGTCAGTGAGTCAGTGAGTCAGTGGTAATCGAACTTTATATAATATAACTAGGTGTTGGGTGGTGCGCGGGCTGCGAGCAGCCCGCGTTATCGATGTGCATTTGTATATTTTTTAAAATTTTATTTGCAGTTTATAAAAATATATAAAATTCTCATACAAGTCGAGTAAGTGACAGTTTCTTCTAGTTCAGTACAAAGTGTGAGCAGGGTTACCATGTGCAAGTTGATTTTTTCGATAAAATTTTAGTCGATGTAAAATCGCCCTAAGATTGTAATCGAGTTTTGTTAAGGGACCATACCTCTAAGTGCAGTGGTTAACGTGGGCCGTTGCCTCGGAGACCAGCTCGAGAAGTAAAAAAAAAACTCCTCATTTGGGACTCGGCCTTCGGCCTCGTTAGTGACTCTCCTAAGGAATGTAAATGCGTAACACCACATTCGGAACTCGGCCTTCGGCCTCGTAAGTGACTAACATGGCTCGGCCTACGGCCTCGCGGAGGCCACGCTCGGCCTTCGGCCTCGCGGGCCGAAAGCTCGGCCTTCGGCCTCGCCCTGGAAGCTCGGCCTTCGGCCTCGCAGGTTTGAAGCTCGGCCTGCGGCCTCGCAGCCGTGGCGTTGTATCGCCAGCGAAAATCCCCATCCAGTAAAAAAAAAAAAAAATGACGTCATCCAAAAAATTTTTTTATATTTAGAATCAGGGACCCCCAATCTCCCTAAATACTACATTTCAGCCAGATCAGACAAACTTGGATTTTGGTATCCGGGTCGAAGGACCAATTTTTTATTTTTGACAAAAACCCCATATTCCCCTACAAACCCTCTATAATATTTGTTTGAAACCCCCATACCCACCTATAACGGTTTCGGAGCTGCAGTCGTTTTAAATTTGTATGGGAGAACCTCTTTTTTGTTTGGGAGGGTAAATTTTTTTCAACTTTCCAAAAAGGTCCCAGGGTTTTAGCCATTTTTAGTTTTGGCACCTACCCCCCATCTATTATAGTTTCCGAGATCCCTACACCAGTTCCACGAAGGAAACCAAAAATGGCACTTTTCGGATTTTTCTGGTGGTCATAGGAACCTCCTCTATACTTTTCCCCTACATCACAAACACCCCCCATCGCTCCTTCTGGGAGAACAATGATGTCAATGAGTGAGTGAGTGAGTCAGTGAATGGTAATCGAACTTTATATAATATAACTAGTATTTCGGGTGGTGCGCGGGCTGCGAGCAGCCCGCGTTATCGATGTGCATTTGTATATTTTTAAAAATTTTAGTTGCAGTTGAAAAAAATATTTAAAAATTCTCATACAAGTCGAGAAAGGGACAGTTTCTTCTAGTTCAGTTCAAAGTGTGAACAGGGTTACCATGTGCAAGTTGATTTTTTCGATAAAACTTTAGTCGATGTAAAATCGCCCCAAGATTGTAATCGAGTTTTGTTAAGGGACCATACCTCTAAGTGCAGTGGTTAACGTGGGCCGTTGCCTCGGAGACCAGCTCGAGATGTGGAAAAAGCTCCCCATTCGGGACTCGGCCTTCGGCCTCGTTAGTGACTCTCCTAAGGAATGTAAACGCGTAACACCCCATTCGTAAGTGACTAACACGGCTCGGCCTACGGCCTCGCGGAGGCCACGCTCGGCCTTCGGCCTCGCGGGCCGAAAGCTCGGCCTTCGGCCTCGCAGGTTTGAAGCTCGGCCTGCGGCCTCGCAACCGTGGCGTTTTATCGGCAGCGAAAATCCCCATCCAGTATATAAAAAGATTTAGAAATTCTCATGCAAGTCGAACAACTGACAGATACTTTTAGTTCCCGTGAGCGGTTGCATCAAAGACCAACTCGAGATGTGGAAAAAAAACTCCCCATTCGGGACTCGGCCTTCGGCCTCGTTAGTGACTCTCCTAAGGAATGTAAATGCGTAACACCCCATTCGGAACTCGGCCTTCGGCCTCGTAAGTGACTAACACGGCTCGGCCTACGGCCTCGCGGAGGCCACGCTCGGCCTTCGGCCTCGCGGGCCGAAAGCTCGGCCTTCGGCCTCGCCCTGGAAGCTCGGCCTTCGGCCTCGCAGGTTTGAAGCTCGGCCTGCGGCCTCGCAAATAAGAAGTGGTTTCGCCATCAAAAATCCCCATCCAGTAAAAAAAAAACAAATGACGTCATCCAAAAAATTTTTTCATATTTGGAATCAGGGACCCCCAATCTCCCTAAATACCAAATTTCAGCCAGATCGGAGCAACTTGGATTTTGGTATCCGGGTCGAAGGACCAATTTTCAATTTTCGACTAAAACCCCAAATTCTCCTACAAACCCTCTATAACATTTGTTCAAACCCCCCATACCCACCTATAACGGTTTCGGAGTTGCGGTCGTTTTAAAATTGTATGGGAGAACCTCTTTTTTGTTCGGGAGGGTAATTTTTTTTCAACTTTCCAAAAAGGTCCCAGGGTTTTAGTCATTTTTAGTTTTGACACCTACCCCCCATCGATTATGGTTTCCGAGATCCGTACACCAGTTCCATCAAGGAAACCAAAAATGACATTTTTCGGATTTTTCTGGTGGTCACGGGAACCTCCTCTACACTTTTCCCCTACATCACAAACACCTCCCATCGCTCCTTCTAGGAGAACAATGATGTCAATGAGTCAGTGAGTCAGTGAGTCAGTGGTAATCGAACTTTATATAATATAACTAGGTGTTGGGTGGTGCGCGGGCTGCGAGCAGCCCGCGTTATCGATGTGCATTTGTATATTTTTTAAAATTTTATTTGCAGTTTATAAAAATATATAAAATTCTCATACAAGTCGAGTAAGTGACAGTTTCTTCTAGTTCAGTACAAAGTGTGAGCAGGGTTACCATGTGCAAGTTGATTTTTTCGATAAAATTTTAGTCGATGTAAAATCGCCCTAAGATTGTAATCGAGTTTTGTTAAGGGACCATACCTCTAAGTGCAGTGGTTAACGTGGGCCGTTGCCTCGGAGACCAGCTCGAGAAGTAAAAAAAAAACTCCTCATTTGGGACTCGGCCTTCGGCCTCGTTAGTGACTCTCCTAAGGAATGTAAATGCGTAACACCACATTCGGAACTCGGCCTTCGGCCTCGTAAGTGACTAACATGGCTCGGCCTACGGCCTCGCGGAGGCCACGCTCGGCCTTCGGCCTCGCGGGCCGAAAGCTCGGCCTTCGGCCTCGCCCTGGAAGCTCGGCCTTCGGCCTCGCAGGTTTGAAGCTCGGCCTGCGGCCTCGCAGCCGTGGCGTTGTATCGCCAGCGAAAATCCCCATCCAGTAAAAAAAAAAAAAAATGACGTCATCCAAAAAATTTTTTTATATTTAGAATCAGGGACCCCCAATCTCCCTAAATACTACATTTCAGCCAGATCAGACAAACTTGGATTTTGGTATCCGGGTCGAAGGACCAATTTTTTATTTTTGACAAAAACCCCATATTCCCCTACAAACCCTCTATAATATTTGTTTGAAACCCCCATACCCACCTATAACGGTTTCGGAGCTGCAGTCGTTTTAAATTTGTATGGGAGAACCTCTTTTTTGTTTGGGAGGGTAAATTTTTTTCAACTTTCCAAAAAGGTCCCAGGGTTTTAGCCATTTTTAGTTTTGGCACCTACCCCCCATCTATTATAGTTTCCGAGATCCCTACACCAGTTCCACGAAGGAAACCAAAAATGGCACTTTTCGGATTTTTCTGGTGGTCATAGGAACCTCCTCTATACTTTTCCCCTACATCACAAACACCCCCCATCGCTCCTTCTGGGAGAACAATGATGTCAATGAGTGAGTGAGTGAGTCAGTGAATGGTAATCGAACTTTATATAATATAACTAGTATTTCGGGTGGTGCGCGGGCTGCGAGCAGCCCGCGTTATCGATGTGCATTTGTATATTTTTAAAAATTTTAGTTGCAGTTGAAAAAAATATTTAAAAATTCTCATACAAGTCGAGAAAGGGACAGTTTCTTCTAGTTCAGTTCAAAGTGTGAACAGGGTTACCATGTGCAAGTTGATTTTTTCGATAAAACTTTAGTCGATGTAAAATCGCCCCAAGATTGTAATCGAGTTTTGTTAAGGGACCATACCTCTAAGTGCAGTGGTTAACGTGGGCCGTTGCCTCGGAGACCAGCTCGAGATGTGGAAAAAGCTCCCCATTCGGGACTCGGCCTTCGGCCTCGTTAGTGACTCTCCTAAGGAATGTAAACGCGTAACACCCCATTCGTAAGTGACTAACACGGCTCGGCCTACGGCCTCGCGGAGGCCACGCTCGGCCTTCGGCCTCGCGGGCCGAAAGCTCGGCCTTCGGCCTCGCAGGTTTGAAGCTCGGCCTGCGGCCTCGCAACCGTGGCGTTTTATCGGCAGCGAAAATCCCCATCCAGTATATAAAAAGATTTAGAAATTCTCATGCAAGTCGAACAACTGACAGATACTTTTAGTTCCCGTGAGCGGTTGCATCAAAGACCAACTCGAGATGTGGAAAAAAAACTCCCCATTCGGGACTCGGCCTTCGGCCTCGTTAGTGACTCTCCTAAGGAATGTAAATGCGTAACACCCCATTCGGAACTCGGCCTTCGGCCTCGTAAGTGACTAACACGGCTCGGCCTACGGCCTCGCGGAGGCCACGCTCGGCCTTCGGCCTCGCGGGCCGAAAGCTCGGCCTTCGGCCTCGCCCTGGAAGCTCGGCCTTCGGCCTCGCAGGTTTGAAGCTCGGCCTGCGGCCTCGCAAATAAGAAGTGGTTTCGCCATCAAAAATCCCCATCCAGTAAAAAAAAAACAAATGACGTCATCCAAAAAATTTTTTCATATTTGGAATCAGGGACCCCCAATCTCCCTAAATACCAAATTTCAGCCAGATCGGAGCAACTTGGATTTTGGTATCCGGGTCGAAGGACCAATTTTCAATTTTCGACTAAAACCCCAAATTCTCCTACAAACCCTCTATAACATTTGTTCAAACCCCCCATACCCACCTATAACGGTTTCGGAGTTGCGGTCGTTTTAAAATTGTATGGGAGAACCTCTTTTTTGTTCGGGAGGGTAATTTTTTTTCAACTTTCCAAAAAGGTCCCAGGGTTTTAGTCATTTTTAGTTTTGACACCTACCCCCCATCGATTATGGTTTCCGAGATCCGTACACCAGTTCCATCAAGGAAACCAAAAATGACATTTTTCGGATTTTTCTGGTGGTCACGGGAACCTCCTCTACACTTTTCCCCTACATCACAAACACCTCCCATCGCTCCTTCTAGGAGAACAATGATGTCAATGAGTCAGTGAGTCAGTGAGTCAGTGGTAATCGAACTTTATATAATATAACTAGGTGTTGGGTGGTGCGCGGGCTGCGAGCAGCCCGCGTTATCGATGTGCATTTGTATATTTTTTAAAATTTTATTTGCAGTTTATAAAAATATATAAAATTCTCATACAAGTCGAGTAAGTGACAGTTTCTTCTAGTTCAGTACAAAGTGTGAGCAGGGTTACCATGTGCAAGTTGATTTTTTCGATAAAATTTTAGTCGATGTAAAATCGCCCTAAGATTGTAATCGAGTTTTGTTAAGGGACCATACCTCTAAGTGCAGTGGTTAACGTGGGCCGTTGCCTCGGAGACCAGCTCGAGAAGTAAAAAAAAAACTCCTCATTTGGGACTCGGCCTTCGGCCTCGTTAGTGACTCTCCTAAGGAATGTAAATGCGTAACACCACATTCGGAACTCGGCCTTCGGCCTCGTAAGTGACTAACATGGCTCGGCCTACGGCCTCGCGGAGGCCACGCTCGGCCTTCGGCCTCGCGGGCCGAAAGCTCGGCCTTCGGCCTCGCCCTGGAAGCTCGGCCTTCGGCCTCGCAGGTTTGAAGCTCGGCCTGCGGCCTCGCAGCCGTGGCGTTGTATCGCCAGCGAAAATCCCCATCCAGTAAAAAAAAAAAAAAATGACGTCATCCAAAAAATTTTTTTATATTTAGAATCAGGGACCCCCAATCTCCCTAAATACTACATTTCAGCCAGATCAGACAAACTTGGATTTTGGTATCCGGGTCGAAGGACCAATTTTTTATTTTTGACAAAAACCCCATATTCCCCTACAAACCCTCTATAATATTTGTTTGAAACCCCCATACCCACCTATAACGGTTTCGGAGCTGCAGTCGTTTTAAATTTGTATGGGAGAACCTCTTTTTTGTTTGGGAGGGTAAATTTTTTTCAACTTTCCAAAAAGGTCCCAGGGTTTTAGCCATTTTTAGTTTTGGCACCTACCCCCCATCTATTATAGTTTCCGAGATCCCTACACCAGTTCCACGAAGGAAACCAAAAATGGCACTTTTCGGATTTTTCTGGAGGTCACAGGAACCTCCTCTCCACTTTTCCCCTACATTACAGACACCCCCCATAGCTCCTTCTAGGAGAACAATTATGTCAATCAGTCAGTGAGTGAGTGAGTCAGTCAGTGGTAATCGAGCTTTATATATATAAAAAACTAGGTGTTGGGTGGTGCGCGGGCTGCGAGCAGCCCGCGTTATCGATGTGCATTTGTATATTTTTTAAAATTTTATTTGCAGTTTATAAAAATATATAAAATTCTCATACAAGTCGAGTAAGTGACAGTTTCTTCTAGTTCAGTACAAAGTGTGAGCAGGGTTACCATGTGCAAGTTGATTTTTTCGATAAAATTTTAGTCGATGTAAAATCGCCCTAAGATTGTAATCGAGTTTTGTTAAGGGACCATACCTCTAAGTGCAGTGGTTAACGTGGGCCGTTGCCTCGGAGACCAGCTCGAGAAGTAAAAAAAAAACTCCTCATTTGGGACTCGGCCTTCGGCCTCGTTAGTGACTCTCCTAAGGAATGTAAATGCGTAACACCACATTCGGAACTCGGCCTTCGGCCTCGTAAGTGACTAACATGGCTCGGCCTACGGCCTCGCGGAGGCCACGCTCGGCCTTCGGCCTCGCGGGCCGAAAGCTCGGCCTTCGGCCTCGCCCTGGAAGCTCGGCCTTCGGCCTCGCAGGTTTGAAGCTCGGCCTGCGGCCTCGCAGCCGTGGCGTTGTATCGCCAGCGAAAATCCCCATCCAGTAAAAAAAAAAAAAAATGACGTCATCCAAAAAATTTTTTTATATTTAGAATCAGGGACCCCCAATCTCCCTAAATACTACATTTCAGCCAGATCAGACAAACTTGGATTTTGGTATCCGGGTCGAAGGACCAATTTTTTATTTTTGACAAAAACCCCATATTCCCCTACAAACCCTCTATAATATTTGTTTGAAACCCCCATACCCACCTATAACGGTTTCGGAGCTGCAGTCGTTTTAAATTTGTATGGGAGAACCTCTTTTTTGTTTGGGAGGGTAAATTTTTTTCAACTTTCCAAAAAGGTCCCAGGGTTTTAGCCATTTTTAGTTTTGGCACCTACCCCCCATCTATTATAGTTTCCGAGATCCCTACACCAGTTCCACGAAGGAAACCAAAAATGGCACTTTTCGGATTTTTCTGGAGGTCACAGGAACCTCCTCTCCACTTTTCCCCTACATTACAGACACCCCCCATAGCTCCTTCTAGGAGAACAATTATGTCAATCAGTCAGTGAGTGAGTGAGTCAGTCAGTGGTAATCGAGCTTTATATATATAATAACTAGGTGTTGGGTGGTGCGCGGGCTGCGAGCAGCCCGCGTTATCGATTTGCATTTGTATTGTTATCAAAATTTTATTTGCAGTTGAAAAATTATATATAAAATTCTCATACAAGTAAAGTAAGTGACAGTTTCTTCTAGTTCAGTACAAAGTGTGAGCAGGGTTACCATGTGAAAGTTGATATTTTCGATAAAATTTTAGTCGATGTAAAATCGCCCCAAGATTGTAATCGAGTTATGTTAAGGGACCATACCTCTAAGTGCAGTGGTTAACGTGGGCCGTTGCCTCGGAGACCAGCTCGAGATGTGGAAAAAGCTCCCCATTCGAGACTCGGCCTTCGGCCTCGTTAGTGACTCTCCTAAGGAATGTAAACGCGTAACACCCCATTCGTAAGTGACTAACACGGCTCGGCCTACGGCCTCGCGGAGGCCACGCTCGGCCTTCGGCCTCGAGGGCCGAAAGCTCGGCCTTCGGCCTCGCAGGTTTGAAGCTCGGCCTGCGGCATCGCAACCGTGGCGTTGTATCGTCAGCGAAAATCCCCATCCAGTAAATAAAAAGATTTAAAAATTCTCATGCAAGTCGAACAACTGACAGATACTTTTAGTTCCCGTGAGCGGTTGCATCAAAGACCAGCTCGAGATGAGCAAAAAAAACCCCCATCCGGGACTCGGCCTTCGGCCTCGTTAGCGACTCACCTGAGGGTCGTTAATTCGTTACACCCCATTCGGAACTCGGCCTTCGGCCTCGTAAGTGACTAACACGGCTCGGCCTGCGGCCTCGCGGAGGCCACGCTCGGCCTTCGGCCTCGCGGGCCGAAAGCTCGGCCTTCGGCCTCGCCCTTGAAGCTCGGCCTTCGGCCTCGCAGGTTTGAAGCTCGGCCTGCGGCCTCGCAGCCGTGGCGTTGTATCGCCAGCGAAAATCCCCATCCAGTAAAAAAAAAACAAATGACGTCATCCAAAAAATTTTTTCATATTTGGAATCAGGGACCCCCAATCTCCCTAAATACCAAATTTCAGCCAGATCGGAGCAACTTGGATTTTGGTATCCGGGTCGAAGGACCAATTTTCAATTTTCGACTAAAACCCCAAATTTTCCTACAAACCCTCTATAACATTTATTCAAACCCCCCATACCCACCTTTAACGGTTCGGGAGCTGCGGTCGTTTTAAATTTGTATGGAAGAACCTCTTTTTTGTTCGGGAGGGTAACTTTTTTTCACTTTTCCAAAAAGGTCCCAGGGTTTTAGTCATTTTTAGTTTTGACACCTACCCCCCATCGATTATGGTTTCCAAGATCCATACACCAGTTCCATCAAGGAAACCAAAAATGACACTTTTCGGATTTTTCTGGTGGTCATAGGAACCTCCTCTACACTTTTCCCCTACACTACAAACCCCCCCCATCGCTCCTTCTGGGAGAACAATGATGTCAATGAGTCAGTGAGTGAGTGAGTCAGTGGTAATCGAACTTTATATAATATAACTAGTATTTCGGGTGGTGCGCGGGCTGCGAGCAGCCCGCGTTATCGATGTGCATTAGTATTTATTTCAAGATTGTAAATGCAGTTAAAAAAATATATAAAAATCTCATACAAGTCGAGTAAGTGACAGTTTCTTCTAGTTCAGTACAAAGTGTGAGCAGGGTTACCATGTGCAAGTTGATTTTTTTGATACAATTTTAGTCGATGTAAAATCGCACCAAGATTGTAAACGACTTTTGTGAAGGGACCATACCTCTAAGTGCAGTGGTTAACGTGGGCAGTTGCCTCGGAGACCAGCTCGAGATGTGGAAAAAAAACTCCCCATTCGGGACTCGGCCTTCGGCCTCGTTAGTGACTCTCCTAAGGAATGTAAGCGCGTAACACCCCATTCGTAAGTGACTAACACGGCTCGGCCTACGGCCTCGCGGAGGCCACGCTCGGCCTTCGGCCTCGCGGGCCGAAAGCTCGGCCTTCGGCCTCGCAGGTTTGAAGCTCGGCCTGCGGCCTCGCAACCGTGGCGTTGTATCGCCAGCGAAAATCCCCATCCAGTAAATAAAAAGATTTAAATATTCTCATGCAAGTCGAACAACTGACAGATACTTTTAGTTCCCGTGAGCGGTTGCATCAAAGACCAGCTCGAGATGTGGGAAAAAAACTCCCCATTCGGGACTCGGCCTTCGGCCTCGTTAGTGACTCCCTAAGGAATGTAAATGCGTAACACCCCATTCGGAACTCGGCCTTCGGCCTCGTAAGTGACTAACACGGCTCGGCCTGCGGCCTCGCGGAGGCCACGCTCGGCCTTCGGCCTCGCGGGCCGAAAGCTCGGCCTTCGGCCTCGCCCTCGAAGCTCGGCCTTCAGCCTCGCAGGTTTGAAGCTCGGCCTGCGGCCTCGCAAATAAGAAGTGGTTTCGCCATCAAAAATCCCCATCCAGTAAAAAAAAAACAAATGACGTCATCCAAAAATTTTTTCCGTATTTGGAATCAGGGACCCCAATTCTCCCTAAATACCAAATTTCAGCCAGATCAGAACAATTTTAATTTTAGTATCCGGGTCGAAGGACCAATTTTCAATTTTTGAAAGAAACCTCAAATTCCCCTACAAACCCTCTATAACATTTGTTTGAACCCCCCATACCCACCTATAACGGTTCGGGAGCTGCGGTCGTTTTAAATTTGTATGGGAGAACCTCTTTTTTGTTTGGGAGGGTAATTTTTTTTCAACTTTCCAAAAGGGTCCCAGGGTTTTAGTCATTTTTAGTTTTGGCTCCTACCCCCCATCGATTATGGTTTCCGAGATCCGTACACCAGTTCCATCAAGGAAACCAAAAATGACACTTTTCGGATTTTTCTGGTGGTCATAGGAACCTCCTCTACACTTTTTCCCTACATCACAAACACCCCCCATCGCTCCTTCTGGGAGAACAATGATGTCAATGAGTCAGTGAGTGAGTGAGTCAGTGGTAATCGAACTTTATATAATATAACTAGGTGTTGGGTGGTGCGCGGGCTGCGAGCAGCCCGCGTTATCGATGTGCATTAGTAACTTTTATCAAACTGGTAATTGCAGTTGAAAAAATATATAAATTTCTCATACAAGTCGAGTAAGTGACAGTTTCTTCTAGTTCAGTACAAGGTTTGGGCAGGGTTACCATGTGCAAGTTGATTTATTTGATAAAATTAAAGTTGCTGTAAAAGCGCCCCAAGATCGTAAACGACTTTTGTTAAGGGACCCCACCTCTAAGTGCAATGGTTAACGTGGGCAGTTGCCTCGAAGACCAGCTCGAGATGTGGAAAAAACCCCCCATTCGGGACTCGGCCTTCGGCCTCGTTAGCGACTCACCTGAGGGACGTTAATTCGTTACACCCCAATCGGAACTCGGCCTTCGGCCTCGTTAGTGACTAACACGGCTCGGCCTACGGCCTCGCGGAGGCCACGCTCGGCCTTCGGCCTCGCGGGCCGAAAGCTCGGCCTTCGGCCTCGCCCTCAAAGCTCGGCCTTCGGCCTCGCAGGTTTGAAGCTCGGCCTGCGGCCTCGCAGCCGTGGTGTTGTATCGCCAAAGAAAATCCCCATCCAGTAAAAAAAAAAACAAATGACGCCATCCAAAATTTTTTTTTATATTTAGAATCAGGGACCCCCATTCTCCCTAAATACCAAATTTCAGCCAGATCGGAGCAACTTGGATTTTGGTATCCGGTTCGAAGGACCAATTTTCAATTTTTGACAGAAACTTCAAATTCCCCTGCAAACCCTCTATAATATTTGTTTAAACCCCCCATACCCACCCATAACGGTTCCGGAGCTGCGGTCGTTTTAAATTTGTATGGGAAAACCTCTTTTTTGTTTGGGAGGGTAAATTTTTTTTTAATTTCCAAAAGGGTCTCAGGGTTTTAGTCATTTTTAGTTCTGACACCTACCCCTTATCGATTATAGTTTCCGAGATCCCTACACCAGTTCCATCAAGGAAACCAAAAATGACACTTTTCGGATTTTTCTGGAGGTCACGGGAACCTGCTCTACACTTTTCCCCTACACCACATATACCCCCCATCGCTCCTTCTAGGAGAACAATTCTGTCAATCAGTGAGTCAGTGAGTCAGTCAATCAGTCAGTGGTAATCGAGGTTTATATATATATAATAACTAGGTGTTCAGTGGTGCGCGGGCTGCGAGCAGCCCGCGTTATCGATGTGCATTAGTAACTTTTATCAAACTGGTAATTGCAGTTAAAAAAATATATAAAATTCTCATACAAATCGAGTAAGTGACAGTTTCTTCTAGTTCAGTACAAAGTGTGAGCAGGGTTACCATGTGCAAGTTGATTTTTTTGATAAAATTTTAGTTGCTGTAAAATCGCACCAAGATTGTAAACGACTTTTGTTAAGGGACCATACCTCTAAGTGCAGTGGTTAACGTGGGCAGTTGCCTCGGAGACCAGCTCGAGATGTGGAAAAAAAACTCCCCATTCGGGACTCGGCCTTCGGCCTCGTTAGCGACTCACCTGAGGGACGTTGATTCGTTACACCCCATTCGGAACTCGGCCTTCGGCCTCGTAAGTGACTAACACGGCTCGGCCTACGGCCTCGCGGAGGCCACGCTCGGCCTTCGGCCTCGCGGGCCGAAAGCTCGGCCTTCGGCCTCGCCCTCGAAGCTCGGCCTTCGGCCTCGCAGGTTTGAAGCTCGGCCTGCGGCCTCGCAGCCGTAGCGTTGTATCGCCAGCGAAAATCCCCATCCAGTAAAAAAAAAAAAAATGACGTCATCCAAAATTTTTTTTTATATTTGGAATCAGGGACTCCCAATGTTCCTAAATACCAAATTTCAGCCAGATCAGACAAATTTGGATTTTGGTATCCGGGTCGAAGGACCAATTTTTAATTTTTGACAGAAACCTCGAATTCCCCTACAAACCCTCTATAACATTTGTTCGATACCCCCATACCTACCTATAACGGTTCCGGAGTTGCGATCGTTTTAATTTTGTATGGGAGAACCTCTTTTTTGTTCGGGAGGGTAATTTTTTTTCAACTTTTTAAAAGGATCCCAGGGTTTTAGTCATTTTTAGTTTTGACACCTACCCCCCATCGATTATAGTTTCCGAGATCCCTACACCAGTTCCATGATGGAAACCAAAAATGACACTTTTCGGATTTTTCTGGAGGTCACGGGAACTTTCTCTACACTTTTTCCCTACATCACAAACACCCCCCATAGCTCCTTCTAGGAGAACAATTATGTCAATCAGTCAGTCAGTCAGTGAGTGAGTCAGTGGTAATCGAGCTTTATATATATACTAGGTGTTGCGTGGCGCGCGGGCTGCGAGCAGCCCGCGTTATCGATGTGCATTAGTATTATTAACAAAAATGTCATTGCAGTTAAAAAAAAATATATATAATTCTCATACAAGTCGAATCAATGACAGTTTCTTCTAAATCAGTACAAAGTGTGGCAGGGTTACCATGTGCAAGTTGATTTTATTGATAAAATTTTAGTCGCTGTAAAATCGCACCAAGATTGTAAACGACTATTGTTAAGGGACCATACCTCTAAGTGCAGTGGTTAACGTGGGCAGTTGCCTCGGAGACCAGCTCGATATGTAAAAATACTCGTTATCCGGGACTCGGCCTTCGGCCTCGTTAGTGACTCCCATAAGGTGTGTTAATGCGTTACACCTCATTCGAGCTCGGCCTTCGGCCTCGCAGATTAGAAGCTCGGCCTTCGGCCTCGCAGGTTTGAAGCTCGGCCTTCGGCCTCGCGGTGGTAAAGACAGCTTCTTCAAGTTCAGTACAAAGTGAGAACAGAGTTACCATATGCAAGTTTATTATTATCATTAAAATTTTAGTCGGGGTAAAATCGCACAAAGAATTTAAACGACTTTTGTTAAGGGACCCTACCTCTAATTGTAGTAAATAACGTGGGCAGTTACATTGAAGACCAGCTCGAGATGTGGAAAAAACTCCCCATCCGGGACTCGGCCTTCGGCCTCGTTAGCGACTTCCATAGGATGCGTTAATGAGGTACACCCCATTCGGAACTCGGCCTTCGGCCTCGTAAGTTACTAACACGGCTCGGCCTACGGCCTCGCGGAGGCCACGCTCGGCCTTCGGCCTCGCGGGCCGAAAGCTCGGCCTCCGGCCTCGCAGGTTTGAAGCTCGGCCTTCGGCCTCGCGGTGTTTAAAGCTCGGCCTGCGGCCTCGCAAGCTACAAAGAGAATGATTTTAAGCTGTTCCCAATGACGGCCAGCTCGGCCTTCGGCCTCGCAGGCCTACAGCTCGGCCTCCGGCCTCGCCAGGCTGGAGCTCGGCCTTCGGCCTCGCCTCCACAGCTCGGCCTGCGGCCTCGATCGATTACAGCTCGGCCTACGGCCTCGCAAAGAGAGTGTGGTTTCGCCACCAAAAATCCGCATCCAGTAAAAAAAAAACTAATGACGTCATCAAAAAACTTTTTTCATATTTCGAATCAGGGACCCCAAATCTCCCTAAATACTTAATTTCAGTCAGATCGGAGCAACTTGAATTTTGGTATCCGGTTCGAAGGACCAATTTCAAGTTTTGGACAAAATCCCCAAATTTCCCTACAAACCCTCTATAACATTTGTTCAAACTCCCTATACCTACCTAAAACGGTTCCGGAGTTGCGATCGTTTTAAATTTGTATGGGAGAACCTCTTTTTTAATAGGTAGGGTAATTTTTTTCAACTTTCCAAAAGGGTCCCAGGGTTTTAGTCATTTTTAGTTTTGACACCTACCCCCCATCGCTTATGGTTTCCGAGATCCGTACACCAGTTCCATGAAGGAAACCAAAAATGACACTTTTCGGATTTTTCTGGAGGTCACGTGGGCACTCTCTATACAGTCCACACCATAATTTTAACCCAAAAATACTCCTTCTAGGAGAACAATGATGTCAGTGAGTCAATGAGTGGGTCTTCAGCTTTATATATTATAACTAGGTGTTGCGTGGCGCGCGGGCTGCGAGCAGCCCGCGTTATCGATGTGCATTTGTATTTATTTCAAGATTGTAATTGCAGTTGAAAAAATATATAAAAATCTCATACAAGTCGAGTAAGTGACAGTTTCTTCTAGTTCAGTACAAAGTGTGAGCAGGGTTACCATGTGCAAGTTGATTTTTTTGATAAAATTTTAGTCGCTGTAAAATCGCACCAAGATTGTAAACGACTTTTGTTAAGGGACCATACCTCTAAGTGCAGTGGTTAACGTGGGCCGTTGCCTCGGAGACCAGCTCGATATGTGAAAATACTCGTTATCCGGAACTCGGCCTTCGGCCTCGTTAGTTACTCCCATAAGGTGTGTTGATGCGTTACACCTTATTCGAGCTCGGCCTTCGGCCTCGCAGATTTGAAGCTCGGCCTTCGGCCTCGCAGGTTTGAAGCTCGGCCTTCGGCCTCGCGGTGGTAAAGACAGCTTCTTCAAGTTCAGTACAAAGTAAGAACAGAGTTACCATATGCAAGTTTTATTTTTTTCATTAAAATTTTTGTCGGGGTAAAATCGCACAAAGAATTTAAACGACTTTTGTTAAGAGACCCTACCTCTAATTGTAGTAAATAACGTAAGCAGTTGCATTGGAGACCAGCTCGAGATGTGGAAAAAACTCCTCATCCGGGACTCGGCCTTCGGCCTCGTTAGCGACTTCCATAGGATGCGTTAATGAGATACACCCCATTCGGAACTCGGCCTTCGGCCTCGTAAGTTACTAACACGGCTCGGCCTACGGCCTCGCGGAGGCCACGCTCGGCCTTCGGCCTCACGGGCCGAAAGCTCGGCCTCCGGCCTCGCAGGTTTGAAGCTCGGCCTTCGGCCTCGCGGTGTTTAAGGCTCGGCCTGCGGCCTCGCAAGTTACAAAGGGAATGTTTTTAAGCTGTTCCCAATGACGGCCAGCTCGGCCTTCGGCCTCGCAGGCCTACAGCTCGGCCTCCGGCCTCGCTTAGGTGGAGCTCGGCCTTCGGCCTCGCCTCCACAGCTCGGCCTGCGGCCTCGCTCGATTGCAGCTCGGCCTACGGCCTCGCAAAGAGAATGTGGTTTCGCCACAAAAAATCCGCATCCAGTAAAAAAAAAACAAAAGACGTCATCGAAAAACTTTTTTCATATTTCGAATCAGGGACCCCAAATCTCCCCAAATACCAAATTTCAGCCGGATCGAAGAAACTTGGATTTTTGTATCCGGTTCGAAGGACCAATTTGCAATTTTTGACAAAATCCCCAAATTTCCCTACAAACCCTCTATGACATTTGTTTGAACCCTCCATACCTATCTATAACGGTTTAGGAGTTGCGATCGTTTTAAATTTGTATGGGAGAACCTCTTTTTTGTTCGGGAGGGTAATTTTTTTTCAATTTTCCAAAAGGGTCCCAGGGTTTTAGTCATTTTTAGTTTTGACACCTACCCCCCATCGATTATGGTTTTCGAGATCCCTACACCAGTTCCATCAAGGAAACCAAAAATGACACTTTTCGGATTTTTCCCTAGGTCACGTGGGCACTCCTTATACAGTCCACTATATAATTTTAACCCAAAAACACTCCTTCTAGGAGAACAATGATGTCAGTGAGTGAATCAATCAGTGGTAGTTCAGCTTTATATATTATAACTAGTATTTGGGTGGTGCGCGGGCTGCGAGCAGCCCGCGTTATCGATGTGCATTTGTATTTATTTCAAGATTGTAATTGCAGTTGAAAAAATATATAAAATTCTCATACAAGTAGAGTCAGTGACAGTTTCTTCTAGTTCAGTACAAAGTGTGAGCAGGGTTACCATGTGCAAGTTGATTTTTTCGATAAAATTTTAGTCGATGTAAAATCGCCCCAAGATTGTTATCGAGTTTTGTTAAGGGACCATACCTCTAAGTGCAGTGGTTAACGTGGGCCGCTGCCTCGGAGACCAGCTCGAGATGTGGAAAAAGCTCCCCATTCGGGACTCGGCCTTCGGCCTCGTTAGTGACTCTCCTAAGGAATGTACACGCGTAACACCCCATTCGTAAGTGACTAACACGGCTCGGCCTACGGCCTCGCGGAGGCCACGCTCGGCCTTCGGCCTCGCGGGCCGAAAGCTCGGCCTTCGGCCTCGCAGATTTGAAGCTCGGCCTGCGGCCTCGCAACCGTGGCGTTGTATCGCCAGCGAAAATCCCCATCCAGTAAATAAAAAGATTTAAAAATTTCCATGCAAGTCGAACAACTGACAGATACTTTTAGTTCCCGTGAGCGGTTGCATCAAAGACCAGCTCGAGATGTGGTAAAAACTTCCCATGCTGAACTCGGCCTTCGGCCTCGTTAGTGACTCTCCTAAGGAATGTAAATGCGTAACACCCCATTCGGAACTCGGCCTTCGGCCTCGTAAGTGACTAACACGGCTCGGCCTACGGCCTCGCGGAGGCCACGCTCGGCCTTCGGCCTCGCGGGCCGAAAGCTCGGCCTTCGGCCTCGCCCTCGAAGCTCGGCCTTCGGCCTCGCAGGTTTGAAGCTCGGCCTGCGGCCTCGCAAATAAGAAGTGGTTTCGCCATCAAAAATCCCCATCCAGTGAAAAAAAAACAAATGACGTCATCCAAAAAATTTTTTCATATTTGGAATCAGGGACCCCCAATCTCCCTAAATACCAAATTTCAGCCAGATCGGAGCAACTTGGATTTTGGTATCCGGGTCGAAGGACCAATTTTCAGTTTTCGACTAAAACCCCAAATTCACCTACAAACCCTCTATAACATTTGTTAAAACCCCCCATACCCACCTATAACGGTTTCGGAGTTGCGGTCGTTTTAAATTTGTATGGGAGAACCTCTTTTTTGTTCAGGAGGGTAATTTTTTTTCAACTTTCCAAAAAGGTCCCAGGGTTTTAGTCATTTTTAGTTTTGACACCTACCCCCCATCGATTATGGTTTCCGAGATCCGTACACCAGTTCCATCAAGGAAACCAGAAATGACACTTTTCGGATTTTTCTGGTGGTCATAGGAACCTCCTCTACACTTTTCCCCTACACCACAAACACCCCCCATCGCTCCTTCTGGGAGAACAATGATGTCAATGAGTGAGTCAGTCAGTCAGTGAGTGGTAATCGAACTTTATATAATATAACTAGGTGTTGGGTGGTGCGCGGGCTGCGAGCAGCCCGCGTTATCGATGTGCATTTGTATTTTTTATTATAGTTTTAGTTGCAGTTTAAAAAATATATATAAAATTCTTATACAAGTCGAGGAAGTGACAGTTTCTTCTAGTTCAGTACAAAGTGTGGGCAGGGTTACCATGTGCAAGTTGATTTTTTTGATAAAATTTTAATCGCTGTAAAATCGCACCAAGATTGTAAACGACTTGTTAAGGGACCATACCTCTAAGTGCAGTGGTTAACGTGGGCCGTTGCCTCGGAGACCAGCTCGAGATGTGGAAAAAAAATTCCCCATTCGGGACTCGGCCTTCGGCCTCGTTAGTGACTCTCCTAAGGAATGTAAATGCGTAACACCCCATTCGGAACTCGGCCTACGGCCTAGCGGAGGCAACGCTCGGCCTTCGGCCTCGCGGGCCAAAAGCTCGGCCTTCGGCCTCGCAGGTTTGAAGCTCGGCCTGCGGCCTCGCAACCGTGGCGTTGTATCGCCAGCGAAAATCCCCATCCAGTAAATAAAAAGATTTAAAAATTCTCATGCAAGTCGAACAACTGACAGATACTTTTAGTTCCCGTGAGCGGTTGCATCAAAGACCAGCTCGAGATGTGGAAAAAAAATTCCCCATTCGGGACTCGGCCTTCGGCCTCGTTAGTGACTCTCCTAAGGAATGTAAATGCGTAACACCCCATTCGGAACTCGGCCTTCGGCCTCGTAAGTGACTAACACGGCTCGGCCTGCGGCCTCGCGGAGGCCACGCTCGGCCTTCGGCCTCGCGGGCCGAAAGCTCGGCCTTCGGCCTCGCCCTGGAAGCTCGGCCTTCGGCCTCGCAGGTTTAAAGCTCGGCCTGCGGCCTCGCAGCCGTGGCGTTGTATCGCCAGCGAAAATCCCCATCCAGTAAAAAAAAAACAAATGACGTCATCCAAAAATTTTTTTTATATTTGGAATCAGGGACCCCCAATCTCCCTAAATTCAAAATTTCAGCCAGATCGGACCAACTTGAATTTTGGTATCCGGGTCGAAGGACCAATTTGCAATTTTTGACAGATTAATCAAATTTCCCTACAAACCCTCTATAATATTTGTTTGAACCCCCCATACCCATCTATAACGGTTCCGGAGCTGCGGTCGTTTTAAATTTGTATGGGAGAACCTCTTTTTTGTTTGGGAGGGTAATTTTTTTTCAACTTTTTAAAAGGATCCCAGGGTTTTAGTCATTTTTAGTTTTGGCACCTACACCCCATCTATTATAATTTCCGAGATCTCTACACCAGTTCCATGATGGAAACCGAAAATGACACTTTTCGGATTTTTCTGGAGGTCACGGGAACCTCCTCTACACTTTTCCCCTACACCACAAACACCCCCCATCGCTCCTTCTAGGAGAACAATTCTGTCAATCAGTGAGTCAGTGAGTCAGTCAATCAGTCAGTGGTAATCGAGCTTTATATATATATAACTAGTATTTGGGTGGCGCGCGGGCTGCGAGCAGCCCGCGTTATCGATGTGCATTAGTATTATTAGCAAAAATGTCATTGCAGTTAAAAAAATATATATATAATTCTCATACAAGTCGAATCAATGACAGTTTCTTCTAAATCAGTACAAAGTGTGGCAGGGTTACCATGTGCAAGTTGATTTTTTTGATAAAATTTTAGTCGCTGTAAAATCGCACCAAGATTGTAAACGACTATTGTTAAGGGACCATACCTCTAAGTGCAGTGGTTAACGTGGGCAGTTGCCTCGGAGACCAGCTCGAGATGTGGAATAAACTCCCCATTCGGGACTCGGCCTTCGGCCTCGTTAGTGACTCGACTAAGGAATGTAAACGCGTAAAACCCCATTCGTAAGTGACTAACACGGCTCGGCCTATCGCGGAGGCCACACTCGGCCTTCGGCCTCGCGGGCCGAAAGCTCGGCCTTCAGCCTCGCAGGTTTGAAGCTCGGCCTGTGGCCTCGCAACCGTGGCGTTGTATCGCCAGCGAAAATCCCCATCCAGTAAATTTAAAAATTCTCATGCAAGAAGAATAACTGATAGATACTTTTAGTTCCCGTGAGCGGTTGCATCAAAGACCAGCTCGAGATGTGGAAAAAACTCCCCATCCGGGACTCGGCCTTCGGCCTCGTTAGCGACTTCCATAGGATGCGTTAATGAGGTACACCCCATTCGGAACTCGGCCTTCGGCCTCGTAAGTTACTAACACGGCTCGGCCTACGGCCTCGCGGAGGCCACGCTCGGCCTTCGGCCTCGCGGGCTGAAAGCTCGGCCTCCGGCCTCGCAGGTTTGAAGCTCGGCCTTCGGCCTCGCGGTGTTTAAGGCTCGGCCTGCGGCCTCGCAAGTTACAAAGGGAATGTTTTTAAGCTGTTCCCAATGACGGCCAGCTCGGCCTTCGGCCTCGCAGGCCTTCAGCTCGGCCTCCGGCCTCGCTAGGGTGGAGCTCGGCCTTCGGCCTCGCTTCCACAGCTCGGCCTGCGGCCTCGCTTGATTGCAGCTCGGCCTACGGCCTCGCAAAGAGAATGTGGTTTCGCCACCAAAAATCCGCATCCGGTAAAAAAAAAACTAATGACGTCATTAAAAAACTTTTTTGATATTTCGAATCAGGGACCCCAAATCTCCCTAAATACCAAATTTCAGCCGGATCGAAGAAACTTGGATTTTTGTGTCCGGTTCGAAGGACCAATTTGCAACTTTTGACAAAATCCCCAAATTTTCCTACAAACCCTCTATGACATTTGTTTAAACCCTCCATACCTATCTATAACGGTTTAGGAGTTGCGATCGTTTTAATTTTGTATGGGAGAACCTCTTTTTTGTTCAGGAGGGTAATTTTTTTTCAATTTTCCAAAAGGGTCCCAAGGTTTTAGTCATTTTTAGTTTTGACACCTACCCCCCATCGATTATGGTTTTCGAGATCCCTACACCAGTTCCATCAAGGAAACCAAAAATAACACTTTTCGGATTTTTCCCTAGGTCACGTGGGCACTCCCTATACAGTCCATTATATAATTTTAACCCAAAAATACTCTTTCTAGGAGAACAATGATGTCAGTGAGTCAGTCAATCAGTGGTAGAGCAGCTTTATATATTATAATAACTAGGTGTTGCGTGGCGCGCGGGCTGCGAGCAGCCCGCGTTATCGATGTGCATTAGTATTATTAACAAAAATGTCATTGCAGTTAAAAAAAAATATATATAATTCTCATACAAGTCGAATCAATGACAGTTTCTTCTAAATCAGTACAAAGTGTGGCAGGGTTACCATGTGCAAGTTAATTTTATTGATAAAATTTTAGTCGCTGTAAAATCGCACCAAGATTGTAAACGACTATTGTTAAGGGACCATACCTCTAAGTGCAGTGGTTAACGTGGGCAGTTGCCTCGGAGACCAGCTCGATATGTAAAAATACTCGTTATCCGGGACTCGGCCTTCGGCCTCGTTAGTGACTCCCATAAGGTGTGTTAATGCGTTACACCTCATTCGAGCTCGGCCTTCGGCCTCGCAGATTAGAAGCTCGGCCTTCGGCCTCGCAGGTTTGAAGCTCGGCCTTCGGCCTCGCGGTGGTAAAGACAGCTTCTTCAAGTTCAGTACAAAGTGAGAACAGAGTTACCATATGCAAGTTTATTTTTATCATTAAAATTTTAGTCGGGGTAAAATCGCACAAAGCATTTAAACGACTTTTGTTAAGGGACCCTACCTCTAATTGTAGTAAATAACGTGGGCAGTTACATTGAAGACCAGCTCGAGATGTGGAAAAAACTCCCCATCCGGGACTCGGCCTTCGGCCTCGTTAGCGACTTCCATAGGATGCGTTAATGAGGTACACCCCATTCGGAACTCGGCCTTCGGCCTCGTAAGTTACTAACACGGCTCGGCCTACGGCCTCGCGGAGGCCACGCTCGGCTTTCGGCCTCGCGGGCCGAAAGCTCGGCCTCCGGCCTCGCACGTTTGAAGCTCGGCCTTCGGCCTCGCGGTGTTTAAAGCTCGGCCTGCGGCCTCGCAAGCTACAAAGAGAATGATTTTAAGCTGTTCCCAATGACGGCCAGCTCGGCCTTCGGCCTCGCAGGCCTACAGCTCGGCCTCCGGCCTCGCCAGGCTGGAGCTCGGCCTTCGGCCTCGCCTCCACAGCTCGGCCTGCGGCCTCGATCGATTACAGCTCGGCCTACGGCCTCGCAAAGAGAGTGTGGTTTCGCCACCAAAAATCCGCATCCAGTAAAGAAAAAACTAATGACGTCATCAAAAAACTTTTTTCATATTTCGAATCAGGGACCCCAAATCTCCCTAAATACTTAATTTCAGTCAGATCGGAGCAACTTGAATTTTGGTATCCGGTTCGAAGGACCAATTTCAAGTTTTGGACAAAATCCCCAAATTTCCCTACAAACCCTCTATAACATTTGTTCAAACTCCCCATACCTACCTAAAACGGTTCCGGAGTTGCGATCGTTTTAATTTTGTATGGAAGAACCTCTTTTTTAATAGGTAGGGTAATTTTTTTCAACTTTCCAAAAGGGTCCCTGGGTTTTAGTCATTTTTTGTTTTGACACTTACCCTCCATCGGTTATGGTTTCCGAGATCCGTACACCTGTTCCATGAAGGAAACCAAAAATGCCACTTTTCCGATTTTTCTGGGGGTCACGTGGGTACTTTCTATACAGTCCACTATATAATTTCAACCCAAAAACACTCCTTCTGGGAGAACAATTCTGTCAGTGAGTCAATCAGTGGTAGAGCAGCTTTATATATTATAACTAGTATTTGGGTGGCGCGCGGGCTGCGAGCAGCCCGCGTTATCGATGTGCATTAGTATTAATAACAAAATTGTCGTTGCAGTTGCTAAAGAGATACAAAATTCTCATGCAAATCGAATAACTCACAGTTACATCTATTTCAGTAGAAAGTGTGAGCAGGGTTACCATGTGCAAGTTGATTTTTTTCAATTAAATTTAAGTCGCGGTAAAACCGGACCAAGATTGTAAACGACTTTTGTTAAAGGACCCCACCTCTAAGTGCAGTGGTTAACGTGGGCAGTTGCCTCGGAGACCAGCTCGATATGTGAAAATACTCGTTAACTGGAACTCGGCCTACGGCCTCGTTAGTGACTCCCATAAGGTGTGTTGATGCGTTACACTTTATTCGAGCTCGGCCTTCGGCCTCGCAGATTTGAAGCTCGGCCTTCGGCCTCGCAGGTTTGAAGCTCGGCCTTCGGCCTCGCGTTGGTAAAGACGGCTTCTTCAAGTTCAGTACGAAGTGAGAACAGAGTTACCATATGCAAGTTTATTATTTTCATTAAAATTTTAGTCGGGGTAAAATCGCACAAAGAATTTAAACGACTTTTGTTAAGGGACCCTACCTCTAATTGTAGTAAATAACGTGGGCAGTTGCATTGGAGACCAGCTCGAGATGTGGAAAAAACTCCCCATCCGGGACTCGGCCTTCGGCCTCGTTAGCGACTTCCATAGGATGCGTTAATGAGGTACACCCCATTCGGAACTCGGCCTTCGGCCTCGTAAGTTACTAACACGGCTTGGCCTACGGCCTCGCGGAGGCCACGCTCGGCCTTCGGCCTCGCGGGCCGAAAGCTCGGCCTCCGGCCTCGCAGGTTCGAAGCTCGGCCTTCGGCCTCGCGGTGTTTAAGGCTCGGCCTGCGGCCTCGCAAGTTACAAAGGGAATGTTTTTAAGCTGTTACCAATGACGGCCAGCTCGGCCTTCGGCCTCGCAGGCCTACAGCTCGGCCTCCGGCCTCGCTAGGGTGGAGCTCGGCCTTCGGCCTCGCCTCCACAGCTCGGCCTGCGGCCTCGCTCGATTGCAGCTCGGCCTACGGCCTCGCAAAGATAATGTGGTTTCGCCACCAAAAATCCGCATCCAGTAAAAAAAAAACTAATGACGTCATCAAAAAACTTTTTTCATATTTCGAATCAGGGACCCCAAATCTCCCTAAATACTTAATTTCAGTCAGATCGGAGCAACTTGAATTTTGGTATCCGGTTCGAAGGACCAATTTCAAGTTTTGGACAAAATCCCCAAATTTCCCTACAAACCCTCTATAACATTTGTTCAAACTCCCTATACCTACCTAAAACGGTTCCGGAGTTGCGATCGTTTTAAATTTGTATGGGAGAACCTCTTTTTTAATAGGTAGGGTAATTTTTTTCAACTTTCCAAAAGGGTCCCAGGGTTTTAGTCATTTTTAGTTTTGACACCTACCCCCCATCGCTTATGGTTTCCGAGATCCGTACACCAGTTCCATGAAGGAAACCAAAAATGACACTTTTCGGATTTTTCTGGAGGTCACGTGGGCACTCTCTATACAGTCCACACCATAATTTTAACCCAAAAATACTCCTTCTAGGAGAACAATGATGTCAGTGAGTCAATGAGTGGGTCTTCAGCTTTATATATTATAACTAGGTGTTGCGTGGCGCGCGGGCTGCGAGCAGCCCGCGTTATCGATGTGCATTTGTATTTATTTCAAGATTGTAATTGCAGTTGAAAAAATATATAAAAATCTCATACAAGTCGAGTAAGTGACAGTTTCTTCTAGTTCAGTACAAAGTGTGAGCAGGGTTACCATGTGCAAGTTGATTTTTTTGATAAAATTTTAGTCGCTGTAAAATCGCACCAAGATTGTAAACGACTTTTGTTAAGGGACCATACCTCTAAGTGCAGTGGTTAACGTGGGCCGTTGCCTCGGAGACCAGCTCGATATGTGAAAATACTCGTTATCCGGAACTCGGCCTTCGGCCTCGTTAGTTACTCCCATAAGGTGTGTTGATGCGTTACACCTTATTCGAGCTCGGCCTTCGGCCTCGCAGATTTGAAGCTCGGCCTTCGGCCTCGCAGGTTTGAAGCTCGGCCTTCGGCCTCGCGGTGGTAAAGACAGCTTCTTCAAGTTCAGTACAAAGTAAGAACAGAGTTACCATATGCAAGTTTTATTTTTTTCATTAAAATTTTTGTCGGGGTAAAATCGCACAAAGAATTTAAACGACTTTTGTTAAGAGACCCTACCTCTAATTGTAGTAAATAACGTAAGCAGTTGCATTGGAGACCAGCTCGAGATGTGGAAAAAACTCCTCATCCGGGACTCGGCCTTCGGCCTCGTTAGCGACTTCCATAGGATGCGTTAATGAGATACACCCCATTCGGAACTCGGCCTTCGGCCTCGTAAGTTACTAACACGGCTCGGCCTACGGCCTCGCGGAGGCCACGCTCGGCCTTCGGCCTCACGGGCCGAAAGCTCGGCCTCCGGCCTCGCAGGTTTGAAGCTCGGCCTTCGGCCTCGCGGTGTTTAAGGCTCGGCCTGCGGCCTCGCAAGTTACAAAGGGAATGTTTTTAAGCTGTTCCCAATGACGGCCAGCTCGGCCTTCGGCCTCGCAGGCCTACAGCTCGGCCTCCGGCCTCGCTTAGGTGGAGCTCGGCCTTCGGCCTCGCCTCCACAGCTCGGCCTGCGGCCTCGCTCGATTGCAGCTCGGCCTACGGCCTCGCAAAGAGAATGTGGTTTCGCCACAAAAAATCCGCATCCAGTAAAAAAAAAACAAAAGACGTCATCGAAAAACTTTTTTCATATTTCGAATCAGGGACCCCAAATCTCCCCAAATACCAAATTTCAGCCGGATCGAAGAAACTTGGATTTTTGTATCCGGTTCGAAGGACCAATTTGCAATTTTTGACAAAATCCCCAAATTTCCCTACAAACCCTCTATGACATTTGTTTGAACCCTCCATACCTATCTATAACGGTTTAGGAGTTGCGATCGTTTTAAATTTGTATGGGAGAACCTCTTTTTTGTTCGGGAGGGTAATTTTTTTTCAATTTTCCAAAAGGGTCCCAGGGTTTTAGTCATTTTTAGTTTTGACACCTACCCCCCATCGATTATGGTTTTCGAGATCCCTACACCAGTTCCATCAAGGAAACCAAAAATGACACTTTTCGGATTTTTCCCTAGGTCACGTGGGCACTCCTTATACAGTCCACTATATAATTTTAACCCAAAAACACTCCTTCTAGGAGAACAATGATGTCAGTGAGTGAATCAATCAGTGGTAGTTCAGCTTTATATATTATAACTAGTATTTGGGTGGTGCGCGGGCTGCGAGCAGCCCGCGTTATCGATGTGCATTTGTATTTATTTCAAGATTGTAATTGCAGTTGAAAAAATATATAAAATTCTCATACAAGTAGAGTCAGTGACAGTTTCTTCTAGTTCAGTACAAAGTGTGAGCAGGGTTACCATGTGCAAGTTGATTTTTTCGATAAAATTTTAGTCGATGTAAAATCGCCCCAAGATTGTTATCGAGTTTTGTTAAGGGACCATACCTCTAAGTGCAGTGGTTAACGTGGGCCGCTGCCTCGGAGACCAGCTCGAGATGTGGAAAAAGCTCCCCATTCGGGACTCGGCCTTCGGCCTCGTTAGTGACTCTCCTAAGGAATGTACACGCGTAACACCCCATTCGTAAGTGACTAACACGGCTCGGCCTACGGCCTCGCGGAGGCCACGCTCGGCCTTCGGCCTCGCGGGCCGAAAGCTCGGCCTTCGGCCTCGCAGATTTGAAGCTCGGCCTGCGGCCTCGCAACCGTGGCGTTGTATCGCCAGCGAAAATCCCCATCCAGTAAATAAAAAGATTTAAAAATTTCCATGCAAGTCGAACAACTGACAGATACTTTTAGTTCCCGTGAGCGGTTGCATCAAAGACCAGCTCGAGATGTGGTAAAAACTTCCCATGCTGAACTCGGCCTTCGGCCTCGTTAGTGACTCTCCTAAGGAATGTAAATGCGTAACACCCCATTCGGAACTCGGCCTTCGGCCTCGTAAGTGACTAACACGGCTCGGCCTACGGCCTCGCGGAGGCCACGCTCGGCCTTCGGCCTCGCGGGCCGAAAGCTCGGCCTTCGGCCTCGCCCTCGAAGCTCGGCCTTCGGCCTCGCAGGTTTGAAGCTCGGCCTGCGGCCTCGCAAATAAGAAGTGGTTTCGCCATCAAAAATCCCCATCCAGTGAAAAAAAAACAAATGACGTCATCCAAAAAATTTTTTCATATTTGGAATCAGGGACCCCCAATCTCCCTAAATACCAAATTTCAGCCAGATCGGAGCAACTTGGATTTTGGTATCCGGGTCGAAGGACCAATTTTCAGTTTTCGACTAAAACCCCAAATTCACCTACAAACCCTCTATAACATTTGTTAAAACCCCCCATACCCACCTATAACGGTTTCGGAGTTGCGGTCGTTTTAAATTTGTATGGGAGAACCTCTTTTTTGTTCAGGAGGGTAATTTTTTTTCAACTTTCCAAAAAGGTCCCAGGGTTTTAGTCATTTTTAGTTTTGACACCTACCCCCCATCGATTATGGTTTCCGAGATCCGTACACCAGTTCCATCAAGGAAACCAGAAATGACACTTTTCGGATTTTTCTGGTGGTCATAGGAACCTCCTCTACACTTTTCCCCTACACCACAAACACCCCCCATCGCTCCTTCTGGGAGAACAATGATGTCAATGAGTGAGTCAGTCAGTCAGTGAGTGGTAATCGAACTTTATATAATATAACTAGGTGTTGGGTGGTGCGCGGGCTGCGAGCAGCCCGCGTTATCGATGTGCATTTGTATTTTTTATTATAGTTTTAGTTGCAGTTTAAAAAATATATATAAAATTCTTATACAAGTCGAGGAAGTGACAGTTTCTTCTAGTTCAGTACAAAGTGTGGGCAGGGTTACCATGTGCAAGTTGATTTTTTTGATAAAATTTTAATCGCTGTAAAATCGCACCAAGATTGTAAACGACTTGTTAAGGGACCATACCTCTAAGTGCAGTGGTTAACGTGGGCCGTTGCCTCGGAGACCAGCTCGAGATGTGGAAAAAAAATTCCCCATTCGGGACTCGGCCTTCGGCCTCGTTAGTGACTCTCCTAAGGAATGTAAATGCGTAACACCCCATTCGGAACTCGGCCTACGGCCTAGCGGAGGCAACGCTCGGCCTTCGGCCTCGCGGGCCAAAAGCTCGGCCTTCGGCCTCGCAGGTTTGAAGCTCGGCCTGCGGCCTCGCAACCGTGGCGTTGTATCGCCAGCGAAAATCCCCATCCAGTAAATAAAAAGATTTAAAAATTCTCATGCAAGTCGAACAACTGACAGATACTTTTAGTTCCCGTGAGCGGTTGCATCAAAGACCAGCTCGAGATGTGGAAAAAAAATTCCCCATTCGGGACTCGGCCTTCGGCCTCGTTAGTGACTCTCCTAAGGAATGTAAATGCGTAACACCCCATTCGGAACTCGGCCTTCGGCCTCGTAAGTGACTAACACGGCTCGGCCTGCGGCCTCGCGGAGGCCACGCTCGGCCTTCGGCCTCGCGGGCCGAAAGCTCGGCCTTCGGCCTCGCCCTGGAAGCTCGGCCTTCGGCCTCGCAGGTTTAAAGCTCGGCCTGCGGCCTCGCAGCCGTGGCGTTGTATCGCCAGCGAAAATCCCCATCCAGTAAAAAAAAAACAAATGACGTCATCCAAAAATTTTTTTTATATTTGGAATCAGGGACCCCCAATCTCCCTAAATTCAAAATTTCAGCCAGATCGGACCAACTTGAATTTTGGTATCCGGGTCGAAGGACCAATTTGCAATTTTTGACAGATTAATCAAATTTCCCTACAAACCCTCTATAATATTTGTTTGAACCCCCCATACCCATCTATAACGGTTCCGGAGCTGCGGTCGTTTTAAATTTGTATGGGAGAACCTCTTTTTTGTTTGGGAGGGTAATTTTTTTTCAACTTTTTAAAAGGATCCCAGGGTTTTAGTCATTTTTAGTTTTGGCACCTACACCCCATCTATTATAATTTCCGAGATCTCTACACCAGTTCCATGATGGAAACCGAAAATGACACTTTTCGGATTTTTCTGGAGGTCACGGGAACCTCCTCTACACTTTTCCCCTACACCACAAACACCCCCCATCGCTCCTTCTAGGAGAACAATTCTGTCAATCAGTGAGTCAGTGAGTCAGTCAATCAGTCAGTGGTAATCGAGCTTTATATATATATAATAACTAGGTGTTGCGTGGCGCGCGGGCTGCGAGCAGCCCGCGTTATCGATGTGCATTAGTATTATTAACAAAAATGTCATTGCAGTTAAAAAAAAATATATATAATTCTCATACAAGTCGAATCAATGACAGTTTCTTCTAAATCAGTACAAAGTGTGGCAGGGTTACCATGTGCAAGTTAATTTTATTGATAAAATTTTAGTCGCTGTAAAATCGCACCAAGATTGTAAACGACTATTGTTAAGGGACCATACCTCTAAGTGCAGTGGTTAACGTGGGCAGTTGCCTCGGAGACCAGCTCGATATGTAAAAATACTCGTTATCCGGGACTCGGCCTTCGGCCTCGTTAGTGACTCCCATAAGGTGTGTTAATGCGTTACACCTCATTCGAGCTCGGCCTTCGGCCTCGCAGATTAGAAGCTCGGCCTTCGGCCTCGCAGGTTTGAAGCTCGGCCTTCGGCCTCGCGGTGGTAAAGACAGCTTCTTCAAGTTCAGTACAAAGTGAGAACAGAGTTACCATATGCAAGTTTATTTTTATCATTAAAATTTTAGTCGGGGTAAAATCGCACAAAGCATTTAAACGACTTTTGTTAAGGGACCCTACCTCTAATTGTAGTAAATAACGTGGGCAGTTACATTGAAGACCAGCTCGAGATGTGGAAAAAACTCCCCATCCGGGACTCGGCCTTCGGCCTCGTTAGCGACTTCCATAGGATGCGTTAATGAGGTACACCCCATTCGGAACTCGGCCTTCGGCCTCGTAAGTTACTAACACGGCTCGGCCTACGGCCTCGCGGAGGCCACGCTCGGCTTTCGGCCTCGCGGGCCGAAAGCTCGGCCTCCGGCCTCGCACGTTTGAAGCTCGGCCTTCGGCCTCGCGGTGTTTAAAGCTCGGCCTGCGGCCTCGCAAGCTACAAAGAGAATGATTTTAAGCTGTTCCCAATGACGGCCAGCTCGGCCTTCGGCCTCGCAGGCCTACAGCTCGGCCTCCGGCCTCGCCAGGCTGGAGCTCGGCCTTCGGCCTCGCCTCCACAGCTCGGCCTGCGGCCTCGATCGATTACAGCTCGGCCTACGGCCTCGCAAAGAGAGTGTGGTTTCGCCACCAAAAATCCGCATCCAGTAAAGAAAAAACTAATGACGTCATCAAAAAACTTTTTTCATATTTCGAATCAGGGACCCCAAATCTCCCTAAATACTTAATTTCAGTCAGATCGGAGCAACTTGAATTTTGGTATCCGGTTCGAAGGACCAATTTCAAGTTTTGGACAAAATCCCCAAATTTCCCTACAAACCCTCTATAACATTTGTTCAAACTCCCCATACCTACCTAAAACGGTTCCGGAGTTGCGATCGTTTTAAATTTGTATGGGAGAACCTCTTTTTTAATAGGTAGGGTAATTTTTTTCAACTTTCCAAAAGGGTCCCAGGGTTTTAGTCATTTTTAGTTTTGACACCTACCCCCCATCGCTTATGGTTTCCGAGATCCGTACACCAGTTCCATGAAGGAAACCAAAAATGACACTTTTCGGATTTTTCTGGAGGTCACGTGGGCACTCTCTATACAGTCCACACCATAATTTTAACCCAAAAATACTCCTTCTAGGAGAACAATGATGTCAGTGAGTCAATGAGTGGGTCTTCAGCTTTATATATTATAACTAGTATTTCGGGTGGTGCGCGGGCTGCGAGCAGCCCGCGTTATCGATGTGCATTTGTATTTTTAATTAAAGTTTTAGTTGCAGTTGGTAAAAATATATAAAATTCTCATACATGTCTAGTAAGTGACAGTTTCTTCTAGTTCAGTACAAAGTGTGAGCAGGGTTACCATGTGCAAGTTGATTTTTTTGATGAAATTTTAGTCGCTGTAAAATCGCACCAAGATTGTAAACGACTTTTGTTAAGGGAACATACATCTAAGTGCAGTGGTTAACGTGGGCAGTTGCCTCGGAGACCAGCTCGAGATGTGGAAAGAAAACTCCCCATTCGGGACTCGGCCTTCGGCCTCGTTCTCTCCTAAGGAATGTAAACGCGTAACACCCCATTCGTAAGTGACTAACACGGCTCGGCCTACGGCCTCGCGGAGGCCACGCTCGGCCTTCGGCCTCGCGGGCGAAAGCTCGGCCTTCGGCCTCGGAGGTTTGAAGCTCGGCCTGCGGCCTCGCAACTGTGGCGTTATATCGCCAGCGAAAATCCCCATCCAGTAAATAAAAAGATTAAAAAATTCTCATGCAAGTCGAACAACTGACAGATACTTTTAGTTCCCGTGAGCGGTTGCATCAAAGACCAGCTCGAGATGTAGAAAAAAACTCCCCATTCGGGACTCGGCCTTCGGCCTCGTTAGTGACTTTCCTAAGGAATGTAAATGCGTAACACCCCATCGGAACTCGGCCTTCGGCCTCGTAAGTGACTAACACGGCTCGGCCTGCGGCCTCGCGGAGGCCACGCTCGGCCTTCGGCCTCGCGGGCCGAAAGCTCGGCCTTCGGCCTCGCCCTCGAAGCTCGGCCTTCGGCCTCGCGGGTTTGAAGCTCGGCCTGCGGCCTCGCAAATAAGAAGTGGTTTCGCCATCAAAAATCCCCATCCAGTAAAAAAAAAACAAATGACATCATCAAAAATTTTTTTTCATATTTGGAATCAGGGACCCCCAATCTCCCTAAATACCAAATTTTAGCCAGATCGGAGCAACTTGGATTTTGGTATCCGGGTCGGAGGACCAATTTTCAATTTTCGACTAAAACCCCAAATTCTCCTACAAACCCTCTATAACATTTGTTCAAACCCCCCATTGCCACCTATAACGGTTCGGGAGCTGCGGTCGTTTTAAATTTGTATGGGAGAACCTCTTTTTTGTTCGGGAGGGTAATTTTTTTTCAACTTTCCAAAAAGGTCCCAGGGTTTTAGTCATTTTTAGTTTTGACACCTACCCCCCATCGATTATGGTTTCCGAGATCCGTACACCAGTTCCATCAAGGAAACCAAAAATGACACTTTTCGGATTTTTCTGGTGGTCATAGGAACCTCCTCTACACTTTTCCCCTACATCACAAACACCCGCCATCGCTCCTTCTGGGAGAACAATGATGTCAATGAGTCAGTCAGTGAGTGAGTCAGTGGTAATCGAACTTTATATAATATAACTAGTATTTCGGGTGGTGCGCGGGCTGCGAGCAGCCCGCGTTATCGATGTGCATTTGTATTTATTTCAAGATTGTAATTGCAGTTGAAAAAATATATAAAATTCTCATACAAGTCGAGTAAGTGACAGTTTCTACTAGTTCAGTACAAAGTGTGAGCAGGGTTACCACGTGAAAGTTAATTTTTGCGATAAAATTTTAGTCGATATAAAATCGCCCCAAGATTGTAATCGAGTTTTGTTAAGGGACCATACCTCTAAGTGCAGTGGTTAACGTGGGCCGTTGCCTCGGAGACCAGCTCGAGATGTGGAAAAAAAACTCCCCATTTGGGACTCGGCCTTCGGCCTCGTTAGTGACTCTCCTAAGGAATGTAAACGCGTAACACCCCATTCGTAAGTGACTAACACGGCTCGGCCTACGGCCTCGCGGAGGCCACGCTCGGCCTTCGGCCTCGCGGGCCGAAAGCTCGGCCTTCGGCCTCGCAGGTTTGAAGCTCGGCCTGCGGCCTCGCAACCGTGGCGTTGTATCGCCAGCGAAAATCCCCATCCAGTAAATAAAAAGATTTAAAAATTCTCATGCAAGTCGAACAACTGACAGATACTTTTAGTTCCCGTGAGCGGTTGCATCAAAGACCAGCTCGAGATGTGGAAAAAAAACTCCCCGTTCGGGACTCGGCCTTCGGCCTCGTTAGTGACTCTCCTAAGGAATGTAAATGCGTAACACCCCATTCGGAACTCGGCCTTCGGCCTCGTAAGTGACTAACACGGCTCGGCCTACGGCCTCGCGGAGGCCACGCTCGGCCTTCGGCCTCGCGGGCCGAAAGCTCGGCCTTCGGCCTCGCCCTCGGAGCTCGGCCTTCGGCCTCGCAGGTTTGAAGCTCGGCCTGCGGCCTCGCAAATAAGAAGTGGTTTCACCATCAAAAATCCCCATCCAGTAAAAAAAAAACAAATGACGTCATCCAAAAAATTTTTTCATATTTGAAATCAGGGACCCTCAATCTCTCTAAATACCAAATTTCAGCGAAATCGGAACAACTTGAATTTTGGTATCCGGGTCGAAGGACCAATTTTCAATTTTCGACTAAAACCCCAAATTCTCCTACAAACCCTCTATAACATTTGTTCAAACCCCCCATACCCACCTATAACGGTTCCGGAGTTGCGGTCGTTTTAAATTTGTATGGGAGAACCTCTTTTTTGTTCGGGAGGGTAATTTTTTTCCAACTTTCCAAATGGTCCCAGGGTTTTAGTCATTTTTAGTTTTGACACCTACCACCCATCGATTATGGTTTCCGAGATCCGTACACCAGTTCCATCAAGGAAACCAAAAATGACACTTTTCGGATTTTTCTGGTGGTCACAGGAACCTCCTCTACACTTTTCCCCTACATCACAAACACCTCCCATCGCTCCTTCTAGGAGAACAATGATGTCAATCAGTCAGTCAGTCAGTGAGTGAGTGGTAATCGAACTTTATATAATATAACTAGGTGTTGGGTGGTGCGCGGGCTGCGAGCAGCCCGCGTTATCGATGTGCATTTGTATTTTAAATTGAAGTTTTAGTTGCAGTTTATAAATTATATAAAACTGTCATACAAGTCGATATTTCGGGTGGTGCGCGGGCTGCGAGCAGCCCGCGTTATCGATGTGCATTTGTATTTTTATTTAAAGTTTTAGTTGCAGTTTATAAAAATATATAAAATTCTCATACATGTCGAGTAAGTGACAGTTTCTTCTAGTTCAGTACAAAATGTGAGCAGGGTTACCATGTGCAAGTTGATTTTTTAAATAAAATTTTAGTCGCTGTAAAATCGCACCAAGATTGTAAACGACTTTTGTTAAGGGACCATACCTCTAAGTGCAATGGTTAACGTGGGCAGTTGCCTCGGAGACCAGCTCGAGATGTGGAAAGAAAACTCCCCATTCGGGACTCGGCCTTCGGCCTCGTTAGTGACTCTCCTAAGGAATGTAAACGCGTAACACCCCATTCGTAAGTGAATAACACGGCTCGGCCTACGGCCTCGCGGAGGCCACGCTCGGCCTTCGGCCTCGCGGGCCGAAAGCTCGGCCTTCGGCCTCGCAAGTTTGAAGCTCGGCCTGCGGCCTCGCAACCGTGGCGATGTATCGCCAGCGAAAATCCCCATCCAGTATATAAAAAGATTTAAAAATTCTCATGCAAGTCGAACAACTGACAGATACTTTTAGTTCCCGTGAGCGGTTGCATCAAAGACCAGCTCGAGATGTGGTAAAAACTCCCCATGCTGAACTCGGCCTTCGGCCTCGTTAGTGACTCTCCTAAGGAATGTAAATGCGTAACACCCCATTCGGAACTCGGCCTTCGGCCTCGTAAGTGACTAACACGGCTCGGCCTACGGCCTCGCGGAGGCCACGCTCGGCCTTCGGCCTCGCGGGCCGAAAGCTCGGCCTTCGGCCTCGCCCTCGAAGCTCGGCCTTCGGCCTCGCAGGTTTGAAGCTCGGCCTGCGGCCTCGCAAATAAGAAGTGGTTTCGCCATCAAAAATCCCCATCCAGTAAAAAAAAAACAAATGACGTCATCCAAAAAATTTTTTCATATTTGGAATCAGGGACCCTCAATCTCCCTAAATACTAAATTTCAGCCAGATCAGAGCAACTTGGATTTTGGTATCCGGGTCGAAGGACCAATTTTTAATTTTTGACAAAAACCTCAAATTCCCCTACAAACCCTCTTTAACATTTGCTTGAACCCCCCATACCCACCTATAACGGTTAGGGAGCTGCGGTCGTTTTAAATTTGTATGGGAGAACCTCTTTTTTGTTCAGGAGGGTAATTTTTTTTCAACTTTCCAAAAGGATCTCAAGGTTTTAGCCATTTTTAGTTTTGGCACCTACCCCCCATCTATTATAGTTTCCGAGATCCCTACACCAGTTCCACGAAGGAAACCAAAAATGACACTTATCGGATTTTTCTGGAGGTCACAGAAACCTCGTCTACACTTTTCCTCTACACCACAAACACCCCCCATCGCTCCTTCTAGGAGAACAATTCTGTCAGTGAGTCAGTGAGTCAGTGGTAATCGAGCTTTATATAATATAACTAGTATTTCGGGTGGTGCGCGGGCTGCGAGCAGCCCGCGTTATCGATGTGCATTTGTAATATTTATCAAGATTTGTAGTTGCAGTTAAAAATATATAAAATTCTCATACAAGTCGAGTAAGTGACAGTTTCTTCTAGTTCAGTACAAAGTGTGAGCAGTGTTACCATGTGCAAGTTGATTTTTGTGATAAAATTTTAGTCGCTGTAAAATCGCCCCAAGATTGTAAACGACTTTTGTTAAGGGAACATACTTCTAATTGCAGTGGTTAACGTGGGCAGTTGCCTCGGAGACCAGCTCGAGATGTGGAAAAAACTCCCCATTCGGGACTCGGCCTTCGGCCTCGTTAGTGACTCTCCTAAGGAATGTAAACGCGTTACACCCCATTCGTAAGTGACTAACACGGCTCGGCCTACGGCCTCGCGGAGGCCACGCTCGGCCTTCGGCCTCGCGGGCCGAAAGCTCGGCCTTCGGCCTCGCAGGTTTGAAGCTCGGCCTGCGGCCTCGCAACCGTGGCGTTGTATCGCCAGCGAAAATCCCCATCCAGTAAATAAAAAGATTTAAAAATTCTCATGCAAGTCGAACAACTGACAGATACTTTTAGTTCCCGTGAGCGGTTGCATCAAAGACCAGCTCGAGATGTGGGAAAAAAACTCCCCATTCGGGACTCGGCCTTCGGCCTCGTTAGTGACTCTCCTAAGGAATGTAAATGCGTAACACCCCATTCGGAACTCGGCCTTCGGCCTCGTAAGTGACTAACACGGCTCGGCCTGCGGCCTCGCGGAGGCCACGCTCGGCCTTCGGCCTCGCGGGCCGAAAGCTCGGCCTTCGGCCTCGCCCTCGAAGCTCGGCCTTCGGCCTCGCGGGTTTGTAGCTCGGCCTGCGGCCTCGCAAATAAGAAGCGGTTTCGCCATCAAAAATCCCTATCCAGTAAAAAAAAAACAAATGACGTCATCCAAAAATTTTTTTCATATTTGGAATCAGGGACCACCAATCTCCCTAAATACCAAATTTCAGCCAGATCGGAGCAACTTGGATTTTGGTATCCGGGTCGAAGGACCAATTTTCAATTTTCGACTAAAACCCCAAATTCTCCTACAAACCCTCTATAACATTTGTTCAAACCCCCCATACCCACCTATAACGGTTCGGGAGCTGCGGTCGTTTTAAATTTGTATGGGAGAACCTCTTTTTTGTTCGGGAGGGTAATTTTTTTTCAACTTTCCAAAAAGGTCCCAGGGTTTTAGTCATTTTTAGTTTTGACACCTACCCCCCATCGATTATGGTTTCCGAGATCCATACACCAGTTCCATCAAGGAAACCAAAAATGACACTTTTCGGATTTTTCTGGTGGTCATAGGAACATCCTCTACACTTTTCGCCTACATTACAAACACCCCCCATCGCTCCTTCTGGGAGAACAATGATGTCAATGAGTCAGTGAGTGAGTCAGTGAGTGGTAATCGAGCTTTATATAATATAATAACTAGGTGTTGGGTGGTGCGCGGGCTGCGAGCAGCCCGCGTTATCGATGTGCATTAGTAATATTTATCAAGATTTGTAGTTGCAGTTCATAAAAATATATAAAATTCTCATTCAAGTCGAGTAAGTGACAGTTTCTTCTAGTTCAGTACAAGGTGTCGGCAGGGTTACCATGTGCAAGTTGATTTTTTTGATAAAATTTTAGTCGCTGTAAGATCGCACCAAGATTGTTAACGACTTTTGTTAAGGAACCATACCTCTAAGTGCAGTGGTTGACGTGGGCCGTTGCCTCGGAGACCAGCTCGAGATGTGGAAAATACCCCCCATTCGGGACTCGACCTTCGGCCTCGTTAGCAACTCACCTGAGGGACGTTAATTCGTTACACCCCATTCGGAACTCGGCCTTCGGCCTCGTAAGTGACTAACACGGCTCGGCCTACGGCCTCGCGGAAGCCACGCTCGGCCTTCGGCCTCGCGGGCCGAAAGCTCGGCCTTCGGCCTCGCAACCGTGGCGTTTTATCGCCAGCGCAAATCCCCATCCAGTAAATATTAAGATTTAAAAATTCTCATGCAAGTCGAACAACTGACAGATACTTTTAGTTCCCGTGAGCGGTTGCATTAAAGACCAGCTCGAGATATGGAAAAAAAACTTCCCATTCGGAACTCGGCCTTCGGCCTCGTTAGTGACTCTCCTAAGGAATGTTAATGCGTAACACCCCATTTAGAACTCGGCCTTCGGCCTCGTAAGTGACCAACACGGCTCGGCCTGCGGCCTCGCGGAGGCCACGCTCGGCCTTCGGCCTCGCGGGCCGAAAGCTCGGCCTTCGGCCTCGCCCTCGAAGCTCGGCCTTCGGCCTCGCAGGTTTGAAGCTCGGCCTGCGGCCTCGCAGCCGTGGCGTTGTATCGCCAGCGAAAATCCCCATCCAGTAAAAAAAAAACAAATGACGTCATCCAAATTTTTTTTTTTATATTTGGAATCAGGGACCCTCAATCTCCCTAAATACCAAATTTCAGCGAGATCGGAGCAACTTGGATTTTAGTATCCGGGTCGAAGGACCAATTTGCAATTTTTGACAGAAACCTCAAATTTCCCTACAAACCCTCTATAATATTTGTTCGAACCCCCCATACCTACCTATAACGGTTCCGGAGTTGCGATCGTTTTAATTTTGTATGGGAGAACCTCTTTTTTGTTCGGGAGGGTAATTTTTTTTCAATTTTTTAAAAGGATCCCAGGGTTTTAGTCATTTTTAGTTTTGACAACTACCCCCATCGATTATGGTTTCCGAGATCCCTACACCAGTTCCATGATGGAAACCAAAAATGACACTTTTCGGATTTTTCTGGAGGTCACGGGAACCTCCTCTACACTTTTCCCTTACACCACAAACACCCCCCATCGCTCCTTCTAGGAGAACAATTCTGTCAATCAGTGAGTCAGTGAGTCAGTCAATCAGTCAGTGGTAATCGAGGTTTATATATATACTAGGTGTTGGGTGGTGCGCGGGCTGCGAGCAGCCCGCGTTATCGATGTGCATTAGTAACTTTTATCAAACTGGTAATTGCAGTTAAAAAACATATATAAAATTCTCATACAAATCGAGTAAGTGACAGTTTCTTCTAGTTCAGTACAAAGTGTGAGCAGGGTTACCATGTGCAAGTTGATTTTTTTGATAAAATTTTAGTTGCTGTAAAATCGCACCAAGATTGTAAACGACTTTTGTTAAGGGACCATACCTCTAAGTGCAGTGGTTAACGTGGGCAGTTGCCTCGGAGACCAGCTCGAGATGTGGAAAAAAAACTCCCCATTCGGGACTCGGCCTTCGGCCTCGTTAGCGACTCACCTGAGGGACGTTGATTCGTTACACCCCATTCGGAACTCGGCCTTCGGCCTCGTAAGTGACTAACACGGCTCGGCCTACGGCCTCGCGGAGGCCACGCTCGGCCTTCGGCCTCGCGGGCCGAAAGCTCGGCCTTCGGCCTCGCCCTCGAAGCTCGGCCTTCGGCCTCGCAGGTTTGAAGCTCGGCCTGCGGCCTCGCAGCCGTAGCGTTGTATCGCCAGCGAAAATCCCCATCCAGTAAAAAAAAAAACAAATGACGTCATCCAAAATTTTTTTTCATATTTCGAATCAGGGACCCCCATTCTCCCTAAATAATAAATTTTAGCCAGATCGGAGCAACTTAAATTTTTGTATCCGGGTCGAAGGACCAATTTTTTATTTTTGACAAAAACCCCATATTCCCCTACAAACCCTCTATAATATTTGTTTGAAACCCCCATACCCACCTATAACGGTTTCGGAGCTGCAGTCGTTTTAAATTTGTATGGGAGAACCTCTTTTTTGTTTGGGAGGGTAAATTTTTTTCAACTTTCCAAAAAGGTCCCAGGGTTTTAGCCATTTTTAGTTTTGGCACCTACCCCCCATCTATTATAGTTTCCGAGATCCCTACACCAGTTCCACGAAGGAAACCAAAAATGGCACTTTTCGGATTTTTCTGGAGGTCACAGGAACCTCCTCTCCACTTTTCCCCTACATTACAGACACCCCCCATAGCTCCTTCTAGGAGAACAATTATGTCAATCAGTCAGTGAGTGAGTGAGTCAGTCAGTGGTAATCGAGCTTTATATATATAAAACTAGTATTTGGGTGGCGCGCGGGCTGCGAGCAGCCCGCGTTATCAATGTGCATTAGTATTAATTACGAAAATGTCGTTGCAGCTGCAAAAATGATATAAAATTCTCATGCAAGTGGAATAACTCACAGTTTCATATATTTCAGTAGAAAGTGTGAGCGAGGTTACCATGTGCAAGTTGATATTTTTAATAAAATTTTAGTCGCGGTAAAACCGAACCAATATTGTAAACGACTTTTGTTAAGAGACCCCACCTCTAAGTGCAGTGGTTAACGTGGGCAGTTGCCTCGGAGACCAGCTCGATATGTGAAAATACTCGTTATCCGGAACTCGGCCTTCGGCCTCGTTAGTGACTCCCATAAGGTGTGTTGATGCGTTACACCTTATTCGAGCTCGGCCTTCGGCCTCGCAGATTTGAAGCTCGGCCTTCGGCCTCGCAGGTTTGAAGCTCGGCCTTCGGCCTCGCGGTGTTTAAAGCTCGGCCTGCGGCCTCGCAAGTTACAAAGGGAATGATTTTAAGCTGTTCCCAATGACGGCCAGCTCGGCCTTCGGCCTCGCAGGCCTACAGCTCGGCCTCCGGCCTCGCTAGGGTGGAGCTCGGCCTTCGGCCTCGCCTCCACAGCTCGGCCTGCGGCCTCGCTCGATTACAGCTCGGCCTACGGCCTCGCAAAGAGAATGTGGTTTCGCCACCAAAAATCCGCATCCAGTAAAAAAAAAAGTAATGACGTCATCAAAAAACTTTTTTCATATTTCGAATCAGGGATCCCAAATCTCCCTAAATACTTAATTTCAGTCAGATCAGAGCAACTTGAATTTTGGTATCCGGTTCGAAGGACCAATTTCAAGTTTTGGACAAAATCCCTAAAATTCCCTACAAACCCTCTATAACATTTGTTCAAACTCCCCATACCTACCTAAAACGGTTCCGGAGTTGCGATCGTTTTAATTTTGTATGGAAGAACCTCTTTTTTAATAGGTAGGGTAATTTTTTTCAACTTTCCAAAAGGGTCCCTGGGTTTTAGTCATTTTTTGTTTTGACACTTACCCTCCATCGGTTATGGTTTCCGAGATCCGTACACCTGTTCCATGAAGGAAACCAAAAATGCCACTTTTCCGATTTTTCTGGGGGTCACGTGGGTACTTTCTATACAGTCCACTATATAATTTCAACCCAAAAACACTCCTTCTGGGAGAACAATTCTGTCAGTGAGTCAATCAGTGGTAGAGCAGCTTTATATATTATAACTAGTATTTGGGTGGCGCGCGGGCTGCGAGCAGCCCGCGTTATCGATGTGCATTAGTATTAATAACAAAATTGTCGTTGCAGTTGCTAAAGAGATACAAAATTCTCATGCAAATCGAATAACTCACAGTTACATCTATTTCAGTAGAAAGTGTGAGCAGGGTTACCATGTGCAAGTTGATTTTTTTCAATTAAATTTAAGTCGCGGTAAAACCGGACCAAGATTGTAAACGACTTTTGTTAAAGGACCCCACCTCTAAGTGCAGTGGTTAACGTGGGCAGTTGCCTCGGAGACCAGCTCGATATGTGAAAATACTCGTTAACTGGAACTCGGCCTACGGCCTCGTTAGTGACTCCCATAAGGTGTGTTGATGCGTTACACTTTATTCGAGCTCGGCCTTCGGCCTCGCAGATTTGAAGCTCGGCCTTCGGCCTCGCAGGTTTGAAGCTCGGCCTTCGGCCTCGCGTTGGTAAAGACGGCTTCTTCAAGTTCAGTACGAAGTGAGAACAGAGTTACCATATGCAAGTTTATTATTTTCATTAAAATTTTAGTCGGGGTAAAATCGCACAAAGAATTTAAACGACTTTTGTTAAGGGACCCTACCTCTAATTGTAGTAAATAACGTGGGCAGTTGCATTGGAGACCAGCTCGAGATGTGGAAAAAACTCCCCATCCGGGACTCGGCCTTCGGCCTCGTTAGCGACTTCCATAGGATGCGTTAATGAGGTACACCCCATTCGGAACTCGGCCTTCGGCCTCGTAAGTTACTAACACGGCTTGGCCTACGGCCTCGCGGAGGCCACGCTCGGCCTTCGGCCTCGCGGGCCGAAAGCTCGGCCTCCGGCCTCGCAGGTTCGAAGCTCGGCCTTCGGCCTCGCGGTGTTTAAGGCTCGGCCTGCGGCCTCGCAAGTTACAAAGGGAATGTTTTTAAGCTGTTACCAATGACGGCCAGCTCGGCCTTCGGCCTCGCAGGCCTACAGCTCGGCCTCCGGCCTCGCTAGGGTGGAGCTCGGCCTTCGGCCTCGCCTCCACAGCTCGGCCTGCGGCCTCGCTCGATTGCAGCTCGGCCTACGGCCTCGCAAAGATAATGTGGTTTCGACACCAAAAATCCGCATCCAGTAAAAAAAAAACTAATGACGTCATCAAAAAACTTTTTTCATATTTCGAATCAGGGACCCCAAATCTCCCTAAATACTTAATTTCAGCCAGATCGGAGCAACTTGGATTTTGGTATCCGGTTCGAAGGACCAATTTCAAGTTTTGGACAAAATCCCCAAATTTCCCTACAAACCCTCTATAACATTTGTTCAAACTCCCCATACCTACCTAAAACGGTTCCGGAGTTGCGATCGTTTTAATTTTGTATGGGAGAACCTCTTTTTTAATAGGTAGGGTAATTTTTTTCAACTTTCCAAAAGGTTCCCAGGGTTTTAGTCATTTTTAGTTTTGACACCTACCCCCCATCGCTTATGGTTTCCGAGATCCGTACACCAGTTCCATGAAGGAAACCAAAAATGACACTTTTCGGATTTTTCTGGAGGTCACGTGGGCACTCCCTATACAGTCCATTATATAATTTTAACCCAAAAACACTCTTTCTAGGAGAACAATGATGTCAGTGAGTCAGTCAATCAGTGGTAGAGCAGCTTTATATATTATAACTAGTATTTGGGTGGCGCGCGGGCTGCGAGCAGCCCGCGTTATCGATGTGCATTAGTATTATTAACAAAAATGTCATTGCAGTTAAAAAAATATATATATAATTCTCATACAAGTCGAATCAATGACAGTTTCTTCTAAACCAGTACAAAGTGTGGCAGGGTTACCATGTGCAAGTTGATTTTTTTGATAAAATTTTAGTCGCTGTAAAATCGCACCAAGATTATAAACGACTATTGTAAAGGGACCATACCTCTAAGTGCAGTGGTTAACGTGGGCAGTTGCCTCGGAGACCAGCTCGAGATGTGGAATAAACTCCCCATTCGGGACTCGGCCTTCGGCCTCGTTAGTGACTCGACTAAGGAATGTAAACGCGTAACACCCCATTCGTAAGTGACTAACACGGCTCGGCCTACGGCCTCGCGGAGGCCACGCTCGGCCTTCGGCCTCGCGGGCCGAAAGCTCGGCCTTCGGCCTCGCAGGTTTGAAGCTCGGCCTGCGGCCTCGCAACCGTGGCGTGGTATCGCCAGCGAAAATCCCCATCCAGTAAATAAAAAGATTAAAAATTCTCATGCAAGTCGGACAACTGACAGATACTTTTAGTTCCCGTGAGCGGTTGCATCAAAGACCAGCTCGAGATGTGGAAAAAACTCCCCATCCGGGACTCGGCCTTCGGCCTCGTTAGCGACTTCCATAGGATGCGTTAATGAGGTACACCCCATTCGGAACTCGGCCTTCGGCCTCGTAAGTTACTAAAACGGCTCGGCCTACGGCCTCGCGGAGGCCACGCTCGGCCTTCGGCCTCGCGGGCCGAAAGCTCGGCCTCCGGCCTCGCAGGTTTGAAGCTCGGCCTTCGGCCTCGCGGTGTTTAAGGCTCGGCCTGCGGCCTCGCAAGTTACAAAGGGAATGTTTTTATGCTGTTCCCAATGACGGCCAGCTCGGCCTTCGGCCTCGCAGGCCTACAGCTCGGCCTCCGGCCTCGCTAGGGTGGAGCTCGGCCTTCGGCCTCGCCTCCACAGCTCGGCCTGCGGCCTCGCTCGATTGCAGCTCGGCCTACGGCCTCGCAAAGGGAATGTGGTTTCGCCCCCAAAATTCCGCATCCCGTAAAAAAAAAACAAATGACGTCATCAAAAAACTTTTTTCATATTTCGAATCAGGGACCCCAAATCTCCCTAAATACCTAATTTCAGCCAGATCGGAGCAACTTGAATTTTGGTATCCGGTTCGAAGGACCAATTTGCAATTTTTGACAAAATCCCCAAATTTCTTTACAAACCCTCTATGACATTTGTTCAAACCCTTCATACCTATCTATAACGGTTTAGGAGTTGCGATCGTTTTAAATTTGTATGGGAGAACCCCTTTTTTGTTTGGGAGGGTAATTTTTTTTCAATTTTCCAAAAAGGTCCCAGGGTTTTAGTCATTTTTAGTTTTGACACCTACCCCCCATCGATTATGGTTTTCGAGATCCCTACACCAGTTCCATCAAGGAAACCAAAAATGACACTTTTCGGATTTTTCCCTAGGTCACGTGGGCACTCCCTATACAGTCCACTATATAATTTTAACCCAAAAACACTCCTTCTGGGAGAACAATTCTGTCAGTGAGTCAATCAGTGGTAATGCAGCTTTATATATTATAACTAGTATTTCGGGTGGTGCGCGGGCTGCGAGCAGCCCGCGTTATCGATGTGCATTTGTATTTATTTCAAGATTGTAATTGCAGTTGAAAAAATATATAAAATTCTCATACAAGTCGAGTAAGTGACAGTTTCTTCTAGTTCAGTACAAAGTGTGAGCAGGGTTACCACGTGAAAGTTAATTTTTGCGATAAAATTTTAGTCGATATAAAATCGCCCCAAGATTGTAATCGAGTTTTGTTAAGGGACCATACCTCTAAGTGCAGTGGTTAACGTGGGCCGTTGCCTCGGAGACCAGCTCGAGATGTGGAAAAAAAACTCCCCATACGGGACTCGGCCTTCGGCCTCGTTAGTGACTATCCTAAGGAATGTAAATGCGTAACACCCCATTCGTAAGTGACTAACACGGCTCGGCCTACGGCCTCGCGGAGGCCACGCTCGGCCTTCGGCCTCGCGGGCCGAAAGCTCGGCCTTCGGCCTCGCAGGTTTGAAGCTCGGCCTGCGGCCTCGCAACCGTGGCGTTGTATCGCCAGCGAAAATCCCCATCCAGTAAATAAAAAGATTTAAAAATTCTCATGCAAGTCGAACAACTGACAGATACTTTTAGTTCCCGTGAGCGGTTGCATCAAAGACCAGCTCGAGATGTGGTAAAAACTCCCCATTCTGAACTCGGCCTTCGGCCTCGTTAGTGACTCTCCTAAGGAATGTGAATGCGTAACACCCCATTCGGAACTCGGCCTTCGGCCTCGTAAGTGACTAACACGGCTCGGCCTACGGCCCCGCGGAGGCCACGCTCGGCCTTCGGCCTCGCGGGCCGAAAGCTCGGCCTTCGGCCTCGCCCTCGAAGCTCGGCCTTCGGCCTCGCAGGTTTGAAGCTCGGCCTGCGGCCTCGCAAATAAGAAGTGGTTTCGCCATCAAAAATCCCCATCCAGTAAAAAAAAAACAAATGACGTCATCAAAAAAATTTTTTCATATTTGGAATCAGGGACCCCCAATCTCTCTAAATACCAAATTTCAGCGAAATCGGAACAACTTGAATTTTGGTATCCGGGTCGAAGGACCAATTTTCAATTTTCGACTAAAACCCCAAATTCTCCTACAAACCCTCTATAACATTTGTTCAAACCCCCCATACCCACCTATAACGGTTCGGGAGTTGCGGTCGTTTTAATTTTGTATGGGAGAACCTCTTTTTTGTTCGGGAGGGTAATTTTTTTTCAACTTTCCAAAAAGGTCCCAGGGTTTTAGTCATTTTTAGTTTTAACACCTACCCCCCATCGATTATGGTTTCCGAGATCCGTACACCAGTTCCATCAAGGAAACCAAAAATGACACTTTTCGGATTTTTCTGGTGGTCATAGGAACCTCCTCTACACTTTTCCCCTACACCACAAACACCCCCCATCGCTCCTTCTGGGAGAACAATGATGTCAATGAGTCAGTGAGTGAGTGAGTCAGTGGTAATCGAACTTTATATAATATAACTAGGTGTTGGGTGGTGCGCGGGCTGCGAGCAGCCCGCGTTATCGATGTGCATTTGTATTTTTAATTGAAGTTTTAGTTGCAGTTTATAAATTATATAAAACTGTCATACAAGTCGAGTAAGTGACAGTTTCTTCTAGTTCAGTACAAAGTGTGGGCAGTGTTACCATGTGCAAGTTGATTTTTTTGATAAAATTTTAGTCGCTGTAAAATCGCCCCAAGATTGTAATCGAGTTTTGTTAATGACCATACCTCTAAGTGCAGTGGTTAACGTGGGCAGTTGCCTCGGAGACCAGCTCGAGAAGTAAAAAAAAACTCCCCATTCGGGACTCGGCCTTCGGCCTCGTTAGTGACTCTCCTAAGGAATGTAAATGCGTAACACCCCATTCGGAACTCGGCCTTCGGCCTCGTAAGTGACTAACATGGCTCGGCCTACGGCCTCGTGGAGGCCACGCTCGGCCTTCGGCCTCGCGGGCCGAAAGCTCGGCCTTCGGCCTCGCCCTGGAAGCTCGGCCTTCGGCCTCGCAGGTTTGAAGCTCGGCCTGCGGCCTCGCAGCCGTGGCGTTGTATCGCCAGCGAAAATCCCCATACAGTAAAAAAAAAAAAAATGACGTCATCCAAAAAATTTTTTTATATTTAAAATCAGGGACCCCCAATCTCCCTAAATACCAAATTTCAGCCAGATCAGACAAACTTGGATTTTGGTATCCGGGTCGAAGGACCAATTTGCAATTTTTGACTAAAAACCCAAATTCTCCTACAAACCCTCTATAATATTTGTTCAAACCCCCCATACCCACCTATAATGGTTCCGGAGCTGCGGTCGTTTTAAATTTGTATGGGAGAACCTCTTTTTTGTTCGGGAGGGTAATTTTTTTTCAACTTTTAAAAAGGATCCCAGGGTTTTAGTCATTTTTAGTTTTGGCACCTACCCCCTATCTATTATAGTTTCCGAGATCCCTACACCAGTTCCACGAAGGAAACCAAAAATGGCACTTTTCGGATTTTTCTGGAGGTCACAGAAACCTTCTCTCCACTTTTTCCCTACATCACAAACACCCCCCATCGCTCCTTCTAGGAGAACAATTCTGTCAATCAGTGAGTGAGTGAGTGAGTGAGTGAATCAGTGGTAATCGAGCTTTATATATATAAATAACTAGGTGTTGCGTGGCGCGCGGGCTGCGAGCAGCCCGCGTTATCGATGTGCATTTGTATTTATTTCAAGATTGTAATTGCAGTTGAAAAAATATATAAAAATCTCATACAAGTCGAGTAAGTGACAGTTTCTTCTAGTTCAGTACAAAGTGTGAGCAGGGTTACCATGTGCAAGTTGATTTTTTTGATAAAATTTTAGTCGCTGTAAAATCGCACCAAGATTGTAAACGACTTTTGTTAAGGGACCATACCTCTAAGTGCAGTGGTTAACGTGGGCCGTTGCCTCGGAGACCAGCTCGATATGTGAAAATACTCGTTATCCGGAACTCGGCCTTCGGCCTCGTTAGTTACTCCCATAAGGTGTGTTGATGCGTTACACCTTATTCGAGCTCGGCCTTCGGCCTCGCAGATTTGAAGCTCGGCCTTCGGCCTCGCAGGTTTGAAGCTCGGCCTTCGGCCTCGCGGTGGTAAAGACAGCTTCTTCAAGTTCAGTACAAAGTAAGAACAGAGTTACCATATGCAAGTTTTATTTTTTTCATTAAAATTTTTGTCGGGGTAAAATCGCACAAAGAATTTAAACGACTTTTGTTAAGAGACCCTACCTCTAATTGTAGTAAATAACGTAAGCAGTTGCATTGGAGACCAGCTCGAGATGTGGAAAAAACTCCTCATCCGGGACTCGGCCTTCGGCCTCGTTAGCGACTTCCATAGGATGCGTTAATGAGATACACCCCATTCGGAACTCGGCCTTCGGCCTCGTAAGTTACTAACACGGCTCGGCCTACGGCCTCGCGGAGGCCACGCTCGGCCTTCGGCCTCACGGGCCGAAAGCTCGGCCTCCGGCCTCGCAGGTTTGAAGCTCGGCCTTCGGCCTCGCGGTGTTTAAGGCTCGGCCTGCGGCCTCGCAAGTTACAAAGGGAATGTTTTTAAGCTGTTCCCAATGACGGCCAGCTCGGCCTTCGGCCTCGCAGGCCTACAGCTCGGCCTCCGGCCTCGCTTAGGTGGAGCTCGGCCTTCGGCCTCGCCTCCACAGCTCGGCCTGCGGCCTCGCTCGATTGCAGCTCGGCCTACGGCCTCGCAAAGAGAATGTGGTTTCGCCACAAAAAATCCGCATCCAGTAAAAAAAAAACAAAAGACGTCATCGAAAAACTTTTTTCATATTTCGAATCAGGGACCCCAAATCTCCCCAAATACCAAATTTCAGCCGGATCGAAGAAACTTGGATTTTTGTATCCGGTTCGAAGGACCAATTTGCAATTTTTGACAAAATCCCCAAATTTCCCTACAAACCCTCTATGACATTTGTTTGAACCCTCCATACCTATCTATAACGGTTTAGGAGTTGCGATCGTTTTAAATTTGTATGGGAGAACCTCTTTTTTGTTCGGGAGGGTAATTTTTTTTCAATTTTCCAAAAGGGTCCCAGGGTTTTAGTCATTTTTAGTTTTGACACCTACCCCCCATCGATTATGGTTTTCGAGATCCCTACACCAGTTCCATCAAGGAAACCAAAAATGACACTTTTCGGATTTTTCCCTAGGTCACGTGGGCACTCCTTATACAGTCCACTATATAATTTTAACCCAAAAACACTCCTTCTAGGAGAACAATGATGTCAGTGAGTGAATCAATCAGTGGTAGTTCAGCTTTATATATTATAATAACTAGTATTTGGGTGGCGCGCGGGCTGCGAGCAGCCCGCGTTATCGATGTGCATTAGTATTATTAACAAAAATGTCATTGCAGTTAAAAAAAAATATATATAATTTTCATACAAGTCGAATCAATGACAGTTTCTTCTAAATCAGTACAAAGTGTGAGCAGGGTTACCATGTGCAAGTTGATTTTTTTGATAAAATTTTAGGCGCTGTAAAATCGCACCAAGATTGTAAACGACTTTTGTTAAGGGACCATACCTCTAAGTGCAGTGGTTAACGTGGGCAGTTGCCTCGGAGACCAGCTCGAGATGTGGAAAAAAAACTCCCCATTCGGGACTCGGCCTTCGGCCTCGTTAGTGACTCTCCTAAGGAATGTAAACGCGTGACACCCCATTCGTAAGTGACTAACACGGCTCGGCCTACGGCCTCGCGGAGGCCACGCTCGGCCTCCGGCCTCGCAGGCCGAAAGCTCGGCCTTCGGCCTCGCAGGTTTGAAGCTCGGCCTGCGGCCTCGCAACCGTGGCGTTGTATCGCCAGCGAAAATCCCCATCCAGTAAATAAAAAGATTTAAAAATTCTCATGCAAGTCGAACAACTGACAGATACTTTTAGTTCCCGTGAGCGGTTGCATCAAAGACCAGCTCGAGATGTGGAAAAAAACTCCCCATTGGGGACTCGGCCTTCGGCCTCGTTAGTGACTCTCCTAAGGAATAAAAATGCGTAACACCCCATTCGGAACTCGGCCTTCGGCCTCGTAAGTGACTAACACGGCTCGGCCTGCGGCCTCGCGGAGGCCACGCTCGGCCTTCGGCCTCGCGGGCCGAAAGCTCGGCCTTCGGCCTCGCCCTCGAAGCTCGGCCTTCGGCCTCGCAGGTTTGAAGCTCGGCCTGCGGCCTCGCAAATAAGAAGTGGTTTCGCCACCAAAAATCCGCATCCAGTAAAAAAAAAACAAATGAGGTCATCAAAAAACTTTTTTCATATTTCGAATCAGGGACCCCAAATCTCCCTAAATACCAAATTTCAGCCAAATCGGAGCAACTTGGATTTTGGTATCCGGTTCGAAGGACCAATTTGCAATTTTTGACAAAAACCCCAAATTTCCCTACAAACCCTCTATGACATTTGCTTGAACCCCCCATACCCACCTCTAACGGTTCCGGAGCTGCGGTCGTTTTAAATTTGTATGGGGAAACCTCTTTTTTAATAGGTAGGGTAATTTTTTTCAACTTTCCAAAAGGTTACCAGGGTTTTAGTCATTTTTAGTTTTGACACCTACCCCCCATCGCTTATGGTTTTCGAGATCCGTACACCAGTTCCATCAAGGAAACCAAAAATGGCACTTTTCGGATTTTTCCCTAGGTCACGTGGGCACTCCCTATACAGTCCACTATATAATATTAACCCAAAAACACTCCTTCTGGGAGAACAATTCTGTCAGTGAGTCAATCAGTGGTAGAGCAGCTTTATATATTATAATAAAACTAGTATTTGGGTGGCGCGCGGGCTGCGAGCAGCCCGCGTTATCGATGTGCATTTGTATTTATTTCAAGATTGTAATTGCAGTTGAAAAAATATATAAAATTCTCATACAAGTAGAGTAAGTGACAGTTTCTTCTAGTTCAGTACAAAGTGTGGGCAGGGTTACCATGTGCAAGTTGATTTTTTTGATAAAATTTTAGTCGCTGTAAAATCGCCCCAAGATTGTAAACAACTTTTGTTAAGGGACCATACCTCTAAGTGCAGTGGTTAACGTGGGCAGTTGCCTCGGAGACCAGCTCGAGATGTGGAAAAAAAACTCCCCATTCGGGACTCGGCCTTCGGCCTCGTTAGTGACTCTCCTAAGGAATGTAAGCGCGTAACACCCCATTCGTAAGTGACTAACACGGCTCGGCCTACGGCCTCGCGGAGGCCACGCTCGGCCTTCGGCCTCGCGGGCCGAAAGCTCGGCCTTCGGCCTCGCAGGTTTGAAGCTCGGCCTGCGGCCTCGCAACCGTGGCGTTGTATCGCTAGCGAAAATCCCCATCCAGTAAATAAAAAGATTTAAAAAATCTCATGCAAGTCGAACAACTGACAGATACTTTTAGTTCCCGTGAGCGGTTACATTGAAGACCAGCTCGAGATGTGGAAAAAACTTCCCATCCGGGACTCGGCCTTCGGCCTCGTTAGCGACTTCCATAGGATGCGTTAATGAGGTACACCCCATTCGGAACTCGGCCTTCGGCCTCGTAAGTTACTAAAACGGCTCGGCCTACGGCCTCGCGGAGGCCACGCTCGGCCTTCGGCCTCGCGGGCCAAAAGCTCGGCCTCCGGCCTCGCAGGTTTGAAGCTCGGCCTTCGGCCTCGCGGTGTTTAAGGCTCGGCCTGCGGCCTCGCAAGTTACAAAGGCAATGTTTTAAGCTGTTCCCAATGACGGCCAGCTCGGCCTTCGGCCTCGCAGGCCTACAGCTCGGCCTCCGGCCTCGCTAGGGTGGAGCTCGGCCTTCGGCCTCGCCTCCACAGCTCGGCCTGCGGCCTCGCTCGATTGCAGCTCGGCCTACGGCCTCGCAAAGGGAATGTGGTTTCGCCCCCAAAATTCCGCATCCCGTAAAAAAAAAACAAATGACGTCATCAAAAAACTTTTTTCATATTTCGAATCAGGGACCCCAAATCTCCCTAAATACCTAATTTCAGCCAGATCGGAGCAACTTGGATTTTGGTATCCGGTTCGAAGGACCAATTTGCAATTTTTGACAAAATCCCCAAATTTCCCTACAAACCCTCTATGACATTTGTTCAAACCCCCCATACCCCTCTATAACGGTTCCGGAGCTGCGGTCGTTTTAAATTTGTATGGGGAAACCTCTTTTTTAATAGCGAGGGTAATTTTTTTCATTTTTCCATAAGGTTCCCAGGGTTTTAGTCATTTTTAGTTTTGACACCTACCCCCCATCGCTTATGGTTTTCGAGATCCGTACACCAGTTCCATGATGGAAACCAAAAATGACACTTTTCGGATTTTTCTGGAGGTCACGTGGGCACTCTCTATACAGTCCACTATATATTTCTAACCCAAAAACACTCCTTCTGGGAGAACAATTCTGTCAGTGAGTCAATCAGTGGTAGTGCAGCTTTATATATTATAATAACTAGTATTTCGGGTGGTGCGCGGGCTGCGAGCAGCCCGCGTTATCGTTGTGCATTTGTATATTTTTTTAAATTTTAGTTGCAGTTGAAAAAAATATTTAAAAATTCTCATACAAGTCGAGAAAGGGACAGTTTCTTCTAGTTCAGTACAGAGTGTGGGCAGGGTTACCATGTGCAAGTTGATTTTTTCGATAAAATTTCAGGCGCTGTAAAATCGCCCCAAGATTGTAATCGAGTTTTGTTAAGGGACCATACCTCTAAGTGCAGTGGTTATCGTGGGCAGTTGCCTCGGAGACCAGCTCGAGATGTGAAAAAAAATCCTCATTCGGGACTCGGCCTTCGGCCTCGTTAGTGACTCTCCTAAGGAATGTAAGCGCGTAACACCCCATTCGTAAGTGACTAACACGGCTCGGCCTACGGCCTCGCGGAGGCCGCGCTCGGCCTTCGGCCTCGCGGGCCGAAAGCTCGGCCTTCGGCCTCGCAGGTTTGAAGCTCGGCCTGCGGCCTCGCAACCGTGGCGTTTATCGCCAGCGAAAATCCCCATCCAGTAAATAAAAAGAATTGAAAATTCTTATGCAAGTCGAACAACTGCCAGATACTTTTAGTTCCCGTGAGCGGTTGCATCAAAGACCAGCTCGAGATGTGGAAAAAATACTCCCCATTCGGGACTCGGCCTTCGGCCTCGTTAGTGACTCTCCTAAGGAATGTTAATGCGTAACACCCCATTCGGAACTCGGCCTTCGGCCTCGTAAGTGACTAACACGGCTCGGCCTGCGGCCTCGCGGAGGCCACGCTCGGCCTTCGGCCTCGCGGGCCGAAACCTCGGCCTTCGGCCTCGCCCTCGAAGCTCGGCCTTCGGCCTCGCGGGTTTGAAGCTCGGCCTGCGGCCTCGCAGCCGTGGCGTTGTATCGCCAGCGAAAATCCCCATCCAGTAAAAAAAAAACAAATGACGTCATCCAAAAAAATTTTTCATATTTCGAATCAGGGACTCCCAATCTCCCTAAATACCAAATTTCAGCCAGATCAGACAAACTTGGATTTTGGTATCCGGGTCGAAGGACCAATTTTCAATTTTTGACTGAAACCCCAAATTCTCCTACAAACCCTCTATAACATTTGTTAAAACCCCCCATACCCACCTATAACGGTTCGGGAGCTGCGGTCGTTTTAAATTTGTATGGGAGAACCTCTTTTTTGTTAATGAGGGTAATTTTTTTTCATTTTTCCAAAAAGGTCCCAGGGTTTTAGTCATTTTTAGTTTTGACACCTACCCCCCATCGATTATGGTTTCTGAGATCCGTACACCAGTTCCATCAAGGAAACCAAAAATGACACTTTTCGGATTTTTCTGGTGGTCATAGGAACCTCCTCTACACTTTTTCCCTACATCACAAATACCCCCCATCGCTCCTTCTAGGAGAACAATGATGTCAATGAGTGAGTCAGTCAGTCAGTGAGTGGTAATCGAACTTTATATAATATAATAACTAGTATTTGGGTGGCGCGCGGGCTGCGAGCAGCCCGCGTTATCGATGTGCATTAGTATTATTAACAAAAATGTCATTGCAGTTGCTAAAAAGATATAAAATTCTCATGCGAATCGAATAACTCACAGTTACATCTATTTCAGTAGAAAGTGTGAACAGGGTTACCATGTGCAAGTTGATTTTTTAAATTAAATTTTGGTCGCGGTAAAACCGGACCAAGATTCTAAACGACTTTTGTTAAAGGACCCCACCTCTAAGTGCAGTGGTTAACGTGGGCAGTTGCCTCGGAGACCAGCTCGATATGTGAAAATACTCGTTATCCGGAACTCGGCCTTCGGCCTCGTTAGAGACTCCCATATGGTACGTTGAAGCGTTACACCTCATTCGAGCTCGGCCTTCGGCCTCGCAGATTTGAAGCTCGGCCTTCGGCCTCGCGGTGGTAAAGACAGCTTCTTCAAGTTCAGTACAAAGTGAGAACAAAGTTACCATATGCAAGTTTATTTTTTTCATTAAAATTTTAGTCGGGGTTAAATCGCACAAAGAATTTAAACGACTTTTGTTAAGGGACCCTACCTCTAATTGTAGTAAATAACGTGGGTAGTTACATTGGAGACCAGCTCGAGATGTGAAAAAAACTCCCCATCCGGGACTCGGCCTTCGGCCTCGTTAGCGACTTCCATAGGATGCGTTAATGAGGTACACCCCATTCGGAACTCGGCCTTCGGCCTCGTAAGTTACTAACACGGCTCGGCCTGCGGCCTCGCAGGATTGAAGCTCGGCCTTCGGCCTCGCGGTGTTTAAGGCTCGGCCTGCGGCCTCGCAAGTTACAAAGGGAATGTTTATAAGCTGTTCTCAATGACGGCCAGCTCGGCCTGCGGCCTCGCTCGATTGCAGCTCGGCCTACGGCCTCGCAAAGGGAATGTGGTTTCGCCATCAAAATTCCGCATTCCGTAAAAAAAAAACAAATGACGTCATCAAAAAACTTTTTTCATAATTCGAATCAGGGACCCCAAATCTCCTTAAGTACCTAATTTCAGCCAGATCGGAGCAACTTGGATTTTGGTATTATATGGGAGAACCTCTTTTTACTTCGGGAGGGTAATTTTTTTTTAATTTTCTAAAAGGTTCCCAGGGTTTTAGTCATTTTTAGTTTGACACCTACCCCTCATCGATTATAGTTTCCGAGATCCTTACACCTGTTCCACGAAGGAAACCAAAAATGCCACTTTTCGGATTTTTCTGGGGGTCACGTGAGCACTCTCTATACAGTCCACACCATAATTTCAACCCGAAAATACTCCTTCTGGGAGAACAATGATGTCAGTGAGTGAATCAATCAGTGGGTCTTCAGCTTTATATAATATGAACTAGTATTTGGGTGGCGCGCGGGCTGCGAGCAGCCCGCGTTATCGATGTGCATTAGTATTATTAACAAAAATGTCGTTGCAGTTGCTAAAAAGATATAAAATTCTCATGCAAATCGAATAACTCACAGTTACATCTATTTCAGTAGAAAGTGTGAGCAGGGTTACCATGTGCAAGTTGATTTTTTAAATTAAATTTTAGTCGCGGTAAAACCGGACCAAGATTCTAAACGACTTTTGTTAAAGGACCCCACCTCTAAGTGCAGTGGTTAACGTGGGCAGTTGACTCGGAGACCAGCTCGATATGTCAGCTCGAGCCTCGTTAGAGACTCCCATATGGTACGTTGAAGCGTTACACCTCATTCGAGCTCGGCCTTCGGCCTCGCAGATTTGAAGCTCGGCCTTCGGCCTCGCAGGATTGAAGCTCGGCCTTCGGCCTCGCGGTGGTAAAGACAGCTTCTTCAAGTTCAGTACAAAGTGAGAACAGAGTTACCATAAGCAAGTTTATTTTTTTCATTAAAATTTTAGTCGGGGTAAAATCGCACAAATAATTTAAACGACTTTTGTTAAGGGACCCTACCTCTAATTGTCGTAAATAACGTGGGCAGTTACATTGGAGACCAGCTCGAGATGTGAAAAAAACTCCCCATCCGGGACTCGGCCTTCGGCCTCGTTAGCGACTTCCATAGGATGCGTTAATGAGGTACACCCCATTCGGAACTCGGCCTTCGGCCTCGTAAGTTACTAACACGGCTCGGCCTGCGGCCTCGCGGAGGCCACGCTCGGCCTTCGGCCTCGCGGGCTGAAAGCTCGGCCTCCGGTCTCGCAGGTTTGAAGCTCGGCCTTCGGCCTCGCGGTGTTTAAAGCTCGGCCTGCGGCCTCGCAAGTTACAAAGGGAATGTTTTTAAGCTGTTCCCAATGACGGCCAGCTCGGCCTTCGGCATCGCAGGCCTACAGCTCGGCCTCCGGCCTCGCTAGGGTGGAGCTCGGCCTTCGGCCTCGCCTCCACAGCTCGGCCTGCGGCCTCGCTCGATTGCAGCTCGGCCTACGGCCTCGCAAAGAGAATGTGGTTTCGCCACCAAAAATCCGCATCCAGTAAAAAAAAAAACAAATGACGTCATCAAAAAACTTTTTTCATATTTCGAATCAGGGACCCCAAATCTCCTTAAATACCTAATTTCAGCCAGATCGGAGCAACTTGGATTTTGGTATTGTATGGGAGAACCTCTTTTTTGTTCGGGAGGGTAATTTTTTTAAATTTTCTAAAAGGTTCCCAAGATTTTAGTCATTTTTAGTTTTGACACCTACCCCTCATCGATTATAGTTTCCGAGATCCCTACACCTGTTCCATGAAGGAAACCAAAAATGCCACTTTTCGGATTTTTCTGGGGGTCACGTGAGCACTCTCTATACAGTCCACACCATAATTTCAACCCAAAAATACTCCTTCTGGGAGAACAATGATGTCAGTGAGTGAATCAATCAGTGGGTCTTCAGCTTTATATAATATGAATGAATGAATAATAATGTTCAAATTCATGTCGCTAGGACGCTACCAAAAAGTAGCGTTAAATTCGTATTACCGAGTTAAATTCTGCGCCTGTCATTTTCCTTTCACTGATAAATATAAATTTACACGTAACAGAAGTTGTTCGAATCGTAATGTTGTTAACTGAAATGAGCCAGCGAAATGTTGCTCTACAATGTGAAATTAGTCGATCAACGATTTAATATGTCTACAAAAAGTATCTCGGTAGCTACATCAGAAGACCTGGATCAGGTCGAAGAAGAAAGAAGAAATAAATCTGAACAAGATGATCGTTTTGTAGTATCAGCAAGCATTAGAATTCGTCATCGTTCTAAAGTAGAATTGCGGCACCTGCTCACATATTATGTCCGAGGTGTTGCTGTAAGTGACACAGGGACAATAAGATTTAAAACCTTAAAGACCCGAAACACGTCTTAAAAAACAGCTTATAAGGTTAAATGTAGCTTGTGAAGACCGCATGACTGGACCTTGGCACAATGGGGGCAAATTATCTTTTTTTTTAATAACACTCATACCCCGCACTAGGATTCCCTGTATCGCGAGAGACGTGGACACACACAATCACAACACACAAACATCCAAGACCCGGGACAAACATCTACACTCATCGCACATATGTTTGCCCCTTCCGGGATTCAAACCCAGGGTCCCGGAGATACATAAGACATGTCAAAGACACTGCGCCACGACGACCGTTGTTTTCTTCAATTTTCAATTTATTCAATTTCAATTTATTCAATTTCAATTTATTATCGTAAAAAGTATACTCATCTTTCCGATGAGTCTCGTATATGTCTTGATGATGCTGATGATCGCAAAAGAGTATGTAGTTGACCGGGGAACGATATGCACAATGTGTCATATCTGTAAGGGGACACTTTGGAGTTCAGTTTTGTTCTGGGACGGTATAAGCTTATAAGCCCGTATACTGGTTGTGGTAGAAGGAACTGTGACTGCAAAATCGTGCATCACTGACATTCTTATAGAGCATATATTGCCATACCCAGGCTTTATTGGTCCAGAATTTAAATAAATGCAAGATAATGCGCGCCCCCACACTGCGGTGTGCGTTAGAGATTACCTGCGGAAGTGGGGATACAGCTTCTGGACTAGCCAGCACAAAATTCAGACCGTAATTCAGATTGATATTTTTAGGACGAGCTAAAAAGACGAGTAAGAAAGCTAAAACTAGCACCGGAGAACATACGACAGCTGAAAGCGGTTTATTAGAGGGATGGGAAAACATACCCCAATATACCATTTAAAAGTTTATACAATGCACGAACAAAATACTCGTAGTCTGTGTTACGAAAACCACAATAGGTAATACCTCTTACTAAAGATGGATTGACATCACATCTGCAAAATGTATGTAGATATTTTACAACGACATAATTTAAGCTTCATTTTTTAGCAATAAACTAGAAAATTAAAAAACGAAGAATATTGTTCAACCACATCACGCTGATTAAAAAAGTAATTTAAATGGTAGGTATTGCTGATGTGATTTTAAAATTCATTATTTCATATAAGAATTGCTACAAAACCATTTAAAAAACGTATTTAAACAGTTTTTGTTTTGAAGCACAGTCCTGACAGCCGGTTTGGTAGGTTGCCTAATTTTATTGTCCACCAGTATAATTAAAAGGTGTCAAAGGTAAGATGATATATTTAAAAGACTATATTTTTAAATATAAATTAATGCTTTTCCAAAATTCCTCCTGTCCACTACCTAATATAAACAAACTGGAAGATATTTTGTTTTAGGGCTACGTAGAGGAGACTAGTCTAGAACAGACGGCTTCAGTTGCGTAATAGCAGGTAAGCTATAATAATCGCATTTATCAAGGTTAGCTTAGTGCAAACGGCCAGTGGTTTACGGTAAACTGCTCGGCATCAGTCACATATTTATTAACAAAAATTGCCTCCATTTCCTCTTCTTCTTCTTCAGTTCTTGGCCATTCTTCTACTTGTCTTCGAAATGTATCAAATGTTCACCTAGAACAATTTGGGTAGTGTAGATAAGAGGTCAAGACAAATCATCAGCGCCTAAGTTACAATGATTCAATTACGGTATAAGCTTATGTATACAACACGGGTGTGCATTGTAAAGTTAAGCGCATGCTTGAGAGTAACATATTGCAGCCCGTGTGGAAGGTTATGCCAGTGCTACATAAATCTTGAGCAAAGAAATGTTGAGTACATTATATTAGATACCTCACTGTCATGATACTAACATATATTTGTGCGGCACGTGTAGATGGTAATGCAAGTAATACCTAAATCTTAAGTAAAGAATATGTTGAACACATTTTAGATACCTAGATAACATCCCAGCTAATCTACGGCAGCTGCGAACAGCGGAAACTGATAACACTGATACTGTTATCAAATAGAAGATTGTCGTGAGCTTAGCACCTGGCCGCGGCCGGCTACAGTTTGAGATAAATACACGAATGGTCAGCATACATTAATTAATCAATTCCATAGAATGGTATGATGGACTGGAGGAAATATTTAAATATTTAATGATGACATTACTTGCTATATTCGTGATTTAATTTTAGGCCATCTGGTCTACCTATTCACAATTTGATTAACAAGAGTTTAAAACTTCAATTTCTATTTTATTTCATATCGAAAAAAGTACGAAGAGAGGAGAGATAAATCGACTGTTAGTTTGTATTTTGTAGGAAATATCAATTGAAATAAAGCCACCTGGCCTCTACTGGCCGGGATGGTAAAGTAAAATAGCTCGTACTACATATTATAATATGGAAATGTGTATCTTAATTTTTAATAATGTGTGCCTTACAAAGTATCGGTGGACAGGATTACACGTAATACCAAAATAAAACGGGCTAATACTTTAGTCTTCTCTATGTTTACCTACGGCGCAGAAATGTGAACACTGAAAAAAGCCGACAGAGACCGCATCGATGCATTTGAAATGTGGTGTTATCGAAAGATGACACAAATACCATGGACCGCCTTCCGCACTAATCAATCAATCTTGCGTAAACTAAGCATACAAATTAGGTCATCAAGCAGCTGTCACCGAAAGGTATAGAAATGCTAGCGAGGAAAAGCAGCGGTAACCTGAAATTACTGATAGTTACTGAAGGTTGGAAAGGGAAGGTTCAGGGGAAGCGGCCGTAGCTCAATTCGATGGCTAGACTAATCCAGAGAGGGTTAGTCTAGCCATCGAAGTCTGGACAACAATGTGTATGAAGCACTACACGCAGCTACCGACAGAAACAGATGGCGTCATATCTTGAAAGACTGTGTCTTCCAGAGTTGATCATGACCTTCAGTAATGAAGATAAACGAAGCCAGGGCAGGAGGAGTTATGTAGGTATGTTATTCAACATATTGACTTAACGAAGCAATTCCGGCTGGTTAATGCTGCCCTGATAATGTAATCAAGGTAATCTAGGACTTTCCTAGTCTGCTATTATATATTTTATCTAATCTCATACTAAAATATAAAGATTAAAACACCAATAATAAAACATGGATGACATTCTTTATAGACAATATATCGAATTAAATTAATAAAGTTACATTTTGATACAGCTCTTCTACTTATGGACAAATGCATCATAATGTAACTTTTTTACCATTTAGATACAACCTCAGTTGGACCAAGGAGGTCGCATTGGAGTTTTTCTACATTATAATCTGTGGACGCGGCGCAACACGCATGCGCGATCAGCAAATGGATTTTGGCGCTAAACGTTTATTGTTTTTTATTGTTAACGTAAATTTCTTATCTGTTCTCTGAGATTAGATAAAGTAGTGTATGTTTATTACACTGCACGTAATTTGGTCTTAAAATACTCGTGTAATGCTATAAAAAAAGAGCCGTAGGTGAGTTTTTTTCCCTTATACTCGTATTTTAAGTACCCTTATTATGAAACAAATACATAAACCACTATAATTACATACATAACTCCGTCTTGCTTCGTTTGTCTTCATTACTGAAGGTCGTGATCCTCTAAATATTCAGGTCTATGAGATAAAGTGGGTGCTGAAATTGTAATGTAATTTTTCTATAACTCAGATGGATGATTTCCGCTTTCAACCGGTCTTTTTAGAGATCAAAAGGTGAGGCATATAATGTCCAACAGTAAAGGTCTTACAGTAAACGTCTTATGGCTGACGTGATAAAGAAGTCGATTATAAGGCCTGCAAATCATATTGCATCTTAAATCTTTATAACCGAATCGCAAAACATGGATGCTTCAGACAAAGCATTAGCCAAGCGAAACAGTCCAGAAGCTTCAGGCGAGGCACAAGTTATCGATCTTAACTCCACAAGTGGTTGGTAGACAAAGAAGGCTACAGCGGCGGCGGCGGTAAGGTTAGATAGGTAAGTTAGAAATCAAAATGACAAGCTTAAGGTAAGTACGTATTAGGTACACTAACCTTATATGTATATCCTGTGTACATCCTGGCACATTTCAAAACCCAAACTAATTCAGTAACTAGCAGCATTACCTAATTAGCGTTACGAGTAAGAATTAGACTGCAATTATTTATTCTTAAAAAGCGGGGGTAGTAGGTAGTTTATCTGTGTTTCGTCGGATACATTTTGGGGATTCCGCTCTGGAGGTAAGTAGGTACCTATACATAATTGGCTTCATACTTCTCCATTCCATCTAAGAACATCATACCTGTTTTTTCACCTATTTTTTATGAAATAGGTGGCAAGCAAATAGACGGGCCGCCTGATGGTAAGCGATTACCGTCGCCTATGGATATCTGTAACACTGGGAGCATTTCGATACGTTGAATATACATAAATATTCAACGTATAATTATATAATATGTATATTTATGTATACGTTTTGCTTTCAAATCATAGTCTGTACCTACAACTAACGAGTGTAATTCATTAGCCGAGATAGCAACCTCACTGTCAGTTATTCCTCAAATTTCATACCGAAATATTATAATTGTTTGTGATATGCAGTACCTATACCTGACCACAGAAAAAGAAGAAAGGAAATACAATTTAATTAAGCTGAAGTTCTACGAGGCGGAGAAAAATATAATTGAAAGCCTGTCTGTATTTGCTACATTTCAAAAATGGGGTTTACAAAGGCATAAGAGTTCGTATTACGTCATAATGACATATGACGAAATACGAACTCATAAAATCTGAGCATTTATTGATTACTCTTAAAGCTATGAGTTGTTCATAAATATACTTGTTTGTTTTAGACCAATGCAAACACAAGTAACGGAACCGTCAAACAATAATTAACGAGTCCAACGAAAGAGACGTCAGATGGATTCCTCGTAGACAAGATAAGCCGCAAATAAACATTAATGCTGTTCATTCATTGATTGAACTGTTTGATCAAGGGTCATCACCGTGACATCATTTTCTATGGTTGAATATTTATTATAAACATTTCATAAACAAAAATTATAAAGATCCCCTAATTTTTATGAAAATAGAATTATAAGCCTACGCCTCTCGGGGATAGATAACTTCCAAACAGTGAAAGAATTTTTCAAATCGGTTCAGTAGTTTCGGTGCCTGTTCAATGCAAACAAACAATCAAATTTTTCCTCTTTATAATATTAGTAAATAAAAAATATCAATCAAGATTTCAATTGTAGATATTAATTAGCGTATAACCGATACAGGTTGAAAAATGTGTGCGGACAATCTTGTAGAACGCGTGGCCCCCTTCATCATCTCTATTTTCTTATTTGCTCGAGTGAAGTCGATATATTGACATATTTTTTTTATCTGACAGATTAAACATTATAGATTATCTTCTAAAGCATAAAAATATTGTTTTTTTTTGCCATCTTTTAGTTGGCAACTGCAAACTTTTTATTGTAGCACTCTTGTTGGTAGTGTACTCTATACGACCTAGGCAATATGGGCGTTAATCTAAACGTAGGATTTTTAAGAGGTATATAGTGTCTGTAAAATGAGCTGCCGAACGAAGTCCTTATTTAGAGGAGTGAAGCATCCTTAAGTTGAGGAACCAAATAAATAAACTAGCCACGATGATACCTTCCGATGACATTCAGGAATCGGTCATAGAATCGGAGATCGATCTTGAAAGTGTATCCGCATCGTTGAAAACCCATCGTTTTGACTATCATGTAGATGATTTTATTTTAGAAGATTTATATATACATATTATGTTTGGGCTCCAACTTTGTATGAAATCTAAAAGGCACAAGAAGCCGTTTTATGCAGTTAGTAAGATAATATAGCAATCAGATAAGTTGTTGAACAATTTAAGAATTGAACGTTGGATATGGCAGAAGAAGCATTTTAATAAGATTAGTGCTGTGAAGATCTTATGATGTGCCAAGCAAGGATATATAAAAAGTTAAAAACAAGGGACAAGAAACTTGGGGGCCATTATTTTCAAACATCTCTACCGATGTAGTTATTATAGTAGATATCTAATTATTTAAATAGGTAACCCATTCTCATATTTTAATTGCGGATACTATTACATGAAATCGGACTCATATAATTTAGTATAAAACAAAACTAAGCCCGGCGCATTCAATAAAACTGCTAAGATAGTAGAAATAGCTTCGCGAAGAGTTAGGTATACGAATTTAAAATAAGCGTTAATAGAAGTACTTTTGAAAAAATAATTCCTAGTTTGAGCGAATGGCAGAATTGAAGATTTTTAAGACATATACATTGATTTTTACAACAAATACATTGGTTGTTTTGAGGCTGAAAAACTTCATTTCATAAAGTATAATTCAGATAATCCGCACATATGTAATGAAACATTCACCATTTGTATGTAATGTAGATCATTATTATTACGAATTTAAACTAAGGTCTTCGAACAGTGTGTGTTACCAGTGATGTATCGTGATATTATTATGAATGATGACTTACGGAACTGAAACGTGCGATCTCTGACCATGAGTCTTCTGAGCAGGCTCAGAGTCGCACGACGAGCTATGGAGAGGACTATGCTTGGGGTTTCTCTACGTGATCAAATCAGAAATGAGGAGATCCGTAGAAGAACGAAAGACACCGATATGCTGGATGCGGGCCACTTCCAACCGGTCCTAGTGGAAATCAATGGAGGATGCATATGACGTCCTATAGCTGAAATGATGATGATTATTATTATGATTACTTTTGCGTCTGATCTGAATCTCACTTGATCGTGACTTTGGCTGACGGTGGAATAATAGACCCAGAATGTTGACTGGATCTCGAGGATTACTTGAACACTCTGTGTGCCAGGTATAATATAATACTTAAGGGTAGAAAAGAGAGCGGGAGGTGGAGACTAGGAATTTCCCAAGAAGAACGCGGTGGCTTTATGCGCGACCGTGTGATCATAAGCTGAGTACCGAATCTGCCGTGGCTTCGCTATATAAACTCTATCCTTTCTTTCCTGGCTAGTTTCGAGCAATTAATTTTAAAATCCATGCATTGGCAGCCCTACCTGCCAGCGACTGGAATGCCAAGAGCGCGCTAGCGGGTTGATAAATTGCTTAGTCACTCGACCGAGACGGCGGCACGGATACGGTAGCGTTCGGCTGTACGGGTCACGTCACAAAGCATTGTTTGGACAATTTACTGGTACTTGGGTGAGAAGTGGAGGACTTCTGTGGAGAAATACTGTTGTTTTATAATATCGTAGTCCAAGCGTCTCATCACTATCACACGAAGATGCGGTCGATCGATTACTTGCACTTACGTATTTTAGTATACCAGATTTCAAGTATATTGTCTTCGTTAAAATTTTAGCAAGCTTAGATATAAATACATGACATTTATTTATTATCTTGAAACTACGCTAGGAAACTAAAATACTATCAGTAAATAGCGTTCCAAATTTCAATAAAGCTTTAGACTATCAATTACTTTAACAAAACAATGTGTCGATTGACCTGCGTCTGTGACGTATAATAATTATTTAGTGATAGCCAAACGCATATACACATTTGAATGTTTATATCAGTCAAAAGTCTGTATTTGTAAGTGATATAAAGCAGAGTAGGTCAACATTATAAGCGATTTATAAATTTCATATATTTATGATAGATACAAAACAGGCAAATCCTTTATTAAATAAAATGTCAATTGTTAAAATCTCACTAATATTATAAAAGCGAAAGTTTGTATGTGTGTGTTTGCTTATTACTGCTTAACGCGCAAACGGCTGCATCGATTTCGATGAAATTTGGCATGGAGATAGGCTAAACCCTGGAATAACACAGAAGGTAATTTTATTCCGAATAAAGTATATTTCCCGTGGGATAGTTAAGGTAGCGGGAAAACCGTAATCCATGCGAGTGAAACCCCGGGGTCCTACTAGTCGTAAATGGCTCAAAAGAGTTGCTAACAATAGCTGTGGTTCCAGACGTGGGTACCTACCATGTCACAAATACGCGCATTTGTATAAGACACATTACGGTATTTTTAACCGGCTTCAAAAAAAAGAAGGAGGTTCTCAATTCGACCCGTATGTTTTGTTTTTTTTTATTTGTGTTGTTTCTCAAATCGGACAAGCGGTTTTTGAGTTACAAGTCAAGAACTAATAAATGCGTGCTTATACCTACACGATATTGTAATAGCGGGTGAAGACATCGGTGAACATACCTACACCACTATGACAATAATTGATACCATGAGTAACAAAGGTCACTAAAAAGAGTGAAAAAAAAAATGTTACCAAAAAATAATACCGAATTCAACACTCAAAAGTATGAAATAATTTGTCGAATAAATTACTAAACGTTTTTCTCGCGATCAAGCCCCGTTTGATTTAATAATAACTTGTCGAAGTCGGTACCATGAGCACAATATTTTGATATCCGTTACTTTTGAACTATTATGGTACCGACTTCAACAAGTTATTTCATACTTTTGAGTGTTGAAGTCGGTTTCATTTTTTGGTATTTTTTTTTATCGAGCATAGACACGCGTTTGTCTACCACCTCACATGTTAAGTGTGATGCGGTCTACGATGGAGTACGGCTGCCATGAAGATACACGAGATTCACTCGTGACTTGAAGACGCCCAGATTGTATTCATGGGGAAATATATACCAGGCATGAATTGAAATGAATTCCACTCGTTAGCTGTACGAACTAGGTATGAATGTGGAAGGAAAATGCTTCGTGCGACAAATTCGAACGTTTACCATGTATGGATGTCGCAATGTCGTCTGTCTGGTCGTTCTCAGATGGAACAGGGATGGAGAGATCAAATTTTACTAGGAATACAGTTTCAATTACATATCATCTCTCTGCCATGCGGTGCTCCAGTGTGGAGCATACGAGCCGTAGAAAACTCTCGTAGCTTTCCCCCAAGAAACAGCAGTTTGTGCAGACCTTTCCCAGTACAGAACTTGATAGTACCAAAAACTTGGCAGAAAAGAAATGACTTGCAAACACTAACCTGTAAGTCATAATTAACGCAGTGTAAATATCCTGTGAACTAACCCCCTTACTTATAAACGTTGAATAAGCTGCGATTAGTAATTCAGTGTTTTGTTCCGTTCTTTCAACGTCAAACTGTCATATAAGCGACAAAGACAAAACACTGAATAACTATTCAGAGGTTATTCAACGTTTATAAGTAAGGGGGTAAGTGATTAAATGTGATTCAAGGTTTTGGGACTTAGAGAAATACATAGTTTCTGATATATTATATTTATATTTTTTATCGGTAGTCTGACAAGGTAGTCAATCAATGGTCAGTATTTTATCCACGACGACTAAAAAAGGGGGTATCTAGTTCTGAAATCGCAACTAATTGTCTCTTTTACCAATGACTCAACTATGTACCGTCATCTATTGTCGTCTTCGAAGCTTAAATGCTCTCAGAATGTGGTCAATCTGTCTGTTTTCTGATTGTCATTGGTTTACTTGTCCTGTATTTCTCAAATTAAATGAGTGGGTAAGTCGGCAATGCGTTTATAAGCATTAGCGTTATCTAACTTTGTTGTTCATTGCCTAATTGCATGACTAGAACAATTCCACAACAATGGAAAAACGATTAGGCTGCCTCCCACCGAGCGGCCGCCAGCGGTTTGTCGGTATTTGTGACGTTTACTACACAACTACACTACCGTACTCTATAAAGTAGCTTTATTAGCTCTTGGATTGTGTAGCCTGTGGAAAAACTATCTTAGTGTACTATTATTATTCTGTGATTTATACCAATATTGGGTTGCTATTTTTTTTTTTTTTTTCAATTTTACTGTTGTGTAAAAAGCTTTCATTTTATTATTTTAAGAACAGTTCGATGTTCAACATACTTTGGCATTTTTGACGTTTACCGTTGACGGCTACCGTTATTCCATAAAGTATCTATATTAGTTTCTGGATTGTACATAGTCTATGGTAGAGCTGCGGTTGCTATTGTACGTAGATAGAAATACTTTATCTATGCTATTGTACTATTATTATTATATTTGGTTTTTACGATTTTACGATTCTTTGCCTTACCGGAACTGCTCGATCGATCACCAATACGGTTGTCTTAATTTTTTTATTAAACGACGGATTGTGGTCTCTGTACGACTCCATGGACGCCATAAACTGGACGCAACGCACGGTAGGTTAGGAAAAGAGCACTGATTTTGATACGTTTTAACCATTTCTATGCGTTGTTGATGAGTGTAGCGAAATGTCACAAAACCATGGTGAAATCTCACAACAAAATATGTAGGTATTGATACGAAATTTGACCACGACCAAGATGGCCGCTATACGCTGTCAAAGTTTCAGCGTCCCTATTGAAAAACCTTTACCTACCTGTAATGTGGCATATTTGCAATCACTGCTCTATTTGTCATTTTTTAGTGTGTATACTATGTGACATGATGACTACCTACCCTACCCTGCCTCATAATTTTAGATATTTTATGTAAACAGAGGAATGTCATATAAAGTCACTGACATGCCAGTTGCCCAAAACATTTTACACAAGTGAAAAGTTTTTTCTCTCTATTTCATGTTTATTATGCTCTATCTCGTTGTATTATTCTATGCGACTTAAAAATTTTCACACTATTGCACAGACAAAGGGAGAAGCATATTCGAGTTTTAAAAAAAATCGAATTAAATGGGAAATGACGGCGGCTAAAATGTTTAGTATCTCTGCAGTCCTACCAGTACAATAAAAAAGGTCTATCAACATTGTTTTTATTCATCATGAAATTGCATAGAAAAGATATTATGTTAAAGTTAATAGTGCAAAATGACGTTTAGTTGAGCAGACTACGACTAGGTATATAAATAACTATTTAAATATTCTTTTGGGCAAATCTAGTAAGCTATGATTCTAAAGGAAATATTTTGCACTGTTACCTCCATTGTTTACATAAAATATCTAAGATTTAAGAACAGAGTATACTTTAAGATAAAACGTGGTTTAAATCTGGCTCATGTGCGGCTTACAAATTTCTTACATATATCTTATATATATTAGCTTCTATTATTTAAGAGTTGTTAAAGCCGTAAAACTGTATATGAATAAATAAATATGTACATAAATTAACACATAGGATTTTTTTATTTTAACCAAATATATGGTTCCTCTGGGATAGGTACGACAAAACCATAGGATACAAATAATTAATATTATACATATGATAGAAGCCGCTCCCAACCGGTCCTAGTGAAAATCAATGGGGGAGGCCTATGCAGGTCCAGCAGTGGATGTCTTATGGCTGAGATGATCATGATAATGGTGGTATTTAAAAATAAGTACCTACTTACAATCAGTTGAAATCTGACAGCTACTACATTATAATTATAGAGTTAGACAGTGCGTAATATTCATAATTATCTGGTAAACTAAGAGTATGGCGTCATTATACAACAAAGAGTCTTTGTTGTGGCAAAGGCAACAATCTTTACTACACAACACAATAGCTGTACTAAATAACAATGAGTTTTATTCTGGTTCATTCTTCAACTATTTACTTACTCAGTTTTTTTAGGTTTAAACTTTTTTACTTAAATACTGACCGTAATACAGGCTACCGCAGCAGCGTTATTGTTTATGGAAATAAATATATGTAAGTACCTATGTATAATTATAATTGGGCGCGTGGGGATCCAGAGCTCATCGGGTTTTCCAAAACTTATCAGAACTTTTGATCGAAGCGATGCGTGATTAAAATTCATTCATTTATTCATCGCACCCATAGGACGTCCACTGCTGGACATATGCCTCCCCATATAGGGGGGATTTACTAATACTCGCCACGCTTGGCAGGCGGGTTGGCGAGCGCAGTATGGTTTTGCTATCCTCAGAAGGCGCTGCTGCCCACCTCCTGGTACGTGATCCCTTAGCCGACTCTTACGGCACCCGCGGGAAGAGATGGCGGAGTACTATTCTAGGCCGGTACCACCACGGCACCGCCGGTACCACCACGGCACGGTGATCAAAATGCTGGAACATAATGATGTGGCTCCGTTGAGCCACATAATCCCGGTTGATTTGCAATCCTGATTCGTTAATCAGGATTGCAAATCCACCGGGGAATGTTGCAAATCATTGATCAGCATTAATGGCACCTACATGCGTAGGTACTCTGTAATATTTCAACAAAAAATTAATTATAATGTATAACAAAGAGTCATAAGGATATATGTATATCCTTGGTCGTATCATAACTACCTTTTCTAGCAGCACTTATACATTACAACTTCAAAGAAGGTTGTCCAATTGTATTTAACTTGGTATTTATTGTGTAGGAACACTTTTTGTAGAAATAACAAAACTGTGCCGAAATTTGTGCGTGTTATTACAGACAGAATACATAATAATAACAACAAACATATAATGATACATTGGACAGTAGTCTGTCACATATCTATTTGGAAAATAAATATAGACCAGATAATATACTCCTTTTTTAAGAGACTGATTTGAATTGATGACTGGCAATAAATAAAAGATGCCTAATCGGTTCTTTAATTTGGGAACTAGGAAAACAACAGTTTAACGCCTCTCTTTTTGCTTAGGTTATTAAAAAACAGGCCCCTATCAACTTAGAAGAAACAGGCTAAAATATTTTTATATAGATCAGGATTAATAGAGATAAATTACCTATGCTAAATTTTTACCCTTCGACATTATCTCTACGAAAAAAGTCAAATCGTTGGTTGGCGCCCAACAATACCAATTATTCTGCTAACTACCTACCAACTGTCCTGCATTGTTATTTTGCCGACATTCATTATGCCGGCAAAATTAGCAAGACAGGCCTGTAATTCCAAGCTCACAGCAAAAAGAGAGTTATCTTTTATGTGCATTAAATTAACAACAGTTTAGGACATCTAGAGCACCTTGACAGCTTGCCGCTTGAATACATAAGACGGCAGTTTTGCATGACGCCAGCAGCATACATTGTAAAATACTCAGAATACTCATTTATTGGTAAAAAAAATATTACACGTCATAAATTACATTGATATTACATTCTTACAATAGGGATTACATGAATAGGGATTACATAGACCTACTACAATTACAAAAACGAAATAATAATAAAAATTAATTTATGGAATACTAGCTCCGCCCCGCGGTTGTATCCGCGTGGTGATGATTAAAATAAACCTATGTGTTAATCCAGGGTATAAGCTATCTCCATACTAAATTTCATCGAAATCGGTGCAGCTGTTTGAGCTTGAAGAGGTAACAAACATACACTTACACACATACACACTTACACACATACACACAAACTTTCGCATTTATAATATTAGTAAGAAGACCAAAAATTTAACAGGTACCTACCGATATTCTGAATAACAATTTTAACCTGTAAAATACTCATATATATTGATGCAAGCGTATTTCCCGTTGTACAAATGAAATTCGACTTTTGTGAGGAAAGAGCAAAAGAATAATGACACTATTTATTTAATCCATTGAAGTTTGTAGCATTGTTATCTACGCACTAAAAATTTGGAAAGGATATCATTGAAATTTTTGAAGGTGGTTTAGACTGGCACACAAAGTTGAATACGCTTTCGTCTCTTTATCGATTCAAGGGAATCAAAATTGTTATTATCACTCTCACCGAAGCTGTCGGCTAACTCAGACGTCGTTTACGAAAGATTCCTGCTTCCACGTTCATTTAAATACTTCATTGTTAATTAGAAAATCCACCCGTCCACGGTGGTTGTTTACAGAACAAACCCCGTGGTTCAACGTATCCATAATAAAACTTGGGACATACCGTGTTATACCGTGTGTGTTATACCGGGGATATACCGTGTTTTGTTTTATATTATCTTCTCTGTGAACATAATCATAAATTCTTCAAGCTGTTGCTGCAGTGCTGGTGCCGCGGAATGTTTTTAGTATTGTGAATAGAACGATATAAAAAAAATATATACGAAAATAAGTGATGCACTAAATTTGAAACAAAATACATAAGCTCAAGTTTAAAGTAATTTTAATTAGAAATCCATAAACGTAATACGGTAACCGCAAACCAGCGCGAATATTGTACATATTAGGTTTAACAAAAGTTAAAGAACACACAACAGCTTATGGATGCTTATGGAACACTGGGAGTATTACGATACGCTGCCAATCTTTTTTAAGACCATCTTCTTTTGAAGAATCACATATTACAGCTACTTGGGAATGGGTACTGAGGGAGGAAGCTCGTTCCACATTTTGCGGGGTATGGCAATAACGGTCGGTTGATTGGCACAGTGTGTGAGGCCAATGTGACAATGATTATAATGTGGCTTTAATAGTTTATGTGTTTTTTATTGATAAATATACGTTAAAGTTGACACCGTTTCGCTTTCGATATTATATGTGATTTGTAAGCAATCTCTTATTAATACAAATTATGTGTATTGTACGGATCGGTGTGTGTACATACATGAATAATGTTATACAAAAAGAGCTAGTATTAAGCTAGTTACTACTATTTGTACTGTGACTGAGCTTAAAACAAAATTATCTCTAGACTAGTAACATATAAAAGTTGTGAGCCTTGACGACATTCCCGGTCCGCGTTTCAAGATAAATGGCAATTTTGTTGCTTTTTTTATCTTAACAGTCTGCGGATTCTGCGAAGCACCAAACTGGTCAGACTGGACTCACGTTGTTGAGTTTTTTCGGCGAGCAACTCAGCACACGCATTACTAGTGTTACCAGGTTACCAGTTTGCTGCGAGACTACGAATAATTTAAAAAAATATATTTTATTTATTTATTTTATGGAGTAATTACATAGTCCAACGAATTACCGCGTTGAATAGATTTTTGGACGCTTATTCAGCAGGCGATGACTTTATTATTTTTGTAATAAATATTTTGCTTTTTACACTGTTATTTAGGATTGATTTGTACCTTTTTCGTGTGTGTACCGGTAGGTTATAGTAGCAAAAAAAGAAGTCGGAATTCATAGTTTATGACTTTGAGATCAGGGTTAAGACCAAACATTTGTGACTAATTTAAAGAAGTCTTTATCCATACACAATCCAAAAAAAAGTTTTATCCGGCATCAAAATAAATACAATTTAAGAGATCAAATCATTTTAAAGTCGATAATATTATATTGCAGATTGGTCATCATCATCACTCATAAATATTCTAACATAAAATAGAATGATGAATGAAAAACGGCCCAAATGCAGAAATTAATGTTTTCTGAATATTAAGACTGTACATAATTACCCAATGATTCAATAATTCTATTGCAGTCATATTCTATACAGTTCTTATTTAGACATAAACGACGCTTACAATCAGAAAAACTGTTAGTATCTCGTTTCTTATATAAAGTAAGTACAGCAATAAGGAACGCATGGTTATCAATCAACATGATTGCATCATACTTTTGAATACTTAGAATTATTATTATGTGCAATAGCGTAAAAGTTTAATGGTCAGTTATTCACTAAAATGATATTCGATCCTTTCTTATTTAAAGCAGTGTAATTATTTTTGTACATATACAACGTGCATTGCGTCAGAACAAAAAAATGCGTCTATTCATGGTAACGTAAGTGAATGTGGCAACACTGACCATTCGCCTAATTGAGTGCCGCATGCTGAATACTAATGGAGGAATTAAAGCGGTTTATAGACGATATAATGGTAGTTAATGCGGTGAATTGTTAGTGAGAAATACAGACAAATATTTAAATGTTTTTAATACTGATAGGTACCAGATCGATAAATACCGATAGAAGATCGGTATCGATTGACGCAATTAGATGGCACATTTCTTAGAAATTTGTTGTTGGGAGGATTGGTTGGATAAAAACAATGAACTTTAAGTTCCATTAGTTCTTGATATGTCTGCCTTCAATCATAAGAACACTTATAAACCAAAAAGTATTTACGAAACAGATCAGAAAATAATTTGATTTTATACTTATTTAAAAACGTTTCGTAGCTGAAAAAGTTTTATTAACAAAAACCTCATTTTGCTGTCCTACTTTCTACAAGCGACCTGGTGAACGATACATTCGTTGCTTGCTGCTTTATTACTCAGAGCTAATGGCCCTAGAAAATGGGGCTCTGACTGGAAACATACAGGCCTCGTTTAGTAAAATACGTATATGGATGGATAAGAATTATAGAGCGATGCTGAAGTCGGATAACGCTCGATCACACACTGTCCGGGTCGTATAATACTACATTCAGGAGTTCAGGAGGTTGGTATCTTGTTACTTGTTGGTTTGGCCATCAAGCAGTTCTGAACTCAAACTAATTGAGCATGCCTGTGATCTGCTCGCAATACTGGTCAAAAGCTGACTTCTTGTCTTTCGTCTATACTTTCTGCGTAGCCATACTATTTCTGCGTACCTTTTTTGACCTTCTCATACACTTCACCTGATTTCTTATCACGCCGTTTCTCACTGCGTCTTCCAAAGACACATCATATAATATATTTGGTAAAGGCCCTTATTCATTGCATTCAACTATAGTTCATATTCTACCATACCCAACCTCACTACCATCCATTGAATCAACACTAACACTCTCGGTCTCTAGTACTGCCTTCGCTTATAGAACTTACCACCAAATAATTAAGCTTACTTGCTTAGACAATACCAGGGTTGGACACCCATAGTATCTTGTTATTGTTGAGAGGCTGGAATCGTGGTGGCTGTGACACAGGGAGTTCTAGTATATTTTTTTTACATATTATAAGTTTGCGTTTGACAACTGTCTCACCTGATGTTAAGTGATGACGTTGTTTAGGATTTAGCACGCAAACCTAGAAGGTACCTATTCACTCGCGTCTTGAAGACTCCAGGATTGTACATATATATAGTATAGCTACCAACGACAATCCTGGGTAGGTATACCTATAGGTAACGTATATTTATTGTTACAAATACATACCTACTCGTGAATAGTAGTTTATCAGGTCAGCCACAAGACTTCCACTGCCGGACACATGACTCCCCCATGGGGAGTTTTGCCAATACTGTAGGATTTTGATGTCTATGAGCACAATCTGGCGTAGCGACCGGTCGGCCAAAACCATATCAGGCTTATTGCCGGTATTGGCGTTAATAGTCCTAACCGTGATGACAGAGCGGTCCCAGTAGAGCTACGCACGACGATTCTCAAGAACTGGCGCTGGTGCGTACTTATAGTACAGCACCTCGGATTCAACAAGGCCTTATCGAATTGAAAGTTGCTGGTGGCAGCCAGAATTCTGGCTACTAGGTTATTTAGGTATGCAATACCTATGTAAATACTCTCCGGTAGCAAGATGAGGGCAACTGGAAATAATATGACTGATTGATTCCCCGGACGGCGGCATGCTCAACAAACGTCAATCGTACCGTCCATCAGAATATATATCCTGTAGTTATCATGATAACTTCGTCCGCAATTGCACAGACATAACCCTCGGTATCCCCAAAAAGGCCACCGAAACGTACCCAGTTCACGCGACGCGAGTAGGTCTACATCTAGCCTTCTTAAGGCCCGATAAAACCGGCCGTGTAGCTCTTTGGATAGAACCGGCCATGTAGCTCTTTACCTTATTATAATTATTATTGTAAATCTCTATAGAAAGAGCACCTAATTAAATTCAGTATGTTATATGGAAATAAAGCTGAGAAGATAGGCTATAAAATATTAATGTTTCATTTTATGAGCGAATGATATAATTACTTGAATAAATTATTCGTAAATGTGAAGGCTGTATCTAAAATATAATTATGTATTATCAAGGAGTTATGTTAATCATGTACAGTAGACCCACCCGCGGTTATGCTCGCGATTTACATGATGCGAATCCCAGAATTATATTAAAATTAAAAGCTTTAAAGGCTTTTTAGATTAATTAAGGTACAAATTATTCTTCTTTCCTAAATTAAAACTAGATATAACTTGTTTTAATTTAGCAAAGAAGAATAAATTGTTCAGGTCAATAAAAATGGAAAGTGATAACGATAAAATTCGGATTATTCAAATATACATGATTACATTAAGAAAAATATCTTTTAAATATAGACATTGATATTTAAGAAGGGGTTAGCACGATACCTACCCAAATATTCGTGCCGGAGCGTTTTCTTCAGTCCTCGGGTAGCTTGTACGATTTTTCGATCGCAAGAACATGGAGACAAGAGTTACCTAAATAGAATGCTATAAATAATGATTTATTCATAAGAAAATCAATAAATTGGCAATTATTCTATCTTTTTATAAGATCTAGATAAATAAGTAGATGTATTTATATCATACTAGCTGCGCCCCGTGGTTTTACCCGCGTGGTCATGAAAAACGGTGATGATGGTGATGATTAAAATAAACTTATGTGTTAATCCAGAGTATAAGCTATCTCTATACCAAATTTCATCCAAACCCATCCAGCCGTTTAGGTATGAAAGAGTAACAAACATACATCCATACTCAAATACTTTCGCATTTATAATATTGGAGGATATAGCTACAACGGCACATGTTCCAGTAAGGGAATAAACTCCAAACTATTATTATAAATCTGAAAGGCTCAAACTCGAAAATCAAAGATCTGTGACGTACACGCCCAAAACCAATTTCAACGAATTTTAGTTTTATACGAAGCCTTTGAGAGGGCGCTACTTGTAGACGCGAAAATAAAACTTGGCAGGAATGGAATTGCTAATGAAAATTTGTAGGATGTTCGGGAAGCGAAACCGGTCGTTTTGAAGAAAAAACATAGGAACCTAAATTATTTATATTTTGATGTCTAAGGTAAATAAGCATACGCAGTGAAATTTAATGTTACTATGGAACACGATATCTATCGATAATTAATGCTGCCCAAACACCTGATATACGATATACCATGTACCCATTATGAATGTATAAAACACGGCAATTACTCACGTATTAAGTCAGAGTGTTCCGACTATAGTTTCTACGAAATTCGGTGGTCTTAATCAGGGATGTTACACGGAGCTTCGACTCTGACTCTGATATGTCGGAACTTCCGATTGATATTACACCACCGGTTCCGACTTTGGCTCCGTTATTTTTAAATCGGAAGTTTATATCGGAGGTCTAAGCATACCTGATAGTGGCGGCCAAAGTCAGCATATACGAACAGCGTACATACGTGTTTATCGCCAAGGAGCTCTTTACCATGTGCTTTTGTTCGACAATTAGTTTTTTACTTGTTGTTTGTTACGCATTATTTGTTTGGTTTTATGCGGCATTTCAATTAAAGTTGTTTTTTTTTGGACTATGAAGTTAATAGCAAGTGTTATTTGGAACTATAATGTATACTTAAATAAAGTTTGTGCAAATACGGAAGCGCAGGCGGTAGATTGTAATAGTATCTAGTTTATGAAACTGTATCATAATAAAAGTTCTTAAAACGCGAGTGTAAATTAAAAAAAAAAACCGCAGACGAGTTTTTTATATACACGAGTGTTTTAAGACGAAATTATGTGCAGTTTCAAACACTACTTTATTTAAAATCTATAATGAAATTTACGTAAAATCACACTTTACACTTACACAAATTTACGTAAAATGACAGCATACTCGTATGTTTGCATGTATTTGCAAACGTTTAGCGCCAAAATCCGTTTGCTTGTCGCGCATGCGTGTTGCGCGGCGTCCACAGACTATGTGCAGAAAAACTGCATTGCAACCTCCTTGGTCCAGCTGAAGCTGTATCTTAATGGTAAAATATTCAACATTTCGATACAGTTGTCATAGAAGAGCTGTATCGAAATGTTTACTTTTAAAATTTATTTCGTTACATTGTCTATAAAGACTGTCATTCAAGTTCTGTTTTTGATTTTTTTAATTTTTATATTTAGTATCAGTTTAGATAAAATCAACAACAGAATTTGAATGACAGTCTAATCCAAACCGAATCGAATATCGAAATAAATTTAAAAACTTATCATTTCGACATAGTCAGCCATAGGTATGTTACCCATCCAATCGGTTTGATAAATAGATTGCTTGGAGACAAAGCTGCGAAGTTTTTTCTTGTGTTCAATATTTATAATTTTTATATTTTTAGAGTCAATTCATTTGATGTAATTTGCAAACGGTTTTATATGAACACAACAATGATTTAATTTTTAAGGCCTGTATAAATCTGGTCTTTTTTATTTTATTTTATTACTTTTCAATTAAAATTAGAGAAGCTGACTCAATATAGTTTAGTACTTTATTATATCAGGCCTGCCCTCAACAACTCTCTTCTTACACCACCGCCACCTCCGACAACGGTTCCGACGCCGACGACGACAGATGAAACTTGAAAACTCCTACTCCGACTTCGGTTCCGATAAAACCATCTCCGATAAATCCCTGGTCTGAATTGGCGAATCGCGATCGCGTCCGCCAGTGCCCCGTATTTTCCTTGAAAAAGACCACCAAATATGGTTGAAACTATAGTCGGAACGATTGTTATAGAATAAATTGCTCGGAATGACACTGACAAATATAAAACTATTTTCGATACTATTGAAGGCATTGCGATTGTCCATAACTTTGATAGAACATCGTTGCCTCTATCCAAGTAACGTTTTGCGTACATACAGCCTAACGGCACATAGTCTATAAACTTCTTTTAAAACTGAAATTAAAAATATTCGCTAAGCTTATATGCTTAGCGAATATTTTTTATCTTTTTTTACTATTATAATATTTAATAAATGTATTAATCATCATCATCTCAGCCATAGAACGTCCACTGCTGGAGATAGGCCTCCCCCATTGATTTCCACAAGGGCCAGTTGGAAGCGGCCCGTATCAAGCCCTTGCCTGCGATCTTAGTCAGATCGTCTGTCCACCTGGTCGGTGGCCGTCTTATGCTGCGCTTGCTAGTCCGTGGTATCCACTCGAGAACCTTTCGACCCCAGCGGGCATCGGTTCTTCGAGCTTATGTGCCCTGCCCACTGCCACTTCAACTTGCTAATCCGCTGGGCTATGTCAGTGACTTTTGTTCTTCTACGGATATAAACGTATTAATAAAATACAATAAAATAGTTAATGACGGAAGAAAATATGCAATCTTGTCTCCAGTTATTAAGTCGTAATTGTAAATTAGTTTATAAACGAATAGGCTTGGCAAATTATCCTGTTTATTCTTTTCTCTCTGATGTTTCTGAATTAAACTATTAGGTTCTTAATCTTTAATCTTAACGTTAAATTCTTAACATCACTGACATCTGCTGTTTTTCCGGCTGATAATATTACAGATTAGGTAGGTAATTAAAAACAGACACAGAAAACCTAATCGTATTTCAGGCAAGGAAGCAAACAATTCCGCCGATGCAAGACCATGACTGCGTCGGCCTCATTCCCATTGAATTTCAAAATCTCTCATCTGCATCAACATTACAATTTGTAATCAGAAATGTGAGGCCACTTCATCCATCATTCATTGATCGCTAAGTTTTTACCCGAGATGGTTCTCTAATCAATTAGCGGATAGGAAAAAAAGAAATCGTCGGAGTCGTATCTCGGCCGCCAGTAACCGCTCATTATTTCTTCTCACACGTTTTTTTTTATTGCGGCAACATTATACGTGGGTGTGGTTGTAATTTCCTTTCACCGACGTAAGGGCACACACGCAATCCTAATCCCTAACCTCTCTTCATGCATTTTATTTATAGCATATTAAAGTTGAAAATGAAATGGCACGTGATTTCCTGCAGTGAAGATACCCGATAAAATATTAAGGTGTCCGTCCCTTTCGGTCGTGTAAGGTTCTCTGTCGCTCGCAGTGAATTTCTGTGGATGTTTTTACACGCGCCGGGGGGCAAAATGTACGTTGTTTTGGCGGCAAAACGCTTCGGGGACTCCGTAACTCAATAAAGCAGATGGGGAGACGCAACATGTTTTATTTACGGCGTTCAATGGAATAATGTGTAATATTGCTTTGGTTTTCGGCACCACGGCGGCGCGCCGTGGACAGTGAATCAGCGTATTTGGTGCAGCGTGTGCCTGACAGCAAGGGACAAGATATTGCGTACTTGTCGCTCATTTATATTAGGAAATAGATGTTAGTATTTATTAGATTCCTGCCATGTCACGCGGTATGAGAGTTTGATTAAGCTTTAAAAAGTTTCGTGGCTTTCTTTGTGAAATCTATAGACCTCATTGCTCTACAGCAAGTTAAATGGATGCATATCAGTGAATCATTAGTTTACTAAGAAAAAAGCTAGTACCTATACAAAAAGAATATAATATATACGTCAGTTTACTCTTAGTATCATGCGCTAGAATTTTGATGGGCTCCTACGAGATGGCGCTACAAGATAATGATAAGTGATTTCTATACAGAATGCTATCTAAGTATGTTTAATGCTCTTTTATAGCATGAGATATAAAAATAATGTATGACTATTACTGCACAGAGCATAAAACAATGATAAGGTATGTATATGAACTGGACTTAAACTGACTGGTAGACAAAAAGTATGTTTATTGCTCTTTTATAGCATTAGATATAAAAATAATGTATGATTATTACCGCACATAACATAAAACAATGATAAGGTAGATATATGAACTGGACTTAAATTAACTGGTAGACAAAGACTACATAAGGGAATAATATTGAAGTTTTTACGAACAAACTACTTAGGTGAAGAGAAATTTGCCTGCTGGACTTAGCAGGCAGACTTCTCTTCACCTACGTAGCCAATCCCACTAATATTATACATGTGAAAGTTACGATGGATGGATGGATGTTTGTTACTCAATCACGCCAGAACGGCTGAACGGATCTAGATGAAATTTGGTATGGAGATAGCGTTATACCCTGGATTAACACATAAGCTTATTTTCATCATCACCGTTTTTCATCACGCGGGTAAAATCGCGGGGCGCAGCAGTATTTTAATATGTGATAATATTTTATAATTAGATACATTACATGTGCAAGCTCTTCTCAATCCGTTGACAACTCCCGAAATTGCATTTGACATGAAAATCTGCCCTAACTAAAACAAACGACTACTTTGATCCTTCGGGCTCAGCTCCGGCTCATGCTTTATTAAAAGTAAAACGAACGTTCCATGCACTACCCCAATTTAGGGGAGCGCAATTAGTTAGTATACGAGAAGAATTAACTCTTTATCATACTGTGACATTTCAAACTAGCTATGGTCTGAACTGTGGCATAATGTTAAGTAACTACGTGCCAAGCTGTGGTGGTATGGTAAGTACGCATTCCCGAGGGGCTGGGAGCTGGGAGTTTTCCCCCTGATCGGGGTGGAGGGAGATGGCGGGTGGCTACGGCGTCCGAAGGGTATGATAGGTGGGTAGGATCACCAAATGTTATAGAAAAGTTGGATAGTTATCCTGTCTGCTCTCGGTTCTTGAAATATCATTATATAACAGTTGCTATATACCAGGGTTTGAAAGGTGCTTAATCGAAAAAAACTCTTAATATAATAATACACCTTATTTTACGCTCAAAACGCAATAAATAAGAAAAAAAATATTGACTAAACCTTGGGCGTACCTACCTATTTGTCAAGCTGAAGTCGATCTCTGCCAGCCAGTTGTTGTAGACATGTAATGGAAAAAAATATAAATAATGGAACCGACTTCAACACTCAAAAGTGTGAAATAACCTGTTGAAGTCGGTACCGACATGATGGTTCACAAAAGTAACTATCATCACAAAATTGTGCGCATGGTACCGACTTTGACAAGTTGTTTCACACTTTTGACTGTTGAAGTCGGCTCCATTTATTGGTAAAAATTTTTTTTTCAGCCTTTTCAGTGATTTCTGCGGCCACGGGGTTAATTGTCGTTGTGTATGTTCACAGATTTTTCCACCAGCAACTAAAATATCATCCACGTATGGGTAGCACCTTTCAGTAAATGGAATGCAACTCTACAGCTGATTGATTTATTTTGATAAAATTTAAATGGGATCACCTCGGAAGTATACTCTATGAAACAAAAAAAAGACGACGAAGCTATCGGTGAACACACATAAAAAACTATATACGGACGAATTGAGTAGCCTCCTTTTTTTGAAGTCGATTAAGAATAGAGATAAGTCTTAAAAATATGTATTACGATACAGAAAAATATAATGGCATTACTTGTCTATTTTTATATGTTATTTGATAAGATAACTTCAAATAGAAAAATAATTGATGTCATAATGAAGTATTTATATTTTGTCTTTGACCCTAAATCGTCTGATACATGACATGAGGACGATTTATGTAAAATAAATAAATACTTAACTAATAACTAAACTTATGGTAACCACAGCTACGGATAGCCTTTGTGATTCCCCCTTCGGAGTTTCCATCAGGCGGCCAGCGCCGGAAATAGCATTGGAAAATGATTGGGCTTTTAGCTGATTGCAGATTCCTTGTTGGACAATTTAGTAATAATGGGAGAGGCTGCTTTTGTTGGAGGTGATTTTTCTTATAGCTATTCATTACAACTTTGCGCGGGTACCAAAATCCACCTTTCTCACTTGATACTGTATTATAAAACTATCTATAATGTAGACCTAAACCTTTAAACAAAACTAGCAAGATCGTTGCAATTTTGAATTAAACCTATTGAACCTATATTTTGGCAAGATTAGTGTTTTGCTTTTATATAAGACTACGACAGATAATTTAGGTACGTATGTTTTTTATTTCGTATATATATTTATATTCTATGCACAAATAATTGTTTTCTGCCATGATAAATTAAGATAAACATCGGGTGTTTTCTCGACGAGATCAGAAAGTTCCCAGCCGAAAGCAATTATGATTGTAATTTTCCAATTATTTAATAGAAAAAATAGCTATTTAGCTTATCTTGAACTAAAGAATACCGTTTCGTCGCTTTGACCTGTAGTCGTGGGCTCAAGTCCCACAAGATGATAGAGAGGCTGCAGCGAAAATTTATAGGGATACTATCCCTATATTTGTCTCAGGTATGATCGGAGTTCATACATTAGAGTACAGGCGTAAAATACTTTGATAATTCACTAGGTATTGTAAAATATAATAACAGAATGAATAATCTAACCGTGTTAGGTCAAATCTTTTCAAATCATTTATTTATTTTCTCACAGTAGGTACATGTTATTAGTGGCACTAACTATTAAACTTAGGCTCACAGGCCTATGTTTTAATAATAAGGTCTTTCCCGTTAAATTAATACATTTAAAAGTTTAAAATCGTCACATAGAATTTAATATTGAACTGAACTAAATTAAAATATAATTAATTAGTCAATGAAACATTAAAAATTATACATAGAAATTATACATTCAAAAGCTAAACATAATCATTAATAATGGATTACAATGAAGCTATTATTAAATCAACTGTTATTAGCAAAAGTCTATTTGTTTAAACATTATAATAATTTGAATTAAAAATCAAGGTACTCTTGGACACTCTTGGTCTATTTGATCCAAGCAACTATATTCGCGCTGTTGGTCGTCGCCGACATCAACTATTCTCGTGTCCCGTCTCACCTAGTCTCACGCACTAGCCAAGTCAGTAACTCGCCGACGCAGAGAGCGTTGACGGTGCAGTTACCAGTTTACGCACGACTTCCAGCAGCTCGACATTTACCATGACAGCTTAAACACATCTGTGATGTAAATTTGTTTTTAGGAAAATGTACATAATACATGGTGTGTTACACCAATGTAACAAGTGGTTCTTTAACTGTAAGCATATTTTTGTAATTAAAAATAAATAAATAACAATCGAAGTTTTTATCTTAAGAAATTTAACGTGACTTCCGCCTAGCATGTTGTCAATGCCATCACCTATACAAACATAACATACCTATTTTCTATTGCACATGATTCCGATTCATTCTTCTTCTCAGTCGTGCACTCTTGGCAGAGTGGTCGTGGTTACGGTGATGACACTTGGGCGACGACCTCGCTGACGTCCTTGTCCAGGGTGGCTGCTCGCTCGCGGGTACACTGTACTAAGGTGGACTGTGTGACCTTTGTAATCAAATCAGTCCAGCGTGTTGGTGAACGACCTCGTAATCTGTTTCCTTCCACTTGGCCCTGTACCACAAGTCTCTCCATCGATTGTTCATTCCTAGAGATGTGTGCAAAAAACTTTTCAGTATTCATGTCTGCACATTCGACGAAAGCCTATCTTTTGTCGCTGTCCACTGTATTTTCAGCAGTCGTCTCCAGCACCACATCTCGTGTGCATCCATTTCTCGGCGATGTTGAAAGTTAGGTGACCAAGTTACAGCTCCATAAAGAAAGATCAGAAAGACAAACACCTCATTAGACGAACCTTTGATTTCTTGGTTATGCGTTTCTCTTTCCAGATCTTTCCAAGTCGTTCAACTGGCGACTGTGTGATAGCACATCGTCGTCTAATTCCGTCGTCACATCCCCCTGTGTTTGCTTATAGTAAGGCCGAGGTATATGTACGCTATGAATTTCAGTCTTGTTTTGTGCAGCCCGGTCTACTATCAAAGGTAACTTTCGTCTTATATCTATTGAGAGCAAGTCCGAATTGGAGACTGGTAGTTTCTAGACGAATTAGAAGTTTTTCGAAGTCTTCTTTTGTCTGAGTAAGAAATGTAGTGTCATCAGCGTGCCACCATCTGAGATACCTACCTTTATCCCATCCTTTCAAGACAACCCGCATGATGTACTGTGTAGGTTTGGAACAGTAACAACGATAGTACCTTTATATCCTTGACGAGCATCGGACTCGGCCTTAAATGTGTCAGAGAGCTCATCATCGACTCGAACTGCTGCAGTACCATCTAGATAAAGACTTTTTATTAGATCCACGAGATGATGCGGTACACCCAATTCTATTAGAACTTTCCATAGGGGCTTCCAATTTATAGTGTCAAATGCTTTGCGAAAGTCAACAATTCATATATAGGGAGGCGTGTGGAACTCTCTGGATTTTTCGAGGATTCGATTCATTATGGAGTATTCATTTAGCATTACAACTGTGGGTTATTCCAGAACATATAGTGTGGTAGGTCACGTGGTTTTTCTCCGCATTATTGCCTAGCAAACCGCAGATTGTCACCGTCCCTTCCTTGCTAACTGTACCCCGGTGTTTATGGCTCGCAGGTTGTTACTTGAAGACATAAAGACAGAGGCCCGATGAATAACTGTGTTTACGACACTATAACACTATGTTATAGACGAAGTCTTTGTAGACACGACAGTGAGACAAACCAGTCAGTCGATATAATGCAAGTTGTCAACAAAATAATCAATTATAATGTCATACTTTCCTACTAAAATAACTTACTTTTAAGAACAGCTCAGCGGATTATAAGTTCTAATGATGGTGGGCAGGGTATATAATTATTATCACGTAGATTTGGTGGCCGATGGAGTCAAAATCTTTTCGAGCGAAGCCCACGGACTGGCTTGTTCAGCGTACGACATCCGCTGACAAGGTGGATAGGCGCTCTGTCTCAGCTCGCTGGAAAAAGCGGGATACAAGATGGCGCTTCCGACCAGTCCATGTGAAATCAATGAGGGAGGCCTATGTCCAGCTCACTCGAGAATGACATACACAGCTGAGATGATGATGATAACATGCGCGTATAGAAGTATAATAACAATATTATTTATAGCTCTACAATAAGAGCAAAATAAAAAGATTGTATTGAAAAAGCCTGCGGATTTTATTCTACAGTCTATTTCTAACTTTTTAGTACGTACTGCCAAAGAATGGAACTCGTTGCCCGAGTCTGTGTTTCCCGATGCGTATAAGGAGTCTTCAAGTCTCGAGTTAATAGGTACCTTCTAGGCTTGCGTGCTCCATCTTAGACCATCTCATCATTTAACATCAGACAGTTGTCAAACGCAAGGTATAATAGTTTATACATAGTTCAGTAAAATTGTTCAAAATAAAACACATTATTTTTTCCTTTTACGAAAGATTTCAGTCAGTGTATCAGTAACGCAAATAGATCTAAGTATGTCTCAGATTAACAACTCTTCTCGAAATATGATTTTTAATTATATAAAGCTTTTCTTTCTATATCTTTAAGTCTTTTAATAGGTAAAGCAGAATTCTTAATATGTTAATATTTATATCCATTGAGAGAAGCAAGTATTTTCCAGCTATTACGCGCTAAAGGTCTTCTGTTCGCAATAAAAACTTCCATATATTAACTCATGTATAGCACTGTCTTTAAAATACTTGCCGTGCTATTGTTTGTACAGAATAAATATGACTAGGGATAAGGTCGTCCGGCAATAAGATAACCGGAGGTCAAGTGTTCTCTGAAGTCTCGTTATCACGCATTTTATTTTGTTTGAATCATTTATTCAATAATTACGCATTAACGTTCAGATTTATTTATCCACTTATGTTAAGGAATAACCATTAACCAAGATTCCTGATGGTATAAGCAGTCTATTACTGTGAAAATATATACAATACCTACTTAATAGAAATATAGGAAGTTTAATCCATATTATTTTGCATTTTTTTTTTCCTTTCTACAGAAACATAGGTACACGTTGATAGACCCGGTTAGAAATTGTTATTTGGCTGTGATGGAAAGAAAGAAGAGAAAAATCTAAAAAAACTCAGTGCTATATATACTACACCTATGTACCTATTTATATAATTACAATACGAAAATCATAAAATTAAAATTATTTGATTTCGTAAAAATAATTTTGCAGAGCATCAACTTCAATAACGGTAGGTAGGTAGGTAGGTAACCTACCTACTTAGGTTATACTTATGCATGCAAAGTGCAAAGAGGAGTAATTTATTTTCTAATGTCTTTACCCTTTTACAATTTCAAAACGCTTTACATACCTACTTACCTAGGTTACATTAAATTATTAGATACCTATACATATAGCCGGATTTCTTCCGACAATCCGGCACACGCTGTCCTGACTCTACAATATTGGTATTATTCTCATTACCTACGAAATACCGCGACATGTTTAAACAGACGGTTCGCATCGCGCAAATACCGCGGCAAAAACACCGCATCAGCGCTAAAAATAATTCCACTTCTTTCGTAGTTACTGGCAATTAATCTGTGACGCGAAACAGCCGTAGCCGTGCCGAAATTGATGTTACTACCACCTAAGCTGTGGTATTCCAGGCTACGGCCGCCTTTTAGACCGCACCCGAGATACGAAATTCGAACGTTTCTCGCAATCGAAGACACGCCACGGCTCACAAATACGTATGTGTGTAACATTTTAATGTGTGTCTCATACATGAACTGTGAAAGTGTGCGTGTGTAAAGACTACTTCGGGCACACTGAGCAACTTCCAACTCGAATTTGTTCCCGCTTGCTTCATCATGCATGTGTGTGCGAGACGTTTAATACGTAGCTACGTCCGAATGAGGTTATTAACCGCGTCTGTGTGTGTTTCGTTCGGTGTTGTTGAAGGGTATTCGTTTTATTTCGTTCGGGTTTGGCGTCGTTACGCCGAAAGGGTCAAGTGAATAAGTTTTATAAAGACGTCTTTAGACGTGACGTGGGAACGAATTATTATTGGGACGACTATTCTGTTTATTATTTATGATTAATATTTTTACTGGATAATCACATCAAACTACCTTTATGAGGGCTAACACTTCATTTCTTACAACTTCATAATTTGAAATTGACTTAAATATATGATACTTAGTAGGTATTCAAATCTAATTAAGTACCTACCCACTTCGTTGAAAAAGATATCGATAAACATTTTTGTTAATAAACACTTTTGCACACATATTTATTAATTTATTATTAAGGCTCTAATTGACTAGTCTTAAAAAAATAGTCATAACAGAGTTTCTTTCAAAAAGTACTTGGTAGAAGTGATTTAGCAAAGTGCTTCTAATTATTACCTGGTACACTCAAGACACCTTTGCAAAGCACAGAAATTATTTATCACCTGACTTAATTTTCAACCCACTTCAAAAAAAGGAGAAGGTTCTCAATTCGAGCCCTATGTGTTTTTTTTTAATGATTGTTACCGCAAACTTCCGACTCGGTGAACCGAACCTATTTTGATCGTTCTGATCGTTTTTTATTTGAAAGCTGGTGCTCCCCGTGTGATCCCATTTAAGTTTCATCAAAATCGGATAAGCCTAAAAGATATTATAGTAGCGGGTGGAGACATCGGTGAACATACCTACACGACAATGACAATTGATCCCATGAGTAACAAAGGTTACTAAAAAGAGTGAAAAAAAAACTTTTTCAAAAAATACATCCGACTTCAACACTCAAAAGTGTGAAATAACTTGTCGAAGGCGGTACAATTTTATATTTCGAGAGTTTGTTCCAATCAATCTTTTTATATAACTTTGTATCGTATAAATTTTCATGCGTCTCTATCAATTTTCGTCATACTTTTGCCTCACAAGACAGTCACAGACCACAACAGCGCGCACTTTCCGGCAATGAAACTGTGGCTTTTGGAATTGTTTTATTTAATTTAAGTTACTGATATAGTCCACCGGATAAGCAAGTTGAAGTGGCAATGGGCAGGGCACATAGCTCGAAGAACTGATGGCCATTGGGGCTGAGAGGTTCTCGAATGGAGACCACGGACTGACAAGCACAGCATAGGACGGCCGCACTGACACACACCGGATATAGGTACGTGTGGATAGACGGCTTGACTAAGATCGCTGGAAAGGGCTGGATGTGGGCCGCTTCCAACCGGTCCTTGTGGAAATCAGTCAATGTCCAGCTGTGGACGTCCTATGCCTGAGATGATAGTTATTTTATTTTAGGGAATACAAAAAAGTCACATGCCTTCCTCAGAAAAAGGATGACTCAGAAGTTTGAGACTGTGTGATATCCAGAAAGTCCCTCGTATCAGGCACAGAATGCGTAAGCGCGTTGTTGTATAGTGAAGCAGTAACCCGCGGAGTCCCATAGTAGGTCGTTTGCTACTTACACTAGCGAACACTTCTGACAAGAACTATGTAGCTTGCCAATCGCCATTATCGCTAGCTTAGATCACGTCGAAGTAATAACCGATGCAACGTCGCAGTGGAAAAACTATTGATCAAAATCTTTCCAGCGCTTCACGGCCGATTCGCACCTTAGTAATCTTTAAATTTTCATTGATTTGATACTCAAGACAAACGTACTCTAGTTTTTTGAGTATTTTTAGCATAAGTTAAACAATGTAAAAATTTAATAATTGAAAAAAATATAAAATAATATATTTCTTCATTGCTAAAATTTAGATATCATACTTTGGTAGGTACCATTCATGGTGGTGATGTACTGTAGGTAGTACCAATCTAGCCTGCTACACGCCAAGATGTTCTTGTAAAATCTTGTGAACGTTTTATAATCCAAACTTCACCATCCAACTCCAAACAGGATGTACGGGATCTTCGCATATGAAATTCGTTTATTTGCTTTGATCAAATGTTTGCCGTCAAAATGGCGATCATATTTTTCTTCATATGTCAATGTTGACCGACCGTTGAATTTCGATGAAGCATTGAAACATACTCTCAAAAGAGCTTTCTTCATTTTTCATGAAATTTGAAGTTGTATTAAAAGCCATATTTGAAATGGTAAAACATCATCGCGCGGCAACATATTCGAAATATTTTCATTTATCTGTAACACTTGGTTAAGTAGGTACACTGAGCTCGAAATAAAATGCAAATCGTATTTTTCATTTTCGATTTGAATTTAAAGCTTTTGTACTTTTACGTTTATGGTCTTATTATTAAAACAACAGTGAAACCGGCCAACGAAAAACATTTTTACACAAAATTTTATGTGTTGCCTGGTCTTAAGTAAGTTAAGGTTGTCAAGTAAGATCAAGGCAAGCAAAACATATCAACTTTACTAAAAGAAAACGGAAAAATACTATTTTAAACTTGGTATATCTGTATGTAAAATCTATATATATAAAAATGAAACCCGTTTTCCGTTGTCACGACATAACATGAAAGCGGCTTGACCGATTTAGATAAAATTTGGTATAAAGATACATGGGACTTTGGAGAAGGACATAGGCTACTTTTTGTCCTGGAAGAAGTATGGTTCCCGTGGGATAACTGAGTCAGCGGGAAAAACGTAGTGCACGCGGGTGAACCCGCGGGGCGCTACTAGTAGTATATATAAATATAAAAGTAGCTCTGCCTGTCTGTTACGTTTTCAAGCCTAAACCGCTTAACTAATTTCGACGAGTATAGAGATAGAATATGTGAACTTGGAGAAGGATATAGCATACATTTTATCCCGGAAAAGTATGGATCCCAGGCAAAACTGATGTAGCAGGAAAACCGTAGTCCACGCGGGTTAAACCGTGGGGCGCAGCTAGTCGTTCATATAAATGATTACTTGAGTCAAGATTATATACAGCACGATCCAGTCGGCGAGTGGCGACGACAACGACGGCGGCAGCGTGTGCGCACCTCGTTAACGTCACCCAGGGCCGGAATCCTGCTCAGAGCGGACCAACCAGTCCAGCCGCTAGGGATGAGATAGCCGACCGGTTAAAAGACGGAGACGATGCGATGAAACCACTTCATTTACATACTTACAATTCACATAGTAGAAACTGAACAGCTATGTTATGATCAAATAAGAACTAAATTTTTTTATGAATTTTAGTTCTTACGTTTGTTTATTTGGTGGCATTTGGTGATGGCCGAAGGTTACGCTAGATCTAGAATGTTCATTGGCTCTCACGAACCACTGCCTAAATAGTCTATGCGTTTAATGACTGCTTCAATAAAACTTAAGCTATTAGCTAGCCACTGGTGGATCAGAAGTACTTACCCTACCACAATGCTGTCGATTTAATAACGGTATAGCCTAAACTAGAAGCTCAAGCCATGGGTAGAGGTCAATACAGTGACCGTGTGCTTGATGGCCAATACGGCCTACTTCACTGTCCTGATCATGAAGTTATCAAAGTACCAAGAATTCAAGGATAAGTCACTTCCCCCAATTTGTCACCATATTTAAATTACACTCACACGTCACACTAATATTATAAACGCGAATGTTTGTCTGTCTGTCGTTTATCATTAGTATGTTTGCTACTCCCTCACGCTGAAACGGTGGAACGGATTTGGTGTAATTCTCAATTAAGATATTTTATACCTTGGAATAACACATAGAGTACTTTTATCTCGGAAAAATTATAGTTCCCGTACGACCATTGAGTTAGCGGTTAATGGAAAATCAGAGAGGATTAAGGCTAATAATAACAGGGATGCGTGTTTGCTGGTGTAGATAGAAATATAGAATTATCTCCACAAAGTTAAATTAGTACCACTACTGCAACTTATATTCGCATAAATAAAGCATTCTTAATTTAATAATTCAACGTTATAAGCAATACATCGTTGTCTTTTGTTGTGTTGACATGTGTTAACAAACGTCGATTGAAACTTGTAAGCTCTGCTCATTAAACACTCTGCTGAATTACGCCAACGCCTGTGGCTCACACTGCTACCCACAGCCTCGTGTGTAATGTGCAATTTAGCTCACTTGTATCATTATTTATTTATTTATTTTATTTATCAACATTCACACAAGGTCTTCAGGTCCCAAACTAGGCAGAGCCTGTACCTACTATGGTAACCTGATGACTGATATACATACTTATATACATATACACACCCAGACACAGGTCAAACAGACATGTTCATACACACAAATGTTTGACCTGTCCGGGAATCGAACCCGGGACCAGCGGCTCAGAAGGCAGAGTGCTACCAACTGCGCCAACCGGCCGGTCATTATATTTTTCACTACTCAACTGTCTAAATGATACTCGTATCTGGTTGACAACCGGCCAAAAATCCGGCTATTTCGGCCCCAGAGCATCACTACTACGTGTGTGTACTTTCGAGTTTAGGTGTAGACTCGATGTGTGAAGGACAATTTAGAAATACTTGTCAATTTACGACCATTTGAGTGAACCGATACCAGTTTTGAAATAAGCCCTGTTTGTGATGGGTATACTTGATTGAGACTATTTTATGAGATGCGATTGAAAGCCGTATAAGAGAAACCGATTCCAGGATCTATAAAATCATGTAATGGCTTATTAAGGCTTGACCGTTTACTAAATAGACATCTTTAAGTCTTTTCATGTTATTTTGTTGAAAGTCATGTCATATGATACATGTCTATTCATTTTTTTTTAAATTATTACTTGTGAGAGCAGTTAATGCAGGTTAATTATAATTGAAAAAAAATTGATTCCATTTCATAATTTAATATTGAAATAATATTTTCAAGCGAACATATTTTTCCTTTGTCAAAAACTCTCGCGCTAACGACAAATGCGTTTGAACTGTGTCTTAAACCAGAAGACAGGAAATGATAAAGTCTAAAAACTTGATTTATATATTCTTTTAGCGCGAAATCATCTGTAAATTACATATGTATTTGTAATATTTTAAGTTAACTCGCATCAGGATTTGTTCCTCGCTCTCCGCCTGTAAACACCCGCGAGCCTCTAATGTCATCGGCAGCTGTTAAGCCCTTAAGATTTACCAACAGAAATAATCATGACCAGTATAAATGAGATTCGAGAAAGGAATTTTATTTTATTGAGTACCAGTAATAATATTGATGTGGATATGGAAGTAATTTGATATTTATTGATATTGTTGATTATCAATGTTCAACAGACGCGATTTCATCTACACTAATAATATAAAGGGAAAGGTATTTTTTTAAAGTATGTGAGTTTGTTGTAGTCAGTAAGTATTTATCCTCTGGAAATACAGCAGAACCGAATTAAAAAATTTTCACCAGCACTATATTATTCCTGACATAGGAAAAAAAATGCTGTCAGTAACACCAGCAGATAAGGGTCGAAAAACGCTTGAAAGTGATCATTACTTATACAATCATAATAACTATAATAAACACCGACCTCAGAGATTTTATTTATATTTGAATCACATTTTCAAACTAGATTAAAACAGGCCAGTCTTTTACATAAAAACTTTTTTGCAATACTTTCTGAGTAGGCTGGTATAATGCGTATTACACTTCATTTTATTATTGTTTAGTTGGTACAGGAGAGTTTCTTTATTTACATATTAAACAACACATAATTTGTTGTTATTCTTCCCATACACCACATATCATTGAACATAATGAAAGTTGTCAAACCCCCCTATAAATTATTTTAAAAAAACAAAGCTTAAAGAAACATACACAGTCTGATCACTAACAATATTGTGTAATTCTGCGGATTTTCCACAACTTATGAGAGCGTTTGTTCGATGCGACGCGTGACCAAAATGCTGGCACACAATTTTATTATTGGCTCAACGAATCAGCATTGCAATTCAACGTGGCAATGCTGCTAGCATTCTGGGCACGCAGCCAATTGGTTAGAGCATTTGAGTTGTCTATAGGCTGACAACAGCTAGTGGTGTGCGCAAATGTTATTTGGACAATTGTTGCTGTAAGTCTTGCCCACCAAATGCGGGGCAAAACTTACGGCACCATAGTAACGACTTATTTTACCTAAAACTACCAGCAATTTCGATAGAAAAAAATGTAGTACTTATTACTATTAATAAGTGTCGTACTAATTTGGGCTTTATCGTAACCAATTGAGAATCTTATATTCCACGATTTAAGTTTAGTTTAGTTGAATAAGAGAATCTATTGATAGCTTTATTTTAGTCATAAGATGCCCACTGCTAACTATAACCCTGTTGAGCTCCCGTAAAAAAAAGGTCTTCGGCAGCGGCTCTCTGGCTGAACGTAGGCTAATGATAAAAACCTATCTATACAATCCAATTCCATTATAGGTAATTTAAAATACTATAAAAACGGATATATCTCATTATAAAGTAATTTTAGACCGAAACGAAATAACAACTACTTTGTCATATACCTACTTGAAAAAAAAAACTTTTTTTACTAGTAGTTGCATTAATATTTATTACTGTTCCAAAAGAACATACTAGCTTTTACTTTCACCTTCCCAGGCAAAGCCACAGTTCTATGCAACGACTCAACCCAAGCCAATTAGCAACGGTCTTCACACTTGTTCAACTAAAAAGGCCAGCGTTAATCTCCAGCACAATTGGCTTTGTGGGAACAAAACACCATTATTCGTCCATTAAACGGTAGTGTTAGACATAACATATGCCGGCCATGTGGCGACGCGTGGCGAGGCGTGTACCTCGCAGGAAACTTAGGGGACTCTGGATTTGATCATCTTTATTATCATTACGATTATAAACAGAAGATACTCTGTATAGTGTTTATAAATTATTTCACCGGTGAAAATCTTAATACTTAATAATATTAATTAGAATTTAGCAAGAACTACAAATGTAATAAAACGGCTAGGAATACGCGAGTATAATTGACTGGCCGGTTGGCACAGTTGGTAGCACTCTGCCTTCTGAGCCGCTGGTCCCGGGTTCGATTCCCGGTCAGGTCAAACATTTGTGTGCATGAACATGTCTGTTTGGCCCAGACATGTGTCTGGGTATGTATATGTATTTAAGTATATATATATATATGTCATCAGGTTACCATAGTACAGGCTCTGCCTAGTTTGGGACCTGAAGACCTTGTGTGAATGTAAATATATAAATAAAAATAAATAAAAATTAGCCATTCAGAAGTTGATATGTTGATATAAAAATGTATAGGTACATCTTCACTACATCTTCTATACATATTGGGCTTCAATCTAGCCTAATAAGTAAACAATGTTCACCTTTTTTTAAATAAACGTATATTTATCATTCTAAACTGTCGCTAAGATATACAACATTTTTATTTATTTTTACTATCGTTTACTTAAAAAATATACTATCCATAACTAAACCTTAATAATTTAATCGATACATACCACGGTACTTTTAACCCATTATACCTTAGGTAGGTTAAAAGGGTGTATGACGTCGAAGTAAAAAATGATAACCCTGCACTAGACACAGAGCAACCGGTCACCGGCGCGTTCCATGAGAGCCCTCAGAAATAGCACTGAGGCAGGCCACCGAGGGGTTTTTAGTGAGTGGAAATCTTACATAACCCGGCTACATCCCCATTGTAGTCGGGTATCTTTTGAAGATTTTCCCCCGAAAAAAAAAAAGACACAGAGCAAACCGAATCAATAAGTCAAGTGGCGCGCAAAAAAAGTTGCCGGAACGGTTTTCAAACTTGGGAGGGGTCAGGCGAGTACTAAAAAGTACACCACCACAACCTGTTGTTGGTTTCTTCTTCTTCAGAGATCATTAGGGTAGATACTGCCGCCCGACATAGGAATCTGGTAACCAACCCAAACCAGTCGCTAAGATTTTTTAACACGGAGGTGCGTCTGCGGATATGTGATCTATGGTCTTGTATTGTGTTTCACCCAATGATCTTCTATATACATGAGTAGGTATAGGTCATTGGACCCGCCAAATAATTAAATTACTATTTAAATTAAACATTTAAGAATTACTAAAGGCAAATATAACTACGAGCGCGTTTCTATTAATGTTATTTAATAGTAATATCACGGTAATATTAGATAGATAACATTACCGTGCGTAATACACTGTCAATTTTAAATACGTGAACATGTTAATAGATTTTTCAAACCTTCTATTCGAAAAACAATGATTGGTTCGTCTATCGTCTAAAACCGCGAGGCACGGGTTATATGACATATGTTTTCAGTTATTACTTCATATATATTACCTATATGTAAGTTGATGCGTGCCACATCCAACGCGTCCTTGTGGGGATCAATTGGGGAGACCTGTGTCCAGCAGTGGACGTCTTATGGCAGACATGATGATGATGGTGGTGATGATGATGAAAATGTACCTTTTCATTTATCAAATTCATAAGTACTATTTAAAAGTGTCATATATTTTGCTCATAGTGGGATGAAAAGTTGAGTGTATCCACGGTCGCTAAATTATTTTTAACTCGGGCGAAGTATGTTGAATCCCTCGCTACGCTCAGGATTCTACTCAACAATCCTTCGCTCCGCTCTGGATTCAAAATAGCGCCCTCGCCGTAAAAATATTATTTTGCTCCCTTGTGATACAATCTACTACGTATTTTCAGTTATTTTTTGGTGGTCTCATGTTCTCATCTTCATGATGTGGTGGTTTCTATAGAGGGCGATCAAAATGTTATAGCAAATGGTTTCTATAACTTCCCTACATAACAGGATAGCGCGTGTGCTCCCAGACCCTGGCAAAGCGGCTCTCGAGTCTCGACATTTCAATGGCAACGATGATGGACGCCGGCCCTTACAACACAGTCCTATTGTCTTGTCTTGCGATGATTGTGTATTAAATCTGACAGCCGAAGAATGTTTGCTTTTTGAAATAATATGAAGATTTGACTGAATGAAATGAAATAATAAGAAGAATTGATTTTACCTCTACTTATTCATTCGAATATAAACGCATGTTGCGAATAGCCAGACCTTTTTAAGACCTATCTAAATAAATAGGAACTTAAAATGCATGAGTGTGTCAATGGGATCGTGTCAAATGGGATCATGGTCAAATGGAAAAAAATGGGATCGTGGGGCTGTCAAACTGACGGACGCTGATTCGATTCCCACCAACGACTTAAGCTTCCTGTGAACGTGACACCGTTATGGAATTCCCAGAATGGTGGTAGAGTACTGTCAAGTAGGTACACGCCTGCCTAGCTACCACCCTCAAGTTTGAAAATTTATCACCAGACAAATATAGTGTGTTCAGGCAGCAGTCCTTGAAAGCCAGTAAACATTCTAGGTCTAGCATGATAACATCTTCGACCACATCGCCACTGACCATCAAGTAAGATAGTGGCCAAATGCTAAATCTATAAAGAATAAAAATTAATGTAGTGCCTTCATTAAAAGTACCTGTACGTATGTCTCTCCGATTATCTGAATGTATGTAACCAAATATAATTTTGATTCATAACGCTGTCAAATCAAATGTTCTCTTTTCAAAGTTCAATTCAAGTTATATAAGGCAACAATTTTTTTTAAGTTCCTTCTGCCTTTTTCAAGTCTTTCGTTCTGCTTTTATTAAGGATTAAGGATGCCGCTTTTGGCCTTACGAATTAATCGTACAACATTTCGAAACTCTCGAAGCAGGTGTAGATGTAGTGTAGTGTAGTGTGGGTGATTAAAAAGCTCGCGTTTAAAGCTCCCAACATTATGATTGGATTTTATTTCACGTGTCTCTTACTATTAAAAAAAATATTTTTGTGTCTTATTCAAATCTATTTCTCGTATACAGACGGGACTCACCAATTGCCATATGATGTGAAACAAATTTCGAAATGGAGAACTATTTATGATAAGTACCTCATATTCATTGCTTGTTACTTTAGAAACTTAACCAACCTATATTCGTGGATCCGTTTTCATAATTAAATTGGCTTGCTTTTGGTTCAAGGTTTATTTCTCTTACGAAGTTTTTAAAGTCATTTTAAACTAACAACGCAAAATATTTTGCAAGCATGTATGTAATGTACCTATAATTAATTACATTACAAAATGATAAACGCAACTTCGTCTTTGTTTCCAAATAAAAAGTTATTTATTGCAGTTAAGTTGGATGAAGAATCTATGGCACAATGTTCTATTGAACACATTTTTAAATCCTCGCACTTAATCACAATACAAACGAGCTTATGATTGTGAAATCCCAGTACGTCACCGATTGTTTCATATCCAACTGCGCTGGTGAAAGCCACGACGTGGAGTCACTGGCGCATAGCGTTACTTATGTTCGTTGGGCGTCTTCAATTAGCCCACTCGTAATGATGATTGATGAATAGTACCAAGTATAGGTACATAGTACAACTTGGTTTACGTAAGTGTCTTTGCAGTCGTAAAAATTAGTTATCTGAATAGTGATTATAAAAACGATAGAGTGTCACTTATTTCACGTATTTATTTTTTCCTAAAAGCAAAACTATGATACATACTTATATCTTATTAACAATTCAAATTATACGACTAAACACCAATTACATGCTGTCACATATTGACAATATCATTCTAGAGATTAGCAACGATATTTTGATGACGATTTTACAGGTTGATTTGCATGAGACCATGAGTTCATTTAGATACAGTCGAAAAGCTAAATATAATTGATTATAGTATCTGTTATCTAACGCCTAAAAATCATCTACATACGAGTATATTGGTTATACAAGAATAATAATCAATATCGGAAATTCTGTCAAGCCATTGTGAAATATTGAAGGTAGGTATTTACTAGGAACGATAATATGGGAACATGGGAAGTCTGAATATAGAAAATTTGCTTTTTTTATTACGCTCAGATCTGGGGTACATCTATCTGTGGCAATCTACATGAGTCTGAAAACTATCGCGAGTTTCTTCCATAATTGTAATCTACGAACCGATTAGGATTCACTAGTCGCTCGCTGTGAGTAGGTACCTTCGATTCGTATCTATATTACAATTACAATCTGTATGAGTTTTTGAAGTTAGCGTCATGTGACGGTCAAAAGTAAAGTCTATGGGTGAAAAAGAAGCTTCTATAAATGTATGCTAATAGAACTACAAATACCTACTTATATAATATAGATGTAGCTGTAGGTAAACCTGTATAACAATTGTATAATAATTCATCAAGCGTATATAGGCGTTCAAATATTTTGTTTTATGAAATATGTGGCAAACAAGCAAATGGGCCGCCTGATGGTAAGCGATTAACGCCGTCTGTGGATATCAGCTAAAACATTGTTAAGCCTTCTTTGGAAGAATCCCATATTGTAGCTATACTCCGGAATACCGAGCTCGTTCAACATTTTGCAGATATATATGGCAAAAACGATAGGTTGAATCACACAGTGTATATGAATCCTTGATATTTCTTATATCCGGGGTCTTTTATAATATCTGTTCAGCTGGTAATGATTTATTAACACAAAATGAGCGGAAAGCAAAAGACGCACTAAATTCAAAGCACGTAATGATCGGCGATTTAGATTTAGTTATGCCAGAATCACCATTACACAAAATAGGAAGATAAGATTTGACGTGCAAGAATCACCATTATTGACGGCCCAATAAAACAAGGTCGGTTGAAACTCAGACAAATAAGAGTAAACTCAAATACCTACCAATTAACACTGAACAAAATAAATCATCGTTTCACCACTCCAATGCACCCATAAGAGTGCACATACAGATAACCGCGCCAGGCCGGGGGTGGAAGCCACGTTTTCAATTTCCGTCCGAGCCACCCCACCCCGTCACCCTCGATAACGCAGTAACTATCATCTCATCTGCGCCCCAGGCCCGGGTAATTTTATTAAAAACACGACGCGCCCGACACTCGCTGAATATTTATCTCTCACGGATGTGGGATATCAAAGGGTGTGTTTTTCTCTGAGCCATAGTTTGCATCAGACGGAGAAATGGAATCGTTTTTGTCTATATTCAACCAATACAAACAGTTCGACAACTATTTGTATTGGTTGAATATTTGCAGTAATGTACTGCTAAAATATTTATACTAACAGCTTTTATTCTAGGACTAGCTGCGCCCCGCAGTTTCAGCCGCGTGCACTACGGTTTTCCCTTTAACTCAATAATACGTCGAAGCGTTATTTCATTTACTTAGAATATAACATAGGTATTGTATATTTTATATGTGACGATGATGTTGTACCTTTTTATTTAATAAATTAATTAGTAGTATTATGTAAAAGTGTCATATTTTTTCTCATAGTAGGATAAAAGTAGAGTGTACCACAAAATTCGCAATATTATTATTTCTTCGGGGGAAGTATATTAAATCTCTCGCTGCGCTCATGATCCTACTGATCGCTCCCTCGCTACGCTCGTGATTCTACTCACGTCCTTCGCTTCGCGCTTCATTCAAAATAGCGCCCTTGCCGTAAAATATTATTTTGCCCCCTTTTGATACATTCTACTATTGTGTTGGATACTCTATTTATTGATGAAGGCTTTGGATACCCCCATAAATGGACTATCCAACACAAAAATATGTTTTCTATTCCAACCAGTAGTTCTTCATTTAGCGCGTTCAACCAAGTACTAAAGTATACTAAACTCCTCAGCTTTATAACATGTATTAGTATAGATAGGTATAAGGTAATATTTATATATGTATATTCATCAATAGTCTACTTGGATCGATTCTTCCAGTAGAATTTACCTTAGTTAAACAAAATGCGAATATCTTTACTAAAATACTCATATTTTGTTGGCATTTTATAAAAACCACATGACAATTCTACAACAAGTAACAAAAGAATATATTAACTCTTGAAATGTTAGTTAAGTTAAGTAAACCCGGTGCCGCCAATGATAATGTTTATATAAGGTAGATGTCGCACAAGCGCGCGGATACTGAGGCGGCAAAATTAAGTCAATTGTAGTAATTTTCATTACGACGCGTATTTCAAGCGCAAGTCTAAACATATAGCTATCCTTTTCTATATTATTTGTACCGTATTATCTCAGTAAGCGCAGTAAGCATGTTTATGTCGTAAAGGAACAAAATCTGAGTATGAATATACGTCATCTTTAGTAAAACATCATTGGGTGCCGCCGTAAATGCGGCAAACAGCTTTATCTAGACCGACTTCGAATGTCCACTAATATAAATTTACTTAGGTATAAAAGTACCAGATCAAGAAAAAGAGTATACTTTATTTGTCTTGACAAATTTCATTCTACGTAGAATACAAAAAATGATAATTTTAAAAATAAATGAAAATGACATTGCATTATGAAATCTTCTACCAATTGCTGCTATCCGTTAGGAAAAAAAAAGGTTGAGCAAATAGAGCATAGCTCGTAGTAAAGCATCGTTGCCGATGGATATCTCCGTAAACCCCATAAAGGAAGCGAAGCAAAAAGGGCCAAAAGCCGTTTGTGATTAAAAAACTGCCAGATACCCACGTTCAAAGTTCCAAAGGTGTTATTTGCCGACGGGTTCTTGCTGACCGGTCCCTTGATTGTTATCAGCAGGTTACTTCGATGTTAAGTTGAGCTCGGAATTAATGACTTAGAAAATTTATAACGACTATACGAAATAAATGCTAATGAAAGATTTACACGTAATAATTAGTACATGAAATGGCTAATTGTACTTTTAAATTTCAGCAAGTGTGAACTAGTGAATTAGTGACAATTTGAAACATAGTAGGTACCTAGTACTCAGTCGAATAAGGAAAAAAACATGTAATATTACTACTATAGTAACGATAATGAACTCAATAATGAAGTTAAGTAATCAGGTGTACATTATTTTTGTAAGCGACACGAGCCACTGTAAGTTACTGTAAATAAATTTGCATAACAACGCTCTACTAAAGCAACCACCAAAACAATGACGTACAAAATAAAAGCCAATAAAATACGACAATCTCATCATCTGCAATTATCTACCAGAACCAACTAATCATAACGTAATGGGCCCGCCTTTGTGACCATAAATAAAATCTTTATGATCCTTTACCAAACAGGTCTTCACAAAAAACATGTGCCTCGAGCAAAAGGTTTACAAAAAGTGGCGTCTCGTCGCTTTGTAAATACCTAATACTTGGGATTTTAATTTCGGAGGCAAAGGAAAAGGTTCGCACAACAATAAGACTGGAAAATACAGCCCGGGCTTCAATCACCTTTTCTACAAATTCGAAGCTTTACGAATGTGTAAGCGCTTTAGATAAATAACCGTCCATTTAAGGGTATAGGAAGACAAGCGATACAGCGCTGTAGTTGTAGAAATTTGAAGCGAGACACCCGGAGTGGAATAACTGGGGTATCCCATTGATCCTTGCTGTTGTACGCATTTAAGTTTAAAACAGCTTTATTTCCAAAGGAATAAGATCAGAATTAGACTGTGGATTAGGATATTTGAGATAACGCTGGCTTACATAAAGAGGATGCCAGATCCGTCGAAATTGCTCGTCGTAATGATGCTTCGACAATAGGCGTTCGGGGAATCGGACTGAGTTTGGCAATGTCTGTGCAAATTTGGAAGATGGAATCACCATGTGGCTTTTGAGACGCACAAAGAATGTAATTGTTGCCGACACCAGAGACAAATGGTGTCATGGAAAAATTTGTATTACTTTGTAAGTTGCAGTTCAAGGAGATATTTTATGAATTTTATGTTATGGTTAGGAGATTTTGAAAGATATGAAAATTCAGCAGTTCCACTAAAGATGAATAACCTGTGTTGAACTGAAACCTATGCTGAACAGACATCTGAAAAGCGACAAATACTTACTTATATATTACCAGATGCGCCCCGCAGTATTTACCCACGTGGACAACGGTTTTCCCGCTACTTAAGTTATCCCAACATATTTTTTCCGGGATAAAAAGTAGGTAGCCATTCTCCATGTTCCAATCACTCGAACTGGCCAAAATTCACTAAAATCTATATCTAACCAAATCTACTTAAACTTTTTTATTCCTTGCGCTACTCGTACAAATTTTAAAGCAAATTACCTACAAACAAAATATTATCGATATTACAAAAATCACCCGAAGAAACACTAAAATAAAACAAAACTTAGAACTTCAGTCTTGTCACAACCTCTCTTAAAAATGAAGAATGGAGCTCCATAAAATGTATCAATTTGTTAACAGTTTAATAAACATTCGAAACCTGGTTTCTGGACCGTACCTATGATTGCCAAACAGAATAGTATATTACATCTGCGATAAGCTGGAAAGGTTTGCAAGTATAAACATGATCAAAAAGGTATATAATATAGCTACCTACGCGTGGCAGTATTCACCAAATCAGAACTTACTCGTACTGCGTATTATGGATTCGTATACAAGGTGCTCTCATATCGTCTCCTGCAATGGGGAAACGCGGTTGAGATTGGAAAAGCAAAACCCTTGTTTTGGTTTATTAATCTCAACCGCGTTTTCCCAGTGTTAGAGCGATTTATGGTGTCCTGTTCAACAATTTTTACAGGCTTACATGTATAGATGCGTAATGGAATTGTGTAATTTGTAGATATTATACTTAAAAGTCATAATCATCATAGGTAATTACAATAAGAAATCTTACAGTCTGTGTGCGCAAGGTGGAGTACGAGATCTACATTGAAATGTCACAGGAGTGCATAGGAATATATAGGATATAGGAATACTATCCACGCTGTGAAAATTATTCTGGTAAATAGAAAAAAATAATCGGTTGTTACAATTTTACAAAACGTCAATAGACAATGTAAAACAAAAAATGTGTATGTTTTAAAACAAAACAGTTGCAAATTCATTTTCTGTAAATGATTTCATCACATAGCTATTATTGTGATGGTACGAGTAATTTGAGCTGATGAAATGTATGTCGACACAGAATCGCGAGGCAGTAGGTAATTATGTAACATTGCCGGTGATCAGCGAAGCGTGCCGTCCATCTCGCAACCTTGCAACTAAATGAACTAAATACTAGCATCCAAGAACTTCAAGCAATGTCGTTATGCACCTATATAATAGCATTAGGATAGTGAGTGTAAATAGGCCATGAATCAGTCGCTTGTTGGATCTTTCCCCATGCACCCAGGTCGTAAGATGTATAGTCTTGACCCGACAAAAACTTAATATTGTTGGTCCCTTATAAATTTCGCCGCTTCCAACCGGTCCTTGGAAATCAATGGGGGAGGCCTATGTCCAGCAGTGGACGTCCTATGGCTGACATGATGATGATATAAATTTCGATGTAAGTTTGATTTTGAAACCATTTGAGTATGAGTCATCACCATTATCATCTCAACCGTAGGACGTCTTACAGCGCCAGCGCACTGGAGCGGCCACGGCCTGGCCACGGCCTGGCCACGACACCACAGCCACGACACGACGGATAATACGGCCTAATACGGTCAGCCGTCCTGCTGGCTGGCACACGGGTATTGTTGCCGTGGCGGCCCCAGCAGCTGACATTAGCGGAGATGGACGTCAAGGAATGGCAGTCATTTCTTTTTCCGTCGTTACTTTGGTTCCACCAAATAACTCGGCAATTTCTTCCCAATATTTTCTTATCATGTTTCTCTTAGAATAGGTAATAATTTGTGCTTAGAGAAATCCCATAAGGCGGGTCTACTTTTCTTCTCTACTATAAATTTGCCAGTATCAAACTCTATCGCAAAACACTATAAGTACCTACCAATCTCGACGGGCCCCGCGGCGCCGCGCCGGTCGGATACTGGCCCGTGGCCGCACTGACAAATACAAGTGCGCGAACTACCTACATATACGTTGATACGGGGCCGCAACCGTCCCGACCCCTATGCCCAAAGTACAGGGGCCTTACTATCAGCTTCGTAAAAACCATGCAAGTTCCAAGCAGTTCTAAAACATGTCAGAGGCAACAATAACCGTTCACCTTTGACGATATCAATGTTCAAACCGTTCACCTAAAGGAGCGTGTTACCGTAGTGATGGTAAGACTTCCCACTAAGCGGTTTAAGCCAGGTTTTAGAACTGCTCGGAACTTGCATGGTTTTTACAAAGCTGATAGTAAGGCCCCTGGTCCCAAGCCACTGCGGCCCCGTGCACGTAACACAACCTGCGCATCTATATAAAATTCATGTTTTTTTGGGAGCCGCATCCGGCCAGCCGTTAGTCGTGGCCGGGCCGTGATTGCTCCAGTGCGCTGGTCTTCTTATACTGTTGGATATATGCCTTCCCCATTGATCTCTACCCCATAAAGGTCGACCAGCGTCTTCCTGCGACCTTGGTCAGGTCGTTTGTTAAATTTGTCGGGGGACGTACTTTCTCACGCAGATATAGGTAAGTAAAGCAGACGCTGATTATAATAGATAGGTATAAACTAAATCTTGTGAGATTAACAATGTATAACAATAAAAAATATTATAACAGTTTTACGAGTAAGCATTACGATGACATGTAGGTACCTACGTAAGTAGCTATTGGTACACGAAGAAAATAATACAATACCTATTAAGATTAAATTAGGTATACTATATGCTAACATCAACATAATGAAGCACCGTTGATCTTTATTCGAGTTTCGTATATGTAAGTAGATCCTTACCTATTTGTCCGCGGGTATCAGAGAGTAGGTATAGACAATTCAAAAGTAGCAAAACATAGTATTCAAAAGTAAAACATAGGTAGGTATCTTACTTCATACTTCTAAATGGATGATTGAGGCTGTTCATTGGTCCCATTTTATTGGGGCCAATGAAAAGCCTCAATAATTCATTTCCAGATGTTCTGTGAATGGTCCTTCTGAGTTATTCATCTGAAGAGTAGTATCCTATTTATACAGGAAAAGAATGGCAAAAGAAAATTCTACTGATATAGCCACGGAAGCAAGAAAACGAAAATACTTACTTATAGCATCGAAATATTAAGTACCTACTCACGTACACAACTACTTATTATTTCGATGACCTAGGCACAAACTTAATAGTGACTAGGTATAGTTATATATAGTGTCAGAAGTTCCAGTGAGATGTTTGTTGTATTTATTTATAAAAAAATAGAGGCACGATCAGGGAACCAATTGAAATCTATGGATACAAGACAACACCGAAATAAGCACCCAGAAATATTAAGTAAGTAACATAAGGATAACCTACTTATAGTTACCTATCTAAGGAGAACACCGAGCAACAAGCAACGGCCTCTATCTAGAAACAACGCATTACCTTGTCTATGTAACCATGTATACCCACTTATATGAATACCCTAACTCAAAAAGAGATGCCGCAGTATCCATACAATTACCCTTAGGTTGTATCCATTTATAAGGAGACATTATTGACGCACGGCACGGAACGGCAACGTCGCATTTGCTTTGCACGTGACGTAAGCCAGCAGCTATCTAGTGTTAGAGAAGGTAGTGATTTTTAAGGTAATTTCAGCGTCAGCTAGTTAGTACTTTATTAAGAATTTACAAGTTTAAATAAATAAAAAATACATGTGCTTATGATATTTCGTGCAGACATATTTTTTATGTACAGCTAATACGTAGGTAAGTTCCTATATGTATACTAAGGAGGTAAGATTGTGAAATGCGCATTAGGTTCACAATAAAGATTGGAAACATGGAACATAACCACACCACAAAACAGATACATATCTGTTTTGCGGCCACGGGCTGCCTACACGTTTTTTTAGTCGAATACTTATCTTCCGATCGAGAACTGGATACCTAAGTATTAAGCGGAAAGATCATTGCGAAGTTTGTTGCAGTCTACGTATATTTAGAGACAGTCTTACATTATTTTGGATTACCCAACATTCAAACGGTATACAGCATACGTATTATATAGTTACTATATAGTATATACTAAAGAAATACACATGCATTCCTACACAAAGACCTTTTTTGTCCATGACATATTTTCCAGTGTAATACAAACAGCGTACCTCAGTGAGTCTGAAGTGATCGCGAGATGTACAAAATCCGATGTGTCTTTTTAGTTAATCAATACAAATTAAGCGAGAGTCACTGTGCGAAAGGAAAAGTCTTTGAATCGCAAAACTAATCTACTTTTTTATAGCCATATATACTAAACACATTTTCTAATCTCTCAAACAAATGAATTCCCGTTAAAGGCGCATAGCCTTTAACTTTTTTTTTGGGAATTAATTTGTTTACCTCTCCACCAGTATACCTATAGGTATTATTCATAGGTACGCTACGGCGATTCATATAGAAGACTGAAGAGCATAATATACCTATGCAACTCACCATTACGTAGACTACAAGGAAGCTCCTATTGACAGAATAGAAATTTTACCTTCAAGTTCTTGGAACTTTTCAGGGGTTTGTAGGTGACTTTCAAATACACAGCAGAACTTTCAGGAAAACCTCGACGATGGCTCCCTGTTTCACGCTTCATCGCTATGTAACATAGGTACAAGTTAAGACTTTGGTAACACCGATAGTCAATACAACATCACTGAAAAGGCTAGCACCGCAAGCCCACGTCTCTATCGAGTCAAATACTTCTTCATAAAGTTGACAAGGTCTCAAACCAACATAAACGGTGACAATATATGCCTAACTCACCTTTAGTTCGTGGATGATATTGCGATCGTGGTAATCTCCTCAAAACCTCAAAACGGCGCTTGAAGGCTTCATTGAGGTTTACCTACGCCGAGTGGGTCTTAAAGTGAAGATATTTATAGACAAGACAGAAATTGCCATTGCCGACATTGAGGCTGCCGTAAGAAGCCGGAAACACAATACATTTGTTGACCAATTTCCTTACCTAGGACCAAAAGTTTTACATCGTAGGACGCAGGAGTAAACTGTACAACTATACCTATACGTTTATGTTCACCAAGAGACAACCTGTGGCTGACAAACCGGCTTCATTCACGTTTTATATTCATTAATTATATCAGTTTGAGGCCGACGAAACGTTTCACGACATAAATGCACAGGTAAAACGAGCAAAACCTACACACCGCTATTGCCTCGCCTGCTCACCTCTACCTATGACGAAGGACGTCTTATAAACTTTCTAGAGTTTCAAGATGTTTTCGGCCGAAGAAAGAAACTAAAGTTGAATGTGACTTCTATAGCTTCTACCCAATCTCTTAGCAATGTTGTATAGGTACCTCCTACTTAGCTACTTATTTCCTTCTTTTGCTACTTAGGGTATACTTACTTAGTTTAATTCGCTCTATGGATAGAATCGCCACTTCTTTCTATGCTTGAATTCTTCAACAAATTCCTTGATATGTAAGAGTAGCCACAGATTTTAATGCAGATTCAAAACTATTCTAGCGTCAATGTCATGAATTTAATTTATAAAGAAGAAATACGTAAGTATCGATAAGTTTTCAGGTTGCAGCTGAAAAATGAGACTTTACCAAAAAACCGCCCTAGGTACTTTAATTACATACCTACCTATAAAATTGTAGAAGTGTTATCGAATTCAATTATTCTCACAATTTAGACCTAACCACTTGTTATGTCCATATTTTGAATCTCTGAGCACTCAAATTTCGCAGCACTCTTTTCGGATTCCACTAACTCCACAAAGAGGCCATGCATTAATATTGACACTTGACTGGTTCATAAACTATACAAATCTTTTATGTCCACGCAAGCTGAGTCTATTTATCGCATCGTAACTATGATCTCTTAGCATTACTAATACAGACAGAAGAAATAAATGGGTTCCCCTGGGCCGCCGCCACTGCGCCCGCATTTCAAGGGACCCTTCGCTACGCACGTAATCCAAAATGTCCGATGATTTTTCTATGTGGCCGCTTGTTATAACTCTACAATCTGGATTCGATCGTGCTAGTCTGAAAGAGCGAGACAGAAAAACCACGGCAAGAGTCAATGAAGGGCGGGGCACTCGGCGCTGCGTTTCGACTTGCGATTGGTCTATTACACGCAATCCCAGCCGCCCGTGCACGACGGCCAATCGTACGCGCTTGCGTCGTTTCCCTCCCGCTACCCGCAAGACCCAAAATGCCGACCTTTCACGAATACCAACCCGATTCGATACGACCGAATATGCCTTAGTTACTTCACGCGCGCTCTGTTGGCTGGTCGCTTTCGCCGCCGTTTTCAGTGAACAGACTTAAAACCGATTCTGTCATACCTCGGGACGTTGTGATGAACTTTATTATCGTACGTTACGTGTTTTGCTAGCACCGTTACCGGATCAGCTGATTTATTCAGGTACTACAAATAAACGCTTTCCTAAGGCTCCTATACTAGAATAGAACCAGTCTCTCAGCTCAAATCACTTGGAAAGTTTAGAAATCACCGTATAAATACAAATGAAGGCGGCGAATGATTGAACGTAAAAGCGGTGTCCTCGTGTAATCAACGTAGGCCGCGCGGTCTGGCAACGCCGCGCGTAAATAATAGGGTAGGCGCTCGGTCTTTCTCTCGCAGCTGGCGCACAGCGGCAACGTCGCACTGCCTTCTCTGTGGCGCGCTCCCGTGCCGCACCGTGGGGAATCGGCCGCCACCGACTCGAGCGAGACGCATTCACTAGCCGACGCAATATACCTACCTAGCGTGCCGATACGATTCGAATTTTAATGACGATGTCACTTTTAGTTCTCTCTCGGAGCTACTTATATGTTATAGTATAAGCATTTCTTGTAGCTGTCCCTGTTTTGTATTGATAATCTGCTGAAATGAAGAATACTCATGTTATATTTATATTATGTACTTATCAAAATTGAAGTGGTACATTATATAAGTACTCGAAATACATAGGATGTTTTAAAAATAATGCTACAAGCCTAACCTTACCTTATTAGTATATCTAAGTAAATAACTAGTCATTCAAGGTCCAAGGGTAAAATTATATTACAAAGCTGAAGATGAAAATAAAACTTGTTTACAGAATATCGAGCGGGTGTTGGCCGCCTGGTGGCGCACTCTATCGGCGAAGCGTACAGTGAGCTGCGCGGGGGCTGTGAGGTGCTGCGGGACGGGAGCTTCCTCCCCCTGCTTCAGTTCTCACCACGACATTCCAAAGGGAGGACGTATCGTCGCACGTCACCAAAAAGGAACGTTCGCGCGGCAACTTTGAACAGTGATAATGCGAAAATAGTGTTTTGACTGAGAATGTAGCCTGGATCGCAGTGCCAAACTTGGATGCAGTGATTATTGGATCACAATTAATCGGATTGCAGTGTTTTGTTGGATTTGGATTTTTGTTCTCCACCACCTTCCAAACTGGGGATGCACAAGATGGAACTCGGCGACAGCGTGTACGCTGCTGAGCGTATCATGAAGAAGAGAATTAGAAAGGTGAGCTTTTACTAATCCAGCACGTTAATAAATTCTAAAATTGGGACACTTGCATGCGAGATCACCTAGGTATAGCCCGCTTGGTCTATTACTGCACTTTATTTGTAAACTGCTACTGTCGCAAAGGCACCGCTTGTTTTGCATGCACCGAAACTTCAAAACAAAACGCCATAACAACTTTTATCAAATTCAATGTTTTTGCTTGTGTGTATTTCGATTTTGTGATTGTAATCCCAGCATTGTGATCCTTGGCAGCAGCTGTAGAAAAATTAACGTAAGGGTTTTGTGTTCCTTTTCACGCATGTTTTTCGGTGCTTATTATTATCAGGGCTCCCCTTACATGAGTATTCTGAGACCGGGGTCACGAGAAATTGAATGCTTCTTTATAAATAGTGCCCTTCTTAAGATTATGTTAAGTTTTTGACACTAAACAAGTTTCGTAGAGGATGCTTATGGCTTTTGTTAGGGATAACCTTGTCTTATTGTTTGCTTGGATTTTTTTAACACCGTCTTAGTTTGTTACTAACCAGATCCCAAGAAATGTACGAGTTTGAACCTTTTTAAAAACTGACCTATAAGCGAGTCCCTGCTCTGCTCATGTGTGGTTTGTTATTTGTTTTAATCTAACTGCATGGAAAATTATTTAAATTGATAACATTTTTGCTAATAACTAAAACTTATACCTGTTATATTAATACAGAAATTGTAAACTTACTTTTATGTATTAAATAAGTCAAAATATAGCTTTAAATCAAGCAATATTTTGACTGGGTACCTACCGCAGTGTTTTTTTATCATTGGTCGTAACTTTATTATATACAAACTTGACTGATGGAACATTTGAGACTAGGTATCAATTTGTATCAATTTCAATATTGGTAAGATTTCTTTTTCTTTTTTTTCAGTAGTTGACCACTATTTCACTTGAATTGACTTGCAATTAGATCTAGAATATTGGTTGGATCTCAAGGGCAACTGCATTTACACATTGTGTGTCTTAGTGAGAGCTTTTATTAGCTGAAGATGTTAGTTATCCAATTGGGCTGCTGGAAAGTACAGTCGAAAATTTATATACCTACCTAGGTGAAGAAAATATGTCACACCCTAAAGTAAGTCATGAATGAAGCCTCCATTGTCTACAAAAGTCGAGAATAATGTATGATTACTATATAATTGTGTCTGGGTGTGATGTATATCAGTCATCCGGTTACCATAGTACAGGCTCTGCCCAGTTTGGGACCTGAAGACCTTGTGTGAATGTTAATAAATAATAAATAAATAAAATAAATAATTGAATTGTACAATCTTAGTCTACTTGATCATCAACAGTTGATGCTTTGAACGTGCTGCTTTCATCTTTTATTATGGAAATAATTGGCAATCTGTATGTCTGTATAGAAATTAATGATAAAACTTTCAATGAATCTACAAATCTTTCAGAAATGAAAGGTCATCATCGAAATATAATTATAGTAATTAACTCATATACTAGGTTACCTTCTGCTATGCTTCAAAATATTGTTATTGTTAAGCATAAATAATAATAACTGACAAGCAACTACAAATCCTAATTAGAACGGCAAATTTATTTAAGTAGGTAGGTATAGGTACCTAACTACCTATGGCATTCGATTTTTGATAGTTTTCATTGAGTAACTTCGTTGTTGATATAATAGGTTTCTTATCAGTATTTCTTGATTATCATTTTCGTTTTTCTATATAGTGATGATACTAACTCTCCCATTTTTAGGAATAGTTAATGGGTTCCCTAATAACTTCGAACTTTATTAATGAAGTGATGTCAATGTTTGTAACTACGTAGGTTTTTAGGTGTAACTATTGTTTTATCACAAATATGTGTAGGTATTATTTTTAGTAAACAATAACTAACAGCCATACTTGGTAGGTACGTGGGTACAGGTACTTACATATATTAGGATTACATAAGATCACGAGTGACACAATAGTCCCAATGTGATGACATGATGCAAATTTACAATGTTTTAATTTATTATTGCATTGAGGTCTATAAACATTTATCGGGTAAGAAATTCTTAATCTACTTATTACCGTAATCTTAACTTCAACTCTCAATATGACCAATATTAGACAAGACCTGTCACTACTATGCTTCCAGTTAACATTTATTGCTGGTTTTACCTCTTATTAAGTCAGCTAGTATCTTCAGCTGATTGGAATAAACTTGCATTCTAAATTTACTTTAGTGCGACCAGTTCACGAGAGCTTATCTTTATTTTCAACAATTATCCCACGGGAACTATGCGTTTTCCAGTATGAAAAGTAGCATGTGTGTTATTCGTTGAATATAAGCTATTTTCATTCCAAATATCGTACAAATCCGTTCAGTCTTTTCAGCGTAAAAAAGTTAAAATAAATAAATAAATAAAACACCTTCACTGTAGTTTTGAAACTTGCATGACATCTGTTTCTTCAAATATTGAAATAGTCTTCATTTTTTTATCTATAAAGTACTGGAATGAAAATATTGAAGTGTGAAAAACGTAATGTAATTTTCTTCTAATATTTGAATGTCAAATAAGGAAAGAACGTGCGTCGAACTGACCAAATTATAACCTGTATACTTGTCTGTTTTAATTTGATGACACGCACTGTGCTATGATTCCCTGTTTCCCTCGCGGCAGGCATGGGCACACGACCACAGTCCCACAAACATCAAAGACCCGGGACTAACAAACACCTATAAACTCGTCGCACAAATTTTTGCATATCTTATATACATATCTTAAAATTAATTATTTTAATCTATTCTATTTTTATGTTTTCACGTTTCTAGAAACTAGACAGATACAACTCGTAACATATTTCTATCGTAATAACTATCATTGATTTAGCCGTAACACGTCTATTGCTTTGAATTGTCTTCCACATCAGCCCCCAATTGTTTATTAATTGAATAGTCTTCCCCATCGTCCCCCAATTGTTTATTAATAGTTATACGAGAAGTTCATGAGCGTCTCCTTGTGATCACGGTTAATGTATCTTAATCGAAACAATTTAAATCTTCGATTAGGTAATAAGTTAGACCCGATAGTCCATTGAGATTGACCTTAAAACACGAATTTAGTTCGGAAATGTTCAAAATGTTCTTGTCATTATAATAATTCTAGCATCTTTCTATTTGTCACCTTCACCCAAATTTAGTTTGCTGGTTGGGCGTTCCTCTCTATAAGAGTAGTATTGGCCATGTAGTTTTTAAACTGACAAACGAAAATTGTAAAAATTGATCCTTTGAGTGTAAAATATACCTGAAATCATCATATTTTTTTTAAATGTACATCTGATATCATTACAAATAGTTATAATAATATTATTACTCCATCCATAGAACAAAATGCGCAGTTCCGGAAAACGTAATAAGAGCTACGGATGAGTTATTATTATGTTGTTTTATTACTTTGATACAGTCCATTGCTAAATAATTTTTTTTTCTAGGTACATACCTTAATTAGACATTAGCCTTTTTTAGAGTATCTTTATATTGCTAAAACAAAGAATGAAGATTGTTTACTTGTTTATTTTTTTACCCAGATGTAACCAGATGTAGTGTGATTACTAAAATTTGTTTACTGAAAGGAATAATAGATAGTTATATAAACTAACAATTTGCATTTTCCTAAACTCTTATGTAGATTTACTTTTCCCTATAATAAGAATAGCTTCAATTCTGATAGGTACTAAAGTAAAGGTTGCATTACAACGTATAGTTCTGACTGATTTTGGTCGAAATTCTTCTTGCGACAAGGTGTCGTATTGTAAAAAAAAACATTTCAAGACTGTGACTGAATTATATGTATTACAAATAATAAAAAAGGAGGTACAGGTAATAGCATATAACAGCAATAATCAATAAGTTTACATTATAAGGTCGTATAGGTAGCCCACACCTGCCACTCGCAGTCTATCTAACTCTTAACTTCTGAAATGCACCTTCAAGAGCTCAACTCCGATCAAACTAATGAAACTACTTAAATTTGACAGTTGCACTCAAATTCAAACCCATTCAGAGTATAAAATAGAGTCCACTTTTGTATGCGTCCCAATCGAATTGTTATCCGGCGGCATCCTCTAATATAAACTCATTTCATTTTGCATAAACATATTGAGTTGTATTGCTCAGTTATAAGGTATACATTCAAACGAAGCTACTATATTTATAGCAACTCCTCCTGAGCTCTGAGGCCCTGGTATCTCAGCAAGAACGCGCCAGTATTCGACTTTGACGCAACAACCGCCGAGAGCGCATGCTCCCCGCCAACGCTCTCGACCAATCAGCGATGAGTAGCGTTTTGTTCGCATAAACTTGTCTTCCCCAGTAATATTTTGATGCCAGAAACAAATATTCTGATTGTTTTATGGTTTTTGATTTGATGTATTCCGTATAGTATACCTATTATGTCTTTTTGACATTTAACTAATTTTTAATATTTTCAGGATGTTGGTTCCATTCTAGGAACTAATGCCCTTGCTAGGCCGCTAGTCAAGTGTCGTACCACATAGTTCTAGACTTATTTGATAGGTGGCGCTATTTTAAAATGTACAATACAAAAAACTAAATATTGTTTTTATAATATGTATGTGATTCTACCAAGCCATCTGCTTTAAATGTAGGTACAACATTAATAATCTTATCTTATGAAATACAACATATGCAATTCGATCAATGTGGTGGTTGTTTCAGACGTAATGCGTAGTCCTTTAGTAATTCCAAATGTCGTATAGGCAAGTACTAAAATGTTACATCTTATCAAGAAGTATGCATCATGGAGAAAGTAGGTGAACGATTACTATCTGTTCTCATATCTTCAATTAAATTATTTATTCAGATAAATTATATGATAAAACTCTGAGACGTTTTTAAAATATAATCGTAAATTCGATAATAACGTTGTTAATATTGAGGTCTGAGGCGTCGAGTATCAGTCACGTAACGGTTCCCCTTATTGTAAAAAAATAGATAAAAACAAGCCGTTACCCACGGGTCACAGATATGTGGCGCCGATAATAATTCGAAACGAACGGATCCAGAATGCACTCGGAAGGAACACAAAGCGACCAAATTTTCTATAAATAATCGCTTGACAATGCTGCACCGTAATTTTATCCATCCCTGTATTGGAATGGAATAAAAAAGCACGAAGGGTATGGCGGCATCTATAGAGTCGTCTTCATTTTCGATTTATTTTTAGCAGGTTTTTCTTTTATTCTCTTTTGTTGTTTAGGTTTCCTTTTCTCATAGTATTTTTAGTATGTATATACTATTATGACCAACTGTGAATCATGCTGTATAATTCGGTTGATCTCAAGGCTGCTTAATCATTGTTATACTTTTAGATTAAAACTTGCATAATGATCTAAATTTTATAATGTATTTAGATCATTTAATGCAAATTTTAATTATATTTACTACATAATACGGAATGAAAGCTAAGGCAAGCAAATATTTCTTTATTAGGTTAGGTAGGTACCTACTTACATACCTAAGTAGGTACATTAAGTTATGCTAAATCAATAAATTTTGCATAAAAGGTTTATTTTTACATTTTTACTACTTATTCTATTCTATAGTTTTCCTGACATAAAACCGTTCATTATAATCGAGGGCTTATATACCCGTTTTGTAGATACTGTACAACCCCTCGAAATATAAAAAACTATATGGAGGGTCCCCCTATATTTAGAAAGCATACTTAATCGCATACACGTTCGCTCGGAATATTACAGTGTATGGGGAAGCGTCATATGGGAGCCCCTACACAATTAGAGCAGAGTTTGCATTGTCTCGTGCACACTCGGCAGCATTCCGTTACTCTGCAATCTCACAATAACACAGTGGGAACTAACAGTCAGGTGATTAAAAGATGCTGCCATAAAATATATACCTATCCAAATCAAAAATAATATTTTACTAACTTCTGTGCTTCATTGCTTATGTTTAATAGAGCTTTAGTTATTAGATGACTGTAAATGAATACCGATCAGTCTATTTTGATATTCAATTTGTCACTCATGCGATACTTCTCAAACCTTTATTATTCAAAGTTATATGCTTCCGATATTTTGAAACCTTTAGGTTGAATTGTGTCATCTAATCTGAATATGGACACCGTTACTGGGACAACATATAAAAAGTTGGAGACGAAATGACGCGGGTAGTCGTGTAGACGTTGTCATTATAATAATGCGCCTGTTGCCTCGCTGGCGGTCGTTATGCCCCACGCATTATTATGTAAATGTAAAACGAAATGGAAAGGACGGTGGTTTTTTAATGTTTCTTTATCTGATGCAGATAAGGGGCGTAATTAGTGAAGGATATTGAGAGAGACTACGCCACAGGTGATAATTATGTTCCCACGTATCCCACATAGTCGTGACGTAGACGTTTGCATCCTTGTGCATAATTAACGGAAACTTGCAAAGAATAACTGCTGTAGGTATTCAAAGTTCAGTCATTTATATCAGCTACCTACACCTGAAGTGTCATAATTTGATTAGAAATTATGCTGAGTGCAGTACTCAGCATATCAGGTGACTTCGTGTTTATACATTGTTTGATGTTTTCAATAACAATGGTGTGTAATCAGTTATGGCGTCATGATGAAGGGTAGAGACAAGGGTCAGATTATCTGGATGTTTGTAACTCCGCCGACCAAACCACCCCACTATTGTATTTTTTCTTATCTGGCCAAGCTCCCAATGCTCCCATATCTGTATCCCGCCGCGAGCGTTGATCTCCCTTAATTGAGTTATTACTGACGTATTTATTCAGAGATTATGGAGGGCTTGACTGGGAAATGTGCGATTTTACCCTGAGCAAAACCGTTTAAAATAGAATTAACGTCTCGTCTTAAGGTACAAGTTGGTAGCGGACGACATGAAGCTGCAGCAAACGACGTGTCGCAGCGACACTACTGGTGTCTACGTATTTTTATATGAAATTCCCTCCGTACCTTGTTAGCGACATGAAGCTAGCGACGCGTCATCGAGCGGCAGACGGCAGTGTCGTCCGACCGCAGATCAGTAGTGCCGCTGACGCCGGAGAAATTTTCATATCTTTCATATCGCTTTTCAAATGGTTTTTGATAAGTATTGAATAAGTTCCCTCACTTGCTCTGCATTTAAGCATAGGACGTGTGGCTTTCCGTCTTTTTCTGTATAATAAGAACAAGTCATCATCGTCTTCTTCCTCTTCTAATAAAAGATATAAAAATATGCGATCACTATTCTCGTACACGTCAGACATCTTGTTTCACGGAGCACTCGGAACCAACTGGATGCCATCTGCTGTTGCCGTCTGCAGTCGGGTTCGTAATCATGACTGCAGCGACATGACGCAACGACGTGTCGTGACGACATGAAGCGACGACATGTTGTCTGCTGCTGCTGCATGCAGTCGTCTACCAACTTGTACCTTTAACCATAATTTTCGAAGATGACAATAAAAACATCCACAACAGTAAATGTTACGCTAACAAGGTCTCATCTAAATAACATATCCTCAATAACTCGCATAGTTTGGTCAGGCTTTTAAATAGTAACACGGTAAGTATAATACGTACCTACCTAATAGTCGAGATCAGGGGCCTAAGTCTACTATTCAATATGGCAATACGGGTATGCTCGGCTCACAATGGCCGATTTTGACAGATTTGGAAGTCTGCTATTTTTTATTCATCCATATTGAATCATTCTGGATTTAATTCTAGATTCAAAGACACAACGCGTCATTTTCCATTGTCCGTTAGGCCATAAAATATCAAATGCCCTACTAAATTGGCATAGGCCAAGCATGGGTTCAGCGGGCTTAGACAAGATGCATCGCTTCTCTTTCTATAATCGCTAACGATGAATATTCGTTATCTTTGATCACGTGATGTATCGCTTTGAAGTATCAATCTTATACATTTTTTATGTTTTCTCTGGCGTTGTACCTAACGCTTGTAGAATGTTAGTTTGTCTAGCTAGACCTACAGGCCGCTATGAACTTAGCGGACTACGAGTTTTTGACGTCATCTTATTGGCATCGGCTCAGCCTCACACCCGACTGAATCTGAATTTGAAAATTCCGCAACGCAAGGTAACGTTATCTCGCGAAATGTACACTAAATATTTTGTATCTAATATCATATATTAAACCTTTTTTTTTAGAATAGACAAGTGTTTGTCTCACATGATCGTAAGTGATGATGCAGATGGAGCACGCCTGCCTAGAAGAGTACCAATCAAATCAATTTACACTTCCTCAGATGTACTTTTATTTTATTTTTTTATTAACATTCACACAAGGTCTTCAAGTCCCAAACTAGGCAGAGCCTGTGCTATGGTAACCTGATGTCTGATATACATACTTATATACATATACACACCCAGACACAGGTCAAACAGACATGTTCATACACACAAATGTTTGACCTGTCCGGGAATCGAACACGGGACCAGCGGCTCAGAAAGCAGAGTTCTACCAACTGCGCCAACCGGCCATTCATTTTAAGACATAAGTACATACATGTACTTCATTGAGCTTGATTTGGGCCTGCTAGTAAATTTGTCTTTATTAACTAAATATTTATTTGAACTGTTTTTTAATTAAAATCTATGAATTGAAAGACTACTATTCTGACTTAGTCGTTATTCTATAATCTTAAACTTTTTAAGTCATAGAAATTCAAATGAAGCAAAGTGACGGAACTCACAAATCCGTTCCCTCTCCCTCGTAAGGCGACACGAGTGTGTTTGCTCTCCGACTTGCCACAAGTGAGGGTCGGAAGCCCTTTGTGCCAAACAAGGGCTTGCGTTGCCCGAGCGAACCCGGTAATTTGTTCGAATATCCCTCAAAATAGAACAGGTAGGTAGTTAAGGTAGTTCAATTCGAAACTATCCTAATTTATATTTTTTGTGGTAGTTTTTAAAAAACTCCTCAGCTTTTTTATTATTGATTTCGTGTTGATTTAATATCTAAGTCTCGCAAGGTATTTTCCTTAGAAAATTAAATAAATTAATCTTCTAAAATCTTTGGATATACCTTTTATATTAGTGTCTTATATACACCAAACAAAAAGACATTGCACTCCAAAAACGATCGTAACGTAGAAGCCGTTGTAGCTGAATTTAACTCTTGCGATCATATTACCTACACTATCGTTGTTCTAACCGTAGGGTGTCCACTAGACATAGGGCTCGCCCATTGATTTCCACAAGGACCGGTTGAACTCAGGTCCGCTTCCAGGTTCCTCCCGTGATCCTTATCAGGCCGTCTGTCCAAATTTTCAGTAGATGTCCTACGCTGTGCTTGCCAGTCTGTGGTCTCCACTTGAGAACCTTTCAACCCCATCGCCCTTCAGTTCTCCATGCTATTTCTACTTGCTAATCCGCTATGCTATGCGTTGTCTACGGATATCATGTTCGATGGGGGATGCAATCCCCCATGCTAAGTCATATTTCCGTATAGTTTTATAGTGATGAAAATTAATAAATCACATTTACCGTGACTCCAGCCAACTGGCTACAATCTCGTCGATCGATAAATATGATACCAAATTTTAGGTTTCAAAGTACCAACACAGTTAATCATAGGTTTTTAAAAGAATATTTACTACACTAAATTTTAGTTAAAACTCTTATTTAGATTTAATCCTATTGTGAAGTTTAGTGTCTAGGGATCCTTCTTTATGAATAAATTGCCTGGTACCACGACCGGCGCCCGGCATTTTCTCATAATTATAAGACACCTATTTAGAGACGCTTATTAGGCATAACCTTATGCATGTACAAACATTCATATAAATCCTGCTGAAGCTGTTTCCGAGATAGCCTGGTTTTCTTCAGTCTACTTCGGAAATAGTTTTACAAGAACTGCTCGATCAGTATCAAATAGTTCATAAATATTAAAGTTTCGCTCCATGAATTCCACGACTTACGTTCAAAGCTAATAAGGTATGATAATAATATAAACCACATCGATATGCATGAACTTCATTCACTCAGCAGTCTTTGTTATTACATTGACAAATCATAAAGTGATGATGTCTGGTGCTTAACTACAGTGACAGTGCGTCGATTTAATTGTCTGCGAGTCGATGACCGTGCGACTGGGAGTGAGTGCAGCGGCCGTTACCGAACTGTTCTTTGATACCCATTTATAGGACTAATGACCCCCATCAATCACCTACACTTTGAATTATAATCACGTTGAGAAAATTAATATGTATCTGGTTGCATAAAATATACTAATAAAATCCTTAAAACAACATGATTATCGGTAGACTCGGTAATACTAAATCATTTATCATACATAAGATATATATATAAATGGATCGATGTGGTTGTAGGCTGGAGTCACAATTTTAGTAAAATTTACTCGTTTTTATCACTAATAAATTATGAACTGGACCAAACATAATAGTGTGTTTCATTTTATATTAGACGTGCACACTCGAGCAGTGCCACGATACGACTGACGTGAGTGGCTAATTGCTGTTGCCGGCTTCTGTCGGCGAGGCGAGGCGAGGCGACTGCGAACGAGGACGAGGACCGAGTTCATCTGCGTTGATTTGGTTGGTTGACTCCGTCTTTGTCTCCCACTCGAGCGATCGCAGTCGTGCTTGCCTTGTCTAACATATCAGTTTCCTCGCACACTGCCAGGTATTCGGGCTCGCGCGTACCTATTCGGCATTTCTGCGTTCCTGGTACTTGAGTTACGAAAGAAATACGCGCGATTCTGCCGGAACACAAATAAAAAACTGTCTAATTAGCATAACCGGTGGCTTCGATTATTGAAGTATGAATCAAATTTCTATATTATTAGTTTCACATGTAATAATAAGTAGTAGAAATTACGACCAATATGATTATAGAAAATATAACATTCCTATCGAAATGAAGATATTTTAAGGATGCATAATTTTCCGCATACAAAGAGGATGTGTGGAAATAGACTTGTGGCTAGTGTCCTCAATACACATGTCACGTCCGCATTCATGGAGGCCCTAACGTGGAAAGAATACCTAATACTGAACGTACAGGCAGGTTGTCAACTTGGAGGCATGTAGAAGTGGTAATTATTTTTAACGGATTTGAGTGCAATTTTAATTTACGATATTGGATCGGAAGTACATTTTTACAGGCATTTTAGTCCATCACTATCACTAGTAATTTGACTTTTCCACTAGATTATCAATTAAGAACTAGTGATCACGCAATTGTTATGTGTAGCCGATTCTCTTAAAGAAGACACGATGGACCAAGTCAAAAAATGTTTAGATTGTTACCCGAATACCACCACTCACAAAGCATTTGCAAGAAATGCTTATCGTATTTCGGACGATACACAATGGAACAAAAGAGATAAATATTGCTAATATCAAAGATTGTGTTTACTTTTGCTTCATACCCTACCGGGCTATGCATGGTTACAATTCAATATTCTGCGTATATTTGTAGGAAAAAATCATATTTCAGTCAATCAACAGGTTGCCGCGGTAATGGGACATCACTCTCAAATTAATCACAACAGCATCATTACTGCGTCAATCGCCCGGGGTCTCAATATTCCTGTAATTTTTCCACCTACCCTCACCCTCTCGGTCCTCTACCGCCCTTTTAACGCCTTGGAAGGGTCTTACCCAGACTCCGAAATTAAACGTTACAATTGAATTACACGCAATTTTCTACCCTAGAGGGCTAGAGATTGAGCTTGTTATAGGCTGCCAAGTTATGGATCTTTCCGATATTAAATCTTAATTTCTTTTCAAATTGAAACAATGAGATGAAAGCCGTGATAAAATTTAATTGGTGGGACGTGTAGCACTTTTGTGACTGTTTATTTAAAGTATAACTTTTGATCTTTGCGTAGGTACGCATTTACTTTGATAATTTATTCCGTAAATGTCCTGTAAGCGAAGCCCTTTGAGTTATATGATAATGTGACGTTATCAAACGTTATAAAATTATTAGCCTCTCCACAAAATGACGCTTTTCTTATTCTCATTAATTATGAAGATATAGGAGATTTGTAAGCTTTGGCTTTACTATACGTTGACGAAGAAAAGGAGAAGGGTCTCAATTCTACTGAATTTTTTTAGTGGTAACTTTCCGTCTTACACTTTTTGTAGGTGAGACTGTTTACAGCTGGTGTTCCTTATGTAGTCCATCGGTAGTGTCACGGAGTATGTGATAGCGTTTTAGTTCATGTCACGTGGACCTGAAGATGATTTCCTTTGATTTGTGATTGTTACTTTCAAGAGTTTCAAGTACACATTTATATGTATCTCTGCGTTGTGTGTCTTTAGTATAAAAGCTAATTTCGTTCCTTATTTATCGATTTTTTTTTCTCTTGCTTGGGATGCTGTACGTACCTATCCAAGAGACTATTTTCATCATTGTAAGCTTTGGCATAGTTTTCACTAGTGTTGCTACACTTAATGCTAACAGTAACTCGCAATGCGATCGTCAAACGGGAAACTTACTACTCACTAGGCAGAGCCTGTGCTATGGTAACCTGATGACGGATATATATACTTATATACATATACACACCCAGACACAGGTCAAACAGACATGCTCATGCACACAAATGTTTGACCTGTCCGGGAATCGAACCCGGAACCAGCGGCTCAGAAGGCAGAGTGCTACCAACTGCGCCAGTCAATTATTTGACATAAGTATATTCGCGCGTATTTATGTTAAGGCAAACACTAAAACATAAATCAGCTAATAGTCACAGGATAAGGTACTTTCTTCAGCTCAGGTATATTCCTATTAAAACAATTCTTATTCACCCACTTAGATTATATCTATTGAAAAAGTCGACACATCTCGAAATCCTTCACTGAGGGCACTAATGGTGACAAAATAGATATACCGGGCGTGCGGCACCCGTCACGCTTTCCTAGCTTGTGTTCCGTCACGCACCGTGCGTGATTTGTATAGTGGCTCGATGGCCCAACTATGGTGTCTGATTTAAGGCCGATTCACACATATCAGTGAAGTCACAGTTCCGACATCGCGTCCGCACAGTTCCGACATCGCGTCCGCACAGTTCCGTATTAGTGCTACAGTGATGCGGCCGTGCTTCAATTCACACATGTCAGTACTCAGTTTGTTACGGATCTTCAGGCAAAACGTGTGCGATGAGTTGTAATTGTTGCTACATGACTATGTTCAATAATACGGAACTAGCAATGATAGCCATTGCTTTAGACGAAGAAGAGAAGCATCAAGGGTATCAAAGAAAATTGATGCATGAAGCATAGAAAATAAGAGAAAATTAATGAGAATTCATGAGATTATATAAAAAATCCACAAGTTGGTTTTGTATTTCGAATTCATGTACTTTGTATGAAACAAATCATACAAAAGAACCAATTCTATCATTCCGCACTGTGACGGTACTGTCTCGGAACTGTGACTTCACTGATATCTGTAAATCGGCCTTTACTGATTTGGGTTAGAAAGTAACACGATATACTACGCGTTGTTACATAGACGTCAAACTTTATAGTATGTAATGATAGTACTATCATTAGTGTCGATGTCAACTAACAAGATTCACAGACTATTATATCAGACTAGGTGCGCCCTGCAGTTTCACCCGCGTGCACTACGTTTTTCCGCTCACTCAGTTATCCCACGGGAACTATACTTTTTCCAGTACCTACTCAAAGTAGCCTATGTCCTTCTCCAAGGTTCCATCTATCTTTATTTGAATTAGTCAAACCGTTCACGCGTGATGCCGGGACCAAGGTAAATAGTGATTCATTTATATATATAAAAAATAGATAGATATAACATAAACCGACGATGACGGTCGCCGTGGCGCAGTCGTTAGTGTCACTGACATGACTTCTGTGTCTCCTGGACCAAGGGTTCGAATTCCGGCAGGGGTAAACATTTGTGCGATGAGTGTAGATGTTTGTCCCGGGTCTTGGATGTTTGTGTGCTGCGTGATTGTGTGTGTCCATGCCTCCCGCGATTCAGGGAATCCTCTTGCGGGGGTCAGAGTGTGATCAAAAAATCCCTGCCCTCTGTGAATGTAACTAGATGGAGCAAGGATAAGTGCAGGATGACTGACATCAACTAATACAAATCCAAAGATATCGCAACAATGCCCGCGTTCTCTAAAAGAACTCAAATGTTCGTAATAAGATCATTGATACACAGAGAACTACTAGTAAGTAGAAAAAAAAGTAGGAATACTTTGAGGAAAGATCGTGGTGGAGGTGTTCGCTTAATCTAACGATGCTTTACAGATATTTATTGCGTATAGATTTATGAACGGACATGTATAATGGACAACTTTTCCGTCCGAATAAGAATATACGTATACCTATATATATATATATAGATTTAAAAAAAATGCATATATTACGTATTTTCGCTGTGCATACCTATAGCACAGATCACAATACCTCTGAACTTGATTTCTATATGAATTTTTGTTACAATTAAACTATATTCGAGCATATTTATAGATTATGCCAATATAGGATTTATAGAATCCTATAGCTTTGTGTGTTTCTTTTCGCGAATAGAGCCGAAGTTATAATTAAAACTTTATATGATCTAAAATTAAGTGTAGGGTTTTGATATGCTACTTATAACAATTTTAGTTACCTATGTAGACCTCGGTTCTCTGGACATTCATCTCAATTTGTTCAGCTCAACTACATTTAAATGTGCGCGCTGGTAGCTGGATAATAGCATCCAAAATTAAGTGGCATTCTTATCAATTACCCAAGTCGCATAAAATTATAATGAAAAGCTATGTTTACACAAAAACATATTAATAAAATGGTTGATGATTTTTCTTTGACTATCTTACAGGATTTGAGTTGATTTGCGGTTGATTATTTATTAATAACATACAACGTCAAGGTATGTATATAAAAAATGAGCGATGCGAAATTTCCAGAAAATGTCTGATTTTGGTTATCGTGTGTCATTCACTCTTTCCACGCATAATATACGTACAAACTTTAGACACATAAGTGCTCTCTCTTAAACTATGCACGAGTTTAGTTTACCTAACTCAACTAATCCTATAGTGAGAACAACACTCACCACAACCAGTTAACCCGATCATATCAGCCAACCAAACTCACACGCCAAGGAACACACAAACACACCCTTTCACGGTCATTTCGCCCCGCGTTCTGCCAATTTGCGAGGATTCCAGTTTAAACGCTCGATCGGTCCCCGCGGGCGACCTAACTACGCTCGAAGGCTTGAACCATTAATCTAACTCCCCCACCTCCTGTCTCCCCGCGTCCTGACCCTCCGTGTAGACCTTTCTAGGGTTGACAGTTTACATTCAACATTAATATAACTACTGTTTTATCAAACTAGCCTAAAACAAAGAGTCATTTTCTTCAAAATTTGCTTCATAGTTTGACTGAATTGATATAAGTTACAATAAAGAATTTTTGAAATCGGTCCCGTAGTTTTTGAGTTTATTCGTTACAAACATACAAAAATACAAATATTTCCTCATTATAATACCTATTAGTGAACATAGTGTAGATCACAGCACTGTAACAGATCTTGAAATATAGTCCTTGGCAACCCTAGTTGTTAAGACCTTCATGTCAAATCCGGTGGCGTCGGAAGCAGCCCTGATGCAGGATGAAATGTTACCGCTAAAACAGAAAATTGCTTCACATTTTGTATAAGCCTGTCAATAGAATTTTCCCTTTTACAAAGATATTTTATTTACTGATACTTATAATAATATGTAGGTAAGGTGATTTATAGGAATGCGTCAAGATTATGCTTGTACCACATGAAATTGTTTGAGTTTTTATATCTTTTTATCAATCTTCGATTGTTTAATTCAACAAATTAAATGTTGCTGTCAATGTAAATGTATATATATATACTCAAAGTGATGAACACAGTTTCTGAAGTAACTGAATAATAAAGACAACACGACAAAATACCAAATGTTCTCACCATATATATCTTTTGTTCGTATTACTTACCTATTGGTTGTTTAAAATAAATTTACGACCTATAACAACGTTTTGGGTACTTAACTCAATCCAATTTCGATAGCCCAATATTGCGTGGGAGCTATAAAACGCACTTTGATCGTTTTTCATATCGTGTCATCGTTATTTTTCCATTTTCCTCCCCCCAGACATTATCGACTGAGCCGAGTTGCCAGACAACGGAACATTGGCGACGAGCCAACATTGCTCTATACTCACGACGACATAATGTTTATTTTATTTACATACTGTATCGTAGAGGCATAATAAATGTTTTCAAGTCTGCGCATACTTGAGAAAATCTGACATAATATGAGATGCGTTATACCTATATAACGTGTTATGAGTATTGCTCGTTTCTAAAAATTGTTTAATTTATGGACTTTCTTATTAATATCCATTCTTAATTGTTATAGCATTTTCATCATAGTTTGCTTTACATTTAAATGTTACTTACATTTTTTTAAAAATATTGTGATGAAGTAAGCACCATCAATTAGGTTGCATAAAATACCCATTAATAACTTATAATATATTAATTTCCTAAGTATTCGGATGTTTTAATATATTAATTCAGTTGCTAAAATTGCAAATACACTGCGACTATAAGGCTTTCACTATACAACAAGACACACGGGCTGACGAAAATTGAGCACTATACGCTACTTTAGAAAAGTGGCAACTACCTACGATTCATCTTCTGATTCATCATCATTGAACACAAAACTTGGGACCGATTTTTTATTTTGGTCGGGAGACATTTTTACATATAAACCATCGTCGTTAGAGCGAACATGGGTAGGGACATAAGCCTTCAAAATTAGCCTACCAACTTAAAATAGTAGTTGCATACGAATTTAAATTAAGAACCATTGAATGAGTGACCTTGTTGTTTTCACTTAATTGCCTTAATTTAAAACTTGCGATTTGATTTGGTATGTTACTTTGGGAAAGGTTTCCTGGTTGGAAATAGAGTCGATTAAGACCAACTTGTTTTTTTTGACAAATGTCATTACTTGGGCGAACCTTACTTATTTTCAAAAAACTAAAAATGGTAATATATTTTTCTTCGAAATAAAATAAGGTTAATTAATAAGGTAAAAAAATGGTAATTAAAAAGGTAAATTTATTAATAAGGTTCCTATAAGAACAAAACCTTCTAATTACAAAAGAAAAGGTAGCTACCCTGAAGGGGCCAAAAATTTGCCCCATCCTGTATATATCAGTCAACAGGTTACCATAGTACAGGTTCTGCCTAGTTTGTTTAATAAAAAAAATATTCCTCAAATAAATTTTCCTAAAAATCACAAGCAACAAAAGCAAAATCAAAAATTTCAGTCTATGGGCTTTCAAAAGCTTGTCTCAAGGCTAATCCAGTTGCCGCCGAATCTAGTGCTGCAACTTCTTCCGTGCCCATCGGTTTCTACCGGAATATATATTTACGAAGTCTGCGCTTCAATGTGTAACCAATACATCGTGCGCTCTGTATAGGTACTATATTAGAGTAGAACGTGATTCTGGGATGATAAGTCTGTATCCGATGAAAACCAATGTACGTGGGTGCTGAGAATACCAGAAAAATGCCCAACTGCAAACTTTGTATTAATCTCACGTTATATTGGAGCTTAAAACTTTGATACAGCTACCTACAAATTTTGAAAACCGTGCAGCAGCTTCCATGAAAGGTATAAGTATTAATTACCAGCTTCACTTCACGGTGTTATCCAGGGTAAAATGGCGCGTGGTGTCGACGATTTTTGTGTCTTCCCGTCATTCCCAGGGAAAAACAAATAATAAACAAACAAACGACAAAAAAACTATAATAAATTTGTTTCTATGTCATATCCTTCAAAAATAACATCAGTTGACCCTTGTTTCGTCGAGTCAACTGATTTATGCTTCGCTGTGTTAGCACAGTCACTGCCTATTTTAAATATGCGGGTTCATAAATTTGTTTAACAAGGTTTCTTACATGATAATGGCCAGAACTTTATGCTTTCATCTTTACGGTATAATTTATAATCCACAATTACCTATGTGTAGGTATAAGATGACCTCACTGTACACAGTGTATAAGAGTGAGTTGTGGAAAGAGCTATCTAGGAAGTAGGGATGGTCTTTTAACAACTGCAATTTAGTCATAATATTCATCGTGAGTAATGCGCTCCCTGTTCCATTGCTACCAAGTTTTACCGTTTGAGCGTGCAGGAGTAACAAACATACCTACCGACTTTCGAGAAACGACAAACAGACAAACATTCCTTCCAAACCTTTATAATATTAATGTGATGTGATGTATAATATATAGAAATAGATATCGAAATCTTTTAAGATTTCTAAATTATTCAAGGTATGAGGTCGATTTGCGAGTACCTAGGTACCTATGTGCTTTAATAGTCTTAGCGTTATTATGCGCCACGTTTCAAATATCAAACGAATTTATCGGTTAAGCCAATTTTGCTTGAAGCGTTTACAAACTCCATTTGAGCATTATTTGCTCCGCCCAATAGTTTATAATGCATTGCCAATTTACGCCAACGTGCTATTAAATTACGCTCAACGATGTCATACCCTTTCTTCCTGTCGACTAAACTAAATCTTGGTCGCCTGTGAAGTGACTTTGCCTTAGTGACTATTAAGTAATCTGTCATCTGTATAGGTAAATATTTGGCCGTCATCCGTGCCAAACTCAAGTATAGCCATAACTACGTAGGCCGTATGGCAGACATTGATCTAATGTGGGTAATTTTTCTCGACCAGCGAAAATTTACCCATTGAACGGGTGAAGTTGGAGAACGCCGCCCTATAGGTTCGATGTAAAGAACTTGCGCTTTATAAAAGACGTTGCCTCAAAACATTATCAATTAAGTTTTTTTAATCACAACAAAACTCAAGGGCCGTTTGCAATGTGACAACGGATAGGCAACTGCCAACTGTTAGACAGGTTGATGCCAATTTCTCATTTTCCATTTCGATTGTCAAGTGCTAGAAGGTAAAACAGGGTTGTTACAAGTATCTTCGTCCTTACACATACCTAGGTACTTACTTTTTGGGGTCAAGTTTATATGTGCTTCTCAGAGGTCATCACATCGCGAATAATCTCGAACGCAGGTTTGATGGCTTCCAGCCTGTACCTACATAATATACCTAAGTACTGGTTTTGGAAAGGAAATAACACAATTTTCTATATAATCTGCGTTAAAGTGTACCGGAAAGATTTCTATAAATATGCATTATAATATTGGACGACATAAACTAAGAACTTCTTAACTTCTCTAAACTAAAAACTCCTTCTTTATGAGATGACTGAAAAAACGGGTATTAATTAGGTCTTACTTTATTTTTGAAGATAATCGCTCTGCTTGGTCATAGTCATTTGTTAATAACTATTACTTGGTAAACAAAACGATATTACTTCTCTATGAATGTATACATGGATTATAATTAATTATTCACATATTAATTAGACGTTCCAATCGTGGCTAATTGGCGTCTATACTTCCGAGCCGTGGTCCGCCCATGGTGCGATTACAACCATCGAATCTGCCATCTTGCTTTTACTCCCATATTAGGTAAATACGACTTTATGCCAACCATACAAGGGCCATGTTAGCGATAAAGGTAACGTTGTAGGTCGGCACGAGCCAGCGGGGGAGGAGTGCGACGAAGCGGGGGTGGGAGCTCCCTTCGCCCCGCCCGCCCCGCGTCGCGACCAATCACAGCATTCGGATTGAACGACCTCACCTTGTACGAGCGTCCCTTCCGAACCTTTTTATTATACTTTTTATGTAAATGTTTTTGTTCGGTTTCGACTTCGTTTTAGTTTATAACCATTTGATAATGATTTGAGTTCTTTTGTTGTCTGTTCGTTTTTGTTCCGTTATGTGATCAGACTTTTCAACGATTTTTTTATAAATACTTGTTATAAATACTGTTATGACCTGCATGGCTTATTAAATCTCTGTTAAGTTTTAATGGGACTTGAGCATTTTTTACATGTTCTTCACATACCGAAATATTTTCTATTAATCTTTAGACTTCCTCAATCAAAACAAGTATAGGGAAACTATCCTTTAAATGTATTTACCAGCTAATGTGGTATTAATGTTTATATACTTTATACCACAAAATGTCGTTGTAATAAGTGCTGACATAGAGAAGATAAAATTATAGGTGTATAGATGCAAATGACATTAACGTATTATTGGGGGCAGTAAAATAAAAAAGTGACAATGTCAATGTGTATCCCAATATAAATCAAACCTAGTTAATCACTTAACAAATATTTTTTACTTTAAGTATTAGATTCATAAACTTGCTCTCAGCATACTAAGTATGCGTATATATATACATATGTAATACTTGTATATATATAAGTTTATTTATTTAATCCGAAAAATATCTCGTAAAACCAATTTGAGAAATATTCCCAGTGCCACCGCTACAAAGTTACTTCGTTCTATCTCCAACACTCACCCTTCCCATGAAAAACCAATAAGAGGCGAGGGTCTAAATGTTGAGGATGTAACTTTGAAACGCCCTACGAGCCCACCTCTCTCACTAGATTTTGAGTCTTAGTGTTGTAGTACTTGAGCTGCAATTGATGTATTAAACATTTTCAAATTAAAGGTCGGAGTGAAAGGCGCGTAACAGAATATGCGGTCTGAATGAAACCGGCACGAATTGTTTGTCAGTGCATGGAGTGCGTAGATAATCTTACACAGTTTTAAGTTACGTTTCTCAGGCAATCAAGGTCTTTTACTCAGGTAGTCAATTTTAATTACTATTAAAATAATTATTAATAAACAACTACTTACTTAAACTTAAACTAATTATTTTTAATATACCTACTCAAATATACCTAGGTAAGTACAAGGGTACCTACTTATAGTTTTATCATAAATAAAAGTCACCTCTATGAAACCTCTACATGAGCTACTTGAACTTGTGCTAAAACATACCCGACAACATCAACATGTCGTTTTTTATATAAGTAACTAGGTACTTAAGTATAAATATAATTGCACACCTGAACCACAAAACGGATAGGTACAGAAGTCAATCTCTGTTTTGTGCCTGAACACAATACCTATATCAAAAAATTGCTTTTCAATTATAAAGCCTGCCATGCATTTTATTAAAAAGTTATTTATTTAACTGTTTTCACGGAATACGTTACCTACAATAACTTTATGATTCTACAATGGGCCTAAAAAGCCGGTCACATGAAGAAAATCAGAGTTTGTTGAAAAAAGCTGTTACAAGTGTACCTAGTGTAGGGAAACTGTTCTGAAGTGGACACGATATTCGTGCTTACTTATACTTAGCTATCTTACTTCAGATACCTATCTGATGAAATTCGTACGTAGGTATAACAAATTAACATCAAAAGAATAAATATCGTGCGCTCTTTAAATCTCGTGTGGCATTCAGACATCTGGATGAACTTTTTTTTTGCTTACCTAAACTGTTAATATTATGTAGGTAGGAACTTACTATATATTGAATATTTGAGAAAGTTTTTGTGAAATTTTACTCGAACTCCACAAAAACTAAAAACCATAAACTACTAAAGCACCTGTTTGCGCACACGTCTCCGACAAGTTCATATTAAAAAATAATATCGTAGGCAAAGTATCGAATTGATCCTTTCGAATAACACTAGATAGGTTCTTACTAAAAAGATTTGCTGCATGCTAATAGAAACCGCGTTATATATAAAAGCATAGTTATGTATGTAACGTAGCACAAAAAACGTCTGGCTGCAAGTGCACGCAAAGCTAGGAGCTACAAGTAGGTACCTTTCATGATTTGTATTACACGTAAGGTAATTTTTGAGAGCTATACATTAAATTTATCTGTCTGTTTAAAAGGCCTGACCCTTTAGCCACGATGACTCGTAATGAATTTCATTCAAATAGACAGGTATACATTCAATGTGTTACTAGCTCTGCGCCTACAGGCCAGCGCTATTGGGTAAAACACGTTCTTTAGTTACCAAGTTTATTGTGTTGCATGTCTGGGTTATGGTTGAGGTTGTGAAATAGCATGTGACTGACAAGAACAGCACTACCTATTTGTGTGCAATAAGGGCGGGTTTGTAGCGGTTTCGATCCCATAGCTGATAGCCGCGACAGCTGGCCGGGGCAGGTGCACTCCGCTCGCGAACAACTTTATAAAACGTTGGTTCTTTCGGCGTAATATCTTTTCATACCCCAATTCTTACACGCAATCATTCACCTCCAGTGCACCTTAATCACTGGACAGTTTATAAAGCCGTTTGGAACCCCCTACTATTATGAGTCCCCAACGAGTCCAGTATTATTATCGCAAACAATCTGCAAGGCTATATGCAACCCTCCGTTCACGCGCATGCCACCGCCGGCAGTCGCGCCACAGAAACGGAGTCGCTCGCTCGTTTTTGTCATAAATTTATAAAATTGTAACGGTCGAACTATCTCCTTTTCAGAACAAAGTGGAGTACTACGTGAAATGGAAAGGGTGGAAGCCGAAGCACAACACTTGGGAGCCGGAGGAGAACATTTTGGACCCGCGGCTCATACAAAGCTTCGAAAGAGGCGAAGAGCTACGCCGTCAGAGCAGGAAGCGAGAACGCGAACACTCGCCGGTGGAACGAGCGCGCAGTGGCTCCGAAGAGCGACATCCACCTCCGGGAAAACGCAAGGCAGAGGTATTATCGAAGGAGTCTGGAAAGATAGGCGTGACAATAACCATGAGTCCGCCGGGAAAGAGACACGAATCGACAAAAGTGAACGGCGGAAGAACTCCCCATGCGAGCCCACTTCCACCACCCGCAGCACCACCTGGCGGGGCCCCATCTCCCGCATCTCCTGCTGCAGAAGCGGCAGCGCCGAGAACTGGCCCGAGACGAGCCCCTCACTCACCCGAAGAGGCCGACACGCACATTCCACAAGAGCGCGAGCGACGCACTGATACGCAGCCGACTGCTACAGCACCGGCTGAACCGAAAGGAGCTCGCCCGCCTCCACCTGCGCCCCAGCCCGAAGACGAGGACTCATGGGGTGAGCCTCCAGTTGTCGTGCCTCCGCCACCTCCACCACCACCCCCACCAAGACGGGGCGCGGCGTACTGGATGTCGCGATCCCCCGTTGCCGATCAAATCTTCATCACGGACGTGACCGTGAACCTCCAAACTGTCACCATCCGAGAATGTCGCACGGAAAAGGGGTTCTTCAGGGCTCGTGACTCCCGACCGCTGGATGTGACGTAAATCTACTCGGTGCTAAAAGTTTTTGGACATAATGTGTAACACATAGTAGCTAGTATTTATTTTTAGTTACTAAAAGTTTGAAGCCCAATGGAGAGTCATGTGTCCTTGGTAGGCCTATATGTACAGTAATTTGGTTATATCAATGTTTAGAAAAAACGTTTAAATTGAAGTGTTACTGAAGTTAAAAGTGGGTAGTTATACGTTAAATCGATGTTTAGTGAACCCATTAGAGTAGATACTATGCGATCTTGAAAAATTCTTTTCTGTACCTATTGCGTGTAAAAGTATAATGAAAAGTAGATATTGACCAGTGATGACAAAGACAATGGATGTCAGTTGTTGATAATAATGAATTTCTATATTTTATAAGTTTGTTAAATTATATGACTGTATATAATGTATTATTAATTGCTGATTTATACAAAATTAATATGGGGTTGCGTTTGCATAAGTACGATTAAGAAGTTACAATAATATTTGGGAATTATTTGCTAATCTAAATATGATTATAGGTACATCCAAATTACCGGGGATTGTAGAAACTATATAAAAATGTAATCGTTTCGCTCATCCTTCGATAGAGACATTTAGCTAAAGATGTTTATGCGATGGGAAAAATGTAGCTGTAACGCGTATAAGAAAACATATGCTACTTATTCAAATTCCGTGGCAAGAGAATCTCTTTATCTTAATCATTTATCAGCTACCTACGTATAGGTAACAAACATGCCAATGTGCGAGTATTTTATAATGGACAGCTAGTTTACAAAGTACCAAATCAGGTCTTCGCTCATGCCACACTAAAAGCCTTTTTTAAAACTGTTAAAAAAAAAACATAATTTATAATCTTTAAATGTAGCATTTGGTCAGATGATCGAATATGGTTTGGTATTTTTATCTGCATAAATGGTTATGCAGATTAAAATAGCCAACCATATTCATTCTATGAAAATTATATGCAATTGTGACGTGTAAAACTCATTTTCAAAGCAATCCAGAATTATCCAGATTGGTTGGCGATTGCGGCTCTTGACACTATATTTGATTGGTGCTGTGTTGTCTAATAGTTTAGACAAAGCATAATGTATCCCAGTATAATGTATTATGATGAATTGGAATGAAAATAGGATACAAATATTTTGCACCAAAAAACATAAATTTACAGCAAAGCTGATCTAAATAAATACTTTTAAAATAGCGAGTACCTACATCTAAAGTTACGAAATCAAGTCACTAGAACATTTAAAAGGATTTAATTTTAGACTAGCTCAATAAAGAAAACAAGATCTATTGCATTTGAATTAGTACTTCTCTTCATTAAAAAAAATGGACAATGTTTCAATTTTTAGACAACATTCAGGTTTTTTTATTTAATTCATTTTGTGAGTTGCCAAAGTATTCGGCTGAAAATGGTAAATATTTCCCAGTTTATTTCTTAATTTTGTGGTTATATAAACTTACATTACAACTATTTTAATGCATATCCAATTTAAACACTTAGTACAAAGCCTGAGAATATATAAAAAAAACATGTTAGCATAAAAAAACGTTTTACCTACCTTAAAGTAGGTACGCTTCGCTCTATATTTATGTGTTTTGTCGCTGTTATTAATTATTGAGGTTGATAAACACAAAGATTTCCAAGATACTTATTCGATATATTGAAATTAAACAATTTAAACGCATTAGTTCGCGTTTATTTTATTATTTAAATCTCACGTTTCAAACACATCGGTGTTCGTTGCTGTTTAATATAATTACGCCATTAAATCTGAAATTGTTTTATGATGAAAACCATTTTACTAATGGACTGTACTATGTACTAAATGAGGTATTGAGTCGTTTTTTTGTTATTGTTGTTACGTGTCATACTTCGTTTATTTCGTTCTTAAACATAGCTACATATGTACATCTGATTATCAGCAATGGGGGCCTATTTCATAAAATAATTATTCATCACCAACAAATGTCAGTCACGTATAGGCTAATGGACTGTACTATGTACTAAATGAGGTATTGAGTCGTTTTTTTAATATTGTTGTTATACGTGTCATACTTCTTTTATTTCGTTCTTAAACATAGCTACATATGTACATCTGATTATCAGCAATAGGGGCCTATTTCATAAAATAATTATTCATCACCAATAAATGTCAGTCACGTATAGGTACAATATTTCGTGCAATTATGTTTTACTAAAGATGACGTATATTCATACTGCGCGATGCTCAGATTTTGTTCCTTTACGACATAAACATGCTTACTGCGACATATAATATGGTACAAATAATATAGAAAAGGATAGCTATATGTTTAAACTTGCGCTTGAAATACGCGTCGTAATCAAAATTACTACAATTGACTTAATTTTGCGGCCTCAGTTTCCGCGCGCTTGTGCGACATCTGCCTCATATAAACATATAATATCATTGATTTCGTGTATAAAACGTAAATTTCACTGTATATGACTGATATAAACTGACAGTTTACTACGATTTGTCATTTTATGAAGTAATTCCCAGGCCTCAGGGTATGTGACGTCTGTGTCCGCTATAGCTTACTCGTGGATGTCCGTGTGCGTAACCCTGGTGGACGTACGCAGTACTACCAGAGGATTTTTCTTGCAGTATGAGCTGGCGGGTAGAGGAATCATCCTCGGATGCTCTCCTCTGCCTTCCGCCAGTGGAAGCAGGCCATTAGTCCTTTTAATATTTAAAAATGATATAATTATTATTTACATGTTTTTAAAATAAGGACGCTAAATGAGTACCTAAGTATAGTGAGATGGAGCATTAAACTAACCCTAATGTTACGATAGTAATAATTATTATAATTGGTTGTCTGTGTTAATATAAATAATTAATGCACTGGATTTTATGCAAGCACTGATTTATTTCAACTTAGTAAAAACTTGTAGGGCATGAATACTTTTGGTATCGAATGATAAGGTAGATAATTTTGCCAACCTCTAGTGAATATGTATGTTCTAACAGATTCGTATTCAAGTTCGAGTGGGAGATTGAAAAATATTCTTCATAATTAGTTGCTATTAAAATTAAATACAGTAGGTACAATCACTAGTACTTATGTAGATACATACCTATATGGTATAACTAGTACCTATTTTATTATGATTTCAATGTATTTTATATGAATTTCCACTCATCATTATTTAAGTTATTTATAAAATATAATAAAATTGAAATGGACTCTTAATTATTTAGGTTCCTTTATTGTTATTTAGTTCCTGTAATGTTTATTTTAACAAATATTGTGAGTCAATTCAATGTTGTCTATAATGCATTTGGTACGGTGGGTATTATAAGCCCTTTGTAAATAGTGTATATAAATAATTATTTTATTGAATAGTAATTAGTAAAAAATTGTTTTATAATGTGATAGCCACATTGTAGTCTGTAAATAAATGAGAATGTAATAGAATCTGTCTTTTACTTAACCCTCATGTCCTTACGAGTAATTTTCAGAAAATTAAATGTCTTGAATGGGTCTACCGACACGGATTCGATTCGCCAAATTTGCATTACAAATACGTAGGCTTTAGAAATTCAGCGTGCTTGTTAGGACAATCGCGAATTATTAGCTGATAATCCGATTCTCACAGATTGTTGAACAGGTAGAAACACCGATTTTGACATCAGCCCCAATCCTCTAGGCATGAGGATTTCTTTACGATGTTAAACAGCATACTTCCGTTAATTCCCAAGTTCCGCGGTGTGTTGAAATAGTGGTTTATGCAATCAGTTATAAAAATGATAGTTAAGTTATAAGCCCTGCCTTACATGGTTGTGTCCGTTCTAAGTTCTGTACCTGTAGTCCTGTGCAATTCTGTGAATAACGGTTTCTACTTGTCTTATTGGTCAATTGGTATCTCAAAAGGTTCTGTTTCTTTGAGGTAGATGGCGCTAAGAAAGCATTCCCGTAAGATTTTAATAGAGTGCTACCTACTAGGTACCTACTATAGCTGGGTGCCAATTATCTTATTTATTAAGGCAAATAATTCATAATGTAATAGCAACTGAAATGTAATCATTAAATAAACTTTCGCATCTCAGGTAGGTAATTGGATTGCGGTAGAAGTTAGATCTTTGTAGCCATTACAAATATAATCCAAGTAGAATAGCAAAACTAGCAAAAACGACCATTCTTTAAGAATCTATGAGCAATATGTTTCGTAGCATTGATACTCTGAAAAGAATAGGGCCAATATTCTGTAAGCGTAGGCATATTTTATTCTTAGGTATATACTTAATTATTGTTTATCGTTCAACAATTGGTCTCAACAATATTGTCCCTTCCAGAATTTTAACGAATTATGATATTCTGTTATGTATTCAGTTATATCTCTAACTGCACATAACACGATGAGTTTCTAGGGAATGCGCTTTTTAGAGAGGAAGATTTTAAATAACAATGATATATTTTCGTTTTTTGTGTGTATCTAGCAAACTAATTAATATCATACCTAAGATGTTAATTGTGATATATATTCTATTTGAATTAAAATACAAGTATATTAAAGAGATATAAGTAGATAGTAGTTCAAAATTTGAATCGAAAGTATTCTATAGGCTGGCAAGATGAAAGAGCAAGACTCTTTGTGACACTGAACTGGACCCACCGCATCGGTTGTATTTGTCTTTCTTAGCTCGGATCATCCTGATGTTTACAAACAAAATAATTATTAAAATCGGTGCACAATTGTGAAAGTGCGCAAGTGTGAAAAATTAATGAACATACATAAGAACATAGCCACCGCTCCCTAGCATAGATTATAGGTACCTAATAGCTCCCTAGTAGCGAGTAGCGAAACTTTTATAACAAAGTTTCATAAACTATTTTGTACGTACTAAGGTACAATTTAGAATGGGGAGGAGGCTATGTGAGGTCAAGTATATACAATAATATGAGGAAGGAGAAGAGTAAGATCAGCTTATATTGACCTAGTACAAATAAAAAATGCTTTACAATACTTACATCAATTGATTAGATGCATTAATAACATTTCATCTACGTAAAAACGTATCTCTAGTCTACATGTTATTAATATCGTGAAAACTAAACTAACACTTAGATACTCACGAGAAGACTACGCTGCTGACTGACAGCTCACCAGCTGCTGCAGTACCTATTCTTATATCAGGAAGCGACGTATACACACATTATAAGTCTTAGCTAGTTTTTATTTTTTTTAATAAATTAAGCAAACGCAAGCTCTGTATTTTACTTTTCGAAGTTAAACTAGTATTCGGGTTGCGCACGGGCTGCGTGGAGCCCGCGTTATCTATGTGCATTAGTAAAATTATCAAGATGTTTACCTAGTTTCAGTTGCTAAAAATATAAAAAAATTCGCATGCAAGTCGGATCACTAACAGTTTCTTCTATTTCAATAGAAAGTGTGAACAGGGTTACCATGTGCAAGTTGATTTTTTGATCAAATTTTAGTCGCGATAAAATCGGACAAAGTTTGTAAGCGACTTTTGTCAAGAAACCCCACCTCTAAGTGCAATGGTTAACGTGGGCAGTTGCCTCGGAGACCAGCTCGATATGTGAAAAATACCCGTTATTCGGAACTCGGCCTTCGGCCTCGCAGGTTTGAAGCTCGACCTTCGGCCTCGCGGTGGTTAAGACAGTTTCTTCAAGTTCACTACAAAGTGTGAGCAGGGCAACTTGAGTTTTCTTGATAAAATTTTAGTCCTATTAAAATCGCATTACAATTGTAAACGACTTTTGTTAAGGGACCCCAACTCTAATTGTATTGAATAACGTGGGCAGTTGCATTAGAGACCTGCTCGAGATGTGGAAAATACCTACTCTCTATTCGGGACTCTGAGCTTCGGCCTCGTAAGTGGCTCACCTAAGGAATGTTAATGCGTTACACCTCGTTCGGAACTCGGCCTTCGGCCTCGTAAGTGCCTAACACGGCTCGGCCTACGATCGCGCAGAGGCCACGCTCGGACTACGGCCTCGCGGTGTTTGAGGTTGAGCCTGCGAGCCTGCCTTCACCCCATCGCTTATAGTTTCCAAGATCCCTACACCAGCTCCGTCAAGGGATCCAAAAATGACACTTCGGATTTTTCTGGATGGTTTGAGGTGTCCCTCTATATGGTTCACTACATCATATCCACCCCAAAATACTCCTTCTGTGAGAACAATTCTCTAAATGAGTCAATCAGTGGTAGTTTAGCTTTATATACTATGTTAATGAGTAAAAACGTTATTGTTCGCCTTAACACTTATAACCCAAGTACTTTTTTCTTCAAACGCCGAACCCTAGGTCACCGTTATTATAATAATCTTTTGTCTATTTCATTTCTGTTGAGACTTCTTCTTTAAATATTTCTTACTTGACGAGTCATATATACTACACTATACACTAAAATATATAATAAACAAAAATTATAAACACAAACTAATTCAAATAAACATTAACTTAGATAAACTGACAAACGTTGCAGTTCTCGTTCTTTCAGTCCTTAGTACGTTCTGCATGCTACTCCCACAAGTATTTCTTCCTGGCACTAGATGGCAAATGAACTTGTCTTGTACTTTTTAACTTGAAAATGAAAATAAATGTATTTAAACAGTTCCTAGTGAAAAGATACTTTATTCCCATCCACATTATTTCAATAATCTGTGTAACTTTAACAAACATTATCGTAATAAACGTAATTATACAGCACTCAGATAAACGGATAAATGGAAATATATAGCTAGACACCGTAGTAGTTTATATTCTCTTTGTAGACGCCTAGTCGCCTACTGATTAGCGATTAGCGCTCTCGAGCACGGACTTTATTTCTTCTCCATTCTATCATCGGTCAACCAGACGTACGACTATGCGCCACCGCTACATGGTAGATATACCACCGTTACGCACGAAGCGTTTTGCTTCCACTTTTATAATGCGTACTGCCAGAGAGTGGAACTCACTGCCTGAGTCTGTGTTTCCCGATATGTACAACCCCGGAGTCTTCAAGTCGCGAGTGAGTAGGTTCCTTCTAAGTTTGCGTGCTCCACCTTAGACCGCTTCGTCGCTTAACATCAGGTGAGACAGTGGTCAAACGCAAGCTTATAATCTTTAAAAAAAAAAGACCATATTGAACTATAGAGTATAGACACTGACGTCAGGACAACATTGATGCATATATATGCCACTTTTGACATTCGACTAAGATTTGATCGATTCTAGAGGTAGAAAGATTATGGCCTCGTCGAGCATAATTTGCTCTGACAGGTTGACGTGAATGCCGCACATCCGCTGTCAGAGCAAGATATGGCTTGGCCGATGGAGTTGCTGAACGCACGCCAGTAGAGGCAAACAGCATCAGTCCGTTAACAAAAATGGAGTTCCTCTGTGGCTATGGTCAGCCATCGACTTCTGTTGCTTCTCCAATGGTCAGAGTGCGATAAAATTAAAATTGAAAATGAGGATTATTTACAAGATTTTTAATTTTTAGCTCTAAGTTTACATTTTAATAGACAGTAAGTAGAATTAGATTAGTTGACCTATCTATTGTATTCTTTAAAATTCTAACTAACAATTGAAAATATATAATTTTAGAAATTTAGCTACTATTGGCAAAATAATGACTATTTATACCCTTCGAGTTTACTACCCTCAGTAATATAGTCACTTAGCTATGGAAAATACATAAGAAACTTGACAGTTGACGGATTATAAACGATCTGGTTTATTAAATCGACTGGTCACAATCACGTCACAATTTGATTGGCAACACCACCAGTGAACACCACTGGTTGTTTTTTGTTGTTATTTTGCTTGCAGTTTTGCTTGCAATAAAAATAACTCTCACGATGGAGTGGTCGAAAGATAAAACGATGAAGTTGATAGAACTGTTGCAAGTGAATGCTGACTTGTGGAATCCTTCGCTCTGTTATACTAGACGGGATAAACAGAAGCGCAGGGAAGAGTTGCGTACTATCGCGGATACTCTTGAGGTCTATGTGCCTGATGTGACTAGAAAGTTACAGCATCTACGTACACAGTACAACAGAGAGTCGGCCCAGGAGTTACGAGCTAAGTTAGTTAGCCCTAACGAAAAATACGTCAGTACCTGGTATGCTTACGACTATCTGCATTTTTTGAAAGACACTAATAAGCCTTACGGAATTTTGCAATCCGTAAGTACCTACCAACGCAGGAACAATTTGCTAAGTAGCTTAGCCCGCCTTTACTTGCTTTAGGGTATTCATATGCAAATATAGGCCCATGTTCATATTGACAGTGTAATTTAACAAAATGCCTACTTATCTGGTTGTATAAGTCATACCACTAGTTATTTTTAGTAAGCCATAGGCTTAAAGGGAAATTTAGTCTTAGCCGGCTGTTCAAAACATGGCACCACCAGACCAGGAGCCAGAGCCATTGAGGCTGTTCTGAACACCAGAATCTGTAGGTGAGTGCTTGGTACAGGTGTGTTTTGTCATGCATGGGCGCTTATTGAAAAGGTTCAGGAAAGAGTAAAACCTGTAATAGGATAATTTATTAGAGGATTAGCTGTAGTGATGGAAATATTGTTATAAATATACTTTTGAGCAAGCTCAAAAGAAGTAAGAACAAGAAGCATAAATATGACATTATTTCCTGATTACATGCTTTGCCCATTCCTGTTTGTATCTTTAATTATTTCACTTGATAAGGGCATTGTGCTAGCAAAAATGTAATGCTAGTTATTTACACATAATAATTTACGATAATGGGGTAATATAACATACTTTTAAATGTAGGTTAAGTGCAATTCTATGTTTGCTTATAATAATCAACCAAGAATGCATTTTTCATTATTTTAAACTGCTAAGTGCTTTAAAATGGTGTTTTATGTTGTAAATGTACAATTTGCATGTGATTATCACCAGTATGTACTGCTGCTATAGTAATGGAATGATAAAATATGCTGAAAATACAAATTATTTCATATTTGTAAAACAACAAATAGGTTATTTATAGAATTTAAAAATGAAATATTATATCAATATGTAATTATATGAATTTAAGTTTGCATATTTTCATTGATCACAGTAGAAATAAGGTGTTTTATCAATTTGTCAAATAGTTTTTTTTATTTTTTTTATTTTGCTAATATGTATCATGTATATTTTAAAGTATAGGTATTTTAATTTCTAAGAAAAGAGATAATAGAAGGATCATTTTTAAATTTACTATTTCAAATGTTTTATTTGTTTTTATTAAATATAAAACTTCTGTCATATTACTAAATAAAATGCTTGTACATGTACCTAATGATAAAACTGAAAACCACACCACAGTAGGTCTTTGGATTAAGACAAACCACTATCACAGTTGAAAAAAAACACCTGATGTGATGGTGCTTATGAATTAAATTTCTAGTTAGAACCAACCAACTTATATATAATAAATAATATATTGTGTTTCCTGTTTTTCATATTGAAAATGTCCAATCCCTCTTCATATTCATAATAACATTACATTTTTAGGGTTCCATACCTATCTCAAAAGGAATCCTTATAGGATCACTTTGTTGTCCCTTCCTCCATCTATCAAGACTTTATCTCGGTAATGCGCAGAGATATAGAGTTGAAATTAAAACAATATATTAAGGTCTACAGTCTCTTGAAGTTGTGAAAATATGAAACTTCTAAGTTAACGTAAAAAAGAGATATGGCCGTTTATGCCGCATTAAACATAAATTTCTACACTCAAGGGAATCAAAATCTATTGGGTATTTTTCGTTGGCCTAGAACTATGAAAGTTAGCAAGTAATACAATCTTAGACTAGAAGTATAGAGAAAATTCTGAATATATCATATGTAATAAAAACCGAGTCTTTAGCAAGGAACGGCGATTCAAATTTTGAATTTCGTTAATCATGTCATGTGGGGTATTGTATGACAGGGCTTCATTGGCACAAGCTTTAACAGATTTTTAATTATTTTTATGATGTATGAATAAATGTGAGTTTTTGATTTTAAAGAATGAAAAACCTTTATATTAAGTAAATAAAAAAGCGCATACAAATTTGTACAGAACCCTCGGTGGGTGAATTAGACTCGCACCTGTCCAGTTTTTATTACAATCGTCCATCTAGGCAGGGATGTAGACATTAATGCAATTATTTTCTATTTTCAGAATAATAAGAGTGAAGACCTTAATACTCATTCAGAAAGCCTGAACAACTGCAAATTATCTCCTCCAAACAAAATCTCCAGAAGAGACTCTTCAAATTCAATCAAATATGAAACACAACTAATATCCTCAGGCATGAAAGATGATTTATCAATATTTGGTGAATACATAGCAAACGAGTTGCGATCAGTTAAAGGTGAAAAGGACCTCCTTATTGCTAAAAAGAAAATAATTGATATAATATTTGAGGTTAAAATGAATAGTACACTCGATGTAAGAAGTGAGCCAACTGCATGTACCATTTTTGCCCATACACCAAGACACGGTTCAAACTCTATTCACAGTGAAAAAGAGTACATAACTCCTACAACAATAAGTGAGATAATTGTCAATGGTACATGTAATTACCCTTAAAATCTTGTCTGTCTGTTAATAATTGTCAATACACAAATGGAAAGTTATTTGAATTATTAGATTTGTTTAGGAATCTCTCAAATTATTTAGAAAGTTATGCAAATATTTTCCATTACTTCTTTAAGTCATTGGCAGCAGTGTACGAAAAGTCCACATCTTATCAGCTATTGGTCTCATAGATTATGTGCCAAACCAATTTCCTATTATATTTTAAGTAATTTAAAAATGAGTGGTAATTTGAAATACATTCCAATAACACTATAATTAAGTATCATTACTTTGGAGGTCTAGAGAGTGAGGCCAAAGAAGTAGGGTATGTAAGTATAATAAGTATATATGTATATATATATGGTTTTGACTAATACCATGTAGACGTCTGTGGTTGGTTTTAACTTATTAACGATTTTTAAATAAGTCAAGATAATATAAAACAGTGGATTAGTTCTTTTTAGTTTTAACATATATTTGCAAACCTACCCACCCTTGCTTAGTTCTGTGATTACAATATGATCGATTTGTTCTGAAAGCAAGATTATATTCTTCCAAAAATTTTTGTGAATTCACTCAGAGTACCTACTGTACTGCGTTGCGCTAGAGTACCGATATGTATAATTTGAAATCACTTTATTATAGCAATATATTAATGTGCCATGCCATGAATCAATGCATAAATAAAATAGGTATGTATATAATACTGTTTGTTCTATATTAAATCATATAGGTATGTACTGCGTTGTGCCTGTACATATATACATAAGTGGAAGTCTTTTTACATAAGTATATTATGTTTATTTTTGTGTAGGACGATATCAAGTTATCTCACGAGATTTTTAAATTAATTTCTTTGTGCAACATGTTTTTTATAAGTAGGTTCATTATGTCTTACAATAGGTAACTGTAATTGTTTAATCTAGGAGTAACATTTATTTATGTTATGTTTACAAAAAACATGTATAAATACTAATGGTATGTTTTGTTTAATTTTAACTTACCTATTTATTGTTACGAATGTATATATATTAACGACTTGAAAAATACTATGAACGTAATAAGCGTAGTACCTATAATACAGTTTATATGTATATAAAGCCTAAGACCTATACTCGCGAGCAAAAAAATCGACTCAGCCCGCACGCTCGTAGTCAAAAGTGTCTGATCATGACGGTTGCCGTGGCGCAGTGGTCAGTGTCAGTGACATGACTTCTGTGTCTCTAGAGACCCTGGGTTCGAATCCCGGCCGGGGCAAAACTTTTTGCGATGAGTGTGGATGTTTGTGTGCTGTGATTGTGCGTGTCCGCGACACAGGGAATCCTAGTGCGAGGGTTTGAATGTGTATAAAAAATTAAATATGAATCTTGAAATGTACAAGTAATGTATTTTCATTTGATATCGCACCTATTAATCTTCGCAATATAAATTATTGAAGAGTTGATTCAGCATGAGAAGTTATAGGTGTTTCAAGTCACGAGTGAATAGTAATTTGGGTTACCTACACTTAACATCAGCTGAGATATTTAGTTTTGTTTAAGTATTAGATGGCAGACAAGCAGTCGGGCCGCCACATCATAAGCGAGCACCGTCGCCTTTGGATATCTAATACTGGGAGCATTACGATACGTCGCCAATCCTTCTTAAGACTATTAACTCTCCTTTTAAAGATCCCCATATTGTAGCTACTCCGGACACACCTACACCTAGGGAAAAAAAGCTCGTACCACATTTTACGCTTGCCTATTTAGAATAAAACGAACAGTCCTCGTTTAGAGACTTGACTATGGGCATATGTAGAACTCCAGTATCGTATATTATTTCATTCATATATATCTAGAATTAATTACCTACCTTATTCAAAACTAAGCAATTAACGATTCTTTCGTCGCAATCTCCATTAATTACCCACTATTAAGAAAAAATAGGTTCGATCTTGATCAAATTTAAATAGGACCACAGGAAAACACCAGCATGCAAAAAAAATAATCATCGAAATAGCTTCACCTTAGTAGGTTCTGCCTGCGCGAACACTAAAATCATTTTTTGATAAGTACTGTTTAGTTTTTTTGGGTTAAAGAGTACCATATTCAAGGTTTCCATGTTCAAAGAAATATTCTTTAATATTTCATGATTATAAGGTAGTTTATTAAAAGACTTAGGTAAAAGTCGTTTGTGGTTTGTATAGATAGGTATATTGTATTGTTCATAGACAGTGTAGTCACAAACTGTTTTTTGGTCTAGTTCACTGTCTGGTTACGTTAGCAGAATTTATTGATTACCTAAGGTATAATATAACTAAGTAGATTACCTAACGAAATTAATAAGCCTTTTAAAGATATAAACGTGGCTTCGCTCGTTTGGCCGACAGGAAACGATTCATTTTTCCGAAGAAAATTTAGAAAGTTATATTAGGTATTAGAACAGTAGTCACTGTTCCAATCACACTTGTCATGGAAGTCTTTATATTCTATACACATTTTGGGATTGATTTGATATTGTTTTTAATTGCCGCGCTTTTTTATTCTGTAGGTTCTTTGAGTATCCAGGGTTGGTTCATTTATCTGAGTGTAGGTACCCATGTAGGTACTTACTTTTAATTTTGTCGGACTATTATATTATGTAACTTCTACAGAAAAGCAATATTTCTAGTTGAGCGGTTTATTTTCTACTACTTAACCTAAATCTGTAATGTTCTATTTATCTTTATTGAACTCAATACCTCAATCTTCAGTTGTTGAAATCATTTTATCTACAAGTACCTATTCAATTTATCTACGTTTCTTCATCGTGTTCCCGCGAATGCTCTCCTACCCTACTTCGAGCAAGGAGAGGACTAACGCTGCAGAACACCATGATCCATTTTAATAAAATTACGGGCACATGAGACTTACCATCCTGTGGCCCGTTTGCTTGTTATGTCACCATATTAAATAAATAAAAATATTAGCATGGATACATGATATCGGGTCTTGAATATTTGTATGATAGGTATAATTATCCATGCGATGCGTCCCACGGCTCATAAAATCCTATGGGGTAGTAATAACAAGATTGCTGAAATTTGTGCGTTAGTTAGCAGGTATGTTCGTTATCACTCAGCGGCTGAATGGATACCTAAGCATGAAATTTGGTACGAAAAGTCCTTATACCCTTTATTGATATAAAAAATGACAATTTATAATCTTAGTGTGGATGTGGTTCTCATATAATGCAGTAATTAGTACTGTAAGTATGTAGGTACCTATCATTAACATAAGTAGGTGGGTAAGTACTTACATAGACAATTGCGTATAAATATATCTGACTTGACCTGAACATTTTATATTAGTGGCAATACCTAAGCGTACCTACCTACCTAGTAAGTTTTACGCGCAATTTATATTATCTACTTACCTGTAATGTAGGTGTATGGTGTAGGTATGGAATAATCCGCTAAGTAGCTTGTGTTTTGGTCAGCAGTTATATATACCTAGGTACCTATGATAAGGTAAGTAGGTAATTGTTGCGCCTCTCCTTTTTGGTAATTCTTACTAACTTCCAACTAATGAGAACGATCCCTGATTAGTTTAATTTATCTATAATTATTACCTGATAACTCCTTTATTTGGGATTTTTTTTAAAGTGAAAAATTGATCAACTTTATAATTCTGAAAACTGTGTACTTATTTAGGTATATTAGAATTTTTGTGTTAAAATATTATATGCAGTTCGGAACTAACCGCGCCCTGTCATTGAAAGTGTCTTATAATTGGCATATAAAGGCTTAGAATCTGCATTTCCATGTAATTGCCAAGTAACATTTGAAGTTCTAAACAGGTTGGGAAGATTATTATGTACCTACCTAAAAATCAGTACCTACCTTTAAATTAGGATGGTACCTAGATAGCGACGTTATTTATACCGAATATAGTCATAGACTCAAGCTGTTATTCTAATAAGTAAGTAATTCCGATAACACAGCTACGCAACCTTTGTTTGTTTTAGCAGAATTCTACTATCACTTACGATTGAAGAACTGTTGACCTACGAAGCGATATAAGTACTTACAAATTTCGAGCACAATCAGTTGCTGCTTCAAAGTAGCTGTATTGTGTCATTGGTTAGGTTATCAAACATTGGCATAAACCATTGTTATTCGAAAAATCTAACCTTTGAAAAATGCGTTTAATATTGTGTATATGTACGTGTATAATAAGTGCTGTTGTGCAAGCAAGAGACATTACCGAGCCACACGATGACGCTTTAGCCAGAAGGCATTTTAAGCCAGATTGGACTGACCTTGATACAAGACTCCTCCCTCAATGGTACGATGAAGCAAAAGTGGGAATATTTCTTCATTGGGGAGTGTACTCCGTTCCGGGCTTTGGATCTGAGTGGTTCTGGTACAATTGGCAAAGTGGTGAGTAACACCATATCTACACTTATATTATATGGAAGTAAAGTTTGTATATAAGGCAAAGAACCATAACCGTTAGGGTAAACGAGTTTTCCAGAGTGGAGACCGCGAATCGGGAAACAATGAGCGATGATCTTCGCAGGATGGCGAAAGGAAAGCCGCGAAAGGAAAGACGCGAAAGGAAAGCCGCGAACGGGCGCTAGTAAGCTAGCAGAGAACTTTTATTATGTAAAATAAGAAATTTCTTAATTGGGGAGTGTACTCCGTTCCCGGCTTTGCATCTGAGATGGTCTGGAACAATCGCCAAAGTGGTGAGTGAGAGTATGTAGGTTAGGTATACATATTAGGGGCAGTCCATAAATTACGTCACACCTAAAAAGGGTGGGAGGGGGGCCGCGAAGTGTCACATAGTGTGGGGGCTAAGAGGAGTCTGAAGCTTTATGACATCAAATGCTTATATTAACACATAAAACTCCTCATTCGGTCAGTAAGCAAAGACAAAAGACGGAGACTTAGGTATTGTATTAGATGTGTCGTACTTATCTCAGAAGACAAGGAGAAGCTATAATTTGAAAAAAAAATCTATTTTGTCAAAAGTAGATTTATCTTAATTATTGCATGACATGTGACGTCACACGGAGGGAGCGAGGGATCAAAAAGTCATTAAATTCATGTGGCTTTATGGGAGGCCCCTTATTGTTAATCCTATTTCAAATAAGAATGTTACCTAAAATTTGTTTGAAAACTGTCGTGAGTACCTATTGCACATTATAAGAAGAAATACCGGCAACGCTCAAGTTCTTAACCGCCTTGAAAACAGAAGGAGGTTCTATATTCCACCGTATTTATATATTTGTTATGTATGTTCACCAATTTCTCCGCCAACAGTGTCCAGATTTCGAAAATTATTTTTTATTTATTTAAAAGAGTACCTATGCTGTCGTGATGATGTCATTTATATACGTGTATGAAATGGGTTGTTCCAGTTTTTGTCAACAAATAACTTGTTACCGTATAGAACGAACGGATGAACTCCAAGCGGACGAAAAAAGACGTTTTACAAGTTACACGTTACGATAAAAACGTAAATGTAACTGGTTCTCTTTTTATCAGAATATGACTTTGTTTGTTACCCTTTTACGGCGTAACTACCTACCCACTCTAACAATTATCATGACATAATAAAAGGCCAGGAATGCATGGGATAGGTACCTTTCATCCATAAAGATGTAGGTAGGTATCTACCAGTCACATAAGAAGATAACTTTTTATTTTGCTATTAAATCAGAGTTTAAATCTTTGATAGCTTCGGGTTAGCGCTAACCAATTCTCGTCTTACTTCGGTGAGACGAGAATTGGCGTGAATTTTGCTAAATAGACTAGAATAGAGATGTTGAGTCTATTTTTTTGAAAGTCCTACATGTCTAATAAACTTTTAAAAAATACAATTTATTCGAACGGTTTCTGATGGTTAATTCAGATTTAACCAAATTTGAATTCACTTGGTAATTTATTTATGAAAAAAATATTAAGGCCCCGCCATATTTTTCCTTATTAAAAAAAACATCGCGATAACGACAAATGCGCTTAAACTGTGTCTTACACCAGAAGAAACGAAATAAACAAGTCTATAAATATGTTTTTTTACCGTCGCGTCGGTCATATCTAAAGTACCTACATGTTTGTAATATTTTTTTTATTTTCTTTTATTAACATTCACACAAGATCTTCCGGTCCCAAATTAGGCAGAGCCTGTACTATGGTAACCTGATGAGTGATATATACTTATATACACCCAGACACAAGTCAAACAAACATGTTCATACACACAAATGCTTGACCTGTCCGGAAATCGAACCCGGGACCAGCGGCTCAGAAGGCAGAGTGCTACCAACTGCGCCACCCGGCTAGTCGAAAAATAAAATATGTATTTTAATTCCATTCGAATCAGGATTTGTTCCCGTTCTGCCTTTAAACACGCTAGAGCTAGAGCCTCTGTAATGTCATGGGCACCTGTTAAACTCTTAAAAGGTAAACAATAACTCTCGGAAAAATATATTTTATATTTGTGTTGTTCGCTAGTCAAATGAGTACTTTACAAAACTACGAAGATATACAATTATAAGTTTTACTAGTAGGATTGCGTGTCTAGATAGTTACTGTGTATATGAAAATAAATAATAATAATAATTCATACTTACTCGTTAATGTAATATTTTTTATGATTATGTTTTAATATACTATTTAATAAGGAGTATTTGTATTGTATTGTACCTACCTATGACGACCTATGTGGAGCTAAAATATTGATACTAGTTGTGTAAAAACTTTGGTCAATAAATTTTTATTTTTATTTTTTGTTTTATTATTATTATAAATTTGCGTTTGAAAACTGTTAACAACAACTTACCTATGCTTTCTTTTCCAGAAGCAAAGAAGGAGCATGTGAGTTTTATGAAAAAGAACTACCCACCAAGTTTTACTTACCAAGAGTTTGCTCCGATGTTCACCGCCGAGTTTTTCAACCCTGACGCATGGGCGGACCTATTTGTCACATCTGGTGCTAAGTATGCAAATGCTGTTGGTACAAAGTTTAAAAAGTCCTACAAAGTCCTTTATTAATAAAAATTAGGATGTTATCGTATCAGTAACAATTTAAAAGTAAACACAAATATGTACTACTGGTAGCGCCCCGCGGTTTCACCCGTGCATAGGCGTATATAGAGGGGGGGCCGGGTGGGCCGTAAACTTTCACATGTATATATAATATTAGTGGGATTTTACGTATAAGTAACGCGGAATAGATAAAGGACGCTACAATTTACTGACACAGCTATGATGCTTTTTGTTGTCATTCAATCTATGATTATGATGACTACCTAAGTATATGATATAACTTAAGTAGATAGGTATGTAAGTATATAAAACAATCAAGGGAATTTAATCATTTCAGGTACATTGTCCTCACTAGCAAGCACCATGAAGGATACACTCTATTTCCGTCGAAGCAAACCTACAGCTGGAATTCGGTAGACGTTGGTCCAAACCGAGACTTAGTTGGTGATCTATCGAAAGCAGTTCGGAAGCAGGGATTGAAATTCGGCGTTTATCATTCATTATACGAATGGTTTAACCCAATGTACCTGGAAGATAAGAAGACGTCCTTCACTTTCAGGCGTTATGTTACTCATAAGTTGTTGCCGGATCTGAAGCAGTTGATTCATGACTACAGACCATCAGTGATATGGTCAGATGGGGACTGGGAGGCCTATGATTCCTATTGGGAGTCTGAAGAGTTTCTCGCTTGGCTGTATAATAATAGCCCTGTACGCGATGAAGTTGTCGTAAATGATCGTTGGGGAATAGGTTCATATGGAAAACATGGAGACTTCTTCAACTTTGGCGACAGATACAATAGCAGTAAGTTATCTGCTAAACTCTACATTAAATTAATTGAAAAGAGAAAAAAAAAAATTTTGTTAGCAAAACGGTACTAACAGTACAGATCATCGCAAATATTGAAAAAACAGCGTTTCACCATTACTGGCATACAAAACGTGTAATAATTAGTTTATCCATAAAAAAAACACACACACACATTGTAAAACACGAGTTATACACATGTCATCCTTAAAATAAAAAATACTAAAGAAAATAAGCAATACCGGGCAATAACTCTATGAGAGAAGTATGCATTACCTATGTTCCAGTTGTAAGATCGTAATGGGTGATTATAATTAAGTTTGTCTCAACTAAAACACCAACTTCAACCCTGGACGTTCCAGTCAAGCAGGTTAACAATTTTTTTTTAGTTATATAGAGACTTTAGGAAAATCATAAAATTCTTGTGAGTAACCCGTATCGCGCGATAAATCGAGACCGTATCACTATCTCACTTGATGGGCAGTCAAGTTTTAGCGAAGGTTTAATAAACGCTAAACCTAGAATGTTCACTGGCTCTCAAGGGCTGGTCACTGAGTGGACGGTAACAGGTCACAGCTACCACCCTCAAGTTTGAAAAACTGCCAAACACATAGTGTGTTCAGGCGGCATTGCTTGAGAGCCATAGATAATTCTAGGTCTAGCGTGATAACAGCTTCGACCACATCATCACTGATCATTAAGTGAGATACCTAGTGGTCAAACGCTAGATTCAAATTCAAAATTCGTTGATTTGAGTAAATAAGGCTTATGATACATTAACAATTTGTCTACCTGGGTCCCAAACTAGGCTCGTAACCTGTGGCATGGGATCCAGGCCTCTTACGTCTAAATTACAGAAGTACCTACTGCCTAAATAATGTAGTGGTTATAAGAGATAACGTGGTTTATGCAACTAATATAATTAACTAGTTTAATCATGTTGTTTGTGTGTGTGAGTCTGTATGTATGTGTGGGGCTGTGTAGGTAGATCTATAAAGTAAAAAAAATGGCCAATATGGCAGGATTTCAGAAACTAAAGAAAAGTTCAATTGCGTATTAAATAATGAACGAGATAAAAAAAAGTCGAAACGCTTCACTTTAGTACCGACCTACTTAACTAGATAATCTTGCCTTAGAACAGTGAAACCAGGATGATCACCACGTTGTGACGGATGCAGCTAGCTTTATGCTGTTCTTCAACTCCGCGATATAAGAAACTCACGGCAAATACAAATTTAACAGAATAGAATATTTTATAATGTTTAATACAATGATATTATATGTTTTTATATCTAAGATCATCGAACGGATTTCTTTTCAGAAATTCTTCAAAAACATAAATGGGAGAACGCGTTTACAGTTCACGCCACAAGTTGGGGATACGTAAGGAATATAAATATTGCAGAAATTTTGTCTGAATCTGATATACTTGAACAGTTAGTGACTTCAGTTAGCTGTGGAGGTAAGGAAAAATAATCATACAACAATCATTGACAACTTAAAGTTTTGATATTAGCGATATGTATATTTTTCAATCAGCTTATTTTTCTCAAAACAATGTTGCAGGGTAAAATTTTGCTTATATTTACTTGCTAGTCTAAATCTCACCATCTTAGAAGTTGGTTACTGAAAGTGAACTGTCTAGGTAACTATGAGTATATACTGCTGTCAACTAACAAGAAATTTGCGGTGGACCTGATTGTTAAAATAATACTCTGTATCGACAATTTCGGTTTTGTGATATTAATTTATATTATGCTTGTTTGTACCTACTAGACAAACAAAAATCAAAAGATCTAATTTGTTGGCCCCCGTGATTTCAACCGCTTATATTCTTATACTAGCACAAGCGAACAGGCGGCTCACCTGCTGGTAAGCAATCACTATCACCCACCGATATCCGCAACCTAAAAGCGACAAGTATATGTTGCCTTGAGGGAGGAAATGTGCTTTATACTTTAGGTTCCTAATACCTAGTTGTACCTACATATCGATAACCTACAGAAGGAAACTGGTTCCAAAAAGTGGCAATAATAAAATAAAGTTAGATACAAGCTTTCCTTTATCGAGAGTTTAACTAAGTATTTAAACGTTATAAAAAATATTTAGCACTTGTAGTACCTAGTTTGTAATAATATGCATACATTGAATAGGTAGCTACCTACTTAGGGACTTTTCTGAGCATGCAACACTTTTGATAAATACAATAAACTCATTGATATAGATATTTTCGTATCAACTCCGTCAGAATTATGGCGACAGCTGGGCAAAACTATATTTTGCACACGAGTGACTCAACAATTCATCAATAAACAGCTCATGTTGAACTAACGTGTTTATTCATGAGAAGGTCAGTGGATACCTATTGTAGTGCCATATATATTTATTTTATACTAGTTTACAATAAGACTCTTAAGCTACTGTTCAACAACATTTAAACGTCTGATTACCAATTAACCGTCGGCTAACTGTATGATAAAAACTGTTTGACCGACGGTTAAATTGATAATCGGACGTTTTAAATGTCGGTGAACAGTAGCCTTAGTTAGGTAACTAATCCAGATTTAAGTAGAAGTGGAGGCTTATAAATATTTTTTTTAAGTTCCTTTTTAGTTGGTAGTATTCCTAAAATGTTATACTTAGGTAAATAAAAGGTGAACAATAGGTACTAATAACTAGGTATTGGTTTATAAACACATTTTAAGTTTGCAATAAGTTAACAAGCCATAAATTACCTATTCGCGATAATTATATTTCATTCATGTGCAGAATCCAGATCGTATTCATTTCAAAACGGGGTCAAAGATGCGGGAAGCCACTTTAAATCTAAGTAGAATCTGAGAAGAAAGGCCTTCCACAATTACGCCTTATGCTCATATAATCGAATATAGTCTTCATCTGTTTAGCGGTTACGTATCTAAAATTATTTTCAGGTAACGCCCTGATCAACGTAGGCCCCACAAAAGAAGGCACTATAGCACCTATATTTCAAGAGAGACTTTTGTCACTTGGCAAATGGTTGGCTATCAATGGCGAGGCAATTTATAAATCTTCACCATGGGTATCGCAAAATGACACATTCAATGGTAATGTTTGGTACACTTGCACTAAGACAAAGTACAATGCTCTCCAACCCACTGCTCGGCCAGGAGCAAATGATACAGTGACAGCAATTTACGCTACAACATTAGTTTGGCCTAAAGACAACGTTTTGAAGCTGCAAGACGTGAGTCCGCTTGTCACAAGTGGTAATTATCGACTGGAGTTATTGGGAAATAAAGGCACATTAAACGTAAGTATTATAAAATTGGTATTCAGGACGAGGAAATATCATTTGTTGCCATTTTCAGTATGATTTCAAGGCAGAGATCCCTTGACGCACTGCGTGCTGAATTATTTGCAGAAATGTTGACATAACAAGAGGCACTCGTACGAAAAACTGACACCTTATCTCGGCATTGATGTGGACCTATTTGAAATATTGTGTGATCTTGTTCCATGGGATCGAAGTGAGCTGTGGGTACCTACGTACTCATCAACTCTTTGTAACCATCGCGAAGGAACGGTACCTACTTCATGGAACTATTTGGATAGTTAGATAGTCATTGTCTTGCCAACGATAGGTAGTACCACTATTTGTCAGATCTTTGGGTAGTAGGTACCAATTATAAAACGTCATTGTGTATGGGAATCATATACAGTTTGTACTGGGTGCAAACTGAAAACTGAAAGATGCTATTTTATTATTTTTTATTTTATTTTATCAACATTCACACAAGGTCTTCAGGTCCCAAACTAGGCAGAGCCTGTACTATGGTAACCTGATGACTGATATATATACTTATATACATATACACACCCAGACATAGGTCAATCAGACATGTTCATACACACAAATGTTTGACCTGTCCGGGAATAGAGCCCGGGACCAGCGGCTCAGAAGGCAGAGTGCTACCGACTGCGCCAACCGGCCAGTCAAATGCTATGGTTGATCAATTTCGCTTAACGCGAAGTCATAACCTTCGTTTTAGTCTCAGAAGGTACTCGATACAATATGACCAGCTGATTGTAAAAAAAAAAGCTATTTAATATCAGAGCTTACCTATTGTGTCTAAAAAAGTGTGTGAAACTGCGGGGTGCATCTAGTACCTACATATAAGAATAGTATATGCTATTATATGAGCAGTTCTTGAGTTATAATATTAATGTAACAAATAAACATACAGGTATATATAGATGCAAAAGTTTGTGTGTGTGTTAGTATGTTTCGTACCACTCATTTCTAAAACGGCAGCATGGATTTGTATATTTGGTACGGAGATGCGTTAGTCTATGATGCAATACCTAATATTTCATCCGAAAGATTTGAACGGATCCTTTGGGTTTTCTTTTCCCGCCTAGAGTCGGATAATGACAAGAGAATATATATCATGACTAATCGTGAGGTATATATAGATATCTCCATAAAAACGTACATACTCTCACATTTACAATATTATGTAAATATATAAATTGTTCGCTGCAGCAGTTTAAATCATAGTTCAAATTTTTGGACGAAAAAATACGGCCACTAGTGTGATTTGAACCTTCGACTGCAAAATACCGTCCTGTTGCTTTGCCATCTAAGCTATAGTAGCACTCCACTAGCCGCCGATTTTTTTCCTTCCTTTTAAATCTGAGGGGTTTTTCAAATCCCACTAGGGGCCGATTTTTATCATATAAAAAATTGAACGTATGTTCCGACGATAATAAAGCAATAAACCATAAAACTCTTAAATAATAGTTTTCTCTCATTTCAGTGGGGAGTTTTGAATGGAGTAACCCAAATCCAGTTACCTGATAAAGCAACGGTGAAATCTGAAAATGCTTGGACGTTGAAAATAACTATGAATAAAGTATAACTCTCAATATGTAACTTTTGAACAGTCTTCCACAAAAAGCCCCAATTCGGCTTTTTTTGCTAATGTTTGTTACCTCTGAACCTCAAGAATATTTTGAAAATGTTCTATTGATTAGCAGTAAATGTTACTTTTAAGTTATTGCATAGCTTCTATCGCGGGCCTTGAGCGTGGAGACAGAATCCAGAAATTCCGTAACGAAAATAACCTAACACCCCCCACTTCGACCAGCACAGCGGTGATACTTTTTAATTTTGCCATCTATCGATGAATAGCAGAACGTTTAATGACTTTAAAATATCACGCGTCTGTGAACTAAATTCAGCCACTCGCCTCTAGGTGGCATTGGTTGTATCAGCGTTACTGCATAAGTTGGTAAAAAATGCTATGCAATAGCTTTACCGCGGCAGTCCCCGAGTGCCACACGTCTTTTTTTATAATTATTTTGCTACGTCTATGAAATATTTAATTTTACACTCAATAATTATAATCTCTTACCTCAAGATTGGTACGCTCTACTAATTAAAATTATTATAATTGTTTAGATATCATCAGCTCTTGATTTTCATCCGATTTAATTCCTCAAACATACCTACTTAGGTATGTTTATTGTACTGCAACACGAGCCAAAATAATTATAAAAAAAACTTCGAAAATAAATCACATTATGATACTAATTCATAGTTTTATTTTTGCAATAAATTACGTATGTACATTTATTATTATTATATTCATCTATTTAAAATACTTGTGTAAAAACCGTTATCTAAGCAACTAGTCTATTCAAGCAATCCTTTAGGCATATATTGATTCGCTAAAATTTCATTAAGTACAGAATTACATTTAACAGGTTAGGTACATATGTCCACAAAAGGCTTGCGTAATAGTTACTATCCATTTTTGTTCTTGATAGCCTGTTATTATTTCTTCATGGAAACCAAATGTGTACGAAGTTGCCTTACAAGATTACTGAACTTAAATAGCTTTCAAATGGATATTTTTTTTTTTTTTAATCACCTCCATTTACTCGCTCAATGAGTATGATTATGAAATTCATTGACTCCTCTTTTGGATAAAATACATGGTTTAGGATTTGACATTGTGACATTTTATGATAATTGTTTTTGACATGTCTCGTCTAACGATGCATAATTTCGCAAAGTATGGTCGAATAGTGCTCAAAAGTCAGCCATGAAAAAAAATTTGTTCGACTCATGTCTATAATAAACACTAGAGGAAGACTTTATGTTATATATTAGTATACAGCTTTATGAATATCCTTATTTTTTTATTTGATTATGGCAATAATTATGTGTAAAATTACAGGCAAATTGATAAATTGCACATGGATCGCCTAGCCAAGTTCCAGGTTCAAAATGTTAAATAATATTAATTTAAATTCTAAACAGTGTTATTTTTTCAATTAAATCTTATTTTATTGCATATTCAACAGTATTTGCCTAATTATCCACTTAAAAAACTTATTCCGTTATTCAGTATTTGTTGTTACGGCAACAGAAATACATCATCTATGAAAATTTCAACTATCACTGGACAGACAGAAAAGTTTTAGTAATAGGTTCTCGTTTTACCCTTATGTAGGTGAGTAAGGAACCGTAAAAAAGGTGCTATAGCCATGGTTACTTAGATTTTAATGTTCAGATTTAAGTGAGAGTTGAGAATGGACAAAGAAGTATTGCATGTGCTACTCCATACAATAGGCAAGAATGCGGAGAGATAAATAAAGATCATAATTATAGGATTATTTAACAGTATTGGCCAGGGATTTAGCTACGCAAGCAAACTAGTGACTATACCCATTTTAAAAGATCATCATAACCATTAGTTGATGACAAAAGAAAACCAATATTTTTATACATAGGTATATAACAATAATACAATTATCCTAATCACATTGGTAATAAAATTGTTTTCAACGTTTGCAAACATAAAAGGTTTTTTATTGCACACAGTTCAGTTCTCCCTTAAAAAAAGTGACTAGGAAAGACATATAATCAATTGAGATTTGTATGGACTAAAATATTCATGTAATGTATATATCATATATATGATTTGGTTCATCGTCCTCATCTCAGCCATAGGATGTCCACTGTTGGACATATACTTCCCCCAATGATCTTCACAGGGACCGGTTGGACGTAGCCTGCATCCAGCCTGTTCCTGCGATCTTGGTTAAATATAGTTCAATAATATTTTAAACCTAATATGTACCTCTTCCCACACTTTTAACCAGAGTGAAATATAGATTCATTGTTGAGTTTTATTGATACAGTTTAGGTGATTGATTCATATTTTATGCACAGCATATAGATTACTTTTCTCTTGTATGTACTTTCAGGTGTCTTTTTAAGGAACTATTACACACAGTGCTGTAACCACACATCATGCATTTATATGGCTTGTCTCCAGTGTGCGTTCGATTGTGTTTAGTTAGATTGCTTTTTGTTGTACATTTATAATCACATATATTACATGCATACGGTTTGTGTCCAGAATGAGTTCTCATATGTGCTTGTAAGGATTCACGGTGTGCACATCTATAATCACAAATACTGCATTGATATGGCTTTTCTCCAGTATGAATTCTCATATGCATTTTTAAGCGAATACTATGTGAGCTGCGATGATTACATATAGAACATTTATATGGCTTTTCTCCAGTATGAGATCTCATATGCAACTTTAACTGGAACCCGTCTGTGCACTTGTAATTGCAAAAATTGCATGCATATGGTTTCTCTCCTGTGTGAATTCTTATATGTTTCTTTAGGCTAGATCTGTTTGTGCTTCGGTAATCACATGTACTGCACTTGTATGGTTTCTCCCCAGTGTGTGTTCTCATGTGTATTCTTAAATTACAACGGCTTGCCCACTCATGGCCACAAATACTGCATTTAAATGGGCGTTCTAAAGTATGACTTCTAATATGCACTCTTAGTTGACACTTATTAGTAGTTTCATAGTCACACATGTTACATGCATATGGTTTCACTCCAGTATGCTTAAACATATGTATTCTTAAGTAGCAACTCCTTGTACTCGCAAAATCACACATGCTACATTTGTATGGTTTCTCTAATGTATGCATTCTTATATGCACTTTTAACTGGCACTTGTAGGAACATCTATAATTACATATTAGACAAACAAATGGTTTCTCCCCTGTATGAGTTCTAATGTGAATTTTCAACGCCTCTTTATTGATGCATTTAAAATAACATATATCACATTCATATGGTTTCTCACCCGTGTGAGTGCGAATATGCATTTTCAGAGCACCTTTTGTACTGCATTTATGATAACATGTGTTACATGTAAATGGCTTTTCCCTAGTGTGAACAATCATGTGTGTTTTTAGGTAAGTGCAACGCGCACTCTCATAGTCACAGATATTGCATTTGAATGGTTTCTCTCCAGTATGAGTTCGAATATGAACTTTCATTAAACTTTTTGAAGGAAATCTTAAATCGCACATATCACATGTATATGGTTTCTCTCCAGTGTGAGTAAACATGTGTACTTTTAAACCATTTGTATTACTGCTCTTGTAGTCACACTTGCTACATTTATATGGTTTCACACCAGTATGAGTTCTGGTGTGCATTGTGAGTGCACTTTTAGAACTGCATTTATGACCACATGAAGTACATGCATATGGTTTTTCACCAGTATGAGTTTTCATATGCTCTTTTAATGCATAGTTTTCTAAGCATTTATACTCGCAAACACTGCATTTGTATGGTTTTTCACCAGTATGAGTTTTGATATGTCTTCTTAAATGTTTATTATATGCACTTTTAAAATCACACAAATTGCATTTAAATGGCTTTTCAACTGTATGAACTATGACATGCTGTTTAATGCGACTTTTAATAGCACTTTTATATTCACACATATTACAGACATAAAGTGAATCAACACCATTTGTTTTAGTATACATAAGCTCGAAGGGTTTAGTGTCTTCACTGTCACACATTCTACAGTCTTTAAAAATATTGACGTTCTGGTTACTTTACTCATTTGTAGTCTTTTTGCCAATTGTGACCTGCAAACATGGGAATTAGGTATTCACAGGATACTTCACTTGATACACACAATGCCCCAAATGAAGAAATTGAAGAATACCTTTACTTAAAATGCGTGCTGAAATTATTTGGAATTCAAAAACAGTGATGAATTACTTTAATGTAACCTAAGTATTACTTGTCATATAGCTACATTTTTGCTTTAAATTGCATGTATGTGTCTTAATTGATTAGCTAGTTTTCACTGATGCAGAGGAAACTTCCTTTGATGGATTCAAGTGTTATCGAGACACGTACTATAAGGATCAAATGTTGGCGATATCAGATATACTGAGGTAATCTGAGCTCCCATCAACAATTTATTGTCATTTTGAGGAGTTACCCATTGTATTTGTAATTTATTTTCAGTATGTAGCTATGTACACACTATCCTAGTTTCTTCACTCAGAGAAACCTTGCTTGGTCGTCTTGGGCTCTCTTCTCTATCTTGGGCTTGATCGTAGAACGATCATAATAATATCTAGCTACGGATAAATATGGGTTTAGGGTTTCCGTTTCTGATCAATGATAATCCAGGTCTAGGGTAGGGAGATAAGGAATAGGTAGGTCTAGGCTAGGCCGGGCTCGCAGGGCTGGGAGACATTAATGAATGTCATAAATAAATAAATAATTTTCGCTTTCTGATCCGTGGAATGTACGGCCATACACCCATAGACAAAGCCTCGTTTTCACGATCCAGTGCAATCTACTAATCCTAGGACACAGACTATAGACTGGTCTTCCAGAGGATTATGACATTTGCCCCTCCTATGAACAACAACACCCCTTTTCTGCCTCAGTTTTAAAGACTTGTTATGTTCGCCTCCGCAGCTTCGGCTTTTTGGTCGCCTTCGGCGATCAGCCTCAGCCGCTACGGCTCACTTGATGTCTGCGCTTTGTTAAGGCGGGTGTGGGGGCTGCTCTCCCTCCGCGCCTCCGACTTTTTATATACACTCTAAGGGTAGGGCAGGCACAAGTACCGGGTAGAGTCGGGGTTGGCAGATGTTGCTACTTGTTTTACGAACACGCTGACATTTTACATTCGTGTATTTATTGCATCGGCTTATCCGTAAAAATACTCTAAAGTTTAAATAGTATTTGAATAAGACAACATTTTTAACCCTTACTTCTTTAGCATATGAAATAGCCGTTTTTTAATTAACCTATTTTTGTCGGTTTATTTATATTTTTAACTTATTTTCTTTCAGTTACTTCCTCACGAAATCTTTTCAACATATACCGGAAAATTAGTCATGAGTCATAACAAAAAAGTGCTTAGTCTGTGGCTACTGGCACAAGGCAAAGGAAGCATCGACTTTCAAGCTGGGAATTCTATCTTAGTCTATGGGTGTACACGAATTATTGGCCGTCTATTTCATAGATCAGAAATCTATATGCCATTAATTAAAATTAACTAACTAACAGAAATCTATATATATAAAAATGAAACCCGTTTTCCGTTGTCACGACATAACATGAAAACGGCTTGACCGATTTAGATAAAATTTGGTATAAAGATACATGGGACTTTGGAGAAGGACATAGGCTACTTTTTGTCCTGGAAGAAGTATGGTTCCCGTGGGATAACTGAGTCAGCGGGAATAACGTAGTGCACGCGGGTGAAACCGCGGGGCGCAGCTAGTACTATATATATATACTTTAAAGTTAATATATTTTATTGGGTCTCCCCTGCGGTGCGGTTGTCTTTGGCTATCTGAGATCTGTCTGTACTATTGTGTTTTTCGTATATTGGTTTGTTTACATCTAGAATTACTAAACATGCGGCACTTTTTGTTATTAATTTTCACTCTGATTACGATATCAGCTGGACTAACTATTGGAGAATTAACGCCAAAACCTACGAAACGATACAAACCTGATTGGGCTGATCTTGACACTAGGCCCCTGCCTCAATGGTACGATGAATCAAAGGTTGGGATCTTCCTGCATTGGGGACTGTACTGTGTGCCAGGATTTGGATCCGAGTGGTTCTGGGCAAATTGGCTCGGTAAGTAACGGCATAAATAAAATATTGGGTGTATCTACCCGCTTCCAAACTCTTTTACAAATCCATTGATTTGTAAAAGAAAAAAAGTATTCTGCACTAAAATTCGATTCGATATTATAGATGGAAACAAAAAATATGTCAACTTCATGAAGAAAACTTACCCACCAGGATTCACTTACCAAGAGTTTGGTCCAATGTTTAAAGCAGAATTTTTCGATCCCGAGAGTTGGGCAAAGCTTTTTGCTAAATCAGGAGCTAAGTAAGAAAACTACGTTTTATTATTTAATTTGTAAATTATGTCCATAGCCATGGTTACTCAGCATTAGGAGGATAAAACCATTAATTGTTACAGGTATATTGTCCTCACAAGCAAGCACCATGAAGGTTACACTCTATTTCCATCAAAACAATCCTTCAGCTGGAACTCTGTAGATGTTGGACCAAATCGTGACTTAGTGGGTGATCTTTCCAAAGCAGTTCGAAGACAAGGATTGAAGTTTGGAGTTTATCACTCACTTTACGAATGGCGCAACCCAATTTACATTGAAGATAAAAAGACTAATTTCACAACTAAAAATTATGTTGCTAATAAACTATGGCCAGATCTAAGGCAACTAGTTCATCACTACAAGCCATCAGTCATATGGTCAGATGGAGACTGGGAGGCCTATGATTCCTACTGGAAATCAAAAGCATTCCTTGCATGGTTGTACAATGATAGCCCTATACATGATGAAGTTGTTGTAAATGATAGATGGGGCATAGGCATTCCTGGAAAACATGGTGACTTTTACAACTTTGCAGATAGATTTAATAATAGTAAGTATTATTATTATTATAAACCCTAGAGGCAAAATTATGAAAAAATGTTTTCTATCTGTCTACAAAGAAACACATGGTATTGACAGTTTTTATGTGTGTTAAAGATCAATCAGCGAGTAATGGAAAGTTACATGTAAACCATCTAAAAGGTTTTGAATGATTTGTTCAGAAATTACATGATCAGATATTTAAATACTGTAATGTATATGTAAATAATTAAAATAGTCTGCAGGAGACAGTCTTTGTAGTGGGACTGGCCACAGTAGATTTGCAGTATCTACCTGAATATGTTTTGTAGAAGCATCTTATAAAATATATTTTAGTCAGCACAGTTACACAGTCTAGCACATTTAAGTAGCCCTGGGTAAGACACATTACTGTGCAAGTCAAAATAGATACTGGACAGTAAGTCGTAGGAGGATATTCAATACTCGCCACCTGTTGTTGGCAATATTAGAAATCTAGGCAAGCCTAGATGATGATGATGATGTCCTAATGATGTTGTAAGTGTCCTTGTCTAGGTATTATGGTAACATCACTTAACCTTTTTAATAAGAAAATCTATGCTATATTTGCACATTTAGATATCAAGGTCACAAGAAGGTTCTTGTAACCATGAACAATGCAACTTGGTCATCAAGGCTCGTCAAAATTATGTCTTGAGATCTAATTATGCATATGGCATAGATTTTGCATTTGTGAATGTTTAAACATTAAGTACCAGTATCACTTAAGCTGCCCATATTATATTTTGTGGAAATCCTTTATTTAACCTGAACTATGGGAGCTATTGTGAGTTACCATATTAACACACTTTATACACAGGAACTCTTCAGAGCCATAAATGGGAGAATGCATTCACTGTTGATTCCACATCTTGGGGATATAGACGGAATATGGACCTAAATGAAGTTTTGTCTATATCAGATTTACTGTCTCAATTGGTGACCACTGTGAGTTGTGGAGGTGAGTTATAATATTTAGGTACTTACTGTAGTACAGAAATAATCATTAATATGTAAGATACTCCTGTATCTTCTAGGTTATTCTAGAAGATACTCCTGTATCTTAGATTATTCTAGAAGATACAGTCTTTATAAAGTTTTCTATTAAAATATGTAGTTTTATGAATATTACTCTACCTTACTCTATCACAACCAATATTATGCATTACAAACAAAATTATTCTTTCTTGTAACTTCTAAATTTAAATTCATATCAAGATTACGATATGAGCAGGCCAATTACTTCTCTTATACTAAGTTTACATTATTGTAATTATTTCAATTTTTTCATGTTTACCAATGCCTCTAATAAAAATTGTCTATTTTTTTTCAGGAAATGTTTTAATAAACATAGGACCTACGAAAGAAGGCACTATAGCACCTATATTTCAGGAGAGACTGCTGTCATTAGGAAATTGGCTGGCCATTAATGGTGCTGCCATATACAAATCATCACCATGGCAGTCTCAAAATGACACAGCCAATGGGAATGTATGGTACACATGCACAAAAAAGCAGTACAATGCTTTGCAACCTACAGCTAAGCCAATTGCAGATGATACTGTGACAGCAATCTATGCTATCACCCTAGAATGGCCTAAAGGCAATGTGTTGACATTGCAAGATATTTCAACTTATCTGCACAGTGGCAGTTATAAAGTGGAGTTGTTGGGAAATGAGGGTGAATACTTGAAAGTAAGTACTATTGTGTTATTCTAGTGTATAATTGCTCTCATAACTCAGGCTTTTCAGAAATATATAATAATAAGTGTAAAAGTCCCATAGCCAAGACAATGCGTTCACAGCTTATACATGTATTGTTCTTGTGACTAAACCAGAGTAGAATTAGCAAAAATAATAACTATTTACCAGACTAATTATATTTTATGATAATATTAAATACTACACTCTTCTGGCTGCTTCGAATTAGGAAAAAATATTGTTTAAACTAACTGAAACGCATACTTTTAGCGGATGCACCGAAGTATTAATTAAAATTCAGCTTCTGCCACAAGTCATAAAATACCGAACGCCCGTTCGTACTTATCACTGAACATAAAATGATAGCGCCGCGCCGATTGGTTCAAATGACCTCGCATATTTAGGTCGCTCGTAAATAAGTACTAGTAGTAAAAGTACATGGTATAAGTCTAAGATCACAGTTCGATACATTGGTTCGTACCACTTTAAGAAATTTTATGCAATACAGATCGCCAAGAACCATGAAATACAACATGACATCATTCGAAGGAGGAGAATACAATCATAGAAAGAGAAGGTCATGTAGAGTCACTATCCTCAAACATGAGGAAATTGTATTAACTCTGAGAGTAGGAACTAAGAAACCGTTTATGAAATAGTGTCACTTCGGAATGGCGTCAATAATAATTATAGAGCGCTAACATAAATATGAATTCCATGTCCATAATTGTATGACTTCATTAGTTATGGTGTATCTTATGATAAAATCGAAATCATGCATACCTATTTTTATTTAATTTCAGTGGACAATTGTACGTGGTCTTGCACAAATTCAGCTCCCGGACAAGTCTACAGTAAAGTCTGAAAACGCTTGGGCATTGAAATTTACATCTTAGCTGTTTTAAATTTTACATATATGTGGATGACCTAAGTAGTATTTGTGATATATTATTATGTTCAATAAAAAATGTACCGAAAAATTATAATTTAAATCATTAGGCTATAAGATACATGATGAAAAATTCATATATATTTAATTTGGGCACTTGAAGTTCTTTACATTCTTTTCTTATTGTCCATCTATTGTCCCCGCCACCGGAGAGATCAATATTACAAAGCTATCTCTAACTTTTGGTAAAGTTTATATAAAGAGGTATAACCTTACAACGCCGCTCATTTCAAAAGATTTGGACAGCAATATTTTTTTGCCTAAATTCACGTTTAACGTGAATGTCGAATGTAGCTGAAATTATAAAGTGACTAGGAAAGTCACGAAACTGGCCGAGATACCTTCTCGACTAATATACGTAAGTTAAGCCCATAGTCATTATAAATAAAATAATTAAAACGATAAAACAAATATATTCAAATATTATTGATGACTTAATATTTAGTTTTATTAGGTACATGGACATAATATACAACTGTTTATTCATGCTGTGAAATGAAAATATACATAATTGTTTTAACAGAATTACAAATTGTGCTTTTTTTAACCCCCTGACGCAAAGACAAGTACTTACATAATTATATTAATCATTTTTGGTTACTATCTGTAACATCACAGGTGATATGAACTGATGGTATTTTAGTTTGCTGTTTGTGAAAACTAAGATTTAGCAATTTGGAAAAAACAACATAAAATGGAACCGACTTCAACACTCAAAAGTATGAAATAACTTGTTGATGTCGGTACCATGATAGTTCAAAAGAAACTATTATCACAATATTGTGCTCATGGTACCGACTTCGACAAGGGTATTTCACACATTTGTGTGCTGAAGTCGGTTACATTTTTTTCACCCTTTTAGTGACCTTTGCTACTCACGGGATCAATTGTCATTGTGTATGTTCTCTGATCTCTTCAACCGCAACTATAATATCGTCGAGGTATGCGTAGCATTTTTCAGTTTTTGGAGTGTAATTCAAAAACCGCTCGTTCGACTTTGATGAAATTTAAATAAGACCACCTCGGAAGTATACTCTATCAAACAAAAAAATAATTATCAAAATCAGTTGATTACCGACGAAGTTATCCGCGAACACATAAAAAAATTAAAATACGGTAGAATTGCCTCCTTTTTTGAAGTCGGTTAAAAACATCAATATTTGTGTCAGGGGTTCTCAACGCCTACCTACTGAAAGGACGGAAACTTTTTCTTGAACCTGTCTTGGCTTAAATTAAGAATTCTTGTCTTTTTGCAACAAATCTTCCAGTTTCCGTACATATTATTTTAATAATCTATCCTGTGCATTAAGATCAATCTAACAGATGCTCAATTGTTAGCTATGTCAACTAATATAATATATGGAAACCAAAAACATGTGTTCAGTAACAATTCTATATTAAACGAAAGCATGTATAATATGTATTATTGATATACTATGTATTTTAAGTACTAAAAAGCATTCTTCAATTCAGTTTCATAATGCCCTTGTAATAACGACTATATCGGCTTACATATAATCGTAGGAGGAGGTAATGTCTTATTGCAGAAATGGTGATGATGATACAACATAATTATTCCATAACTTTCAAATTATTTTTTGACGTGATAACGTTTTATAAATTGATGAATGCCAAAATGAAAAATAGTAACGGTAACATTCCTGTAACGTTCCACCTAAGTTTTATCTAGATCTAGATAATATAATCAAAGTCAAGGTCAAGGTCAAGGTCAAAGTAAAAGTCAAAGTCAAATTCAAACTTCAAAGTCAAAGTCAAATGTCAATTGTCAAAGTCAAATGTAAATTGTCGAATGTCACATGTCAAATGTCAATGTCAATGTCATACATGATTATGTCGTTATCACGTAAATCTATCGTCCGTAAACCGACTTTACAGACAACCAATTTTTTTCATTTTCATGTAGGTACACAACGAATAATATATTTATGTACTATGGGAGTGTTTGTCGCTCTTAATTGAACAATGCACCCATTGCATCAAATACAAACTTTATTCTGTGTCAGAGTTGTACTAAATAAATGATCACATATACGGAGTTCAATTGTTTCACCCTGTGATACAAGTGGTATAACGCGGTAAGATGACGATTTATTCATGATTGGGCCACAGCTCTACTATTATTTGTGCAGTGTCCAGGAATATATTCCTCCTTGTCCATCGATGGACAAATTTATGGAAAGGTTATGAAATATGTCTACGTAAATATAAGATATTATAACACAAGTACTAGCTGGACAAGCAAACGTTATTCTGCCATATACATTTTCGAAATTTCAGTGACAAAACACTTCAATGATCGAGGGTTAAATTGTTCGGATATTTGTTCATACTAAATATTGGGGGTGGGGGTAGGAAGGTGAAAATACTTTACGAGCTATTCACAGACCTACCAAATATACACATAAAAATCGGTCAAGGCGTTGCGGAGGAGTTCGGTTACAAACACTGGGACACGACAATGTTATATATTAGATTATAATTACAGAAATATTTACAAAATATTGTTGTAATAAAATACATAATTGTGTGTTTTAATTCTATAGCTTGCAAAGCACCTTTAATTACTTTAATTATCGTATTCAAGCATTATAAGTACTTATAATTCTGTTCAGAACCGAAACTTAGAAACGAACGATTTGCTATAAAACTAATTAGATATTGTCATCGTCATTTGTTGGTTATGCAAACGAAATTTTTATCTTCTTTAATATAACTTTGCTTCTATCTAGTTTACAACGTGACACTATAAAAAAGTAACAAATAGGCACTGCATACACATTAACTTTTACATCATTAAAAACAAAAATTAGAAATTACCAAAACAACTGGAAAGTACCGAACATCCCAGTTCTCTAAATCGGTACCGGTTTAGTAATCCTAAGGCATAGCCTTATTTGATATATTTAAGAACATGATTTATGCTACCTCTTATTTATAAAGCTATAGATTATATGTATCCCTTAATATACAATGCGATAGAATAGCTCTTAATTGCAAATCATAAAATGTAAATAAAAAGTATATAACTGTATATATACTGAATATAGCTTAAGGTTATATAATCGGCGGTTGTATCGCTAATGCAATCACTTACAACCTTTGGATTGACAGGATAGATTTAAATTTCTTGCGATGCTCGAATTCATTGCATTTAAGTTAAATTCGGCTTTAATTTCATTGAACAGATTGTACCGTTAATCACGATACGAGGACTAAAATGGCGATATATATTATGTTTTAAAATTATGGGGAATTGTTAAAAAGTGTCTGTGAAAGTGCATGAGTGTAGAAAAGTGGAAAGAATTATGTATATGAATGAAAGATCTTCGCTTTTTTATTTATCTTTAGAATCTACCTACTCAAAATGTACGAATACGTGCCCCTTCAGACTCCTTTACTGAATTAATTAAAATCATCAAGATTAAGAATGTAGCAACTATCAAATTTTTAAAGGAAAAAATCTGCTATTGTATTTTGAACCCATATACTTAGTTGCACTCCACTAATAGTTAATACAATTGAAAGTAGATGGCGCTAAAAAAACGTCCGATATTACATAAAACTGAAGGAATAAATTCGGACAGCTAGTGGAGTGCTGGAGCTTAGATGGCAAAGCGATTGAACGGTATTCCGTAGTCTTGGGTTCAAGTCTCACTAGTAGCCGATTTTAAAGCAGTTAACGCAATGAGCCTTGAAACTAGGTAATTTTATAGAAGTACTTAGGTTATTGCAGTCAAGCAATATAGCAGTCAAATTTCTGACTGATGTTGAATAAAAAAACAATCAACAATAAAGTGTCCAATTATATATTATAAATATACTCTTCAGATAATAAAAAAAATATATGAACATGAAGCAAACACACACTTGAAAGAAAGAGTGATTCTCACAAACAATAACCGATCACTTCCGCGGTGTACAATAAACCTCAAATGTTTTTGTAGCCTCAATCTTGTACTACCGGTAAATTAGTTTACTTATAATACATTAAGAGCATATTTGTACATACAAATGTTTGCAATTACATTATATACAATGGTTTCAATACAATATACAAAATATTCATAAGCTCTGTAAACTTTATGTAGTAAATCTAAAGTGACATAGTATGTCACTTTTGACAGGAACGAGTAACTACCGCGTCAGCTATGTGGCAAATAATAATTGTTTATTCTAAACGTGATTATATTTTATATTGCCATTAAATATCATATGAAAATCAATATTCGACGTTTTTGTAATAGTTTGGGGATCATACTCCTTGCCCCATATATATGATTTTGTAACTTTATTAGCCATCTAAGTATTTTTATATTTTTTCAACTTTTATAAGAATTTTGGCTACTTGCACATACTATATATTTGTTATTATTACTGTTTGCTCAAATTGTATACGGAAACAAGCTAGCAACGACAAATACTATTATAATAAAATAAAAATTACTAAAGAATGCTTTAAGTCATTTTTGTAATATTGAACTTATAATATGTTTCACAGAGTAGGTAGTAGCCCCTAGCTATCTAACCTAATTCACTGCTTAATTATTTGTATATTATAGCTATATATTTGGAATGTTCACTTAATTAAATAGTTTATACAATTCTAAGGTATGATACACGAATAATGATTAATCGGGTTACATGATTTAACAAAACTAAAGTAATTATTTTAATTTTAGTATATATATAGTGTTATATATATTTTACATAATGACAATATAGATATTAACTAATATTCTCGGTTACGCTCAGTACAGGTACAATTATAAACTATACACTAAACTGCGAAGTCTAGTCTAAAAAAGTACCTTCTAGACAAGCCAAGTTTACACTGAGCTTATGGCAAAAATAAAATAAAGAATAATTTCCTAAGTTTCCGAATTTTGAGTCAGTTTCAAGTATTTTAATGTTTAAGTTTTGTTGCATCAAAGTGTATAGACACATAAACTAAATGCCCGAAACATGTTCCAGTTTCTCCTTTGAAACTTTACTTGGCCGTCGATGGGGATCGAACCAGGCAGCGTCCGTCAGTTCGACAGCCGACGCTCCCACCGCTAGGCAATCATCGCGTTAATCGCACGTAACTCAAATATAACGTTTCAACTGCCAGAAAAGTCATTAGTAATTTTGACTTTGCTCAAAAACTCATAATTATGATGTATCTTGTTCTTGTACAGTAGAGTAGATATATATTGATTATAGTAGTAATATAAACTTTTTTATCTTGCTGTTCTTATAGCATGCATATTTAGCCAGAAAGTATTTGTATACTGAACAGATAAATAAACAAATAAGAGACCAACTTACAAACTACCAATACCTGCAAAAGAGTTACAGTTATGGAGTGATAGATAAATCATATAGTAAGTCACAGGGTTCCGACAATAGTTTCGACCACATTCGGTGGTTTATACATTCGAAATGTGTCAAAACCACGTCAGTTTAAACAACAAGATAAATCATAGTTTGTAAGTTGAAACTGCTTTTCAATGCTTACAGAACTACTACTGTGCATTCTATATCGAAAATGACTCAATTTTTCAATTCATTTTAATCCAACTGCCGTTTACGGATATGCCTTCAGGATCAAACCACACGGCAGTTCCCATCAGCTATGATATTGATTCCAACCTTTCCCTTTGCTTTAGGCCCTCCAATAATGGCACCAAAGATATTTTCTCATTGAAGAACTGTTCCAAAGTCACGTCGACTATCATCGTACCTAAGAATTGCTCGAGTGTAATGGACCATACGCCTTCCGTTGATGATTCGTTTTCCTTTGATGGTGAAGAACGTGCGTTATCTTGTTCAGATTCTGTCGCGTTGCCATTGGGATCCAACTGAAACACACAACGTAACTTGATGACACCTATTTTCGTAGTCGATAGAATATTGTGAATTAATAATTTGTTAGCCAAGATCAGTAACTTTGTATGCGTTAACCCTACCGATATATGAGTATATAAGCAAACAATATCTTGCTGCTCGCTGTAAGTTGAAACACAGGCAGTGAGCCTAGTTCGGCGACAGATAGCCAAAATGTAATATGTGCATAACTCTCGCCATTTAATATGATGTGATGTGCGCAATTTTATCTGAAATAAACTTTTTATTTAGCGTTCGCTGTGCCTCAGTCGTCACTGCCATGAGTTCTGGGCCCTGGGTTCGAATAATTTATGTGGTAAGCATGAATGTTTGTCTGGTCTTTGCCTCCTGCTATACAGGGATTTGCGATCAGGGTTGGCTTAATTACCCAATGAAGACTACTCCGTGTGAGTAGTCTTCATTGGGTAATTAAGGCATCGATTAAATACCTACTTCGTTTTTAGCAGCTGCAGCTAAGTAAAGGCTGTCCTGTGATACTTCTCTGTCCAAATCTGGCCGGTGGTGATTCATTTCGCCCAATTGCAGAAGGATTGTTCCTGAAAAATTTAAACACAATTTTTAACTTTTTTAAATATTTTTTTTCATTCTAGACTACGCGATATAATATTTAAGCTAGTATATCATTGTCTTATTGCATCCTAGACGATTATATACCCAGACTGGCTCTTAAAAAGAAAGACTTCGGAAGCTGGCATTGTATACGAAGACAAGGGAAACTGATTGTTGCTTCTTATTAACGCAGTGATATTGGTACCTACTTATTCATCATAATTTGACCTTAGTGCAGTTACAGAAGGGGTCAGCAACCTGCGGAACTGTCCATACTCAGTTGTGGCTCCCAGTGCCATAATAATACACATAGACAAAAAAATTTAGTATTCAAACTTTTAAAAATCACGAATCATCGTATTGAAAATATTTTCTTGTCGACTTATCGACTTGTCTTGACGACTGGAAAATTAGATATATTGTAACTTTTGACTCTTTAGCGTGAAAAGGTTGCCGATCCTTGTTACAGTATTAATTTTGTTCTATAATAAAAAATGATAATTATCTTTGTTATGTGAATTAAACGAAGTGCACCTTAAATCGAGCGCCGTATTTTTTTAAAATCCGGTACCTGGCCGGATATTAGACAACTATCCGGTCAGGTACCGGATTTGAAACTTATGCAGTATAGGCCAGATATCGGATATTTACGGAATATCCGTTCCATCTCTAATAGGGATCTTATATTTGTCGAATCATTTGTCCTCACCGGCCTTGACGATGCACTCGTACAGTTTGACATCGTGTTGTGTGAGATCGTGTAGCGCCGCCAGTAACTGCAGGAAGTGTGCGCGGGGGAGGGGCGGCGCGGCGGGAGGGGGGAGCGGGCCCACGCCCGGAGTGGAGGGGAGAGAGGAGGGCAGCCCTGCCAAGGCGCATTGCCTCACTGACTCTGCTAGCGATGCCTCAGTGCTTGACCCTGTACCGCATAGACGCATAATTTCAATAAATACAATAATAATCTGCTTCAACAATCAACACTCGTTGGACAATTAATTCGTATGTGATAAAAAAACATGGATAAAGGTAGCAATCAAAATCCTAAACGTTTAAAAACTATGCCATTATCTACCCGACAATCTAAGTTTAGTATGAATATTCTTATTATTTTAGAAGATATACGTTCTAACTTTTTTTAAAATATATATTATTGAGAGAATTATACCTAAGCCTGTCTTGATGCTTAAACATTTTTATAACTGAACCAAAGTTCCTAAATGTGAAAAAATCAAAGCTCTTTCTTATAAAAACTGATATTAAGGTTATTTTTACAAAAATTGCGATTTATTCGCCATGTATTATTATTACCACACGGTCTTAAATCATCATATATCGGTTTTGAGCCTTCAAACTTAAATTTGTATAATATAAACCTACAAAATAAATAATATTTAGTAAATACTCGATACAGAAAATACGCAATGACCTTAAAAACTTGTCAAGTAGTGCTTTCTCACCAGATTGACTATTAGCGCTATCGCTGGATTTGTCCATAAAGCTGCCTTCAGTATAAACTTCACTTATAGAACGCTCCATCGTGGGCGCGGTCGGGACGCCAGTCTCAGATGTGGGTTCTTCTACACTGAAATGCGAACAAACAAAAGGTTATGTAATTACATACCAGAGTAATAATACCGACCATTGGCCTGTGTTATTCACTAATCATATCACTAGTCACACGATTGCCTAATAAGTTCCCATTGTTGGGACACATATCTTTCACAGAGTCTATATACATACACACCATTATTCACGCCATAATTTACCACACTGGCCGATACGGGTTGACAGATAGTCTAGAGGCCGGATGATGTCGGAGTTTTCAGCCTCCCGTCTACCCGTCATCCATCCAAGGAATGACCGAGAAGTACATTGTTGAACGCAGTTGATCAATTAAGATCACTTATTCTCCACTACTACAAGCACTTCGATTGATTTTAATTAAAGCTGCCAAATGTGTAATAAGCTTCATCTTTCGGTTCTTCTCCCGACTTTCTTCTCCATTCTTCAAAAACAGAGTTATCAGAGTAGGTAACGTATTTGTACCCAGTGTCACAAATGTCCATAGGCTACGCTGATTGTTTACCATCAAGCAGCCGGACTGCTTTTTGCCACTTTAATTATAAAAAAAGAAAAGTAAACGTGCGTGTGTGTTTCTGTGCATGTTTTAATTCCACAACCGCCCAGCCTGGCTTAGCAAATTTAGATTTCACATGACATTTTGCTTTGGAAACCAGCTCCGCTCCATGTAGAAAAGGATAAAAATGATAAGATTTATGTACGTACATAGGTACCAAGTGTTTTCAAATAAAAATATTTCATTTCATTTAGGACGTGTTTAAGATATCTAAAACCTCCGGAAAAATTATATTTTGGCGAAAACCATATCAAATTCCGTTGTGTTTAGAAGGAATTACTGGAGAAAGAAAAGACAACGGCGACTTTATTTTATACTTGGTATAAACTAATTATATAATAATTTGTATTCAGACAGCAGTCCTTGAGAGCCAGTAAACATTCTAGGTCTAGCGTGATTACATCTTCGACCACATCGTCACTGACCAGAAAGTGAGATAGTGGTCAGACGCTAGATATAAAAAAAGTATTAAATAAAGGATCAGCATCGAAACGTCTGAACATATTTGCTATATCGTGTATATGTTTAGTTCTTTCTTAGTTTATGTACGTCACTTTGACCGCATCACAAGTAATACTCAAACCAAATCAAGTTAATATATCTGAATTAAAATAATATATCACCTGTCAAAGAAAGAGATAGCATCTGTAGCTAACTCCTCCCCTGTCTCAGTGAAGTGCGTAGGCCGTAGATCAGCTTGCGACAGCAGTGGAGGTGCGTGTGCGCAGTACAGGGCACGAAGTCTCCGTTGGGAGTCTGCGCGAGTGCTTAGACCTAAGGCCACGCTCAAGCCTCGAGCGCTGACGAATCCATCGTCGTCATTATCCATTAGCTGCAAGTAACATTTGCAGAGACAGTTAAATAAATAAATAATTTATGAGAACTTTAACATGTTAATAAATAGTTAACCAGCTAACCAATTTTTTTTACCGACTTCAAAAAAAGAGGTTACTCAATTCGACTGCATGTATATATATTGACTATAACTATATAATAGATATATTGACTGGCCGGTTGGCGCAGTTGGTAGCACTCTGCCTTCTGAGCCGCTGGTCCCGGGTTCGATTCCCGGACAGGTCAAACATTTGTGTGTATGAACATGTTTGTTTGACCTGTGTCTGGGTGTGTATATTTATATAAGTATGTATATCAGTCATCAGGTAACTAGGACAGGCTCTGCCTAGTTTGGGACCTGAAGACCTTGTGTGAATGTTGATAAATAAAATATATATATTTATGTGTATTCGCGGATAACTTCTTCGTTAATAAACCGATTTTGATGATTATTTTTTTTGTTTGTCAAAAACCGCTTGTACGATTTTGAGTTACACTCCAATAACTGAAAGTGCTACGCATACCTCGACGAGAATATAGTTGCAGTTGAAGACATCGCAGAACATACACAATGACAATTAATCCCGTGAGTAGCAAAGGTCACAAAAAGGGGTGAAAAAAATGTCTACCAAAAAATGCAACCGACTTCAGCACACAAAAGTGTGAAATAACCTTGTCGAAGTCGGTACCATGAGCACAATATTGTGATGTTCGTTACTTTTGTTATGAACTATCATGTTACAGACTTTTTAAAAACACATACTTGACAGAATCTCACAATACTTTAATTGTCGTGATCCTCCCCTCCTATAATTCAATTTACCTTGAACATTCTAGCAGTGATAGCCTCAGCGTAATCTCCCTTAGCCCACGGCGATAGGGCGGAGTAAATGCTTTTAAACTGTGAGTAGTCCAATCTGTAAGCTTCGTAAGGCGCTTCTAATCGTTCGCAAGGTACACGCTTCGCCCAGAGCAGCTCTTCGCGTATTACGCTTAGTAGTTCCTGTAAAATATATATTTTTTAATACTTTATAGGTCTAGCGTTTGACTACTATCTCACTTGATGGTCAGTGACGATGTGGTCGAAGATGTAATCACGCTAAACCTAGATGTTTACTGGCTATAACACACTGTTTGGTGATAGTTTTTCAAAGTTGAGGGCAATAGACCTAGGCGGAAACTACCCCTACTACCATGCTGGGAACTTGATAACGGCTTTACCATCACCGCTCAAGTAGTTGGGTGGAGTTGAACCAGTGTCAGTCCGAACTCGACTCGAAGCACTACGAACGCACCTGTATATGGGTAAACTCCATTTACTGATACAATCTCAACTGGTAAAAGGAAGCTCACGTATTACGTTGAGATTATTCCACTTTACTCTATAACTCCAATTTCTTTGGTTTCGCTACACAACACAGAATATGTTATAAAATATATATTACTATTATATATATATGAAAAATTGTTTATGTGTTGTACGGAACGACCAACATGACCGCCCCACGCACGTTAGCATCCTTTACTCTAAAAAATAGTAAGGCCTATCTAGAGTGCGTACCCTGTCACAGCCAGCGTTTGAAACATATTAGATGTTACCAACTTATACAGAAAAATACCTAGATTTGTTCATGGTTAAAATAATATTTTTATTATGTCTCTACTTTACCTGTAATTCAACAGGATCCAATAATCGATCTTGCTGCAATGCTCTAAGAGTGTTCCTCTCTAAGCTGTCTTCTAATTGTCTGACCACTTTCAGCCGATGTTTTAAACGGAGATGTTCTATGTTCTCGCCTGATACTCTCATTCCGTAACTTCTGTACGATTGGTATATTAGCTCTTGTATTTTTATTGTCTGAAAGAAGAAATAATTAGTAACAAATTCAAATAAAAATATAATTATTTTCATCCTCAATAGTCCTTAACTAGTAACACAATCGTATATGTACATAAACATTAGATTACAAGGCGGTTTTTGAATATTAATAGACATAAGAACATTTCTTTTCTAATTACTGTGGTGCTTGCGAAAAGGAAAAGCTTCTGAAATTTCTATCGGTAAGTAATTTAAATAAAACGAAGTTTCGTGAACATGTTCACCTCGAAGGCCTCAGAAACCGATCAGCAGAAAAATATTGAACATCTACTACACCCAACTTTACACAACATTTAATTTATCGTTCACGCGATTCAATATTGCAAAAACTCAATTATTTTGCAATATTATTATCCGTTCTGTTGGCCTTTTACATAATAAACAAAAAAATCCTTCCATACATAACCTAAGATTCTTTTCTGCATATTATTTGTACAGAATCATTTGGATGTTTCATATCAGATAGCTTACTTTTTTATATTTTCTAGTGGCTACATACCTTTTCAGCTGTCCGTGGTTCGGTAGACAACGCCATCGCCTCCTCATTGTAAATCCCTTCCAGATATTCGTTTAGAATTTGCATCGCTTGTCCATCCTCTGTACATTTGAGTAGCTTGTCCCGGTTGATGTCCAAAATTGTGAGAGTCACCTATTTAATAAAATAATAATTGTTAAAAAGAAACAACCCCCTTTGCAGTTTGTTATTTAATTGGTTACGAAACCTATTACCACAGAAGGTATAATAGTTTGTTGAAAATCGAAAAACCAATTTTGAAGTTGAGTTGAGTCATAGAAACTGTTATCTATACTTCCTGTGAAACGCTTACGCGTTCATAGCGAAGACGGGTGTTATAAACTTCACATTATATACCAAGAGCCCACGATGGCCAGACCCTTATTATTTTACAAGAGCTGAATTTTTTTCAGTTGGGATTGTTGTTACTTGGGCAGTTATCAGGTAGTACACAAACAACGTTTAGAAACATTTTACCTGGAATATAACTTTAGCGCCATCATAGAAGAAACAATCCATGACGTTGACAGCGCATTCGTAGGGCATCACGCTGATGAACAGGGTCAAGAACCACGACAAGGAGATCATCTTCATCATGCCAAGCTCGTCCAATTTCGCGTGAAGTTCAGGGAGGTGGGCTTCGGTCAACTCCTCTAGGACACCTTGGTCGACCTTTAAAATAAGAGATCAGCTCAATATTGAATCTTAGGTTGGGTGAATATATAACAGTAAAGACATTAGATTTTTTTTCTGATATTGACAATGGCACTATAGTATTGTATTGTATGAGTAATGAAACCATCTTTTAAAGTTGGCTTAATTGAATCCAATGGTATAATAACATACTTTTTTCCCAGGGACCGGCTCAATATTGAACGTCAACTTGGGTGAGGATCTACGAGTTAACGCCATCCAATTTAAATGGGTAACTACAATTTTGAAAACATCAATGTGTTAGGAAAAAATAAAATAATAGATTACACCATTTTTCTAAAATATGAATTTATGGGCCTTTAATGTAATTAACATTGTAATTTATGGATCGATATAATAATTAACAACTAGAATTAGATGAAAAAAAATGAAATAAATATTTATTACTGCAAAAGATATAAAAGCTTACTTAGTTATATATAACTTAAATTACATACATAATTATGACACTACATGACTTTGACATGCTTCGAAAAATAAACAATACACTATATATATATATCTTTTGCAGACAATGTTATCTCTTAGCGAGAATATCTTTTGGTTTTCTCACTAGGCAAGTCTGTATCGAGAAAACCTGGACTCAACAATTGGTTGACAACAATGGTTAACAATTAAATTTAACCCTCAGTCACAAAATATAACGTCCACATAATATGGATATACCACCTATACGCACGAAGCGTTATGCTTCCACTTTATTAATGCGTACTGCCAAGGAATGGAACTCGTTGCCCGAGTCTGTGTTTCCCCATATGTACAATCCTGGAGTCTTCAAGTCGCGAGTGAATAGGTACCTTCTAGGTTTGCGTGCTAAATCCTAGACAACGTCATCACTTAACATCAGGTGAGACAGTTGTCAAACGCAAACTTATAATATGTAAAAAAAAATAAAAAATAAAAAATATGGAGATTTACTGCATATTTATCATAGTACATTTATGAGCGTAGGTATGTAATGAGTACGTTTATATGATAAAGTTGTATACTTTGCATTTTTTTTTAAAGATTAAAGTTTTTAATTTAATATTTAGAATTTATTCCGTTTCATTGTATGTAACAGAACGTTAAAAACTGGAGAGAGAAGAGGGAAACATAAACTTAAAACCATTTCACTCCCTAAAAACAAAAAGAAAGGATGTTGCATTTCCTCACAGCAATAGATCTCAAAGGACGGAACAAGGCTTTTTTAATATATTATTGTATAGTAGTAGTATAGTATTCGTTTATCTATACAAACAATTCATTATTTTTAACTTTAGGGCCGCCTTGTTAATTACTTTTTATAAAGCGCCATACATTTCAGTACTATGACAAGAAATATTAACTACTACTGTATCGGAAATTTGTAAAACAGACAAGAATGTTGAACGTTAAAAATGAAATATGAAATAAATGGATAATTGTAACCAACTTCGAATATGGAGCAGGTAAATAATTCCCTCACTCGTCAAAATTCGTCGAAAATTTCCATCGTCGGAACCCGGTAGCAGACTATTAGAGGTTGTCGAACTGACGGACGCTGGTTCGATCTTCACCAATAGCTTGAGCTTCCGGTCAAAGTAACACCGTTATCAAATTCTCAGCATGAGAGTAGGCTAGCTACCACCCTCAAGTTTGAAAAACTATCACCAAACACATAGTATGTTCAGACAGCACTCCTTGAGAGTCAGTAAGAATTCGGAGTCTAGCGTGTTAATATATTCGACCACATCGTCACTGACCATCAAATGAGACAGTGGTCAAACGCTAGATCTATACAGTATAAAAAAAACACTTTTTGAATCCATAATGTATAAAGTATACTAACCAAAGCCCCCACAACTCTTGTATTATAATAATCAGGGAGAAGCGTTTCGCATATAGTAGCTAGGAGCCAGAAGGCTTGTTCTTCTGGACAGTATACGAGCAGCACTGAAGCGACAATGTTCATTGCTTGGCAGTATCCAATTGTGGGGTTTTTCAGTGCGTACGCGCATAGTACCCTTCGGAGAGCGGAGATACCTGAAATAATGGAAATTCATATCGACTGTGGGTGAAAACAACAGCAAAACTATTGTATTAATCATCATCGTAAACTGACAAACTGTACCAATGATATATTTGACTGGCCGGTTGGCGCAGTTAGAAGCACTCTGCCTTGTGAGCCGCTGGTCCCGGGTTCGATTCCCGGACAGGTCAAACATTTGTGTGTATGAACATATCTGTTTGACCTGTGTCTGGGTGTGTATATAAGTATATATATCAGTCATCAGGTTACCATAGCACAGGCTCTGCCTAGTTTGGGACCTGAAGACCTTGTGTGAATGTTAATAAATAAATAAATAAAATAAATTCTTTGCGAAAAAGAGTCGGTCCGCATTTTTTAAAAATGAGTTGTATATTTATGATATATTATATTATGATAACTCACGGTTGACCAAAAAGTATGTTTTTAAATTGTTATAACAAAATAATCCAAAATAATGGTTCCTTAAATAACAGCCTTATATAGTTTCGGATTTCACCACATAGTTCAGTAAAACAAAAACACTATGTTTTTGTGTACACAAAATCGATATTTTAAAACATGGGCGCCGAAAATGTTTGAAACTTTATTTATTAATAGCGTAATTTTGCAATACTCGCCTGGTTCGAAGTCTTAAATTATGCTATCAAGCATTAATCTAATTTTAATTTATTCACTTAATTTAATTAATTACACCGTGTTACAGACAATTACAATAATTGATCAAAACTTGTGAAAGTGTGCTCAAGCAGCTCTCTTTGAGTGGAAATCGTCATTAAAATTCTTATCACCTTCGACCACATTATCACTAACAGTGAACCGAGACCAGTGAGTAGAGGCCGGATGCTAGCCACACTTAGGCCTAGCGATGATAAAAATAAAAAGATTACATGCTACAGATTTTAGAGAATTAAAATTTCAAACTAACCGACATCATTTTGAAAAGCTCTGTGTTCTGGCAGCGATCGGTGCAGGTCCCTTTCAATTTCATCATTGGCTGGATTTTTCGAAGACAGAGCTTTGTTGACTAATTTTTCGTATAGACCTTTGTTTTGTGCCTGAAACAATATCAATGCAACGACAAGCTATGAAAAAACGCTTATTCTTGTTAAAATTGAGTTATGTTGAATGGTGAATATTCAATGTTCTTGATTATTATCTAAGCACCGGCTAAGATTCACATATTTGCTAGAAAATTAAATAATTAGATGATAATGATGGCGAAAATCGCGAATAGTTTTCAAACTCAAACATTCTTCTTGCTTTTCTTGACATGTGATATCTCGGTGGGCCCAAGGGGCTTTAGGTACTAGGTTCTACAAAAGCCTATTTCAATAGATACCACGAATGTATGTATATAAGTATATATATCAGTCATCAGGTTACCATAGTACAGGCTCTGCCTAGTTTGAGACCTGAAGACCTTGTGTGAATGTTAATAAATAAAATAAAAAAATGTGCCAGATATCCTGTACCGTTACAACTCCCCAGTTCAGAACAATCAACAACTAAACGAATCGATTCGGGTTGATTTTTTAACACATTTTAGGTACATATTGCACACATTTTTATAACGCATTTTTTTCATACATCTGTTTGAGCAACGATAATCTTATCGTACCGATTTTCATATTTACAATATTTGTACGATAATATTATCGTAAACGACATCTCATATAAAGGTTTTAAATAACTCGATATAATATGTAGCACATAAGTTAAATACTATCGAAACGAATCGATTGGTTATCGACTAATTCTGAATCGGGGCACTGTAGTGTCTAAGCACAGGCATACTCGACTCAATAATACCAATTACCACAGCTTGGACTCAGACCTTCTTTTCAAGGACAGTGTTATTGATAATTATAGAAAATAATTCACCACGATGAATGCTACCCATTAAGGTTAATACATAACGGACAGGGGTCCGTGTCTGGCCCAATATCAGTAATAATAATTAAATAATAACATGTAATAATAAACACATTGTGAAAATATTTGAACCGAATGGCCCCAGATCTAATTTTCGATAGTGGCTCTTTTTACTTAGGAACGTGGCGTTAGTCTTTTTGAATAATAGTAAAGTACTATTTAACCTTCATAAGTGTGTCCTGGATGTCTAAATTGAATAAATCATTTTCAGTTTGAGTTTAAGATGATAGTCAGCCCCGCTACGATTGCTTTCTAGGGATAGTGTAACGATTATTTATTACTGACAATGTCTCAAAACTACTCGTTCTAAAAGTACTAATAACTCCCTTTCTATGTCTATACCAGAACGGTAGCCCTGTTGGCTTATGTCATGTTTTATTCCTGACGCATTGTATGGTTAGATATTTAAAAAACAAGCTTTATATATGAATATGATCTACCTTTTGTAGAGTAGAGCCAGAGAATACGGCCCAAAGCTCACCACGAAGTAACTCAGGTATACCATTGACTACAAGCTCGCTTCCATCCGTAGTTTGGTACATACTGACGCCACGACCCACTTCCGCCATGTGGTCTTCCCATTGCTTTTCCTATAAGAACAAAAGATATTGGATACTCGAAAAATCTGAACCATATATTTTTAGCATATTTCTATTACTAATGCCCATTTTCAACGACCATCCCTAAATTGTACGTAACATTTAAGCCACGTTAGATAACACTAAACAAAGATTTCGTTTACACCAACGCTTTAGGTACATGGAAACCCTTAAATTTTAGGTGCTGCAAAATCGGCCTCTTATCAGATACCCTAATCAAGAAAATAAGAAGGGACAGACAAATTCATTCTCCATTGACAGACGATGTTTTTGACACTATTGAAAAACCCAAAACATGCGCCAAAACCAAAGAAAAGTCAGTACTAGGCGAATCGCGACCGCGTCCGCGAGCGCCCCGTATTCTCCTTGAAAAAGACCACCGAATGTGGTTGAAACTATAGTCGGAACCCTCTGACTTATTACGTGAGTAACTCCCGTGTTTTATACATTGATAATGTCTCAAAACCACGTCAGTTTTAATAACAAAGAAAAGTTATTCTTTGCGCCCCAAACTTGTCATCGATCCCAATAACAAAACCAAGTCAGTGATGACATTTTTATCTTGCAAGCAACTGCAATAAGAACTGCTACAAAACTTATCTATTTTGATGAACCCGTTTAAAGAATACTAGTTATGGTGAAAGCAACTCTATGCTGGTGTTTAAGCCTCTGAAGCCTATGTTCGACCAGAGAGTTAACTCTTTGTGTGCTAGCTTTTTTAAAGTCAGCTTTGATATAGATTGGCGGCTAAACATATGATCTCACATCAATTTCAAAGTTACCTTTTTCTGTTGGATTTGTTTGATAGGAGAGGTCTGGTGCGTTTTGAAAAGAGTCATGAGCGGTGGTTGTGGTGTCCATTGGTCGCCTTCCTCTTGACCTGCGACCGCCTTAGTCGACTTTTCCCTGTAAGAGTCACTGTGTCACAAGTCAGAACATGCACAACATTTTGAACATAACAACTAAATGTGTGTAAAGTTGACCAGTCACATGTAATTATTGTTCTTTTAATCCTAAACAACCGGCTGGATAGATCAAAATCTAAAATTCATCTTGGCACAAGACGGAGTCTATCTCTTAAACTAAAAAACTTGACGATAAAACTAATTCAATGGTTCCGTGTACTGCTGATGCTTTCGAATATTTTAAAGCAGTACACGGTAAAAACGAGTCATGCCGTTCAGACGAAAAGCATGACGCGAGAAAATCCTCGGCGGACAATCTCATAAATCATCTTGAATGTCTCACGTTTACTATAGGTACTTCATAATTATACTATTCGGTGACGTGTTTTATACACAGATAATGCAATTCCAGAAAATCACTAGCTCACAGTAGCTTAACAGTCATGTGAAAAATCAACAACAATTAACTATTAATTATTATATTTATAATCTCTGACGATGAATTTGTTAGATGTTATGTATAACAATATGATGAATCTTCAGTTGCCGAAAGGTAGCTGAAGTATGAAGCAGCCGTTTTAGTTGATGCAATGCGATGATATCAAACAGGCCAAGGAAACCATGAAATGTAAGATGCTTGTGTATGTCATCCAAATAATGTTATTTTCTGAAACATGCTAATCAAGATTAGTCTTAACATAGATAGATATAAAACAAAACAACCGTCCGAAATATTCTATATATAAAAGTTTGAAAATAAAATCATTGACACCCACATTTAGAAAATGAACTATATTAGTGACTATGACTAACTGCGCTTCGCGGTTACACCCGTATATACAGACTACGAGATCCCCATTATCCCTCTATAAATAACACCAACTGTTTATTTCTAACCACTAACTGATGTATCATTTTTACATCTCAATATACTTGCTTGAGGAAGTAAAGAGAAGAAGACTAAGAAGAGCTAAGCTAGCTAGCCGACGACGCTCTTGTATGAAAGTTATGATGAGCGTGGATGAAGCGAAAAATGTTTCTGCATCTGGAAGGCTTGTGGTCTCTTCCTACCCTTACGGGAGTAGGAGTCGATATCTCTTGTACCTTACAGCCTGGTCATTTACTAAAAAGTGAAATTAGTGACAAGTGACCAAAAGCAGCCACGCTCAGTTAGTTTCGATATTTTTCCGGTATCGATACCTGGTAATTATCTATATCAGTTACGAAAAAAAAAACAGCTAAAAGCGCATTACTTTCAAAAAGACTTCGTTCAGAGCACATAAATGTTTACGTCTATTTTTTCAGACCTCGCGGGTTTTAATTTATGCCATAATTGGATAACTAGCTGCGCCCCGCGGTTACACCCGCGTGGACTACGGTTTTAAGGTTTTTTTTTTCCCTACTTCGATTATCCCACGGAAAGTATACTTTCTCCAGGATAAAAGTAACATAGGTGTCATTCCAGTGTATAAACTAATCATTCCAAATTTCATACAAATCAATGCAGCCGTTCCAGCGTCAAAGAGGAACAAACATAAAAACGACAGACTCTCGCCTTTATAATATTAGTGTGACGTACATGCAATTATAAGTCATAAGTTGTATTAGTCAAAATCAATAATAATAATTTGCCCTTTTTAGCAATACATTTCAATCTTCATATACCTATAACACTTACTTCGGTAATTTAGCGAGCAGCTCCGATATCTTGTGCACCAAGAAGTCCCTATCGGCAATGTTGCCAAAGAGAAAGCTGGTGTGATGGGCAGTGGTGATAAGTATACTGCCGCTGTCGGTGGCACTGCCAGCGCCGCCAGAGTCTGCCCGTTCTACTTGGTGCACGTTACGGAGCGGGATTGTTAGCCGGACTAAATTCCGCACCTGAGAAAATTAACTCTTGTTCAAAATTATAACTTCCCTGGCTACGTATACATATAACTCGGTCAGTCTTTTTTTTTTACCTCCACATTTCTCGAAAAAACTTTTTTTCACACCGTACCCAGACCACCGGTATGACGTCACGAGGTCAGGTGCACAGATATTGTGACCGGGTTGTACATACAAATTATACTAAAACTGTCACCGCATAACACATCAGCTTTAAAAAAATCTAGATACACTTTCTATTTATACCTTACAGGTTTTCTTTAGAATAACCTCGTATACGTATAAATATACGAATTTCGAACGCGAGATAATGGAATCCTAAGTTGAATTTTGCTTGCATCTATCACATCTAGTAGATAAACAACGAACGCATGACACCATACGTGAGGATTCTTTGCTAGCGCATTTTTATTGTTCAATGTGATCAATATTTAGCAGCGGTGTTTAGGGTCAGTCGCCGATCAGGAAGTTCACCAGTACCTCACCTACAGCCTGAGTTTTCGAGAAGATTTTCCCGACCGTTTGGATAAATAGCAAGCTTATCTGTTTAAAATAAGCCAGGAATGTATGGCAGAGAGCAGAGCGGTCAAGCATAGGTCCGACGTTGACAGTGGTCACGGTCACAATGAGCGGCTGGAGAGTGGCGCGGACTAGCCAACTGAGTTCACATGATACTGCGCATCACTAGGAATTTAAGAAAATTAATTCGTATTTACCTAATAAAAAAAAAATTGGTTGTCTGTAAAGTCGGTTTACGGACGATAGATTTACGTGATAACGACATAATCATGTATGACTTTGACATTGACTTTGACTTTGATTATTTTATGTAAAACAAAACTCAGGTGGAACGTTACGCGGAACGTTACGCGGAACGTTACTATTTTTCATTTTGGCATTCATCAATTTATAAAACGTTATCACGTCAATAGTGGATATGGAAATTTTTAGGATTTTGATTGTTACAATCAAAATTCTAAACAAAATATAAGACCATGTATGCTACTCTGTTTTTGTGTGTATACTTATTATCATGTTCTAACAAGTAAAGTTTATATTATCATATCTTAATAACATTTCAAGATTAATATCCATTACCTATCCAACAATTTCAGTTTTGTGTGAATATTCTCATTATAATGGAACAAACCTGTATATCAATTAAATATTCTAGATCGGGATCCAAAGTTCATAAACCATCCGAAACATAATAAGTTGAAGGCTGAAAGTATTACAGTCGGTAATTTTAAAGCATGCTGCGTTAATACATATAGTTTCAAGAGCAACATAGCGCGTTAGATGCAGTAGGTAAAAAATACATATAGAAATATGTACCGTGTAGATATTGTTTTGTTTACAATAAATATTACATTAGTATTGAAAGGCGAACATGTCAACGGACGGATAGAAGAAGCTATAATATCATTATGTAGTTATAAGTAGGTCTCAAATTGTAATGGTAAATATAGATAAACATTGAGTCAACGAATACGACTTTCCACGTGACTAAAGTGAAGAACATAATTGCGCGCTACGAGCTTCACCGTAGATTATCGAGATGCATATTTTTTTATTCCGACTTCAATGGACTAGGTTGTCAATGCGGCTATATTTTGTGAGTAATATTTCAGAACTTTGTTCTAGGAAAACAGAATTAGATTATTATTCTATTTCATTTCGAAACTGGTGCTTCAGTTTCATATGATCCCATTTAAATTTGATCAAGATCTGAAGAGTAGTTCTTGAGTTATCCTTAATAATGCGTATTTAAATGACTTCGGCTACATTGATGATATAGTCATGTTTGTAGCACTGAAAACTCGTATGCAAAATTTGAAAACGGGTTTTTAACGAAGAGTCGATTTGCCGATCATTCGACCTACTTCCCGTTTGTCTATAATCGGACAATGTACACTTGCAACTAGACAACTACTAAGTATACCATAATAGAAACAAGGACCATTATTATGTTAGATAGTATACGTGCACGATCTTTAACCCACTACGTCATCTTATGCTACTTTATGAAATACTCACTCTGCTGTCGAAACAAATGAAATTCTGCGATAGATACAGTCTGCCCCAGTTATGCCTCTTATTATAGGGTGTCCATAAAGTGCATTCTTCTGTACCATCCAGTTTTTCACTCTGCGGCAATCTGAACCTTAACGTATAGAGATTAGACTGCTTTCTGGCATCTAAATCTCTTTTTAGGAACGACGGTTTCTTTGGTACATTTTTGCTGAGTTTAGATAATAGTTCTTTGTCGCTGTTAAAGCTTCCAGATTTGTCATCGATCAATCTAGAATTGATAAAATTGATTAAGATAGTTTTAGAGATGATAGCATCCGGGCAGTGAGTATCGGCCGTCTGGAGGCGGACGTGCGGAGACGCACGCTGGTGAAGCAACATCGTTAACATTCCAACAGCAGCAGTAGGGTGCTTTCAAGTACCTGCCTCCTCAGATACCACCTTCAAGTTTGAAAATCTGTCACCAGACACATACTGAGTTCAGCTATAGATGACCTTGAGTCAACATTCTAGATCTAGGTGAATAGGTATTCTATACGTAATTCCACTGTCACTTCTTCCACAGTCTTTCACGTCCACGTCGTCACAAAACATCAAGTGAAGATAATTCGTGACCACAACTGTTGCAACTTGATCGAAACGTCTTGATCGCGTGAAAAACATTAAGTAATTTATTTACCTTGACATTAACGACACAACACATCAATTTTTTGACAATTTAATGGTTCATAATATGAATGATTATAGTAGCGATTCTCTTATTCGACTAAACTAAACTAAAATTGGGGAGAAAATAATACAGATCATATATGGTTACGATAAAGTCCAAATTAGTTTGACACGAACATGACAACAACACTAAAATTAGTTATTTTTATTAAAATTGTTCGTAGTTTTGGGTAAAATAAGTAGTCACTTATTTGGTGTCTACTAAAACTACGCGCAATTGGCCAGTAATTGAAGGTTATTATAACTCGAATCCCGAAGGTTATTATTACTTATAATCAATTAACGTTATTAAAATAATGTAAAAATATATTAAACGTAATTTGTCTATATAAATTTGATACTACATAATTTGGCTATACTGAACTAAGTAAAATTATTACCACAATGAATTAAAAAGAAATCAGGAGAACTCAGGTCAGGGTATAGAGCCGCCCTATATCTATTAACTTTGAAACTACAATGAGGGCTCGGTGTGATGAATCGAATTATTTTTGTATGTATCTCACATAGCGCAATTCAGAACTCGTTTATTTTTTCAAAATTTGCATTAAATACTGCAAGTACGATAAAGTTAAACATACGGTATGTTATTAGTTTATAGCAAACTTGTACGTAACCGGTGTAGAAATCTGTATTTTCATCAAAGTTCAGATACCTCAGATAACCTTCGTAAAATTAAATGCTTTTATAGTTTCTATGCATGATAAGAAAGATTCATGACGTTAGGCTAGTTATTTGTAATTTACGTGTAAGACACAGTTGGTTACGTTAGACAGTTGTCAAACGCAAGTTTATAATATACTCGCGGTCCGCCCCGGCATCGCACGGGAAAAAATTCAAATTTAATAATAGTAAGGATCCCTAATATTTTGAAAATATAATTTAGCCTATGTCACCCGGGGATATTTTAGCTTCCTAACAGTGAAATAATTTTTCAAATCGGTTCAGTGGTTCCGTAGCCTATTCAATGCAAACAAACAACAACTCTTTTCTCTTTATAATATTCAGTGAGCGTGCGAACCGGAATAAAAAAAAATCAATACAAACTTTAGAACTCCGTTGCACGAGTTGTTTCAAAAAAATAAAAAATACGTGTCTTTTTATTTATTTTACCAACTTTTGAGTCAATATAATCAAGAAAATAAATATTTCCATATTTTGTTGCATATTTATTGTACAACCTTTTTAGGGGAAAAATTCCAAAAACTGCTTTTTGTGTTATTCCAAGACTTGAACTTCAAATTTCATCAAAATCAGTTAGTAGTGACAAACATTCACACACACAGCCTTTCATATTTATAATATTAGTAGGATAGATGTTTGTTATTGAAACTCACCAGAAGGTATGTGAATCAAATTTGGCACAGAGATATTATTATACCTGGTCTAAAATAGCTCATAAGCTACTTTATCTTCATATTGAAATATAAAGATTAAAAAATCACATCTGTATCATAATGTAACTTTTTTACCATTAAGATACAACTTCAGCTGGAACAAGGAGGTTGCAATGCAGTATATGCAACACGCATGCGCGAACGGCAAATGGATTTTGGTCCTAAGGGTTTACAAATAAGTACAAACATATGCTGTAATTTTACGTCAATTTAATTATCTATTTTATCTAATCTCATGCTGAAATATAAAGATTAAAAAATAAAATTCAGAACTTGAATGTCAGTCTTTATAGACAATATCCCACTATATTTTAATATTATAAATGTGAAAGTTTGGATGGATGGACGGATGGATGTTTGTTACTCAAACACGCCAGAACGACTGAACGGATCTGGATGAAATTTGGCACAAAGATAGATGGTAGTCTAGAATAGCACATAGGCTACTTTTTATCCCGATAAAATATATGATTCCCGTGGAATAATTGATGTAGCGGGAAAATCGTAATCCACGCGTGTGAAACCCCTGGGCGCAACTAGTACCGAACTAAATTTAAAAAAGTTAAATGGATAAAAGTTAACATTTCGATACAGTTGTCATAGAAGAGCTGTATCGAAATGTTAACTTTTTTCCATTAAGATACAACTTCAGCTGGACCAAGGAGGTTGCAATGCTGGTTTTCTACATATAGTCTGCAACTCGCATGCGTGACCAGCAAATGGATTTTGGCGCTTTAAACGTTTACAAATAAATGCAAACATAAGCTGTGATTTTACGTAAATTTCATTATCTTTTTTATGAGATTAGATAAAGTAGTGTATGAAACTGCACATAATTTGGTCCTCAAACACTTGTGTAATGTTATAAAAAATTTCGCCTACGGCTCTTTTTTTATCCCGGTTCGTATACCGAGGTAACAGGAAACCCGTAGCCGTGCAGGTGTAACTATGCACCGCTGCTAGTTTATACATTATTTCTTTGCATCTTGAAACTTTTTTATTAACATTGGCCTTTGTAATTTGTGTGTGGTTTTATTATAAATTTAACATACCGTGACATAAATTTAATTAATTAATTATGTAACTAATAGCGAATTAATTAAACGTTGGTATTAGTTTATATCGATCTAGCTGCACTGACCGTGGTAACGAATTGCAAAACGTCGAGGTTATTCAAAATTATACCACAATATTTGAATTTGCGGAATATACCCGATTATATAATTTTGAATAATGAATTTGAATAAGTTAATATTATATTCCTAACAAAAATTTCCATAAAATAAACAGCGGGGGATAACCGGTTAACCATAAATAATTCATGATTCATAAAATGTTTTATTTAAATAAGTATAATGTCATTGTCATAATTTGCCACATAAATTAAAAATTATTTAAAAGAACGACAATATAGGACCAAAAATATAATTTACCTTGAGCTTTATACCTGGCTTCAAAACAAAGGTTTGCTTTGTTTTGAAGTGAATAAACTTGCGAAGCTCTCGTGGCAGAGTTTGCCCATACAATTAACCAATCAACTCGTTTAAGAAACCTACTCCTTGGAGTCCAATACATCCAAGGTATCTTGGATGGATGACCTCTTGTCGCATTCAACTGAGCGCTTCCCTGCTTCAGATTGCTGATATAGCAAGCGGTCTGGGTTGTCTTAGGAGAACAGTCATCAGGCTATGTCAACTTAATCAAAATTGACATGCGTATTAATTTTCATGAAGTATATGTTTATGTAATCTATACTAATATTTTAAACAGGAAACATTTCATTGTTTGTGTGTTTGCATTGAATAGGCTTTGAAACTACAGAACCGATTTGAAAAGTTATTTCACTGTTAGGAAGCTACCATATACGGGTGACTATATATATTTTTTTTAATTAGGGATCCATTTAATTTTCTATTTTGATATTTTTTACCCATACGAAGCCGGGCCAGACCGCTAATTCTATAAATATAAACTGTGCCAAATTTCATACAATTTTTTTCTTATCACACTCACATCACTCACTACTACACGCATTCATGCTTACCACATATAGTTTGACAGTGCTGGGTATTGAAACCTATGGTCTAGTGTGTGTTATAATTTTAGTAAAAAGAGATACAAAGTTTATGGGTCACATTTTAACTTACTGTTTCATAGCAATATTGGCCAACTGCTGCATCAAAGCAAATGTTTCATTCTTCCTTAGAAACATAGTGAAGTAATGTTCATTATCCCGTGTAACCACTTTGATGGAGTCCGGAAATAACAAGCTGTTAGTCTTGGCAAGGTCTGTGACGTCCGCCCACCGTATTTTGATAGTGGTCTTCTTACCAAATATGTATGAGTAGAAACACATGTAGTGTACAGAGAGGTACATCCAACCTTGTCGTGGAATTTTGCCTTTCCAGTAACTGCAATTTTAAATTTTTATTTACCACAAACAAAAAGGAATGTTTATACGGGGTTAAAAATTGATAGATATATACTTTTGTACAAGTATAAAGTGTAATGATTTTTATTAAACTGAATTGAACTATAATTTTAACTGTCTCTCAAGGACAGCCACCTGAACACACTGTGGGTTTGGTAAAAGATTTTCAAAGTTGTTGCTACATATATAGCTTGACATGATGCTTGCCAGGTATATAGCCAGGCAAATACTGGTAAAACCACTATCACCAAGTCGCAGATTTCAATGTTATATTTACCGGACTGAAAATTCAAGCAGGTTGTGGATTCAAAGCAGCAGTTTGTCAGCTTGTGGATATTCACACCGCTCAGCTATCACTGCTTTATGTAATGTACAGTTTTCACAAAGTAGGTATGGCTTACTTTATAATTTAAGATCTGCTGCATCTTAATAGCACTTAACCATATTTACTTTTCTTAATAGTAGGTATTATTAGCTACTGCATAGCCTGTGTTTCATTTCACTAGACTTTAAGAGAAATGAGTAATGCCTTCTTAATGTGGACGTGCTGAATGTAATTCAATGATTTCATAGTATTACTAGTGTTGCTTGTGTAAGTTTTGTTGAGTCAAGTAAGTCAAGTCGACACAGTGTCAATGTTAAGTATGGAGTGCTTTTCTTACCTACAAGAGTAGTAACACACCAATTTCTCATCTTTCGGTAATCCTTCAATCCTTTGATGGAACTCATAATCAACGTTTTTGTATGTGAGTGTATCTTCATCTGGAATAACATACACATATCAATTGATTAATCTCAATAGGCGAGTTTTAAGTTGCATGCACAATATATGAACAATGTTATCATTTTCACATTTAGACTTTCGTAATTCTAACACAAAAATGCTATGGGGGCTTGATGAATTTATTAAGTATTATAATTATTATCTAGATATATAAGTCTATATATAAATATATATATATATAAGTATATATTATTTGAACGATGGTAATGTACTGGCAAGTACACAATAAAATCCATATATCATATGCATAGGAATCGAAATGCAAGAGATTTATTTGAGTTCCATATTTATGAATAACTGGCTCTTGCAATTTTTTAATTAACACAAGGACATAATATATATATAAAATATTACATACATTATGTTTAACTTTTGCAGCAACAATTCTGCAGCTAGTGGAATTAACTTATTCACTGTGCCCATAAGCTACTTTTCCTGGTACTTATGTCCTTGAGGCGCTTTTAATACTTGAAATGAAATGAAAGAAAGAACGAAATGAAATGAAAGAAAAGACAATACTTTTGTATTGTATAAAAGTATTAGTGATATGCATATGTTCACTTTATCAGTAAAATTGTTCAATAGTATAGTTTCATCTATATATGACACATAAGTATATAATTACTTGTTCTGAATGAGGTCTGATATATCAATGCCAAGCCTAAACTTACATACTATTCATATGTAACTTTATAAAAGGTACAATACATATATATGAGATAAGCATCAAAAGATAAAATGTGCTATAAAGATTATACCTTCAGTAAAATTTTCCTGCTCTGTTGCAATGATTGAATGAATTTTACAACAAACAAACTCGGTTACTTCTTCCTCAGTGTCAAATGAGTGTAACGTTGGACACACATTGTCAATCAACCACTGCCAGTCCTGCCGTATCTCCTGCTCTGTCAATGCTGTTGCAATAACTGTAAAACAGAATATTATTAATTTACTAGGCTTAAAATGATCACAACCAATTATATTACTTATTAAGCTATGTAAGTTTTGTACAAAATTAGTAGTTGTGGTGGACATTGATTTTTTTTATTTTATATACTTAATTTAGGGACTTTGAGTCATACACTGACTAAGTCAGTTCCATAGTATTCACACAGTCTCAGACATTGATTTGAATATGTTGGTATGTTTGTAAAACACTTCAGCTTCAAACATTCACTACATTAACATTATAATCTCGGCTATAGGTTCAACACACCCCACCGTCATTGATTTCCACAGTGCTCTAAGCCTTTTCTTGCAATCTTGGTAAAAGGTGCTGTGAAATGTTACCCTAGTAATAAAATGTTTTGAAATATGAATATAGAAAAACAACCAGATAATTACAGTCTTTTGGTCAACAATTTGTAGAAGTTGCAGTTTACATTTACAGAGGCGACTTGTGAGAGAGAGATTTTGTATGGCTCTACAACAAACATTATGTCAATTACAGTTGCATAGCTTTATCTTCCACTTTGCTCAGTACTTGTATTATCCTATAGGAGATAATAGATATGTGTCTCACAAAATGGGATATAAACAAGTGGAATCTGAAACTATCCATTGTTATATTTCAAAACACTTTAATTTTGTTCAGTAAATTTTAGTTTTAGAATAGCACCTGAGGGTCATCTGCCTAAATATATAGCTTTTAATATTGCTATCGCTTTCAACTTCCTTTCTGTCTTTTCTAACCTAGGAAAGCTTCAACAATTAATTAATTATTATATAACTATATATATAATTCATCTGTAAACAATGAATCAATTGTTGTAGCATTCTTAGGTTTGAAAAGACAGAAAGAAAGAGGAAAACAGTAGCCATAGTCAAAGCAATCATTTTAGGAGGATGAGCTCTCAGTCAACGTAAAGTGAAGAAATTATAAATTTTGATTTTCAAGCGAATTATTTTCAACCCAAAACAGTCATAACAAATTTTCAACAATGGGTGTTCATACGAAATAGAGTAATAATTACCCTTTACTGGGTGATAAATACTTATTTTAGAATTAGACAATAAAAGAACCTTTGTCTCTATGAAGTAGAACCATAATAAACACCTGAAGAATTCACAAAGTATCATGAAATAAGATATGATTGTTTGTTTGTTTGCATTGAATAGGCTACGAAACTACTGAACCGATTTGGAAAATTTTTCACTGTTGGAAGATAAATTATCCCTGGGAGAGACATAGGCTATATTATGTTTACAAAATAATTAGGGATCCTTATAATTCTTCATTTTGAAATTTCTTACCGGTGCAAAGCCGGGGCGGACCGCTAGTATTATACATAACATCTGTAGTTCTCATTTAATTAGTAGTCAGATCCTATATTTTGGTGATTCACATCTATTTAAGATAAAGGGATTTCTTGTAGTCTAAAGGTTAGAATAAATATTAATTGTTGATTAGCTAATTAGTAATTAGGCCGTAGTAAGGTACATTCCTAACAGTACCATACATGGGGTGCGTTTCTTATTGAGCTTTGAGCGCTTTGAGCACAGATAGCGTGCTTAGTCATTCCGATATGCAATGACAGCACAAAATGTATATATCGTCATCCATGATGTCATCATCCTGTGCTTAGAATGCTCACGAGTACGACATAGAGCAGTGTGAGCGCTGTCAAATGCATAGATAAGTAACTATGCACTTAGAGTCAAACATCTGACTTATTAGGAGAATCTGTCGAAAAGTTGGTAGTCCGTCCACAAAAATTAAAAACATAATTTTATATATCAGAAAAAAATTACCCATTTAGTGCTCATGAAGTACGGAAGTGAATTATTTAATTTGAATTTAATGGGATATGACATTTAAAGAGTTTGCGTGCATTCACACACATAAAGCAGTTCCAATTTGCTTATGACTGTTAGCACTGTCAGTACTAAATTCATCTCGGAATAGATAAATTGTAAATCCTTACGTACGAACGTATGCACTGTGAGCCCAAATTGAAACACACCCATTGCTAACAGTACCTACTGATTGATATGATTACATGGTTTCAGTAAAGTGGTTTTGTAGGAGGTTTCCTTACCGTAATATATTTCGGAATTAGGGGTCTGGTGTAAAATTCTGTAGGGGGCTGGCTTCGTATCTCGAACGCTATCTAAGGTGCCCACTAGAAGCGAGGAGAGTCCTCTAGATTTGCCATGCCCTTTCCTTCGCTGCAGGACGAAGTACAGGGTAGTCTGATCGCAGTCCCTAAATAATACGACCACATCACGTTAACTTTAACAGGAAATAACAAAATATATCAAATTCAAGATTAATCTTTCGGGTTTCAAACTACTTACCACAACGCAGTTTTGATAAAAACTTCTTGCGGTTTCACCCACATTTTAATCCTTTTTTTACTTCACAAAAATTGAGGCCGGTATGAATCGTAATTCTCAGTGGAGCACATATTAATAAGGTTCCACTTTCCCGCAGTAAATTTGTTATTTAAAAAGTAAACAAAATAAATAAATTGGAATTGAATTGAAATACAAGCACCATAGATGAGATGCAAATTGCAATGCACATACAGCTGTACTATTCTGTTCTGTGGCATCTACATCCATGGATTTAATACTTTGGCTACATTACTGTGGTACATAATTATTTTTTGGAGTATTCGAGTACAGTGCTCACAGTGAATACGCCCGGTTTAAAATTGTATTCACCGACAGAACGTTAAATACACGCTACCAAAAATAAAGCGCAAATTGTACGCTTTTGTGTGCTAATGTCAGAGAATTCAGCTGATTGTAATTTTTTGCTAAGTATAAGTATTTTGATGAAGTTTGAAATCGTGATTTACGTATAAATCGCTAAGCGCAACTTAGCAAAATACTGCGTTAGTAACGCAGTGTTTTGCTAAGTTGCGCTTAGCGATGTTCCCTGAACAAAAGTTGAAAACTTTGTTTTGATACACCACTATCAAATGGCGAATGTCAATTGGTCATTGAATTTGACGTTACCACACACGTTGCCCTACCTCGTTTTCTTAAACATCGTATTCACGCTATAAGAATGCTACAAATGACGTCACACCACAAATATGTACGGACATTGTCATATTTTGAACCGACTTGTAGCGTGAATAAGTCAAATATAGTGAATAATCTGAATTTTAAACTACAGCATTAATTAAGTGGTTTATTTTTTGGAGCATTCGAATACAGTGCTCTCAGTGAATACGCCCGGTTTAAAATTGTATTTACCGACAGAACGTTATATACTAGAACTGTTGATAAAATATCTAATATATAATACGTTCGCTACGCAGTTGAGGTGCTAACTATTCAATGGCAACTTGCTGGAACAGAACTATCTACTACTTTTGGGCTATTTCACCTGGCTCTAGGAAATGAATCTAGGGGTGTGAGCCGTGTGAGTTATTGATTTACAGTTTATTTTATTTATTAAGATTCCGGAAGCTGATTTTGAACAGGTTACACTTTCACTTTGGATTACACGCGAGATTACACCTCCTTTATTGCATTGGATACCTTCCTATTTATATATTTGAGCCTGTCACCTAAGTATATTCATGTCATAGATTATTAAATGAGTATACAATTATTGCCGACTGGCAAATTATTATTTTCAAATTTTAGCAAACGACTGTGAAGCATAATGTTTCCCAAACAAATGGAGGCTATGTACGATTACATTGAAAAATATTGCCGAAATGCAGGTTATATACCAGGGTAAGCCTGACAAAATTATGGATATATATGATATGAATATATATATATATATAGGTTATACACATATATTGTTATATATTGTATTGTATGTATTGTATATATTATATGTATAATCACCTCACGTTTATTGTTCTTTTCCAATGATGTTCATCATGTGTATTATGATACTAGTTATTAAGACTATTCCGTATCGTATAAATTTGCAGCGGTGATAGTCTCAAAACCAGTAGTGTCAGTAGTGAATTATTTTTAAGTACCTAGGTACTTACTGATATTGGTCCTTTACAAACTCTAAAAAATCTCTCTGTTTCAAAACACTAGGAATCCATTATTTTAAATAAAAGAACACGTTTACAACTATTCGTTACATACATACTCATATCTCACGGTATTCAAACGATATTAGATTGGTTGCTCTATTGACCCCAACTGTTGGGAAGAGCTTGTTTTGAATAGGATATTGCGCTCCACCATCTATAAAGCATTAAAACATTTCTAGACAATCCTTTGAATATACTGGATGAAAGGCGACATATACGCAATGAGAAACCAGTGTCATCTTATCTTACACGTACACCTACAACAGTCAGCTTTATGGAATTACATGTGATCGCATATATAAAGCAAAATTAGGTCCGTCCAGCTACATTAGGAACCATCATCGAAATCGATGAGTATTATATTAATAAAAAAACGTACCATTTGTTTGCAACGTTGACGTCATTTTTTTTTAAGGTTCGATACAAACATACACTATACAATCGCTGATTTAAACTAAGATACTTCTAAGTCCTTCGATATGTTTGTCGCTTACTTTGCAATATGAAATTTATGTCGGAAAATGTAAAACCTTAGGCTTTAATGATAAAAATATTTTTTTGCTTTTATAACAAAACTGTACAATAATTAACAAATAGCAACAAAGAGTAAATTATCATAGCGTAACAGTACAATTACTGTTACGGTTTGTTATGTTATGTTACTATTTGCTGTTTTGAATAGCTTTTTTTTCACCTTCTACTGCTGTATAATTATTAAATTATTACTTTAGTACAACAGACATTGTTTGTGATGTCCGCATAAACTACTAATAGAAAGATGTTACCACACTCCTGGAATCTATCCAAGTAAAACTCTGCCTAATGAGGCTCGTATTTTTGAAGTATGGAAAAAAGTTTGTTACGTTGGGTTTCCAATGCTTCTGAAACAAATGTATATTATTTTAGGAAGAAAACCAGACTCACGCTTTTAACCGACTTCAAAAAAGGAGGAGGTTCTCAATTCAACCCGTATTTTATGGCTGTTGAGTTGTTTGTTCGGGGTTCAGCCTTTCTATAGGTGATGAAACTGTGAACGTAATTAATGTACTGTGAATGTTGTAAGAGAAACATAGACAGCTTCACTTTAGTGCGATTGATGTGCGAATACAATAGTTTACAGTAATTGTAAATAGGTACATATTGTAATATTAGACTAGGCTAGATTTTGGAAAATAAAATATTTGTATTTGAAGATCGAACCATGTTTAAAGAAAGTTTCATAAAGATCAGATCGTAAATCATCGTTGAATCCGCAACCACCACCACTATACGAAGCTGTCACTGACACTTCGCTCGACTTATTACTTATATCAGTTGAGTTAAAATTCGTCAGGAGTTGCAAAATTCTAATAAGAGGTTTTTCAAACTTCTTAGTTATTGATATGAAATTAACTCAATGAAAACTCACATTACATTAAAAAATTTACATCTGTCAGGTAAGTGTAGTTACGTCCATGATCTTAAATAATGTTTAATCAATCATAGTATGTATTCATGATATTCTTACAGAAAGTCTGGACGGCACATGAAGTACCCCTACACATTCACAGCTAAAATTGCACAATTTCCAATGTTCTATTATATGAAAAAGAATTGGATATGGATGTACTACCCGATGGGATGGATTGTTGGTTTATATTTGATATCTTATGTACATGAGATGGCTAATTCTCCTGAAAATAAAAAAAGTTGGGCTGAAACTCAAAGAAAATTTGCAGAAAAAGAAGAACATTAGATCCGATGAGTTTTCATAACTCTCTATATATACGTTTCCCGTTACCTACCGTGGCCACATATGAATTACAGATAATTACTGTGATAAGGATAGTGGTAACGTATATCAAAATGTAAATAAAACCCATTTGCAAAGCTTATGAAGTCTTGTTTATTGTTAAATATAAAATAAATTAAATGGTTGATAGTAAAATGTCAAATCATTTATCTTTACAATAATAGAATCATCTATTTAGTTTGTGATTTCAGATTACGTGCCCGTTCCAGATAGGTCCTATTTTTCCGAGCACATTAAGAACGATAATGTTCAAAATTACATTCCCTTTTGATTACATTTTTCATGATTTTCTTTATTTATTATGTTAATTGGAGTTTGTAATGGTGCCGTGGTGGTACCGGGCTAGAATAGAACTCCCCCATCTCTTCCCGTGGGTGCTGTAAGAGTCAGTTAAGGGATCACGTACCAGGAGGTGGGCAGCAGTGCGTTCTGAGGATAGAAAACCATACTGCGTTTGCCAACCCACCTGCCAAGCGTGGCGAGTATTGGTAAATCCCCCCTATATGGGGAGGCATATGTCCAGGGGTCTTACTATGAGCTTTGTAAAATCCATTCATGTTTCGAGCAGCTCTAAAACTTGCCGTAAACATGCCAGAGATTCACCTTTGAGAATATCAATGTTCGAACCGTTCACTTAAAGGAGCGTAATGCCGTGGTGATGGTATTACTTCACACTGAGCGGTATAAGCCAGGTTTAGGAACTGCTTGGAATTTGAATGGATTTTACAAAGCTGATAGTAAGGCCCCAGATGTGGACATTCTATGGCTGCGATGAATGAATGAATGAATGGTACGTCGATTTTGTTAAAAATTACAAATGTTTAGTGGTATAAATTTAGTACAAAATACGAGACATCTGACCTAGACAAACGTGGGCATCGTATACTAGTTTGTGGTGTTAGCTAGCATCGTATACAGTTTGCAGCGTTGCCAACCGTACGAGGTTTCCGGTACAATTACGAGATTTAGACGATTATTTACGAGATTAGGAGTTCTAAAACCTGGCTTAAACCTCTTAGTGTGAAATCATACCATCACCACGGCATAACGCTCCTTTAAGTGAACGGTTTGAACATTGATATTCTCAAAGGTGAACGCGGTTATTCTTGTCTCTGGCATGTTTTAGCCATTTTAGGACTGCTCCTAGTATGTATTCCATAGATAAGTAACTATATGTATTCTAATTGATCTATGGACTGCTCGGAACTTGCATGGTTTTTACAAAGCTGATAGGTGAGGCCCAGGCATTTCAATGCTGAATGTGTATAAATTTGCTTGATGAAAACTTAGTGCGTATGATACCTAAAAGGAAAATATATTCATTAGTTTATATTTTAATTGTTGATGTTAAGTTGAAATTAAGTAATTAACTGCCTTTGTCAGAGACGTCAATTGACACAAATTATTATTAAATCTTACATAATTGTAGATTATAGTTCATTGAAGTCTCTGAGTGTGGCAGTAACATTTGAAGTAACTTACCATAATACTTATTTAGTATGTTTAAGTTCTACATTTTTAAGCAAAGTTTTTTGCTATATTTCTTAAGTAATTCATAATGAAGATTTATTTTCTAATATATAGTGCTGTTTTACTTGTAGTAAACTTGCAAACATAATATTATTATGGATAACGTCTTAATTTTTTAGCCTTTTTTTTTTTTTTTTTTAAAGAAAGAAACCACATTTATTCAAGACATTTGCCACATTTTTCATGGTTTTATCACATTTTACACGCGACATGACTGTACGAGTTTAAAAGCCAAATTACGAGATTTTCATTTGTGAAACGAAGAAAATACTTCATAGGTTAAAAAAGTTATTGGTTAACATCATGGGAAAAATATCAAGAGAAAAAAATCATAGGCTGGCAACTCTGAAAGTTTGTGACTTCAGTCGATGTCATTTATTGTCAGTACGTCTACGTCGTCTATTTATTTCGTTCGTGGTCGACGTTTATCTGTGGTTTTGCTAAATTGTTTCCGATTTGTATCTTATTTCGTTGCCTTTAATATATTTATAGTAGACGTTACATTTTATCGCAGAGATTATTTATTCGATTGCGATGTGTGACAACGAAAAAGAAGAGGCAGCTAACTTGGTATGCCACAATAACTATGGTCGTACAGTGCCGTGTAGTTATATAAATTTAGGCTTCCTATGTCATTGAGTAGAATAAACTAAACTATTCGTAATGGGTTATTTCAGAAAGAAGAGTTTGAATGGGTATTACGCGAAGAAGTCCACGCCATATTACATCAGCTTCATTCGGTTTTGGTGGTGCGTATAATAGTCAAATTTTGATGTTAAATAAAAGATAGGTGTTCTTACAATAAAATAATATTGTTCCAGGAGTGTGCTCATAGGTTTCCCGTGCCTCTATATGGTAATGAAGGTCAGAAACAGGACAAGTTTATACTTACTTCACAGCCTGAACAATTGAAATGTATTGTGACCCTGACTGGAGATAGTATTACACATGCTGTAAGTTTATATTAAGTATAACCACCATATTTTTTCCAAGTCCAAGTTACATTGTACAATAAAGCTAAAATAATTATTTTACTTTCAATTTTTTTCCCTTCACTTTCTCCCGCACTAGGATTTCCTGTGTCACAAGAGGCATGGACACAATGACATCACAATAAACTTCCAGACCCATCTCACATATGTTTGCCCCAACCAGGATTCAGACAGAGACCCCTGGACCAGAAGTGGACCATGTCACTGATAACTGAGCCACTGCGACTGTCAATTATCTAACAAGTCATATTATTGAATTCTTTTTGCAGCTCTGAATTGTATTATTTTTCATACAGGAGTTCCTTGAAATACTTTGTTGTTTTTGTGGAATTAAATAGTGACAGTTTTAGTCACTATGTAATTAAACTTTAAGACTAATTATTTGAAATTTTCTAAACGCCACTTTCCCATACTTGTATTCTCCCATCTCCCATACTTGTGTCAATGATAGTTATTCCAATTGATATAAATCCTGATGTCTATTTATATGGTACCAGACCCCAGAGAAGGCACTCTATGACATTAAGAAAAGTTTCAGTAATTTTGTTATCATTTCTCATCTCATCATCAACCTATTTCATTTATCTATTTCTATTCTACAGTAGGAAGGATCTTATTCTAATAAAGAAGGGAAGACACAGAAGATTTATTCATATTATCTTGTTGTGAACTTACAACTAAAGTATAAATATATTGACATTATTTTTATTGTCCATACTATCAAACATGTTTAATTAGTTTTCTTTATGTAATCTTTATTCTTCATTGTCAAATGCTGATCTCCAAATATTGCAATTAGACTATGAATTTCATGGTCTGTACCTACACAATATAAAGACACCAGAAGGTACTTTTGTGTTGGGTACAATCTAAATAATAATTTCAAAGACCTAGCCTTTCAAAAGACTGAATAAGACCTCAAAATAATATTGGATTTAGAATTGCTTCATCAATTCTGAAAATATTTCTTCATTCTGTACCTATTTATAAAATTAACTTTTATAGGATATAAGCTTCAAGGTGCTACGACAAATGCATTCAATTTGCCGCACATCTATAAACCAAGATGGGCCATGGAAACTGCAACAAATTCAAGATGCAGCCAATCACCTTCAACAAGCTATTGGATACATAGACAATGTGGACAAGCATTATATTTTCAGGTAGGTAAATGTAATTTAGTTTGCTTTTATGAACCATTACATAAGTAAGCCTTGCAGCCTGACCTTTGACAATACTTAGTTGAGAATCCACCTTCTTGAATGAAACTTTGCTTCTAAATTGTTAGGTATGTGATGATGAAGTAAATGAGATATTATGATTTAATGATACTGTGGAGTGGAACTCATTGCCTGTATTTGTATTTTTTTCAAGTTGTAAGTGAATAGGTCTGTTCTAAGCAGGTATGATCCAACATAGACTATATTATCTCTTAATATCATGTGAGATATTGGTCAGTAAAATAAAGTCTGCTTATTTAAAAGAGAAAAAATATTCATTAAAATAAATTAAAATTATATTTTAAAGCCAGTGATTAAGTTCATTTAAGTTCTTAATTGCAAGCCCAGATGCCTTTCCTAACTGTAAAACTGTCTGAGTGTGATAAAAAAAAACCCTAGTTTTACTCATTGATTTCTAACAGGAAAAAACTATTTAATTTAATAACTAATCTCTTTAAGAAAAAAACTATTTATTTAACTTCACAAGTGAGTAAAAAGCTTTTAAAATTCTAGTACGCACTTAACAATGCTACAGTCAAATTGCCGACCATTAAGAAAAGAGTGCACATGAAAGAAAAGTGTGAAAGAAGCCTGTGAAAATTGTGAGAGAAGCCTTCTGCCGCGCGCCTTGTATATTTGTTGTTAGTGCTAGTGTGGTAAAAATTGTTGTTTCACTCATCAGTAAAGTTTTTCAGCGGTTAGTGTATTGCAACCTTCGCTACCCTCAGATTTCAAACCAAACATTTACTCCAAAAATCGCCTGTGGAGTTTGTGCGAAAAGAGTAAGGTCGTGGCGTATCAAGATGTTACAATTGCACAATAATGCCGTACAATGTTGTCAACATGACAATTACAGTAAATTAAACACAGCAGCGCCCTCAATATTATGACTGTTTTCTTTCTGCACAGACTCTAACCACATGTAAAACAAATCAATATGTAACATTTGTTTTTGCTGTAACTCTTGCTAGTGTCAAAATATAGTAAACTCTTAGAAAATAAATGATAAATATCCCAATTTTATTGTTAATACTTAACAATTACTAGACTATACTTACAACTAAGTTGAAATTGGCTTTTTATTTTAACAAAAAATCCTTATCTAATAAAAACAACATCAACAAAAATTATTGCAACAATAATCTTCAAGGTGGTACTACCTATAAGCCTATGACATGATAAACAATAACTACATATTATACAAAGGGCCATTATGAAAAGTGGCCATTAGACTTCTCTACATGCTCTGTATTTATTTAACTACTCAGCAAGGTCGTCAATCACTATTGTATACATAAAGAGACCTTGCTGTATCATGTTATCTTTCAGATGAGATATTTTAATGAACTTCCAACAATCTTCCTTAAACAGTTATAAGGAAATTATAATGAATACACTGCTTTTTTAGAAGTAGCGTTTATTACTTCTAACTAACGACATTCAGCTCGTTAGCCCTCAGTTTGTCCAGTTGTGTCGCGGTCGCGGGTATGAGAAGTTGCTAGCGACTCATGTTTTTCAATACCTATTTACACCATATTAAGCGTAGTTTTTACCTACTTCACAACTAAGCCCTCTTTTTTGTTCCTTCTTTTGAGTTACATCTGAGACGATGTTTTCTTAGCGACCTGATAGTCTCCTAAAAGAAAAATTACTACCGGACCAACAAACATCTACCTAATTAATGACGAGGTATTCTTGTTAGTACATAAGGAGATTGTGTCGAATCTCGGAACAATCCGTGAACCAATTCTAATAGTATAAGATCCGAAGATAGATTATTCTTCACTCATGCACTATAAATAAATATAAAGTATTTTTTATCAAGTAATATCTCCAATGATATTATATGTTTATATGAGGTAGAAGACGCAGAAGCGCGCGGAAACTGAGGCGGCAAAATCAAGTCAATTGTAGTAATTTTCATTATGACGCGTATTTCAAGCGCAAGTCTAAACATATAGCTATCCTTTTCTATATTATTTGTACCGTATTATCTGTCGCAGTAAGCATGTTTATGTCGTAAAGGAACAAATTCTGAGCACCGCGCAGTATGAATATATGTCATCTTTAGTAAAACATCATTGAATATCTCAGATAAATATATGAAAGAGTAATATCATGTAGATGTAATATCTCCTATTAAAAACAGTAATACAAATACAAACTTCTTTATGCACATATACAAAATATAATAAAGTAATTAAGAGTTCGTTTCTCTTTTGATCAACAAAAAACTGAATAAGAATCATCATTACGAGGGAACATGTAGAAGTTGTATTGCGAAAATGAAAAGGTTGGATTGCCTTTTTCTGTTCAAAATTATTGGTTAAGTTTTTGTTATGTATAAACAGGTAAGTTTATATTGGCTAAAATTGCGTCAGTTAGTTTGTCCCCTTAAAATATTATATGGAATATGCCATGTAAATGCCTCCCGCGACCCAGGAACCCCTAGTGCGGGGCTACAAGTGTGGTAAAAAGAGAAAGACCTATTTTAGACGAGAAAACATCGCGAATAGTGAATGTTGCCTAGTCTAGTTATATGCGGTATAAACACAGTTATTGTAATATCATACTAAAGTTTATTATTAAAGCAATGATACTGACAATATCTGATAGACTTACCTAATTGCAAATTAATTTCATATTAAGCCCAGATTATATCTTAATATTAATTCCGACGGTTGGATTATTACCAAGCGTATTTTGATTTATGAGATTTCAATCGACTGAAGATAAAATAGTATAGATAAATAAAAAAACAATCGGTTGCACTCCGGGAGTGCCGGCAGAAGTGAAAACTTGAACATTAACGTTGTGCCTTTTTTAATATTTTGAAATGGTGGTTTGGAATTAGTGTCACTTGTCCCCATACAAAAGTGCACAACGCCGCTAAAGAAGTTTTCACTTCATTAAACTATTGAGTTTGCCTCAAAGTATATGTTTGTAATCCATAATTAATAAGGCCGTTCAAGTGATCTGCAGGTATAAAGTCCACATTGTTCAAGTTGTTTGTGGTGATGTACAACTATGCCTAAATATATAGGTACATATTTGATAGTAAAATTATTGAAATATTTTATTACAGATCTTCGGAAGAGGTGTTGCACATAATTCAATGTCTCATTGGGTCTCTTCAAAGGGCCCGCACCGCCTTAGTCTTACCAAAGAAGAAAGCAATAGATGAACTTATGAAAAGTAGAAATATGGTGAGATGTACAGAATTCTTGATAATTTACAGAGTTAATGCCTTAAAAAACACCAATACAATACAAATTTCTTTATTATCGTAGACAAATTACATAATGAAAGCCCTGAAAAATTAAGTAAAAAGCTGCAAAAAATCTTATATGATATCTTCTAAAAATTTTTTTAGGTAACAAATTAGTTCAACTAATTTTATGCACTGTCCCGATACTGCCAATTGTTATTGCATAGAATGTTCTTTTTCTAATATTGAAAATCTTTCCAGAAAGCGCTGTCACCGAACTTGCCAGAAGACCTAGCAATATCGTTTTACATCCAATCCCACAAGCTCATATTCGTGGCGTACCAGCTCAGTTCTGTCCATGGAACAATGAGAATTGACTCTTGCCAGGCTGACTGCGCTGTGCCATGGCTGAGTGACGTGCTTTTTATGCTTACTGCGGCTCTTCATATGTGTCAACAGCTAAAAGATAAAGTAAGTGAGAGTGGGCTGTTAAGTAGGTGTTTACATGCGCTTAAATTAAAATTTTTAGAAAGTTGCTAATTATACTTTAGTAGGAATCTAGTGTCGCCAGCTGAGTCAACTACTCTAAAAGTTTGAATATCCGTGACCAAATGCACAGTCTGTTCAGGGCACCTATCGTGAAGAGCCAGTTAACATTCTAGGACCAATGCAGTTTGATTTGCCGTTCTTTGAAGAAAAATTAATATTTTTCTCATTCATATTTTTTCTGCCCTATCATGACTATCGCTGTTTGTATTGAGCATCGATTATTATAACATATCGCGCTGTAAATTAATGCTGATAAAAAATACATGAATCATTCGAACCTTGAAACGCAATCAAATAATAGCTGAGATTACATGATAGTTACTATTCGAGGTATAGGAAGTATACAAGCATTGTCCTTATTAATATGCGTGGTCGTAGGGTTTCCAGTACCCGTCTGGCTGTATACCTTCAATTTTAAAAACTGTTACTGGACGCGCCATGTGTTCAGGTAGATAACTTAAACACGTTGTGTGGAACTGATAGGCAAAAACACAGTCACATAGTATATTTGTAAGAATAAAATGGGGAGACTGATTAGATAAAGCGTTTAGTCCGTGAGTGAAACTATCTGAAATGCGAAAATATTCCTTATTTTATAAAGACATTAGCATTATCGAGCTACAATTTGTTGAAAGGATTTTCTATGTCATATATTTTATGGTGTATAATGGTAATGATGATAATAATAATGGTTAGTTCTTGATATTGAAGTTATTAGAATGGGCTTGATCAACATTATGAAGCAAATGCTTTTTTAATACAGTTGCTCAAAAAGTGGCGTATTGCAGGGACGTATAGCTTTCGGGATATGGGCTATTACATACACGAGCTTTTTTTTACCTTTTCCGAACACGTGCGTTCTCTTTCCCAACTGTCAAAATAATGTCTATTAAAAAGAAAAAACCAACCACTATGTTTTTACTAAAAAAATTCATAGAAGTATTTATGATTCATGCAAATATTTCTAAAAAGAAGCTACTAATTTGTTTCAATATCAGATTTAATGATTTGATTCAATGAGTTAGGTTAGGTTTCATTTCATTTAATTTCATTTCATATCATTAAATTTTATTTAATATCATTAAATTTTATTTCATATCATTCAATTTCATTTCATATCAATAACAAAATCTACTGAAGACTTGGCTGTATGGGCATAGTTCCCTTTGCCTACCCAGAATGGGTGAAGAAAACAAAAAAAATCTCTGCTTATATTCTTTTACGGTTGGCGCCATGTATTGTGTTTTTATTATTTTATTAAATTGCTTCATTTTTTCGCAACTGTATTAAAAATAGTTGTTCCGTATACGTGCGGAACCGTCATTGCAATTTGTTCCGACTGTCAACCCACACCTTCGGCTGCGCCTCGGCTCGGTTAGACATTTGTCGGAACTCTTTGCAATGACAGGCTTTCCGCACTCGTAATGAAATATTCTATTGTTTCACCATCTCGCTTGTCTTGTACTTTTAAATAACATACATAATATGGCATAGCCATGGTACGTCTTAGTACGTTAACAAAGGTAATTGTCGTAACCATAATTTTGGAATTTATACTGTTACTCGCTGCGCCCCGCGGTTTCACCCGCGTGGTGATGAAAAAAGGTAATGATGGTGATGATCAAAATAAGCCTACGTGTTAATCCAAGGTATAAGCTATCTCCATACCACATCCATCCAGTCGTTTAGGTGCGATAGAGTAACAAACATACATCCATACTCACAAACTTTCGCCTTTATAATATTAGTGTGATTAGTAGGATAGACTTTATTTCAACAGTACTGTGTGTAAATTTTGTAGTTGATACTGTAACTTAGTGGGCCTTGACAAAAAAATACACACTATTAAAACATATTTACATGTTTACTTGAAGATTCTTTAATAAATATGTTGTCTTAGCAGAAATAATTATATCAAAAAATGAATTGACTGGCCGGTTGGCGCAGTTGGTAGCACTCTGCCTTCTGAGCCGCTGGTCCCGGGTTCGATTCCCGGACAGGTCAAACATTTGTGTGTATGAACATGTTTGTTTGACCTGTGTCTGGGTGTGTATACGTATATAAGTATATATATATCAGCCATCAGGTTACCATAGTACAGGCTCTACCCAGTTTGGGACCTGAAGACCTTGTGTGAATGTTTAAAAAAAAAACACGCTATGATTCTTGTTTCTTTTGTTCGTTAATTTAAACTTTTTATTTCTATGTTTTCAGCTATGCGTCTTCTCGCAGTATAAAGATTTCACCGTTGGCTCAAGATCTGCATCGATGGTCCTGAACTAAGCGTCGTGCCGGGTTGCGAACAATGTAAGCCCAGCCTTAATGTCTAGGCTCAAACTATCATGATTAACTCTGGGGTATTGATGTTGACTTTTGGATACAGCCTTCTCGAAATTTGACATTTCACTCGATATTTATTTTTTTATTTTGGTAATCTTACACAAATAAGTAAAACAGCCTATTGTATTGTAATATGTAAATATTTTGAAATGGATCTCGACGTGATTCATTCAGACCACAATTATTATATCGCAAATGCTGTAAGGCTTTCTTAACGATTTCTGCCAATTTGTTAAATAAAAAAGATGATAAAGCATAAGCACTTAGTACAAACGGTTTGCTTGCAGTTGCACGGCTCGCTCAGCCTTGGAGTACCAAGATAAAGGCGTTGCCTAGTTTGGAGCCCTCTGTTAATTAATATTATTTTAAATTTAATAGTATAAATACCGATTTTGAAAAATCCCACCAACCTATTTGTACAACGTTGAATTAAAATGTAACTAACTCTGACTAGTACTACTAGGCAGAGTAATTACTACTCTATACTAACTAGTAATTATTCCAATCTAAACAAATAATCAAGGTTAAGTTTATAAAACTGTAACCTGATTCGCCTGACTCAGAACGTTCGAGAACTAACCGAGTCGATACAATTCGATATTGTTCATACATATAGAGCTGCGATTTTTTTAAAATGTGCTCATGTTTTGTAATTGTAAGAAATTCTTATCCAAACTTCCATCATTGAGGAAACTTATCTAACGGTTGTCTTAAATATTTGAAAAGAAAGTCTTTAATATGGGATATATATATCACCGAATCGAGTAGTTTGGTTATCGAAGTGTTCTGAATCGGGGGCCTTAATAACAGATAAGTTAACACATCATTCATCAAAATGGGATTAGTAGTTTAGGTTCTGGAATACACGTTAATACAAATATATGTGCATTGTGCATACTGCCATCGGTAAAAACACAAACCCTACCTTTTGGCTTTGCTATTTGGTAAAAAACCTAACAAGCAGACATGTTGTGCTTTTACCGCACAAGATGAGTTTTGCCTACATTTTCATTATGCGCATTGCCAATGAGTAGAATGTTACCTGATTCTTAATTTCTGACTAAATTTTGCGTATAAAAAAAATTAGTTCATGCAATTTATTCATATTCGTAAATACGAACATGAATAAATTGCATTAACTAACTTTTATCTTTAACCATTTTATTCTTTAGTTACAATGGGTGTTCCGAATTCAACGATCATTAACCACGTGTAAATCGTGTATTTATCTAGTTATAACTATTGAGTCCATTGTTGATACTCTTGTTAAATTTTTTGTATAATATTGTATAGTTATGATGTAATTATAATATTTAAACTGTTGAAATATATTATTCCAAGTATACATGCACTGAATGTAATACGAATTGACGTAGATTTTATATTTTAGTGAAACCTTATTCAAAACTGTATTTGCTACTATTTTTAAATAGATATATTAGTTGTATGGTAGACAGCTTTGTTCATGTGATTTGCATTACAAACTGTCATGATTTTTGGTTTACAAAAATATGCGATTTTAAAATGAAGCGTTGTTTCTTAATTTCAAAGGAAACCGTATAAAAATCTGCTGTGACATTTTGAACATATTATTATGTATGTCATTTCCATTTTTATTTATATGTTCCCGCCAAAGTTGTTACGCGCATTCGCCTAGTCGTGTTAAAATTTTTAGGTCTATTGGCGTATTGTCAAAGAATCTTATATGCTACTACTTAATGCCAGGCCCAGTCGTTTTATTCAAAGAAATGTCAATTCACTTAGCTTGGCCTGGGCAGAGTTGAGTTCACTAAATAGCAAGGCAGCCCGCAATGTTTACGAAAAACAATAATTGTGTCTCTCTTCTTGTTGGGTTTATCTTTTGTTTTTGTTTGGAATAACCCCACAATGAGTTTCAACCAACGCGTTGGTTGTGTGGTGGAAATGTTGCGACGTTTCCACCGACAACATATTTTTAGTTCGTCGACGCGCTTTGCATTATTCAATTATTAAAGTTGACAAACGAATCACCACGATTATTCTTTCAGACGAAGGAGGTACATTATTGGAACCTGAGACCTTTAGTCGTCTTTTTACAATGTGGAGGAACGTCTTGTGCTCCTTACGTCAGTCATGTCCAAAACCCCATCAACCAAGTTAAATTTCTACCTTGCCATTAGGCAAGCCACCTCCAATCACTTTTAGCTCCCAAAGAATACTGAAGTACGGACTGAATGGGCATTCATCATAGAGTTCGCCTTGTCTGTACAGATTGGTTTTGCATCGCGCCTGCTCAACATTCGCCAGTTAATGCCAGGTTCTCACAGTACAGGAGCTTGAAAAATTAAAGTTCAACGCGTTCGAATACGCGTTGTACTGTGACAATACGATTCTTTTTTCGTAAATTAAATGCTGGGCTAAGTCGTTGAAAACTGAGTTTTAGATGACTACTCTCTCTCATTCAACTCTAGCTCATTGCCATCAAAATTTCTATATTTACTTCCATGGGTTCTTGTATAAATGAATAGATGCGCGTTCCTATATTTTAGGTGTTAATTTATTTTTAAGCTAGTTTTTTCTCTACTTCATGGTGCGTAAGGGAATATTATTTCGAAGATCTATTCGAAGAGCTATCCGCAAAAATTGCATTTATATACTTCGTTATTTCCTTTGGGCACACGCAGCCGTGGGCCCAAAGCGTCTTGAACAGGTGTATTGTTTCAAGATATTCTTATCGAATGTTCTGAGCTATGCTACAATATTTATTACGTCGGGGGTTCATTTAATTGTCATTATTATCAATTTACAAAGTACAACTTCGTCATTTTGAGCTTAATGCCTTACCAGCTAGCTGTGCTATTTATATCCTGTAAGTGTCGCATTGTTTATCAATAACCTGACCGAATATTTTGTGCCAGGCCTGTAACTGCGCCGTGTGATGCCGGCCCGTGTAGATACTTTTTATAACTTTTTATTCTGTTTTTATTCAATGTAGTAGTAATGTTTTATTCAGGTAATGGCTTCCCTGCATGCTTTCTTCGCTAGAGGTGCCACCACATTCCAAAGAATACAAGCAGAATGTTCCATACCATTTTTTTAATGGGTACAAATTCAGTGAGTGCACACAGCTGTTATTATGCCAAAAATGTGTACTCGGGCGAGTGTAAAAGTTGTAAAAGTCATGAAAATGTAAATAACTTAATTATGAAACAAATCTAGATAGTTATGTCCGTTATGGATTTTTTATGGAACCACAATAATATCTCTATCCTATATGAACAACATTTTTTTGTGTGATGAAAATCTTGTAAGATGAATTTTATTTTATCTTCTATACATATATTATATTAAAATATCCTGATGGCATTGATCTTAATTATTATTTTCAGGATATCACTAAGACAAATTGCAAGTAAATATTTTAATTCCATGCACATTTTCTTGAATTACGTTCTTTGCTATAAAAACTGGTGGAGCTTACTTCAATTTGTTGCATAGTGCATCACATAGCAACTATGGTTTTAAAATTGTATTCACTAGATTGTCTTTTTTAAGTTAATTGATTATTCTTTCTTATTTATTTTGTGATGGGCGCGCACGCGCAAAAATATTTTTCGATGTTAGGGGGTTGCGCCATCTGCGTTAAGATTTGCGAGAAATATATTGTAATTGAGCAATTTATTTTAAATTACTATTAACAATGTTAGTGCACACCGAATAGATCTGATAATGTGAATATGATAAGAATTTTAATGGAACTGAAGCAATAATGCTTTGATTTTATTTGTTATACGCCATAGTCAAATTTATTTATTAAATATAGGATAAGTAAAATAAGTATGTATAGTTGCGTAATGTATTGAAAGTATAACAAAATAACCCGTAATGAATATAACATCAATTTCCGCTGCATCATTTTATTTGGACATGCCACACTATGCGTCGCTCTGGCCTACATAGAAAATGTTGATGGAATGACAAGATGTGGTATAGGTACGACGGCGGGTATAGACTAAATACAGTGTATGCCCAAGTCCTAGACCAAAGTTAAAAGACAGATTCTGCTTCCCCTTCGTTCATTCATACCATATAACTGTACTTCAGTTAACGTTACAGCAATGCTTAGTTATATTTCTTAATCATTTCGGGGGAGCCCTGATGCTCTAAAAAGCGCCATAAAATTATATTTTGTGTTTGAAATTATTCTTTGGCACAGGTAGACTTTTCCACTTGCTTTACTCCAACGCCTGGTGTGTAGTGTAAAAGGCGGCATGATCATAAAGACTAGCATGTACAAATGGGCAAAAGGAAAAAATCTTCCGATGTAGTCACGTCTTGCTGGTTTTGATGTTGCGACAACTGTGAGCTACGGCTGCGTAGCAACGTGCCGTGTGGCGTGCCCATTTCATTCTCATACACATTTGTGTGATGGTCTAGCACTAAATCATGTTTAGGCAATAACAAGTTATAATGAACAATGCTGTTAAAAAATTAGGTAAATCATTTTACAAGTATACCTTTTGGACTTTAAAAGAAAATAATATACCACCAATTTAAAGATTAAAGATCAAATTATTGTAATACTCTAATAGCGTTTTCGGACGAGGCGTTTAAGAACCGTGAGTGGTATTAGCCGAACTGTGGCCAAAGTAATAAGATATGTGTAAGACCGTCATAATGGAAACGTTCTTATCGGAGTATCACAATATTACTGTTGTGAAAGTTGTGAAAAGTACTTGAATGAGCAATTGTTAAATGTGACTAATAATTATGGCATACATTGTAAAGTATACTATGAAATTGTATTGGAATTGGTATATAATAATGGAAAAATGCACTACCTGCACTTATTTTTATAAATATGCACGGTTTTATCTATACTTATTATAAATCTTGCACGACATAACCGGTTACTTACAGCTTCGGATTCGATCAGAATCGTTGAGATTTCTGATCTTGATCTTATATTATTTGCATTCATTTTCAAATTACTATCAATAAGATAAGTAGGTAATATGAAATATAGTAATATTTAAATTGCTGACCACTGGGCTTACCAGGATTTTAATAATATGTATAAGCGTTTCGACACTAAACAAAATGGAAGTGATCATCAGAATATATTTCTCATCAGTTTACAAATAATTTGCATTCGGAAAAAGCTATAATCTTTTTAGTGTACTAATTTTGTTTTTCCAATTTAGTAACTCACATCCGCTATAAATTCCAATGCCTCAATATTTTTAACCATTACAAAATTATAGAAGGTTTCATTTTTAACATGCCCCTTTTGAGATAATTACAATGTTCGACTTATTAATAATTTTATCTTTTGGTTTAAAGTATTACCTACTTATCTTCACTCTAACCTCATAATATATTTTGTCATAATTCAATTTATGAGCCTGACCATGTAAAAATAATCAGCGTTTAAGTATAAAATGGTTTGTTTAACATGATCGACAATAAAATTATTATACTAGTATTATTAGATAGTCCCAAGGCTATTGTAACTAACTGTAGGTAATCTATTCTGTATAAATGGTAATTTATGTGATTGTGTTAATAATTATTTCAATAAATCAAATGCTGTTATGGCGGCGATTTTCTTTTTTGCGACCTGTTTACTTTCGAAGTCGCTACAGCTCCGTAGATCACACCCTCGCATTGCGTCAGATTATATATTATATAGAATAGAACTCTGGGGAGTAGAATCGGCCACGTTGCCTAACTTTTGTGGATAACGAAAAAAACATCTGGTCTGTTATGGACTCTTAAGTAACATATGTTACATCGAAGTGTTGAGATGCTTACATAAATCAGCTACGATCAACTGCAGTACTAGACTCCTCTCAGCCATAGGATTTCCACTGCTGGACATATGCCACCCCCATTGACTTCCACAAGGACCGGTTGGAAGTAGGCTGCTTCCATAGTTGCCTTAGCAAAACAAAAATAATATTCAACTAACGCCTCACCGGAGTCGACAGTGATCGCAGGTATGCCTATCAAAGTTGCAGTTGCGCAGAGGTGTACGTGTACCATGATCACACTCATGCTGGGTAAAAACAAAAACAATAGATATAAAAGCTTTGGTGGCAGTGGGCCGGTCACAGACATCGCGTCGCGTGCTTGAGCGGAGGACAGGTGTAGGCAAGCGTAGTGTAGGACGCCCTCCATTTGATAGAGCCACGATCTGCGCAAAGTAGCTACAAGGCAGACTGATAGTGATGGGCAATTCGAATTAGGGAGTCGGTTGGAGCTTTGAATCACTCGATACGGGTTAGTCCCATACTAGGAACAAATAATTATCTGTTCGTGGGATTTGACTTGCGTCTTGCTGTTTTGTCGATTTTTTCATACTAGCGCCATATTTTTTTTTGTACACCTACCTAAAATTATACCTAATTCAAGTTTTTATGCAGAATTAAGTGAGGTAGTATTTTTGGGTATAGGTGGGTACTAATAACTAATGGAACCAACATCTGGCAATAGAACCGACACTTAAAATTTTAAATCCCCTTTTAAGGTTTATGAAAGCCGGCCCACTGTGTGCCTTCGCCCCCGTGTTGCTCTATGAACAGTCACCATGTTTTAAATTTGATACTGCTTCCGAGATGGAAGTAAATCGTCTTTCTAACAAGTTCAAATATTTTAAAGTTACATACAGTTATTATTATAACTATTGTTTATTAGACAATGTAGGTGTAGGGCTACTTTAGAGCTGCGTTAACTGACTCCATTGGCTAAATATTGTGTAAATCATTTTTAACCGGTGCGTGTTTCTTGAAATCCATTATTACAACAATCTATATTACACTTAAGTATATGAGTTTGCCAAAGAAGTAAAATAAACAGATAAAAGCTGGATTGCGTAAACGTTACTTATAATCACGCTCCTTTCTTGTTGGGGTGAGTAGTTAAGGCAGAAACTTACATTTGAAACAACACCTTGCTAAAGTAATAAAGACATACTTCTTTTGCTTCTACTTCCCTAAGCGTTTTATACACGCTCGTCATATGCGGCTCTTAACTTTTCTATGGTAATAAATGCGATAGAGCATCCTTTAGTTTCTGGGTACCTAATATAGAAACTGGATGAATCGTTGAATAGCTTCGTCTTAAAATAAACCGCATGGAAATACCTAGGTATGATGTATATGGAAAGTGCTGTGAGGAACGAAAATGTATAGGAAAGTAATCAGTAAATGTAAGTAAATAATTATTTTAACTTCCAAAAACTTCGTACACGTAGAGCTACGGTACTTTCGCCACAATGGGTAAATTTTCTAGTGTAATGCATCACCAAATGTAACCTGCGGCTATACTGCCCTGCATAAACGTACATCTAAAAAATAAAAATATCTATGGCGTTTGGCTTGCATCCTACCTCCTTTATACTCAAAGCCTCCCTCTCCATTTATTTAATCTGTAATCTGTTCTGTGCAGATTTATTTTGTCAACAAAGTAAAATTGTTGAATGGCAGTCTCACTATATTAGAAATTAAATAATAAAAAGAAACCGATTGAATTTGTGTTCATTTAAATAGGTACTTATGTACAAAAATGGCTATGCGCCTCGTCGGTTGGTTTTGCTTGTTTTCAGTTTCCGTCACTGGCCTATTTGGAGTGGGATGGTACATTACTTTACTTACGTTTGTGGCCGCATTCTTCATCGGGTACCTACGTTATTCAATTACTGTGCTGTATTAGTTTTGCCTCATTTATTACATACTTTAGCAAAGCTGCATATAGCCATTCTTATTTATTTTTGTAGAAATTCCTGTTATGTTTCTTGCTTTTGTGCTTACAGGGTTATTACCATTCTATACCTGACATATGACAAGAAAAAAATATTTCCAATAGATGTCGATTACTTGGACGACCCCTTACAACAAACGAATTTTTCAATACAATTGCCATCGGTAAATACCTACTAAAAATTAATTTTTATTATACATAAACAAATATAAGAAATAATGTATCATAAGAAATGGTTTATTTCATCTGTTAACCTTATTTTATTTACAAATTCACAGGTCTTAAAAAAGTTTCAACAAGAGTCTCCTTTACCAAAATATGACAACAGGATAACAGGCAGTGAAACAGTTGACACGTTCCTCAATGAAATAGTGGCGATCATTGTGAATGACTATGTTACACCTTGGTATGATATATTGACAGATGACGAGGAGTTCACTGATCATGCTATCAAACGATTAGTGATTGCAGCTGGTGTTAATGTTTCCAATAGGTAAAAATGTTTTAAATATTATGAACGCAAGGGTGAAGGGCCTGCTGTCCCCGCAGCACCAGAGCAGTCACACAATATAAACTCATTTAATTCAAATAACCTCCAAAAACGAAAATTCTATATCAAACAATAAGCCAGAAAGGGGGTTTTATTGCAACTTAACCTTCATAGGAAGGCTCTCTTCTCGTTACACTACTGACTTCTGAAAAATATATTTTCGTTATTGTAGAGCTGTCGTTCAAGTGTCTGAAAATCATACAGATTGCTATGATATAGTACGATAAGATTAGTTAGAAGTCAAACTTAATTTATATTATTCTTGGGTTCAGAATAATTGAATCCCACCAAAAACATAAATGTAGAAAAGGAGAGACAAGTTCAATACAAGAATTATGCTTGGCTGTGGGCTTCGCCTCAAAAAGTATGGAGATCTAAATGAGTGCCAAGTTCTATGCAAAATCGATATATGTATTTATAGGAACAAAATAACATTATGAAAAAGTATTAAACTATTTATATTTATATTTGCTTTATTGGATACCTATAACAATTGCTGTTATTTAAAAATGTACGATCTTAAAGTTGGTTAGATTTGATTGTGATTTCTATATGATTTTTTACTTTTGGGCTTAGATATCTAATTCAGCTGTTTAGGCCATCAATATATTCAGACTGTTTGAATGTTGGTCCTTAATGTACTAAAATTTTATCTATATATTTAATTCATTACATTTTTTTGTTTCTATCATATGTGACTGACCAAAATAACATTGCTTTAATGTCATCAACCCATTGTCTGAAAGGTCTACCTAGTTTCCTCTTCTTATCCCTGATGACCCTACTAGTTATGACCATTATTCTCTTCCTCTGATTGTGTAGCCTGCCCATGAACCATGTATATTTCAAGTTATTTATATGTAACATATATTTTATATATATATTTCAGAGTAAAAAGTGTAGACTGGATCCACCTCCTATCAACAAGGTTTCCCGAAGAATTAACCACACATTTAAAACTATTTAAACAATCAAGAGTGAGGTTAAAACACATGGATATGACTAATACCAGAGATTTCACAAACGGGAACTCTAAAACCAGTCCAAAGAAACAGGATGACAAGAAAACACATAGAAGGAACAAAAGTGAAACTGATTTGGCTTGGCCATCAGGTATAATTATTGTTTGAACATTTTTTGAATGCATATAGTAATATTTTTAAAGAAATCATTCTAGTTAAAAAAAAAAAAAGTATAATGAGGAATATTGCGAATAGAATATTTGATGAATATAAGATATTCCGTTTTAAATATCAAACCTTGTCATGTAAGCCTATGTTACAGTTAAAATAACCAAACAATCTCACCCCTAGGAGGAGTAGTGTATGTTCAATTATCACTTATTAATTAATACTGAAGCTATAGATTCAAGAGATCAACCCACTAGTTAGTGTTTCCCATGAAAGGTAATTGTAGTTTTTTTTACTTAATGAGCCCTTTTACATCTGTGGTATGTACTTAAGCAAAAAGAATGAACTTCAATGCAAAGTCGGTGCTTAGCTTAAAACTCATTACAGTTTCAGAACTATTTCAAATGGATATAATCAATTTATATTCTATAAATTTAATTGTAATCCACAAAGTACCTACTACATGCACTTCACAGATGAAGTAACTGAAATTAGTACTAATCCCTAAGCGACCAAACATAATTAACGGGATTATACAAAATTTTATTTTACAAATAATTGCAATCTTTTTTTACACAATATTGTAAATCGCTACTACCATGAACTTTTCTATGAAATGAGGTTTTGTTTCATGTTCATATTTTAAGTTACTTAATTGTTTTTTTTTATAATTCTTCTTTTTTATTACAGATTCACAAACATTTGGTAAATCAAAATTTTACGATAGTTCCGAAAATATTAGTGGCAGGACTTTGAAAGATATATTTTTCGAATTGGAGTGTTCAATAGAAAATAAACAAATATGTAGAGATATATTTTGTATAGATCCCGAAAAGGAATATGGTAAGAGACATTTTGATATGTAATCTTAAAAATATGTGGTATGTTTATCATTTGTGCTTGTGGTTAAGTATCATAGCTGTATATATATCATAGCCGCTCCATACTGACAGTGGGAATACTTAGTGGATCCTTCTGTCCATCTTAATATGAACCGCTGCAGGGCTAGAATGTTTGTATGAATAAAACATAAGTATGAGCATTATTACTGTAGCTATATTATAGTGAATGTATACTCCAGCACCCTTTGTCATGTTTTTAACTGTACTGAGTTAAAAGAGTTCCAGCAAAAGGAGTTTTGTAAATATTAAAATTTGTCTTATTATAATAACAGCGAAAGTTAAAGCAGACGGCAGGGCCTCAATATTATGTATAGTGTCATATTTTCTTTGTGAAATAAACTATTTGTATTTGTAAATAACAGTTATACAAACAGGCACAGCATAGTGACTTAAAACTTAGGTCAAGTTTGATTTGGCTTTTTATATCCAGGACAAAAAAGTCAAACCACCAAAGCACATAATTTTATTATAAATTAATTACTTTGCGTTAATGTAAGTAAGCCACAGAGCTTCACTAATTAGGATCTCATATCAGGGTATGTTGTGAAGTCTTACCTTTCTGGCCAATTTGCATAAATTATAATGATTGTTGTCACTTTAAAATACGATAAAATAACTTTAAAGTTATTTATATTTCAGAGTTATTGTGTGAAGTATCTGAAGCGGTTCTATATCTGGTCGCCCCAGAAGAGGCTTGGAGATGCCACGCCTTAAAGATGTTACTGATAGAACTTATCTCATCAGTGGTTTTGAGACCCATTATAAATCTTTTGAGTGACCCGGATAACATCAATAGGACTATTATTAGAAATGTAAGTTATCTATTTCATTTGTCACTTGTGTCACTATCACTTTTACAATATATATACGATACAATAAGTAGTATCAAAGATCAATTTTACTTCACATGGCTCAACCTATGGCTTTTATTAACAGTAGTGTTGACAAACATTTTCCTCTCAACATCACATATGTAAAATCTAATGCTTACTCACGTTTCAATCCAAGCACTCACGCCATAAATCCACTTTACGCACATGTAAAACAAATAACGATTGTTTATGACATATAGAAACAAATAATCAATAGCTATTGGGTAGTCACCTACTTATCAATAATGGCTGCAAGAAAACGATAGCATTTTGTCAATATCAGACTGAAGATTTAGTCTTATTTTTGTGTTGGTAATATGGGATTATATTGCTTTCTGTATTTGAATCTTCTTTTGACTTAAAATATACTAAACGTGCCTGCTACCAAACATGTAACTTACTACTGCTGGATACTGCTTTAGTATGAGATGTTCTGAAACAAAGCAGTAGTGTGCAACATATTGTGCTAAGTTTGTACACAATGGTAAAAATAATTCAAAATCAAATCAATAATTCCACTTGAAATATTGGTAGATTGGTTCACTAAATAGTTCAAATAGAAAAAAAAAACAGCTCTGGCTTCTTGTGGGATTCTTCTTCTTAGTCGCTACACTCTTGACAGAGTGGTCGTGGTCGTCACATCAGGAGTGGTGGCACGCTTGACAATCCGTCGCCACTCGTCTCGTAGCACTGCCTTCCCGGCACATTCGTGGAGTGGACCATCCAGAACAGCTTTCATTTGGTCTATCCAGCGCATGGGTGATCTGCCGTGGGCTCTGGGGCCGTTAACTTTGCCGTGAACCAAATAGGCGATCCACAGACTCATTTCCCCGCCGCGAAACATGTCCAGAGAAAGTGAGAGTGCGACTCTGTGTGATGGAAGAAAGGCGTTGTGTGATGTTCAGTTCGCTGCTACTGCTGGGATTTTACTATAGTGTTTATACTTAGTACGCACAGCGGCATATAATTCACTATATTTTGATAATGAAACGATTGAAACCTTTTTTCCAGTGCTGCCGAGACTCATGCCTGCCGTCCGAATTGTTCCTAATAGTGATAAGAAGCTGCGGCGATGCTGAAGAGCTAGACGCGACGTTAGAGCTGGTTCAAAAGGATATACAGAAGCTTGTGAGAAAATTATTGAATATTGTTTATTATCTTACTTAAAAACATAACAAGTGCCTACGTCCACTAGTTTGTATGCACACATAGAAAATCATTATATGTATTAATATAAACTAAAATATAGTATGATTAAATAAACTATCTAAATGGATGCACAGGAAATTTATACAACTATTGCTTCTAAAGTATCTAGAGTTATGCATTTTAGACCATTAACAGATAAATATTGGACGCTGTCTTGTTCACGATAATTAGAGAACAAATAGGGAGACCTTTTTTTTTCGGATGCACTATTGCTGTTTCCCACTACATAATGGCGACGAGGTCAGGGGCATCACTAGGGAGCTGGGCCGTCGCCATGACGAACGGACGTATGACAGAAATCGGAACTGTTCCGCTACCAAAGTGTACAGTTAATGAGCCCTAATGATGATTGATCCATGATTTTTTTGGAAGAAATTTCTCTCTGTGAGCTCGGTGTATGAACTGGAGGCGGTCTTCGTACGCACTGTGCCTCGCTTTTTATATCTTTTTGTTGCCCGTTTCCCTTGTCTGAATGTGGTTTCAGTTCGCGGCTCTGAATATCACGATGGATCACAAATGGTTAGATTAATGGATATATTTTTGAGTAGATTGTTTTATAGAGCCCTAACTTGTGCTAAGCAACGACGGATTTTCTTCCAATAGAATGGAAAAGCTCGATTGGTGTTATTTGCTTTGGGTTGCCAGTCCAGATGCTATATCACAAGTCACTCAGTGATGTGTGCCTGTTTAGTTATCATTAATGATTTCCGAGGTTATTAAAATTTACTTCTCTTACGGATATGGAGCGTCATCTGTTATTGAGATAATGTTGAAAAGATATAATTGTCTTAAATAATAGTAGTTAGTATTGGTTCATTTTTACTCATCCTTTTCATTTCTTAAAATGTCGCAATACGAAATGCAGTGTAAGCAAAACGGCACATAGATGCTACTGCAAAGTTTATGGTCAGGTATAACGCGTTTAATCATCAGGCATACGACTTCTCCCACTCACTATTAAATATAGCATTGAAAACCTGCTTTTTTATTTAATTATAATAATCTTTTTTTTCCAGCATTCTAAGGATAGTGCGGGGGAATGGGAACTGCAAGATCGTCAGAAACTATCATCTTTGCAGTATTTAGCTAGAATAATACAAGCTAAAAGAGCAACTCTGGGGCCACAAGAAGGTATTCTAGCCGGATTGCTCACTAGTGTTAACTCGGCAATTTGTAAAAGTTCAATTGTTATCTTTTCCCTATTGTTGCGCCGGTCTGCTCTAGGATAATATTTTAAAACTGAGAACGCACCTGACTGAAACAGAGGGTGCACTTGAAAGAAGCCTGTGAAAACTTTGAAAGAATCCTTCCCGCCGCGCGTCTTGCAAGTTTAAAGTTAGTGCTAGTGTGGTGAAACTTGCAATTCGTGTTTAGAACCCTTCGCTTCCTCAGGTTTCAATCCAAGCACTCACGCCAAAATAAACGTTACCCACACGAAAACAAATATGTAACTGTTTCAAGGTTTTTATATTTTTAACTATGTAGTGGTATGGGCTGTTTATACTACTATTACTACGTGCACACATTTAAGAATCTTGGCAGCAATGATAGGGCCGCATTACCTTATATAATACGTGTAAATATGAATATATCGTCATAAAAAAGAAAAGTATATTTATTTTTTTGCGTGATTGTTCAAACTTCTGTTCCATATTATCGGTGTTTAGCATTCGGGTGATTTGAAGCTAATGATTTTGAATACAAGTGTTTTATCTGTTTTCAGAAAACTCTTGTGATGATTTCTTCGATAACGCCTTGCCTTTCCTGAAATGTTTCAGGGTATTTCTTTATTTTGTACAGGATAATGTTCGGGATATAATTATATAGAGCAGGCTTGGCTCTTGGGGTTTATAGTCGAGACGTCCATAGAACTTCTTGACTTGTGCAACGTTTTTCATTTTTAAGGTGCTTCATTTTCCAGAGTGCCTCTTCGGTCAACTAGGGATACTTCAAATTGTCTTTTTCAGCCGATTTTCCTGGTCAATTGCTAAAATATTCGACTGAAAAATGGTATTTCTAAATACAAACTTATTACATTATTGATATTATAGGGACCTAAATTAGCATTAAATGTTAATTCACGTCCAGTTCTAAAACTAAGTAGAATGCTGCGGAATGATAAAACAGTGTAATATGCAAAACGTTGCACCTTGTAGCGTCGGCAAGGGGTTTTACACCCCTTGCCGACGCTACACTGTCATTATATCCTTAGACTAATTTTCCTCATAGAGCATATATGCACAGTACCGGGGCATCCACATATTCATTGATGCCTATGATATTAAGCTACGTCGAATATTAATGGTTAACTTGTAAGGTCTTATTCAATGAACTCCACGCCTTCATCTGATCTGACAACTTCGAATACTTTTATTTCAATCCGACCAATCGCTTTTATTGCCTCGAAAACTTCAGTGGTCGAGATCAATAACCGATCAATATAAACTGCTTTTACTGTCTGAGTTTTGGATAAAACCTTCCACGTACTGTACGTGGAAGGTTTTTCTTAATTCATTTATTTACTAGCTAATTCATTAGAAAACAAAATCGAGCGTCCATATTTTTCCTTTACTAGAAATTCTCGTGGTAACGAAATGCTTAATTAATTAATTCATCGCTTAACATCAGGTGAGACAGTTGTCAAACGCAAACATATAATATGTAAAAAATAAAAAAAAATGCGCGTGAACATGAAATATTTTTTGTATCCAAATCATAATATTTAAAAATATACATCACGCCTTTTCCCCTTAGGGGTAGGCAGGTGGTCTCTCCCTATGGTCTGGCCTACCCCTAAGCCTTCCAATTGCTACGATCCCGACACTTATTTCGCTTCATCCACGCTCATCAGACCTTTCATACAAGAGCGTCGGTTTAGAGAGTACTCTAAGCATGACCTGGCTCTCTCTTACAACTTCAATCTGATTTCGGAACGTTCGACGAGGAAGGTCTAGACGGCCTTCCTCTCCCAACACTACCATTCATATCACCCATGTATACCTGCTTAGTCAATCTCCTTTCGTTAATTCATTGTCAACGAATTTACATTAAAATTTCATAAACAAATAATATTGTTTTAGGGTCCAGTGACGTCATAACAGAAAAAATCTCCGAAGAAGTGTCTAGATCGCTTAAGTTTATTCGAGCGACCGCCGCATGGAGATCTAACGCCCAATACCTATTAGAAATAGAACTCAACGAAGCCGGTAATTCACAGTTCTATATAAGTACGTATGCATGTTTTTTGCTTTTTATTTATTTAGCTATAGTTATGTAAGTAAAATGTATTTGGAATCACTATACATATTTCATTATCGCATGGACATTTAAATAGGCTAGACTATTTTTAGTGCTCCAAAAAGAAGGCGAAGAAGTAATTTTTAATTTCTGTCTTAAGTTTTAACAGTGACTTTAAAGGAACTTTAAATAAAGAATTTATATTTTCAAAAATTGTCGCCATAAAAAAGAAATACTTTATTTAGCCTATCAGAAAAAAATCTCCCTAGATTAGTTGGTTTGAGGATTTAGGTTTGTTTATTATGTAGAAATATTTTCGCTGAGAAAGAATTCATGCTTTAAATTCATTCCGAATGAAATTTTCTATGTGTGTAGATACATTGGCCACTCAACCTAAGATGGACAGTTAAAAGAGATGTTCTAAAAAATTCTTACAATAGCACGGATTCCTAGATAGAAGGATAGAAGTTCCCCAGTAGTAGATTCCCGGATAGAAGTTGTGATATACTCCAACAAACTTTCTAAAACATATTTTTGCCTATTCTATGGATTAGGTATCTAATGAAACCAAAAATTTATGATTACAATTTTGCAGCAACTCTGCTATTGAAACTTTTCAAACAAAAAATACAACTTAGCCAGCCTGGCTAGCTACCACACTCAAGTTTGAAAAACTTGTGTACTTGAACACAACATTTGTTCAGGCGGCTTGTCCTTCACAGCCAGCTAAAATTGTAGGTCTAGCGTGGTACCACCTTCGAACCCATCGTCACCAACAAGTGAGATAGACGTAAGTACAACGCTATATCTAAAAAATAAGCTTATCTTAATCTTATTATTAATTGAAATGTTTTGTGCATGTTAGTATGTTTGTTAGCACTCAGGGCTAAAACGGCTGAATGGGTTTGCATGAAATTTGGTATATTAGCTCTCTGACCCTGAAATAACAAATAGGACTCTATGTTCTTAAAGCCTACTCAGTTCCTGTGGTATAACTACATTTTCAAGAGTGGCAAGAGGAATCCACGGGGTGTGTTATAAAATCTCAAAGGAGTAGCTAAGTACAAGTACGCGGAACCTGTCTTTGTAGTTTTGTATTTAGGCTCTGTGAACATTTGCGCATGTAAGTTAAAACAGTTTTTCATGAGTAGAGAAACCGAGATAGGAAGATGTGAAAACAGTAAGTCAGTGAGCGACAGAATATACAGTATTGAGCCTCCCTATAACGACTCAACGTATGCATGTAGCTGCATGCATACACACTTACGATAAGTGTTTTAAAAGGAGTGCTATAGACAATTTACTATACGTCCATGGGCACCGAAGGGTTTGTAGAAAGGATATCATTTCTGTGTTGCTTGTTTTATTACAAGCCAAATTATATTTTACCTTCATTCATGCTCATGTATTTTATTATGAATAATAGATAATTTACCACCTATTAATGTACTGTACAATTTGATTCTTAGTTTAGAGTAGAATTGGGATTTGTTGATAGATAAATACTTATTTAAATAGCTAGAAATAAATATGAATTGGCTTGTACTGATCTTGTCATCACACTGTATTGATAAAATACCCTAATGTGTCACATCGCATGCACCCAATGCTTGCTCGTTTTCGTGCCTCACTTTATTATATTCCAAATTTTACATCAGAAAAATAACAAATTTTCCCCAATAATAGTAATTTCACCCAATTTTACACCACCTGTCTAAAGCAAATAACCTCCTTTCATCAACATATCAACAACTCGAATGCAATCTGTACTCTTCGCCTACTATCCTTTAGTAAAAGACATCCAATATCTCTTACATCTCGATTTTATTCCACAAAATGATGCAGCGAATGCGATCGGCTTGCAGGATATTTTTCAATTTAGATCACGATCATTTTGTCTTCCCTTAACTTACAACACATGTCTTAACCAGTATTGGTCAATCGTTATCATCAACACTTGCATTATATGCGGTCTCTACGTTACGCCTAATTGTCCTTAATTCCTGTCCATTATTTCTTAAATCTTGCTTTTAAATCACACACTAACCAAAGCGTACGCACTTAATTTGCTAGTAGTCGTATTGTTCTAAATCATACAACTTTGACTCAGAAAATTAACCGTTTGGTCCTCTGTAGACGCACCACACACGTCTAAAGCAGTCTTGGATAATCTGCGTTCATCGGCACTCGAGCTGTGCGACCTTTATCTTGCGCCTAACCGTCCTGCTGTAATGGGTGTCCCTGAGAATGGACACGCAGAGTTGGTTAGAAAGATCACAACAGAAGGCGAAGAGTTCACCAATAATCCGGTGATATGTTTCGACGATGTGCAGAAGTGCGTCTGTGATGCTTTGGAGGTACGAAATTCAACTATCTTTCTTCATTAACGGGCATTCGTTCAAGTTTTATCTATTTCTATTTTATTTCAGTGGAGATCAATGGAGAGACCGAGATCCTGATATGATGATGTCCTATATCCGAGATTCTATTTCAAATTAGTTAGTTTACGAATTGATTGTATTGGGATCACAAAAAAAGAAACCAAGAACTATCGCCCCATGACAATTTTGTGTCACCCAATGCATATGTATTGGCTGCTCTGCGGCCTTACTGGGGAATCATACCCATACTGGGAAATATGGGTGCTTTCATCCAACGCATCTCATTTAAGTTCATCTCTGTTATGTACCCATTATGTGACATTTCATATTAAGCAAAGATAGCCGGTACGGCTGCCGTACCGGCTATCTTGGGCGGATATAGGCAGACTAGTGAACCAGGGTTTAGAGATCCACATTTCTACAACCTTTTAATTTTGTAGTAATTTCCCGATTGGCTTTTCAGGAGGATCCATCATGGCAATCAGATTTTATGATGGACAATGAAGATGGAGCAGATAGAACAAATAAGTAAGTTTTTTATACATTGTATTTAAAAATTTTTACGCACATGCGGTTTTCTTTGTCAAGCTACATTCGAGTAGTATTATATTCTTTCATAAACATATCATTCAACACACAGTCCATCCATACCTTCTTCACCCTTCCTCTACCTCTATATCCATTCATGTTATGTACTCTTTTCGTTATAGTGGTGTTGAGGCGTGGAAGCTGTCACAGATCACTACTCATGTTCTTGATTTACAAAAAGTAATATGTTCGGTAAACGTAACATGGAGCTTTTTCAGAACAGCGTTTGATACAAACAAGGAATACTAATCAAAATTGTTATATATATATAGTTCAGTCTCAGCAAGAAGTTTATAATGGATTTCAATATTATTTCAGTGACTACAAAAGAGATGATAAGACAGATAAAAAATACAGTGGTAAGTTATGTGTGAAACTTATTGTAAAATGTGCAGTAACGTCAACTAACCTTTTACTAACGTTTTTAGCGTCTACATTTGCATGGCAATTTTATGTTCTTAAGGTCTAACATAAATTGACAACGAACGGTATAACTTATTTGACTAAGTATTGATATAGAAAACACCTTTTTATGATATTCTTGCGATTGAGTCAATATTTATTGGTAAACAACACTTGCGTTTGTGATTGGCAACCAATGTTAGTCCTCATTTTTCAAGGCCACATATTTATTTGCCTGCTTCTGTTATTGCACCATAAGACAACTTCGTATTATAATACCTAACTATTATATAGGTACCTAAACATTGGCTTTCTCGATTACTTAGTACTTTCGGTCGGTGCGTGAAGATTGATCTCGAAGGGCAATTAAAAAAAGTGTTTTTAAATAATCTTACGATCAACACAATAATTAGCTCCCATTAATGAAAATCAAAGAGATTATTTCTATATTGGTTTTACTTTGAGATAAAAAAAAACCTCTTCATAATGTAATTAATGGTCACCATCTTGACTCATTTGATTAGACGTTATACTTTTTTTTTCTATGACTTACTCTTGTTTACATGAGGAGGTATCATCATTATCAAAATAAATTAAAGGTGGTCTCCAATCTATCACTAGCCGAGATTTTTTTCGTAGTTGCGTGAATAAAAAAAAATAAAGCCGGTTTCCTTAGATACGTGTTTTATGCATTTAATTGCAATACAGGAAATGTAGAACTCAATAAATTTAAAAAGTACAACTAACATACGTGTGCGAAAAAAAAAAGTTTGGCTTGTGCCTATGGATTTATTTTTATATATTCCATATAATTTTGATATCTTTTCGATCAGTTTCTTGCAATATTGATCCTTTTTTTATGTCTCTTCCATACCATCTATATCAACCCTTATTCAACGGCCTTATTTAACGACAAATCAACGGCTGTTGATTTGTCCATATTTCTCAAGAACCACTTCACTTTTATAACTTTTTATGCCATTCGAGAGAAAGCTGTCATGTACGGTCCTCACCCTAACATCTATTGGATACTACAATTAAACCCTGCAGAAAAATGCAAGAGAATCATGAAGACATGTATCAGCCAGTTGCCACGACTGTTCTCCAAGTCGAAATGTAGATTCGACGCGTCTAACAAAGCGTCGACATTCCCGCGCTCGTTCGGGCGACGCCTCCCAAGTAACAAGAACCATACCCTACCTAAGTGCAAAACATTTGGTACATTCTCCAAGATACTTAGTAGTTCTCAATTTGGTAGTGTTATTTGAAGGCGCGACCTTGCATAGTTCAAATATTCAAATATTAGACAGAATGCCAATGCTTTCTGTTCAATATTTGAATCTGAGTTGTCACCTACTTAAACACATCCCGTTGTCCTCCACACATCGATATGCTTGTAGACAACGGGGTGTGCTTACAGTCATTGTGAATTGTCAGATGAAGCGAACATAAAAATATATATATTTGGCTGTATTTATCTTTACTAGTCTCAATGTATTTACCATTTGGTGAGTGGTGGATTTATGTTTAATGTGATTCTAATGATTACTAATCAAGACAAATTAATGAATGTCGAGCCTTTTGACGTCCCCATTTCTTTAGATTTTTATCAGCAACAAATTTCATCTATATTATTTATAGAGTATGTGTGTCCATTGCACTGTATGTTATGTCAGTGCATGGGTTTTAGTTTTATAATTGGAGATTTTCAGCTAAAACAGATAATTGATCTTTGTTTTACCTTCACCTTATGAGTATCTGAACTATTGTACTATACCAGGCACGAATTTGTAGCATAGAATGTGTTGAGCATGGTGTGATTGGTTTTCTTGATCGCAAGGAATTGAGTAAAAGCTTTTTGGAATCTTTTTTTTTTTTTTTTTTTTTTATTGGGAATAGGCAGGCGTTTGACCACTATCTCACCTGATGTTAAGTGATGATGCGGAATCTTCACTATTAGAATCAATCGCTAACCAATTTAATGCCTATTACATGCATTCATAATTCAATTTATTACGTGACCATTTGTTTCAATACTTTAACTGTTACTTTTGTTCTGAAAGTCCCCATATGACAACAATTATTGAAATTCATACAAGAGCACGACTCCAGTTAAAATAAATTACAGACTGATATTCATTTAATTTATTTTTTGTTTGTATACGTACCTAGCATGTATTTAATTTGTATAGTTCATTTTAAAAACTGTTTCGGATGCTTTTTGCGCTACATAATATTTTGCAAGCTTGCTTAGGAAAATTTAGTTTGAACTAGTTATGATTGGCATAAACATATAGCTGTAGTTTCAAAGTTTTGCTTATCTAATTCAGCATGAACTTGTACGATTTCATTTTACTAAAGTTAGGTTATTATTATAGGTGATACGTTGCCAATACCTGGGTCGAGACACAATCGTTCAAGATCAGATATTGTGGGCAACTTAGCGCAAAGAATGATCAATGAAAGTGCAGGTACAAATAGAACTGTATGGTCGACTAGTAAAATACAAATTCAACTGATTATGCGACAAGGTTGTGTGTAGACAATAAAATATTTGTTTCAGGGCCGTCGAATTTGTCATCAGTGAATGCTAGTCACTTGTCGCTGTCGCATTCCGAAATAAGTCGAAACGCGAAAAATTTGATGTCCCCATTAGCAGCTTCTATTATTGAAACTGGTAAGTGATGTACTCACAATCTGATGTTCGTTTAGTGCATTTCCGATGCTTATCCTCGGATGCTGCAGCAGCATAGCAGCTACTATTTTGCCTATTCATATTTGATCACGATGGATTAAAAACGGACTTGTCGTAAATCCTTTGTCCAGTTAGAAAGCACACTTGATTTCAACATAAATCTGGATGGTGCGCAGTGGCTAGTGACTACTCGCTCACCTTAATATATATATTATAGACATACTAGACAAACCATCTACAGCATAGATTATATAATATGTACTTACTGTAGATAAGTCAAGTTGTTTTGAGAGAGGAGTAGCGACGGTGTCGTGTGTGAAAATTATATTGTACAGTCGGCTAAATAATATATCATCTACCACTCATACACGTAAGGTAACGATTACGGTTCAAGATGATCTGACATCATAAAACAGCAAGGTTTATTTTCTCGTGCATCTCTTTAATTGTTGGATAGGTTCAACTTTATCGCTATTATGATTACACGGAAACTTATTTCAAAACTGATAGACCATTTTCTTTGTAGACTGTACACGCTGTGTTCAATATTTAGTTATGAATGAGTTCAAAGTATACACATGTTAAAATCGTCTTTTCAGCCTTAGTACAAGATAAAGGTCGTGCCTTTGGAATATATGCTATCGCGGTAACGAGGTTGTCGGACAACGAAGTGTGGCACATCTATAGAAGATATAGCGATTTCTACGATCTCCATTCTTCTATCAAAGATAAGGTATTACGCGAACATTTTCTTCTTTTAAATATTTATTAAATTATTTGCAGTTTCTCAACATTACGGTGGTTCTTTTATTTGGTTCTAAATGAACGTTCATTATTGCTTCAGTAATGGTTTAGCTTTGTATTTTTTGTACGACACATATAAGATATGCGGTGACCTCGTACATAAAATACAAAGCTAAATATATCTACCTACGTTTAAATTGATCTGGAAATCTCACTGTATAGTGTATCATTGGGAATGTGTATTGCTTGTTAAGAGCAGGTTTTTCGAATATAATTCTGTTTGTGAGCGAATGTGCGTATATGTTTGTAGCTTTTCTGAAATGACTATAGAAGTAATAACCCTCAGACTACCGCCACTGATTTCGAAAAAATGCCATAATTAGGTGGTCGTAACCCGAAGTGACGAATATCTTTGTACTTTATCTGACACTTGACTATGACGCATATATTCCATGTACTGCCAACAAATAAAGATTAGAAGCACATTACTACATTATAATACATATAGTAAGATACATTTCATAGATTTTATAGAAAGATTATATCTTTGTTTCCAGAGAAAATACAATATACGTTATTTTGAAAATTATACATGGATGTGTTTTGAGACGTGACATTTTAATTATTGTATTTGATCTTATATTATTATTTCAGTGGCCAGAACTAGGCAACCTACCTTTCCCAGGCAAGAAAACATTTTCAAACACATCGCGCTCCGTCCTCGAGAACAGAAAACGAATGCTCAACAACTATCTCCAGAGCTTGGCGAATCTGGCGCGAGAAGCGAAGTACATGACGCTGCTGTCTTCTGATTACCTCGGCGGGTTCCTCAGTCAGGAGATTCAGGCGGAGAAACATAGCAATGCGGTAAGTGGTTCTATCATGCTCGTGTGTTTGGGAAATAGATGCGCGCGATGATGATATCAAAGATCGTAATTTTGTGTTTTAATATACTATGGAAGAAGTTATTTCGTTTCAGATAGACGCTCTGCTAGTGAATCCACTGCGTGCCGGGATGCGTACGTTAAAGAACATGCCAGATCAATTTGCAAACACTGTCGATGGGGTAATGGACGGTGAATATATCACAAATAAACACTATATTTGTTGGTTTCCTGTATAATATAAACTTAAGTTTAATGTGTGATTTTCAGGTATTTCTAAAGTCTTTCAAGGAAAAAACAGCGAAAGCTATTACGATGGACTAAAAAGCGGTATCTCCAGCGATACTCAAGATGTAAGTTATTGTTGTACTCTGATTTTAGAACATAATTGTGCTTTATCTAATCAGACATTCCCAGAACTATATAGGAGATTGTAAGCATAATGGTCTTAGTAAGATTTATTGGCAACACTAATGAAGTTTGGCACTAATTTAGTCGTTGGCACTAAGTTTGCCGTGGGGTACCGGTCTAGAATAGTACTCCCCCATCTCTTCCCGCGGGTGCCGTAAGAGTCGGCTAAGGGATCACGTACCAGGAGATGGGCAGCAGCGCCTTCTGAGGATCGGAAATCATACTGCGCTCGCCAACCCGCCTGCCAAGCGTGGCGAGTATTGGCAAATCCCCCCTATATGAGGGAGGCATATGTCCAGCAGTGGACGCACATGGCTGAGAGAAGAAGAGGAAGACTAATTTAGTCATGTAGCTTTGAATACCATTTAAAAAAAATTGCCCCTTAAAAATAGAAAAAAAGAATGGATGTCTATTCATATACAGGCACAGATACCAAGCTATAGACGAGAATGTTTCGCTGTCTTAGCTAAATACTGCCAGAACAATTAGAAATTACGGGTTTCAGATTATGTCCGTACATTGAGAAAGGAAAAAAAAATGTCAGGGAGCAAGTAATTTTTATTATCTTAGGAAAACTACAGCTTATATGATATATTAATGGATATTTGTAAGTATATTGAAATAAGCTTTTGAAAGTTTCCGCGTATGGTTAAAGTTTCCACATATGGTAGTCCGCATGTTATGTGCCAAATGCATGAGCAGTTTTGTCTATAATACGTAATATGCTGCCGCCGTTAAATTGTTGGGTAATCCAAAATAATGTAAAACCGATTCTAAACAGGTTAAGTCAGTAATATATTGGATACAGCAAATTTGAAACTGTAACTACTGTTGTAATATTCTAAGAATATTTGTCGTGTCGTGTCGTGTGTTGTTGTGAATAAGGTCTTTACGTGTATTGTTGTGACATCTTTAAGTAGCTAGGTACGTTTTTAACACTACTAGAGTCTCAAATTACTTTATTCATTACTTTTTGTCCATGCAGTATTTTTTTCTGTGTGTATGATCTATTATCAGTTTTATACTTTAAGTGTTTGAAAATAGTGTTAACTTACAATTTCAAGAAGTAATCGCACGTGTGAAAAATCAATATTTTTGTCGAAAATTAGCTAACTCTTGCCCCCATAACTATTGGCAAAAATTGTACCATTTCTACTGTGACTACGTTGAGATATTCTTCATGTGCCTCTTCTGGCAGTCACCCTTCCATAATCTGCTTTGTTCAACTCTTTTATGTTTTTTTATTTATTATAAGTTTCCGCTCGGTCACTGTCTCACCTGATGTTAAGTAATAACGCGGTCTAAGTATGTAGAACGTCTAATTTTCATCCCCGTAACGACCGTTGCGGAGCCAGAATAATTTTCCCCGATAATTTGTTCCGTCCTACACCTGTTTTGCATCTGCATTGCAGTATTTAATGTTCCCTGACTGTTCTCTATCTGCAGTGAGATACTGCCATCAATATGATTGGTGCTAGTAATTTGTCGTCATTTCTTTAAATTAAGATTTTCTTACGTGTTTTTCATTAAAACAGGACGGAGACGAAAGTGTGCCGTTGAAACTACTTGAAGAGGTGCTTGGAATCAGAGGGCTTTGGTTGAGACGTCGATTGCTCGCGCCACTGAGGACTTTGATAGCGGACAGAGTAAATAGGTAGGTAATATAAAATCATATTACCTACCATACCAGATATTGAAGTGTAGTTTACCTATGTGATCTTACTGATCAATAGCGTTAAGCAATGTATTCGGGCATACTTTGGATGGGTGACCGCTAGTAACCTTTTCATCTGAGCGCTTAAGTTCTCTGAAGTGCACTTTAAACCGTTGGTCCCGGTTGTTGTGTTAGGCTACTTGTTAGCAACGTCAAAGGCCCTTGGGTACCCTGTAAATTAAGATATTGGGCTGGCTACTATCCACGACGCGCATTGGCCAGTTTGAAGGGTTAGGGCCAACACTACCCCCTGAGGGCACGGCCTAAATCACAACAGAGTATGTGTTGGGTGTTGCTAATTAAATAACGCGGATATTCCACATACAGATGAAATTAAGCATGAAGTTTTCCTTTAGTACGCTTGCCGCGCGTTGAGAGCTGAGATTGCATCAGCTCATTTTTTATAGACTTCAAAAAACGACAAGCAACCTTCTGTTATTATGAGATAGCGTTATTTGTAATAATATTTATAAAAAAATAGCTAGCTGCGCCTTGCGGTTTTACCCATGAAGATTGCAATGACAGTGGCGCCATTTGTCGAAAATTGGTCGTACCAACTCAGAAACCTTCTTTGGCTCTTGCACAACAACTATGCTAAAGATCATCACAAGATCAAATGCATAGTTTATGATTCTATAAAGGACATACAGACAAACATTCATTTTTATATAATAAGGTAGTTGCTGAACTTGTCATTAGATCAAGTTTAATATGTGATGAAAATAGATTTAAGATGAATGTGTACATTACAAATACGTTTATTTTTGCCAAGGTTACAAAGAACAATGAAGTTAATTATACCAACTATAAAACTAAAGATTAACTTAAATAATTTATATTTGTGGTTCAATATTCACTTTGGCAGCTGAGCTAGGTCAATCCTGTGTTACAGCTGCCAACTTCTTCCTTCCTTACAGTAACAAGGATATAATTATTATATTGATCAAACAAGTTTTTGTGCGTCAAAGGTTTATATTTTTTACTCTTTTCAGAAAAGTCTTGGAATTGGTAGCGTCACTTACTTCGCCAAGGAACGTCGTGCAATATCTTAAAACTTTCAAGTGAGTTTTTTAGTTAATACGGTGAAGTCTGTTCTGAATATTGTTTATCAATCTCATCTCGTGGGTATCGTTGCAAACTAAGGTATTGAAAATTCTGTGCAGAGAATGTTACTTAGAATCACTCTTGTAGTGATTCTCTCTTCTTTACCCAGGTCGGGTAAACCAGTAAACCAAAGTCGAAATGCGTGAGGCAGGCGGCCAGGTTTATAAAACCAAAGCCAAATCCTGTGTAATGAGGCCTTATAACCATAATATGGTGAAGAGACACTACCTGACCGTATATAGTTAGGATAAGGTCAGAGAAATTGTGAGGTTGAGCCTATAAGTTTGAATAGATTTTATCTTAACTTCACCTTAATACATTATTTTCTACAATTCCATTATTTATCTATTTTAACTATTTGTTGGTTACTATTAGGCTATTTTATGGGGCTATACCCAATTAAAGTTGGGTATAGCCCCAGTACCCAAAAAAGAGTTGGGACAGTAAGCTCCAAAATCGTTTGGCAACTTTCTTTGGGAAAATAGACGAGGCCGTGAATGAGAAAACAAAATATGTATTGTGAATGCTAAGCAAGTCTGAATTTTGACGTCTAAGACATGTTAGTATATTGGGCTTAATGGCCCAAACTATTTATGAATTCGAAATCGAACAAAGAATAAAAACCTTATTATGCTTTTCTATGCACTAATATAAATACGCTTTTTCGGTTTTTTATAACATCTGAGAATTGCACCAGCAATTTGGCATTAATTTACGAGATAAATAAAATAAGATGAATAAAAAAAATATCTGCAAAAACTGCTCGCAAATAAGGTTGCTGGAAATCTGATCAGATAAAATTGTGCTTATTATGACTAGATATCATAATAAGCACAATTTTATCTGTGTCTACTTTTCTTATATATTGACCGTAATATTGTAATAAAAGCATAATGTATATGTTTTTAGACAATGGTTGACGAATCGCAACAGTTCCACGTATAGCGATAGAGATGCAGAGACGAAGGCTAGGACCAGAGTAGCGGCTAAAGTCGCCTTATTATCTGCTTGTTCAGGTAAACTATATTTGAATCCTATATTTACAACTTGTAAAGAAGGGTTGTCAATTTTTTACCGTCCACTTTAAAGTTAAGTATATACCTAATCTTGATACGACCGATAGTGGATAGAAAGGCACAAAAACTTAAAACATCACAAAATGAAATTGGAATTTTTATATTTATATTAACAAAAAAAAATACATTTATTTTTCAAGATAAAATGTAATAGGCAACATTAGTAAATGTGACGTGTGAACTTATAGATATCCACACATTTTCTTAAACATTTTGCAAGGAAAGATTCTTGGTTCTACGCTAGGGGCTGCATATTTTGACCACTGGTGGTCTGACCACGGATCAATTCGGATTTTTTTGGGATATCTAACGATTTGTCACTATTTTCAAATATTGGATGCTTTAACCTAAGCTTACGAAGTGTCTGCTTTTATTCATAGAATAATATATCCGGCACCTTTTAAACTTCGAAAGGTGCACCGTGAAATTCACACACTCACAGCATCCTTTCAGTAGTAGGTCGCCGCGGCGCATACTTTGGGACCTTTGCCTTTATCATATAAGTCATAACTTCCACTGCTCGACTAATATGCTTCCTCTACTGGTTCCCACAAGGACCAGTTGGAAGCGGCACGTAGCTACTTCTTCCGATATTAATCTGGGCGTCTGTCTACCTTGTCAATAGACGTCCCACTCTGGGTTTGCAATATATCTTTAGGCAAAGGAACATTTATTTCATAATATTATTATAATATTATTATTATAATATTATTATTATTAATACATTATAAGATTTAAAAAGACTTAAAGTGATCTTGGTTATCATTGGACTATAAATTTCGAAACTGAATGTTTACGGATGTTCCTTAAAAAATCGTAGCAAAAATCAGCTTTAATTTCCTAATCTGCTGAACTATGTTTAATACAAAGTATAAGAGTAATCTATATTAGTTTATTTATCATTTGGTCCTCACTACAATTTAGTTGTACCGTTTTGATATTTAAAGTTGTCATATAAGTACATTTATTTGTATTAATAAGTACCTAAATTAAACTTGTTTCTTTCTTCAGATGACCTAAGACATATAGTGGGTACAGACTCGACACGCCGGGGCTTGCTGACTGTGTTCGACCTGTTCCAAACTCAAGAAATAAACAGAAGACTCATATTTGTGTTGCTTGAAGGTAAATTTAGTATATATTGTATCACATTTTATAACATGGCAGCCAGATAGATGGCCCTAAAAAGTAACATACTACATTTCTGTGGATTTGGAAACGATATCACTAAAACCAAACTCTCGATCAAAAGAAGTGAAGATCGGTTTAGCGACCGTCTTTTTGTTGGCTGAAACATTATTATAGATTTATAGATCTAACCTTTGATCACTAATAAACTTGATGGTCAATGATAAGGTGGTCGTAGGTACAATCACAACAATGTTCACTTGCTAAACAATACCTGCTTAAAAAAATGTGTGTTTGATGACAGTTTCAAACTTAGGAGCGGTAGCTAGCCCGGTGGGTATTGTGAAATACCGTATAAGCTGTAGATTTTATAACGAGGTTACCTTTGCCGGAGTAAGCTTTCAGAGCCGGACCAGCGACATTCAGGTTGACAGCCAGACGTTTGTACACATTACTTCAAACTGTGGTATTCATGCCTCAATACCTTAGTAGGCTACGAGGCTGTATTTCATATACAGCATCGTCGCGAACCTACGATGACGTATGCGAGTCAAGCAGTGTTTAGCCGTGTGACTTTGGACATTTCGATATATATATATTTATATGACAGAACAACGTTTGGCAAGTCAGCTATCTGTACTAATATTATAAAAAAGAAAGATTTGATTGTTTGTTTGTATGCAAATAGGCTCCGAAACTACTGAACCGATTTGAAAAATCATTCACTGTGCGGAAACTACACTATCCCCAGGTGACACAACTATTACGTAACGTATTTATGCGTAATTTATTTAACTTAAAATTTTATGTTAATTTATACGTAACTATATTATATTTTCAAATAAATGGGATCCTTGTTTTTTATTTTCAAATTTTTGTTAAATACCCGTGCTATGCGAGGCGCTAGTATTAATTGTAAAAGGTTCAAGTATTTTTTATATATGTTTCAGTAACATTGGCGAACCTGTTTCCCGACAACAATATACCTGAGCTATTCAAAAAGTTGTACGCGAATTCGCCGCGTGTGCCCGTACCCAAGAAGTCGGTCAACGTGTAGCCGTCCAAGAAAAGTTTCTACAAGTTTGTGAAGCTCTAACTGCCGTATATCTTGTATATCTAGTAAGGATTGACAGGAATATTGTCCAATATTTGGACGTACGGAAGACGAATTACGTAACGTTAAAATTTTCAGTTTTACAGTTGCGATCAATGTCATCAAATGTCATACAATTTTTGTTCTTTGCTTACCATGCTATATTGTATAATAATAATACTCTTTTATACTGGTTTTTACAAGTTCATAGCTCTAATTTTATTATTCACTAAAATATACTAAAATTGTTTGAAATACGAAAGCTGGGAAATATTAAGCTAAAATTAATAATCGTTTAGCGCTTACCTGTGGCCTTGAGAAAGATGAGAAGCTTAAACCATAGAAAGGCATGAGTGAGGATGGATATACAGGTAATTGAAGGCTAGAATGGTAGTAGTATGGATGGGCTGCGTGAAGAATATGCTTATGCAAGTGAAAGAACAGAGTGAAAGGGTAAACAAGACTTGCCGACTCCACCCAGTGGGTGAGAATGACAAGAAAAAGAAGATAACTTACCTGTGGCCATTCTAGTTTCCTTAGGTTGTGAGTGGTTTGAGTCAGCACCAAATTGCATTACGACCAAAATGAAGACTAACCGCAATTTAGAATAAAAAATCTAATTTTATCATTGTATGTTTTATACAAATTCTATTTTAATCGTAAACGATAAAGTTCTTTATGTTATACTAGAGGTGCCCTGCGGTTGAATAACGGTAGTGATGAGGATGATGAGTGACAATGAAATTGGTTCAGTAGATCCACAGACTATCCCTAACAACCTCACAAACTCAAAAAATACCTCCTTATATTATTAGTATAGATAATCGTGTTTAGTTTGATGGAGTTATTCCATTACTCCTAATGGTTACATTTGTATGAACTGTAATTGTGTTGCATTTATGAGTGATATACTTTGAGTGCAGTGTATTCGTTGTATCGGCCCGCTTGTATAATTGTTTTAAAATAGCATTGAACATCAGTTTTAATACTATATCGTCCATTATTATATCGATAATATGACCCACCTCTGCCTAATAATATTGTAAATGAGAAAGTTTGTGTGTGTTTAAGTATAAACTTTCTACTCAGTGCTTTGACGGCTGAATTAATGGACGTAGAACGATTCTATTTTATCTTGCAATTACACATGATATTTTTGATTAGGACTCTATTTATTAACGTATAAATATAGATTATATTATATTGTTTCGCGTAATAACTAAAATCTTATAATGAATGTACATATTACTTAAATTTATCAGAATCTCAAAAACGATTGCCAACGTATGGCAATGCACTCAGTGTTACAGATATCCTTAAAGGACGGTGATCGCTTCAACCATCAGGCGGGTCGTCTTCTTGTTTGCCACCCAATCCGTAAAAAAACTGCGAACTTTGATAATATATAATATAATACTCCTATCCACTTTCGCTCTGAACGCGTCGAATAGACTTTTGCCCACAATTTTGTTGACATTGGTCAAAGTTTTATGGGTTAGCAACGTATGTAAGTTAATGTGGCTATAACAACATGTGATATTAAACTAAATATATAACTAATAATATTCCTTATTATTATGAGATTTCAATAATTATTTAACTAAGTCAAATTTGATGACCAATACTGACGAGATAAAGCCAATAAAACCACGGAACGAAATTTGAAAGGGTTCTCATATTCAAATAGATAAATATATTTCAATATATTACGAATGAATTATTATTATTACACATTATTACATAATGTAGCGACGAGAGATAATAAAACTAGCCCAAATATTTATCATTTTAAGTTTGGGTGCAGTTTTTACTGTAATTTTAATTTATTATGTGGAACGTAAATGTATTTATTTTTCAAAAACATATGTCAAACTGACAAAAATAAATACATAATATATTTTGTAATAAATAATGCTCGCATCGCACCTGGAGCATATAACTCAGCAAATCTAGCTGCGTCTCGCCGCTGAATTGCTACGGAAATATGTGGAAAAAGTTAATAAAATGTATTTGATAATAAATAAAAAACAATTTTAAAATGTCTGATTAAGGCCTATGTCCAGCAGTGGACGTCCTATGGCTGAGATGATGATGATGATGTCTGATTAACTGTATGTTTAAATTATAAGTACGTAGCAATATACATGCATATCATAAACACCAAGATATTATTATAATAATGGCTATAGTTAGTTAAATAATGTTAAACATTAATGTTCATGTAATAACAATTGTTTTTTGTTCAACTTATTGTAAAATTAGGTAAATATACTTAGTATTTAATATTTATTTAGTTAAATTAAATAATTTTGTAACAATATTATGTTTTATTTCACACCTTTATTATATTTATTTAGTACTAGTAGCGCCCCGCGGTTTCACCCACGTGAATTACGGTTTTCCCGCTAACGCAATTATCACGCGGGAGCTATTTTTCTCCGGAATAAAAGTAGTCTATGTGTTATTCCAGGGTCTAACCCATCTCCATACCAAATTTCTTTGAAATCGGTACAACCGTTTGAGCGTGAAGGAGTAACAGAGGTCCATTTTCCATTATTTGCTTATCGCACGGAAACAGCTACTATTTTGGGGATGAAAAGTAGCCTATGTTTAAATATGGGTCTAAACTATCTTCATATCAAATTTTATCTAAACCGGTGCAGTCGTTTGAGCAATCAACGGACATTTTTGAATTATTTTCTTATCCCACGGGAACAGCAATTATTTTCGGGAAGATAAGTAGCCTGCATTAATCTAAGGTCTAACCTATCGCCATACCAAATTTTAATGGAAATCAGCCCAGCCGTTTGAGCGTAGCTGAAGCGGGCGTGAAAAGTATCAGTGATTTTTAAATTATTTGCGTATCCCACGGGAATAGCAAAATATTATGTTCGGGATGAAAAGTAGCCTATGTGCAGTGCCGGATTTACAAATTTTCAAGGTTTATAAATAGTCTGTAAAGTTTTTGCTGCCCTCGCCTCTACAATTGTCATGTCTTAGTCTTCCCAAAAATCTGCTGCCCTAGGCTCAAGTCTACTCAGCCTGCTGGTGAAACCAACTGCCTATGTGTTATTCCACGGTCTAAACTATCTCCATACCGAATGTCATCGAAATTTGTTTTTATTTCGCGCCACTTTTATAACTGTCTATCACACATGATATTAATCAATCTGAAAAACGGACTACACTACTCCATTATGCCTTTCAATGTTTTATTGCAAAAATGATCGCAGTTCCTTAGAAAGGCCTCATTCGTCTTTGCTAATCTTAAACTATACAACACATACCCACGATTACAAGTGCAATTATTTCCCTATTTCTCATGTTGAAAAGTGATATTAGGTGATTACATATTTAAGTATTATAATTTTTTTGGTTTTCAGGTATTGTTTAATGTTTAATTTCTTTTAATATTTTTTTTAAAAGTCCGCGGTATACATTTAATCAAATGTACTACTAGAATAAGAAAGGAATCTTCCCAAATATATTTCTTTCTCAAAGATCCCGACTCTCTAAGGCGCTCAAAATTTCCTTCTTGCCTCTCTAGCCGTACGTGTAAATTATTCAAAAGGTATAATAATGCAACACGAATTGAATGCATCACAATGCAACGAAAGATTGCCAAATGAAGGCGGTAAACGGTGCGACCACTTTGCGTTACACAGTACACATCTCACTTGAGTTAGAATATTGAAAAATCTACTTAATAACAAAGTTATAAGGTTTAAAAAACTCTGGGCAATTTCATCGCCAACTGTCCGTACTTTCTAGTGGGGTTGGGTGTATGCCAGAGGCGAACGCGGGCTGCCAAGTTGCTCCCGTTAATGTAAAGTTATTCGTTCTGCTTTCCTAATTGCGGGCAATAAATTCGATTCTAAGACCGTTGGTGATGTTGCTGCTTTGATGCTGTTGACCTGAAAAGCTAAATGAATAATTATGTACACTATCTTCTATGTGTTTTTATCTACTTTTGTTGTATAAGTTTTAAGAGTATTGATATATAAATTAGGTTAAAATATGTCATGTTTGAAGGATCTCACTTGAATGTTTCGTGTACTCAAACTTTCGTACCCAGTACGACCCTCACAGGATGGTCGTTGATGCACTTAAAGAACTCCAATTAAGTTTGCCGTTTTCAACTTTATTTCATTGGTAGTGTGAGGTGCTCATACATCGATAAATTCGCGTGTCGATCGCCGCTCTTAAACAACAAAGCATTCAAGTGCCTTTTTGTTTGCAGTGATTTGCGAAGGGTATATTAAAATGTAATTTTACTTTGTAGAAAATACCGTAGCTGCAGATGTTTATTTTATTCAAAAACATTCGTTTTGTTTAAAATAAATTCAAAGTGAATAGACATAAAATAAGCACTCGTTTCGGAATTCATCAATGCCTTCTGCGATAACTGCGTACCCGGTCATATCTTGGATGCGACCATCTTCATCTGCGCTTCTATTCCGTGCTCCGTAGGGCACGTTAAGCAGTATGTCCGTTTGTGGCTTTATGATAAGAGTCGTAAAGATGTACCAAGGGTCTTGGGCGGTCTGAAAACTCTGACATTCGGTTGGCCACTAGTCTATCCGGCAATCCACATTGGCTAACGTGCTGGAGCGTGGAGTGTATAGCACACTCCTTTTTAAGAGGAAGGTCAGTGTCCTAGCAGTGGGAATGTATTTTCGCTGGTTATGTTACGCATATAAAAAGAAATAAATATCGGCAGTTAATAACATACAATTAAAACTCAATGACCGCAAGACGAAGCCAATTCAGAAAATTAGGTAGATACACTAAGACCCAAGATAAAAGTCAAATTAATCTGGTATTATGAGGAAACTATACAATGACTGCCCTTAGTTTCTTGTTTTGGCTCTTATCTTGCCCTAGACGCAATAAACTCAGTGGGCTTAGACAAGATGCACCGCTTCATAGCGATTCTCTTTCTCTAACCGTTGAACGTTCGTTCTCGTTGTTCATTTGATATATCGATTTGAAGTGTCATTGACATTTTTTATGTTTTCTCACAGCGTTAACGGTTGTAGAATGTTACTGTGTCTACTGGTATAAAACATATATAAAACATTTTCAATTAATGACGTATTTTCTGTGAAAGCCACCATAAAACATTTTTTCAATAATTAATTGGAAAACTTCGTTCGTTTTTCGCATTTATTTTGCGTGAGTCTCAGAGCAGCACCATATCTATTAGACATTCACACTGTGAACAATGTTCCTAATCTCACCTTTCATTTATCGTATCACTATTATCGATATGAACAACGAGAACAAACCTTCAACGGTTAGAGAAAGAGAATCGCTATAATGTGATGCCTCTTGCTGAGGCCTAAAACTAGTAAAATCATTACATAAAACGATTTCACGAGGAAAAAGCAAGATTGTGTTTTATAAGTAATTTTTATACACGGCTCGGCACTTATGAATCGCTGATAGTTCAGGATTGGCAGCGTTGGCTTCCAAACTAACAGACGCTAATTTACACTGTAGTTATGTAGTAGAGGTAGGATATACCTAGATAGATTTTGATTCTTATATGCACATACATTTATAAAACATCTAATTGATCTTACACGGGCGTCGAATACCTCGACAATACTACGAATGTATAAACGATTTGAACACGTTTGCTGACGCTGTGGTAGATTTCTCCGCAGATCCCAATAGCCATTGTAGTGTCGTCCCGATACCCGACACACGTCCCAACTTGATGAATTAATGCTCCAATTTCCCATTATAATACCCATTTTGAATTTAATTGGATCTTTTAGACCTTGAAAATTGACTGTTAGGTATATAAATTTATATGCTATTATATTTTCACGGACTGACACGGATACTTACATGCATATGACATCATTTTGGGCTACCCATTGCCATTGTTAAAATATATTATTATAAATTAAAAGACAATTTAATCTTTAAAGCAACCGTGAAGTTCCATCCAAAAAGTCTCCACCTCTAACGGTAAACAATTTTACGGATGGTGATTCAATTTAATTGGGGGATTATATTTTTTACGGATTGCTTGTTCCTCGAACCGTTGTCAAGTAATCCGTGACAGACGACAAATGATGCATAAAAAGCATCGTGAATTTGGAAAATTGAGAATACCCACTTATAGGACGCCACATGGTCCTAAGAAACTGGACAATATGGCAGATGGAGACCGCACTCAACCCCGAGGTTTCGTTCACGGTAAGAATCAGTTTGATAAATGAACGCGATTCCTTATGTACTAGTACCTATTTCAATATCAAACATTAGACTGAAAGGTTTGTGCGAAATGCTAATTTTATTTAAAACCGTCTTTTCTGACTCAGCAATTTCTCGGTAAAGTAGGTAAGTTCTAAGCATGTCTTTTGTTCACGATCGGGAAACATTTGACATTAGATTTTTTTAATGGAAACATTAACTAAATGGAGTCGCTACACGTAACATTTTAAAAGGCAAAATTGTTACCATTACATTGGCCTTCCCAAAGCCCCTGCGCCAATAAATGTAGGTGGGTATTTAGCAGACTATTTACTGCGCGACACTGCGCTCTGCGACTCTACTAATACTCTTAATTATTTTTGCCAGTGTAAGCTGTTTTTCTGACGGCGAAATGCAATTGCAACATTTTGCATTTCGCTTCCCCCGTCGGTAGCGCGACGTGCTCATTACGTACTCTGCTTGCGTCCGCCACGGCTGAGATCGTAGAATAATTAGACTCTAAATCAAGAGCAGCAAAGCGGTCAACCGCTCGAATGTGGTATGAATAGTCAATCGTCATTAAATTGTTCAGCTTTGGTAGTCTAATGCGCTCGTGCGAAGGTCTCCCTTATCCACTTTCGACCGCCCTCCGAGCATATTGGGGGGAGTTTATGATATAGTAGGCAACTATAGGTATAACTCTGTGCTGATATTTGAAAATCTTATATTGATTGTGCTGAAATTTGAAAAATGATTTTATATATTTTTCATACTCGCGGTAAAGATCATTCATTTGCTTTATCAAAGGTAAGTACGACCTCTATATCTATAAAGCGTCGGTCGCCTCTCCGGGCGCAGTGTGCCAAAACGCTTACTCGCGGCATTGCACTACTATTGTTATGCGATAACGTTTTTTAGCTCTGAAAATGGTGAAACGGCTCTTTATGGACGCCGCGGCGTGCTTGTTAGTCAAATGTGGTGCTTTGTGTTTTTTGGTGTAATTTAGATATTCACGTGATTAACATGTCTTTATAAGGCACTAAAGCAACTAAATAGCCTCTTTTCACAACTACATACTACTACGTACTTATATACTAGCATGTAGAAAAGGCTACTATTTTTCACTTAGAGAAAACTGTAAAATTTTTCATTGTCTTCCTCAATTTATAAAATTATTTATATAAATGGGTGTTTTCAAAGAAACATAATATAATCGTATCATATTTTTTTAAGGGGCCTTTATTAAAATAAAATACTGATAAATACTTATAATACTGCAGCTACTACAATAAAATTTGAGCAATCTACTAGCTATTGACAGCCTATAGATAGCTCAACTATTATGCTCTAACCCGCTACTCTATTCTATCATAATCAGCCCAATTTCAAGCCCCTCTTCCAATTTACGTTTCCACTCCTGGGTCGCGGGCCTTCTGCTCAGGGACGAGTTTTGGCCATAATCCACCACGTCAATTTCAGAGTTCTCAGGCCGCCCAAGCGCCTTCGCTGTTCTATCCTAAGAAAATCAGTCAGGGTCGGCGTAAAGTCACGTATTCACTAGGGGACATTTATCTCGCGACTTTGTCGCCCGATACGAGTTCTGCGTATCATGCGAGGTCGAGAGGAACATTCTGTCGTCGCCCCGAGAGCGTCAGTCGCCCAACAGCATTTGAGTAGTGAGGACGCGTGTCACTCTGTGTTCCGCGACTATGGCAGTAGTGTGGACCACCGAAACTCCTCGAGCGATATCTCAACCACAACTTCGGTATGTGGACGAACAAAATGTCGACTAACATTGTCGCTGGACAGTCGCGCGTAGATGTCCCGCGACTGCTCGCGACATGTCAAGCGACTTTGTCCCCTAGTTAATACATGGCTTTAACGTGCCATACGAAGCACGCAAACGCTCACTAGGGGTCACCCATCCAAGGTATAACATCTCCTTTGGGTAAACTACGCTACGAAAGCTTTTAAGACACAAATGTGTAGGGACAAAAGATTTAGGTCATTAATTTTATAGTAGGTACGCGGTACACAAAAAATATTACAATTTGATAACATTAAATGAGCAACTCTTGTATATATCTTAAGCAATTGACAAGCAAACAGCTATGTAGATTTAGATTTTTATCTGTTTTATAGTTTATTCATGGATCATAGGTTTTGGCTGGGAAAACGCCAACAGAAGCTCGGTCACTTATAGGTACTACAGATTTTAACATGTGAACAAGTAAAAGAAAAGAAGTAAAAGAAGTATTAAGTACGCAATGGTTTCCACATGAATGAGTTGGGATAGTTGGGATAGACCGCTAGGGAAATGCACAATATACCCCAAGCGGGACAGTGCAGGACTTATCACCTCCAAATAGAATAAAAACAAGAATGGTTTTAATATAGCAATAGTTTTGAAATTCACGTTCATAATTACTTTACACTCTTTCTACGGGTATAATGTGCGAGTGCAGACGAGACAGTGCGACGAACACACCGCACTCCCCCTACAACTAGGGGGATTGTTCCAACCCCTATCCTGATGAAGGCACCCGGAAGAAGCCGAAACAATTGACGATTGTGATATCGACTACGCGTAAGTGCCACGTTATTCCCGTAGAAACAGTGTAAAATAACAATATTTATCCTTTTTTTAGTCTTAACTTTTTTTTGACCGCAGTCTCATCTAATGTTAAGTGACCACATAGTCTAAGATGTAGCACGCCAGCTTAAAAGGTACCTATTCACTCTTTTAACTTGCATTACGAGTATAAGTTTAGTTGTTTTTCACTTTCATAAAAATATCTAATAATATTTCCAATATCTTCGAGTTACAATGATAGTGGGCGGCTGGTTCCTGAGCCAGCGTTCCGCTCCGCAGCACCACTTCCTGTCACCTCTGCTACACTCTCAGTTGATTTCATTGTTCTATATACTCGTATTTATCAGACCATGGATAAATGCAACTCTAAAATTTTCCATTTAATACTGTGATGAATAAAATATGGATGGGGTGTAGTTATATATATGATTCAAGTCAGTGTTTCGCTTCGTCGTACTGCCGTTATAATATTTCGCGTTACAGCCATCGTCTTATAACCAGTTGAATAACGCACTTTCCGTTCATACAAGCTGTTATTTCTCTATGCCACAGTTGCACCAGATAAATGAAAGTTAATACTGGGCTGGGTATGGCAGTATCTTGGGCCAAATTATTGGCCGACCAATATTTGATCGATGTCTGACGAACGTTTATTCTTGTGTGTTGAAGAATAAGAAGATGATGTTACTTACATTGATAGCACGATAGTTAATATTGCATATGTCATTTTTCACAGCCTACCAAGATTTGTAAGAATTGTCGAGTATCTTTGTTCTGACAAGCTTACGTGAACGGGCATGTTCAAATATTGGACGCAGCAAATAATGGTCGAATGAAGTTCTTTCAGAAAAATATTAAACGAGCAACTCTTGTATATATCTATAAGCAAATGACAAGCAAACAGCTATGTAGATTTAGATTTTTATTTGTTTTATAATTTATTCATGGATCATAGGTTTTGGCTGGGAAAACGCCAACAGAAGCTCGATCACTTATAGGTACTACAGATTTTAAAATGTGAACAAGTAAAAGAAAAGAAGTATTAAGTACGCAATGGTTTCCACATGAATGAGTTGGGATAGTTGGGATAGACCGCTAGGGAAATGCACAATATACCCCAAGCGGGACAGTGCAGGACTTATCACCTCCAAATAGAATAAAAACAAGAATGGTTTTAATATAGCAATAGTTTTGAAATTCACGTTCATAATTACTTTACACTCTTTCTACGGGTATAATGTGCGAGTGCAGACGAGACAATGCGACGAACACACCGCACTCCCCCTACAACTAGGGGGATTGTTCCAACCCCTATCCTGATGAAGGCACCCGGAAGAAGCCGAAACAATTGACGATTGTGATATCGACTACGCGTAAGTACCACGTTATACCCGTAAAAAACAGTGTAAAATAAAGTAATATGTTTGAATAATGGTTCCCGCTTAGTTAGCCTGCACCCATAATATTGAAACAGTGAAATCTATCTTAGCCTGCTGTATGGTAGCGGTCCATTCTAGCTAAGGTTTTATTTTATGTGCTCATATTCATAATGAACCAGCGAGTGAAGTATCTACCTGGTTGCCAAATGCCAATATTAAACATACATTAAACATATTCACGCCTCTTTCCCGTAGGGGCAGGCAGAGACCACAGCCTTCTAAATGCTACGATCCCAACACACTTCTACCATTTCTTTCCACTTAGGCCACTACCTACTCTTCCAACACTACAATTCACTATTCACTTGCTATAGCTTAGTTGGACAAAGCGACAGGACGGTATTCTTTCGGTTCAAGTCTAGCAGCCGAATTTTTTCCTTCAAATATTTGAACTGAAGTTCTGCCTAGCATGATGTTAATGCGATACACAATAAAATCTTTTAAAACTACAATTCACTTCACCCATGTTTACCTGCTTAGTAAATCTCCTTTCGTTCATTCTCTCTACATGACCACACCAATTTCACATACTTTTCTCAAACTTATTAATACAATTATGTAAATGCAGAAATAACCACTATGACTCAGCGATCCTTATCTTGCACCTAAATAGAAAATAACGCTGATAGGTTCTGGAGCTGTCCTTATAGCTGTATTGTTGACGTGAATAGTGCGTGTCGCAATAAATCTTTCTATTATTTACTATATATAAACTCGTAAGCTGAAAAGCGACAACAAGACGTCTCCTTATTACCTAGTTTACCTACCTTCAAAGTGTTCGTTTTTCATATAAAAAGAAATCATGAAAATATAGGTCCAATATAGGTCAGGATAATATAATATAAAGCTTAACCAAATAGTAAAAATGCCAAATTTCTTTTGAAGTTTCTATTCTATTTTCTATTTCTATTCTACAAGAAAATACAGAAATTGATATTTTTTATAAATTTTGCGTATTAAGACACATATATTTCGGCAGCTTCATTTATACATTTCGATATTTTACTGTTTGGTTGACCTGTATATATCATATATATTCATATATCATGAATGGATTTTTGGCTGGAAACTAACCACATTAATAAAATAACTTTATGAATGAGTAGGTATATTACCTCCGTTTTTATTGTTCATTGTAATCATTTATCGGATATCATTATGTTTATATAGATAGTATTTCATCTATGATGGGACTGTCATAAACCTTGAGGTTTAAAAGTCCCAAAACAAGAAGAGAAAAAAAAAAGCTCGTCATTTTCACAAACCAAACAGTTAATTAAAGCGCTGTTAAAACCGTAAGTATCTTTGTTATTTGGTCTACCATTTTGTCCGTATCGTATCATATCCGTGAATAAAAACGCGCACAAGCTTTAAAAAGGATTTGTGGAGTACTAAATGGAAATAAGAAGAATTAAAGCGGCTTCGGGTCAGCAAAACACTTGGTACATGGTTAATCGTCCTAAATCAACAGATTGGCCTTATTTAATAGACTTTGAACCAAAATGTCCCCTAGTTAGGGTTGCCATTTTTTTGGGACAATAACTGATGACATGAACCTATAAGCTGTGTGATAAATATACCTAAAATAGTTTCAAAATATGTCACAGATTAATCCGTTTTTATGAGATTCTTATAATCCGCCAATTTGATTACAATCTTAAAATTGTAAAAGTGGAAAGAACTTACTCTTAGCATAATTTCTGTGCCTTTTCATGGTTAATTAACACGCATTGTATTTCTGTATAATTTTATCTAGGTCACTTTTTAAACGACTTCAAAAAAGAAGAAGGTTACTCAATTCGACCGTATATATGTTTCTTTTTTTTTATGTGTGTTCGCGGATAACTTCGTCATTCATGAACCGATTTTGATGATTCTTTTTTTTTTAGATAGAGTATACTTCCGTTGTCCCATTCAACTTGTCATTTTCAGTTATTGTCTCCAATAACTGAAAAGTGCTACGCCTATTTTGATGATATTATTGTCGCGGTTGAAGACATCGACATCCCGTGAGTAGCACAGGTCACTGAAAAGGATGAAAAAAAATATTTTTTTAACAAAAAATGCAACCGACTTTAACACTCAAAAGTGTGAAATAACTTGTCGAAGTTGTTACTTTTGTGTGAACTATCTTTGTTATATTATTCTATCTATCAATCTATTGTTTAATCGTTTTGCAAATTTGCAGTAAAAAAGGTTATACTACTATCGAGTCTTTACCAGATTATTTTGACAAAACGGTGTGTGTGACTAACAGTGACTAATTATGTCTATAGCCTCCGATGCAAAAAGAAGGGAAAAAGAAGGGGACGTTTGATTTTACGTTTGATTTTACGTCTGTCTGTGTATCTGTCTGTGGCATCACAGCTATCACAATCGCAATAAAATCGGTCCTACCAAATATCAGGGGATATTATATATATTTATATATACACAAAAATAGGACGCCGATTACGTCAAAATTGCACCCAGTTGAAGAAGAACATTTAAAAGAATACGGAGCTGACATCTATCAATAACAGTATATTTTGCCCACACTTTCTGATTCCATTATTATGCGTAGTATTAGTTCATGAATATTTTATATTTAAAATTAATATCCAAATTGTATTTTTTTAATCAGAACCACTACCACAGATAGGTTACTTCTGAAAGGGTACTATACTAAAGTTTCGTGCTTACTACGTTATAGATTCATGCTTACTACATTATAGATTCATGCTTACTACATTATAGATTTATGCTTAACGTCACTGTACTTTTCCTAGTCAGTTTTTGATGCTGCTGTAGTTATTTTCGTAGTACCTACCCATATGGTTACCCTACCAGAATACGGTTGCTAACACGTAGAGGATTTTTAATTTCCGCTAAATTAAAAAAAAATCAATTTAATAAAGCTGTCTCAAATTCTGTTAACCACTCGAACCAGTCAAAATTCACTAAAACTCTTCAAAATGAAATATTATATTGAAGCTAAAATTCAAATTCGTATTACTCCATACAACGATATATCTAATACATACTATACGAGTTTTATTCAATTGCAGGCCAATCGCGGACAGTTTTAGTCGGCAGCAATTATTTTACCTAAAAGTACCCGCAATTTCAACAAAGATTCATTTTCATACTTATTTGGATTTTATCGTAACCATATAAGAACTTATCTTATTTTCCAGATTCATTTGTTTAGTTTAGTTTGACAAGAGAATCACTACCATTACCTACCAACGGCTGAACAAATTTTAATTTTTTAACCAGATGCACTAGCTCAGAAATGGCAATTAAATTGAGCTTAAAAATAATGCTATTACAAGTATTATGAAAATAAAGATAGCTCCGTAAATGTATATGTTCAAAATTGAGTACTTAAAAATATATAAGGGAACAATAATAAGAACATAATAAATGTATATTCGAGAATTTTTGACCACCTTGCTCTGGAGTTAGAGAAAATACAAGTCACAGCAAACAATATCAAAAAATCATAGGCACACAGAAGTCTTTCGGTCTAAAGTTTATCGGAATCTCACTTAGATAGACTCAGAAGATTTATAGGATCTCTCTTATAGATAAAAGAGACCAAACTTTTTCATCAGCTTATAGCTGATTAACGGCCAGGACAATCGGTTACCTATATATTTACTAGTCGCCACGCTTGGCAGGCGGGTTGGCCCGCGGAGTATAATTTGTGATCCTCAGAAGGCGTTGCTGCCCACCTTCTGGTACGTGATTTTAATTTGTAAGAATGTAAGCAATAAGCAGTATGTATTGAACAAGCAATAGAAGATACTGGACGCCGCGAAACAGGCCCTCCTAGTGCGGCATTTAATGTTTGAAAACTATTTTGTAAATAATATTCTTATATTACCTCACAACCATCAAATCAAATGGGGGAGGCCTATGTCCAGCAGTGGATGTCCTATGGCTATAACGATGACGATTATATCAAACATCAGTCAAGTACAACTTAGTCATAATAGTTTCCATTAAATATAGTAAGATTTCTCTAACTAAATCACCCAAGGCACAAGCGTCTCCGAAGACCATAATTATTAACTCATACCAACATTTCCACTCCGACCTAGACACTCAGAATCCCTAGGCTTTAAGTAATCACTTGATGTTACTAAGTAAACCGCAGTCAAGTCCCATCTTAGACAATTTCATAGCTCTGAAGGGAGCTAACTCATAATATAGCTCATTTGTAAAGCACAGATTAGATGATAGTAGCTTGATATACGATAAGGTGGCCCACAAACCTACAATAACATTGCACATATTGATGATTAAAGGTGGTATGGGTAGTATTGAAAAATTGCGCAATGAATGAACGAAACTTTGAGGATTCATTATTATTGCGCAATATGACCGGACGTCATATTGCGAAAAATAGGGAGCAAGACTGCCATAATAGATAAGGAAAGGAAGTTTTTGATTGAGTTTATCGAAATGTATAGAGATTTACCGGTTCCTTTTCAAGCATTCTTTGACCCATATTCGTTATCTTTATTTTCTTTGGACAATAAGTTCACCAGCACGGGTATAGCTAAAACTTTGTTTTCAGGCTCGCAGAGAACTGAGCGTTCTCGGTGAAATTTGCGATCGTCTAAAACGCATTCACTATCATTATTATCTTCAATATGACATTCAATGACAGACAGGTGAATCGGCGAATATATGCCTTCCTACCTGTTATTCACAAGAACCGGCTGGAAGCGGTCTTGCAAATTCGCTGAGCTATCCCGATAGCTGTCATTCGTTTTTATGTTATCTTCGCATTCCTGATTTGGTCACGAAATAAAATCCCAAATTATTATTAAAAAACCATCTATTGTTTTATGTGTGGCTTTCAGCTTGTTTATAAATTCCATAGTATAGATATCTATATTATATCTATATTATTGATATTATATCTATACTATATCCGATATCTACTGACTCTATCCGATACTATATCAGATATATCCATAACGTTCCAGAATCTTATATGTTTTCACAGGTAGCGTTCGTCATTAATCTTCCTTTAAATTTTTTGCGGTATATTGATTACGTTGCGGAGTACACAATATACATACTTCATTATGAGGTCTTAACATACAATATAGGTAAGAGAGGTAGGTGTAGGATTGTATTGTACTTCGTATTCTGGCGAGTGCACGAGCGAGTTTAACTCTCATTTGTCACAGTTATTATCGACGCGGCACTAACTGTGGCTAATAATTTATTTTGTCACAGTGGTGTTAACGAAAGCGTTATGCAAAATTTACGTAAGCTATCTCCGCCGATACGGTGGATAAACATCGTCATTATATTGTCTAAATGTCTCAGTTTTGCTGGAAAGTGAAGTGACATTTTGCACAATACTAGCGTACCTACCTACCTATTCATTTCTGTGCACTCTCTGTCTGTGAATAAGTAGCTCTATTTGTCAGTGGTATGCCGTAAACATCACTTTGATAAACATCCTAAAACCTAAAAAAAAAAAATGAAAATTATTGAATAAATAAAACTCAATATGATATGTACTTGACCAATACCTTCTCGAGCAGTTTCTTTCCTTCAGACTGTTGGAACAGTCGAAGCGGTTGAACGTCAAAACTCGCCCTCTGTAACAAGGAATTATTTACCGACAGTTTTCACGTGCCCTCAGAAGTACGTAATGCCACCAGTGGTCATGTCAGGTGGTGTTATGAGGGCATCGTAGTATTAGCATTATTTAGTACTTATTCCGCATCAAGACGCACCGTGGAGCAACTGTATAGGTATGTATGGTAATGCGGATTACTCGCGCATCGACAGTCGAAAGCCTTCGTCGAGCATTAATTAAATGCACTGTATGGGACATGTGAAAGCACTTTGCCGAATCGCTTATTGCTGTATTGAATTATTGGATAAAATTGGAAGAGGCCGACTCATGTATTGAATACTAAATTCAAAATAGTCAACAATAAAGGGCAACTTTTAAATTACTATTTTTTATAAATTATATTTCATCTGATTGGAATTTTAGCGCTGATTGTTATATTCAATCACATTGTAATAATCTCTGAAAACATTCATTTCCAAACAGTTTTTAAATTGACATTACCTTTAGATTAAATTGTAATTTTCTTTGGACTTATACAAATACTTGACGGTCGCTGTGTCGCAGTGGTTACTGTCAGTTACACGATTTCTGTGTCTCCGGGACCCCGGGTTCGAATCCCGGCAGGGGCAAACATTTGTGCGACGAGTGTAGATGTTTGTCCCGGGTCTTGGGTGTTTGTATGCTGTGATTGTATGTATCCATGCCTCCCGCGACACAGGAAATCTAGTGCGGGGGTCTAAGTGTAATTGAAAAATATGTACGTATACCTACGTCCCATACAAGTATTATCAACATCGGTTCAGTATTTTTTCGAGAAAACCAATACGTATTAGTGTCAATTGTTATTGTTTAAATAAATAAGTAATGCTTCTAATATTATAAACGCAAAAGTTTGTATGGATGTATGTATGTTTGTTTCTCTTTCACGATCAAACGGCTGGACGAATTTGGATGAAATTTGGTATGTAGATACTTCAGGACCCGGAATAACACATAGGCTTTCGTCATCATCATCAATCATCACTACGCGGGTAAAACCGCGACCCCAGCTAGTTTTGTAAAAATGAAGTAATTTATATCTCCCAAATTGACTGGCCGGTTGGCGCAGTTGGTAGCACTCTGCCTTCTGAGCCGCTGGTTCCGGGTTCGATTCCCGGACAGGTCAAACATTTGTGTATGAACATGTCTGTTTGACCTGTGTTTGGGTGTGTATATTTATATAAGTATATATCAGTCATCAGGTTACCATAGTACAGGCACTGCCTAGTTTGGGACCTGAAGACCTTGTGTGAATGTTGTCCCATATTATTATTATTATTAAAGGAGGATGTCTGAATTAACGTTAAAGTAAGTAAATAGTTAAAATAAGTGCTATATTTTCCCCCTATTTTCAAAATAATTACGCAGCATGTATATTTCCAATTTCACAAATGTTATTTTCATTATTCCTTAACTAATCAACTATTATCTATAACAGGACCTCAGAAGGCTTACTATAGGTGAGCGTTCTCACAATATACGGCTACGTAACAGGTTATTAGATAATAGTCAGCAATCCTGCCTGAAACGTTTCAGCCAGTCTGTAACAAGACATTAGTGTGCGACGGTCAAATGGCCCCTCCTTGATTACAATTAAGTTGAGAGATATAGCCTGAGGCTGCCTGTTTACTCAGCATCATCATGTACATTTACGTGCCTGCTGTAGGTCTAATGGATCACATTTAAGGAAACTGATATTTTCAACGTACATTCCAAAAAGGCGGTTCTTAATTCTACAGTATTTTTTCAAGTTCGCTGTTTTTTATGTGTGTTACGTGTGTTGTTTTCGAGCGACCATATTTGTTAAAAATTTCTCGTGGTAACGCCAAATGCGCTTGACCTGTGTCTTACATCAGAAGAAAATAAATGAAATTAACTAAAAATGTGATTATTAAATTTTTTTTGAGCTCGTAGGTTCTCTTTAACATATATATAAAATATATTATATTTTAAATCAACAGCATCAGGATTTGCTTGCCTTCTTATCCACGAGCCTCTGTAACATCATCGACACCTGTTAAACCCCCTAAGGTTATCGTGATAGCATCTAGCTAGTTACTTAATATGTGTCACATGCATATGTAATATTCTATGAATCTCTCAATAAGAAATACTTACGGTAAGTTGTGCATTATAGATTTTATGATGATGATTAAACTATTCCATTTGATCACATTGATCCTAATTCCTACTTATAAATGCCAAAGTTTGTGTGTATGTGTGTAAGTGTGTATGTGTGTAAGTGTGTATGTGTGTATGTTTGTTACCTCTTCGTTCAGCCGTTTGAGCGTTCAAACGGCTGTACCGATTTCGATGAAATTTGGTTGAGAGATAGCTTATACCCTGGATTAACACATACGCTTATTTTCATCATCAGCATCATAACCGTTTTTCATCACAACGCGGGTACAACCGCGGGGCGCTACTAGTATTATATAAACCTAGATTAGATCACTTCTATTCAATTCAATTTAATTTATGTTTGTTTAATGAAGCATGATAGCATCTCTTGCAGATTTCGCTGTCCCAATAGTGAGACATCGGGTGGAATATGTTATTATGTCTTACTCTATCTTTCATTAAAAAATATTAATGACATTAACACGAGATAATTGATTATGAGACGTCTTAACTGTCTCTTAAAATATAAAACATTTTATGAATTACGTATCGTAAGATTCAGAGTTTTACCAATCCGATAGCCACCAAAGCTTTTGAAAAATATGATATAGCGGGGAAAGGAGGCGGGGAACTGCTTCAAGTTGGAAGAAGAATTGTTCCCCAGAGAGCCATGATGAATCTTTCACGCGTTTTATCGCTTTGCATCGGAAATCGAACCCTAGACCGATCTCCGTTCTTTTCGGACCTAATATAATTTATTGGACGCGGACTATTTATAGCATGCGTATGATCATACACAGTGATGGGTACGGCATACCAATGACTCAGTTTGTTTACTACATCTCAAACATTGGAAATAAATTGTTTAAAGAAAGTTTTCAAGAAGTCTTGCCGGTTCGTGGCTATATGTTAAAAGCACACCTCCCCGTCTGCTTTTGATAACTGACCTTCAAACTTACGGCAACATGATATAAATAATGTAATCATTCTACTTTCACAACAGTACTATGTTTCATCTATAGTTAGATAAACATATTAAACAAAACTTTCCACATAAATTCCACGAACATCAGACATCGCAGCCATTAGACGTCCACTGCTGGACATATACCTCCTCATAATAATATTTGGGGCATTTTCCAATACTCGCCACGGTCGGCATGGGGGTTGGCGGTTGGCGAGCGCAGTATTATTTCCTATGCCCAGAAGGCGCTGCTGCCCACCTTCTGGTACGTGACCCCTTAGCCGGCTCTTCCGGCACCCACGGGAAGAGATGGGGGAGTACTATTCTAGGCCGGCCACGGCACCACGAACATCAAGCTTCATAAAACCCACTTTTAGTCGATACTCTCCTAGTAGTTTATTAAAGAGCCTGATTTTGAAAGTTGTTTAACATATTTTCCAGTGTTCACCACGTGAGTCCTAGTCGGCTTGTTACATTACAATTGCTTAACATAGCTGCAGTTAGCACTGACCTACAGCTAAATACACTCAAATTAGAAAGTCATTATATAAAGGTGAGACAAACTTGCCAGCCTAAACACCTATGAACTTGGTTCTTCAACTGAAAGCGCAAACATGCGGTTTTGAAACTGTCGAGCTAGCAGCGCTATGTTCTCCTTGTAGTTCAGCTAGAACATTTTACTTCAAAGTTGCATATTATTCAACTTACTATGTCTTGAGTAATTCCATCTCGTGTAACAAACAACATTCACAAAAAACACTCTTTGAATGCGCTGTCATATTTATATTTCAAATAATATATTAATCTTCTCAAGGTCACGATTTGATTTCGATTTGATTCATTCATTTGATCAAAATTATAATTTGGAGATTGATTCGCTGAGTCGTACTAGCGTCAATGGTAAATATTAGATAAATAATTATCAGTAAATGATTATTTCATTGCAACAGAGAAATTAAATCAAAAAACGATGTGCCTACCTCAACGATTTTTTCACACAGGGCAGAAAACATATAAATGCTATTTTATTAAACAATCATGACAATAATTTTCTACTTTTAAGTTTTTGTTGTCACAAAGAAACAATTTATTGCAAAACCTAACAAACCTACCAATTTTTCAACCCGTTATTCGTAAATAGTGGGTAGGCAATAGAGTTTTTTTAAACTATGTACATATTTCCTACTTAGTTTAAAAAAATCTCAATACACTGTCCACTATATAACACATTTCGGGGAGTGCGCTCTGGAGTTGCATAATTTGATTCCACCATCCCCATTCCATCTGACTTCATTGACTGGCCGATTGGCGCAGTTGGTAGCACTCTGCCTTCTGAGCCGCTGGTCCCGGGTTCGATTCCCGGACAGGTCAAACATTTGTGTGCATGAACATGTCTGTTTGACCTGTGTCTGGGTGTGTATATGTATATAAGTATATATATCAGTCATCAGGTTACCATAGCACAGGCTCTGCCTAGTTTGGGACCTGAAGACCTTGTTTGAATGTTAATAAATAAATAAAAATAAAAAATAAAAACAACTAAGGACGACCAGACGGACGGTAATGCGACATAAATACACGGTAGACGCTCCAACTTGTCGCACGAAGCGTTTTCCTTCCACATTCATAGTGTGTACAGCTGACGAATGGAAATCATTGCCTAAATCTGTATTTCCGCAAAAATACAACCTGGGTATCTTTAAGTCACAAGAGAAAAGGTATCTGCTAGGCAGGCGTGCTCCATTGTAGACCACATAATCACTTAACATCAGGTGAGATAGTAGTCAAATGCCTGCCTATTCACAATAAAAGTAAAATCAGGGTACGCTTTTTCATAAATATTAGTAATGTAATAAGGTAAATTAAAGTAATGTAATAAATAATATTTAATGTAACGAATGTATAAAACACGAGACTTACTCACGTAATAAGTAAGAGTGTTCCGACTATAGTCTGACTTAGACTTTAGTTATATAGGATGAATCTATAGTCGGAACACTCTGACTTATTACGTGAGTAATTCCCGTGTTTAACACATTCATAATCTGTCAAAGCGACGTGGCTTTGAAGTTATAATAACAAAATATGCAACACACAGGATAATTAAAATTACAATCGACTGTGTAGGATTAGTAGGTATTAAATACATACCTGTTAAGTAACCAGTATAGGTTGTTCGTACTAAATTCGAGCATATTAATTATTTATTTACTGTAAATATTCTACCATAATTTAACTATACTATTTATTAATACAAAATTATGTACATAGTTGTCGTATTTATTTGATCAATTAAATTGCTGAAATTATTTATTAATGTATTTTAATTTTTTACACTTAAACCCCCGCACCAGGATTTCCTGTGTCGCGGGACACACACAATCACAGCACAGGAACATCCAAGACCCGGAACAATCACCTACACGCATCGCATACATGTTTGCCCCTGCCTGGATTCAAACCCAGGGTCCACGGGTCCAGAAGTCACGCCACTGACGACTGAGCCACGGCGACCGTTAAATGAACGGTCAGCAACACAATTGTACGTATATATTTACATTTTCTTGGCTATTACGTTTGTTTTTGTGTAAATTTAACTTGTTACAAAGATTACGTACACAAAAGATTTCTAAAGATCATTCCTGAGAAAAAATGGAATAGAAGAAACTTTGTCTAATAAAACTTTTTTCAATTTTAAATGTAAGTAGGTGGGCCCTATTCGTTTGTTACAAACTTTTTTGGAGAACAAAAGAATAGAACGTCTTATTCAGCAAGTTGGGAGGGTTCTAAGTGGAAAGTGTACTGTCGCAAAGAAAAGGGTCTTGCCGTTTTTGTTTTGATATTGGGAGAGTAAGATTAATGAAATGGGACATGGTTACAAGCCTAATGCAGTGCAATGCACAACAAGATGGCGACTTGGCTTTTTGCTTAAAAAAACACCAATAATGAGTTATTAATACGAATCTGTGGTTTTGGTAGGCATGGTAAACTGGCAACTCTATATAGTAGAGAACTATGACAAAAACTGTGAATGCCAAAAAAATAACATTGAAATTATCTTCACAAAAGCTTGCCAGGATTCCTAAGGATAACCAATCAAACAAAAGTCAAGCGTTTGTTTCGTTTCTGTCTGTTGCTACCTTATTATAATATAAAGGACTGATGAAAGTTATTATCTCAATACACTATATACAATACATACAGTATGTATATATACATACAATATATACAGCTGAAACGTTACTTATCGTACGCTATACTATTTTTTTATTTGAGTTTGTATGCAACGTTTGTTAGATTGTTATTTATTACTAGTTTCGTGCTGGTACCGGCCTAGAATTGTACTCCCCCATCTCTTCCCGCGGATGCCGTACGAGTCGGCTAAGGAACCACGTACCAGAAGTAGGCCTTCTGAGGATCGGAAATCATTCTGCAGTCACCAACCCGCCTGCCAAGCGTGGCGATTATTGGCAAATTCCCACCTATATGGAAGATGCATATGTCCAGCTGCGTGGACATCCAATGGCCGAAATGACTAGTGATCGCTCATTGGTCGAAATTCAACCATAATTATGTACTCGTTTGTTTATTGTTAAAGTCTGTGGTCAAATTAAGAATAGACTTATATTGTTTGTCTTTAATCCTATATACATGGTAGTGGGTGTAATGTTTTTTATTGATTTAATATATTTTTTATGCGTAATTATAAAAAATATATAACTCCTTCTGTTAAACAGACCAGACCTGTGTCTGGGTGTGTATATGTATATAAGTATATATCAGTCATCAGGTTACCATAGTACAGGCTCTGTCTAGTTTGGGACCTGAAGACCTTGTGTGTAAGAAAAAAAAAAAAAAAAAACTTTAAGTGTGGGAAATTTCATACTCTTCCGTCCGCGCAATTTTTCGCTTCACGAATTAATATTATGATGATAATGATGGTGATGATGATTATGATGAAACTATGTTATATTATTACTGGCTGCGCCTTGCGGTAATACCCACGCGCGCGGTAAAATCGTATGTGCATGGTATTGACGATTTTTGCGTCTGCTCGTTATCCCACGGGATCAGTTAATATTTTGGGATATGCCTATGCGTTATTTTAGGGTATGAGCTTTATTCAGGTTCATCATGCAAATTCGTTAAGCCGCTTCAGCGTGAAAGAGTAACAAACATACAAACGACAGACGATAGATAAACTTTCGCCTTTATAGTGTGATAAATACTTTTTAGATGGAGTATATATTATTAACAAAATATTTATAACTACTTTTTCTATGATTTATCATTCTAGGTCTAGCGTGGTAACATCTTCGACTACATCGTCACTGACCAACAAGTGAGATAGTGGTCAAACGCTAGATCTATACAGTATAAAAGAGTATAAAGTATTAAAATAGTATAATAAAAGTAGTAAAAAAAATAGTATAATAAAATAGTATAAATATTAAAATAGTAGTAAAAAAACGATTCGCAGGTAGGTATACCATTTCAATAAGACGGGAGCTTCATGTGTCTTAACTCAGGGGCTGTTAATTATTACTCAATGGCGTTTTCTAGGTTTCTTTCTTCCTTCTTTGATTTCACAAAAGAATTGTTTTTTTAAGGCAGATATTAGACAAAGGAAACAATCTATATATTTTCGCCTGCGAGGTTTTTGGTATGGTATTTTATTTTATATGTAAATGTTACAACTAAACATTCACTAACACTACACTATAGCATATATGGCAAATAAATTATCACAATTTAGAAACATGCATTAGATGCTTATCTTTTGTTTTAGGAAATTTTGTAATAATGCTCTTGTAATCCAATACCTATAAGTGGCTAGAGATAGTTTTATCTATCATAATAATTGAAGTGCTTCCGCAACGAATCTTATCGCACGGGTGCGAGTATTCACATCCTTGCACTAAGATTCCCTATTCGATACCTGAGAACAAACAATTATACTCAACACATAAATATTTGCCCCAACTGGGATTCAAACCTAGGGCCGCTGATATAGCAGCCAGTGTCACTGACAATTGAGCTACAACGGTCAACAAATTATTAACAGTAACAATATATCATTTGTGCACAGTCAGGTATAAAACTGAAATTAACGTCACATTAATCTTCACTAGTCGTTTAGTGTATCTAAAGCTCATGTTATACATAAAATAATGTGAGCAGAAAATCAAATCTAAATCAAGCAGAAAAAAGGGATGAATTCTAAAGCAAAGGAATTCACGAGTCTCACAAGCGCATCTACCTAATCCGTGCTAAAGTTCTGTGCTTTTTACTCAACAGTACTATCGTACCTCGCTTTCTCTTCCAACTATGTCCCTGTAACTGCAATAAGTGTCGCAAAACTTTCGCAAAACATCCTTTACTTCACGTTAGACATGTTTGGTTTTTAGATTCCACTTGGCTGAGCCGTAGTGTACTCATATACTTTCAGACAGTGCATAAAGTCAGAAATGTAATAGAATAGTCAAGCTAAAAGTCACTAAAAATAAAAAAGGCGTTAATCTATTCGCTGTAAGTAGTTTTATCCGAAAAACATTATCTAGAAAGACCGTCAGTCACCGACATATCCCAGTGGATTACCGAGTTGAAATGGCAGTGGGCAGGACACGTATGACGTAAAACTCATAAGCGATGCCTTCGAAACGCTCTCGAGTCGAGACCACAGACTCACGAACTCGAAAGCGCAGCGTAGGATGGCTACCGGCACGAAAGAGAATGATTTAATTGACGAACGGGTTTATAAATTATGACGGAGGTCCAACAGTGTTGGATGATAATGAAGATGACATAACTGTGTGGAGATTAAATGTCTTGAAGTCAGAAAATTCGCGTAACTTAAGGCACTGTAAATATATATACATTGTGTCTGAGTTCCCCTATCCCGTTCCTTAGTTATTGGTCAGTGTCTAACTCAATCGCGAATTTGATTCGATATTGTTGTTTACTTTTATAGTTGGGATACTCGCATAGCCAGAGGTACTCGTAAAGTGAATTGATATCTAGAACTTAGAGTAGGTGTGACTCAATTCTTTTTATTTCTTTAGGTACAGCTCAATTGTACGAATCTTTCTTTAATACAGTAATTCGCAGGCATGTCGAACAGATATTTAATTTATAGTATGTATTTGCATTTTCTGAAATTAGTCTGAAGTAAAGTGATGCTGAAAATAATGTTTGGGTTTCAATGAAAACGTCTGAATAATTAAGAAATTGATGACAAGTGTCATGATGAGCAACAAAATATATATTTGAAGTTATCTAATTCTCTTCTATTAATATGACATATAAATGTTCTTGTTCCATAATGTTACACTGAAAGTTCTCATTCGAATCGTAAAACCAAAACTCGTACATACAATTTTCCGAGTGATTCGTCTCTATAAAACATTCAACTCGAGTTTCTAAACACTGTAGTGTTACTTGAGCGAACAAGTGGTAGGAATACGAAACCGAGCTGACAGACACCGGAATAACTTAATTCCGAGGGAGAGCACTTTATAAAGAATGAGTCTTAGAGCACAATTGTCTGTTCGGATGTGCAGACGCCGTGAAAATCTGTAAAATAATACCCCGGCACTAGTTAAGCCGGTCCCTAGCTGACGATACAATAAAATAAGCACTACTTAGGGAATAAACTACAAATTACGAGAGAGCGAGCTCAGTTTAAAATAATTAAGATTCTTTGTCCGGTCAGATGGCAAGTCTGCACATTGTACTGTAGAAGTTACGCTCTTTGGAATGTGATTTGTTTATACAAGATCGCGCAAAATTAATCACCCTACCGAAAGAGGTTATAACATTTGCAAATGGCATCGTACTTTCAGGTGCTAAGAATAAACCTTTCAAGTTTATTAGACACGTGGGACTTGCAACAAAAAAAGCTGAAAGCACTCAGAATTGTCTATTTAGCAAATGGTCAGGCCATAGCGTGCGCTGCGCAACACGAAAGCGGTGTTGAAACTGGCACTAGCGGTGACCCATTCAATATATGACCGAGCAAAGCGGTGCTCAACCTGGTTGATTGGTTAAGATCGCAGGGATAAACCCCGATCCAAGCGCTTCAGCCTAGAGATTACTAAAGAATGATTTAGGTCTCTGTTAGTGAATTTCCTATTCGAGATCGGGTCATGTATGAGATAAATCACTACATCTAGAGTCCATAGTTTTTTACTTTTTAAACGGAACAAACAAAAGAACCACAGGATGTTAAGTGGTAACCTTTGCCTATAGACGAGATATAATTCATAAAAAACTGCACTACGCCCGTCACTCTGAGACATAAAGTTGGCAAGTCCTGAATCCCTGTACTTTCACCGGAAAATATACCCTTCAAACCGGAACACAGTAATACAAAAACTACTGCCTGGCAGTAGAATAGATATGGTGGCAGTACTTCTCTGGGTGAACTTTGACACAGAGTACTACTACTCTTATAAGCTAGTTATTAGATACAATATTATTAAATTACACTACACACAATAACATTAAGTACTTAAAAAGAAAGGAATACATGGTCCATTAAATTTACGTGGAAGTACCTACTATAATAGTCATTATAATCATCACCATGATGACAATGATGCCTGCTATCTTTAGTTGAGAAGTGAACTGTTGTAAAGGAGAAAATTGAGGAGATATTAACTGTCATAATGGCATAATTTCATAGTGTCAGGAATCATCTTGACATCTATTCAAAACTGTAATTTAAGCTGCAATTTAAAGGTATCTAAATAGGTACCTTCTCACTCTTTATTTTAAATAACTGTTCTTTGCCCACGTTGTTGTCACATTCCTTGTCTTTGTTCCTAATTTTGATTGTGACAATGAAAATAGTTTTGGACAGTTTGAAATATTTACGTACAAAATAATTAATAAGTTGGCTTATTTATCATTTATTTAGGGTTAATAGTTTCTACGATTTTTTAATACTTACAGGTCATCAAAACTATATAATATATTAAATAGCTCAAATTGTGAGCTTTAGATAGATAGATATCATTTAATTGTACAAGTAAAACTTAAAATAATATTTATGTAAAGCTTTAGTGATGAAACTATTAATTTTGAACTCCTACTTAGGCCGTCTTGCACCAACCAAATTATCCGATATTTTCTCCTGATCTCCGTTCAAATTATGATTTTTGCCTGTGAATTGGTCATGTAATCTGAGATTTATAAGGAAATTTCTAACAATTTGGATGGCGCAAGTGATCCTTTGTAGAATCGAAATTGTCTGTTGTTGTTTCATCGCTAAATAAGTGTTATGAAAATTAATATTTAGCTAATTCCATTTAAACTGCAATAATAATAAATTAGCAAGTTATTATAAAAGCTATGGAAGCTTAGATTATTATTACCATACAAAATACCAATACAAAATAATGTGTTTAAATATAGCGTTGATATCAAGGAAATCAATGGGGGTGGAAAATGGCACAGTATTGCAGACACCAGTGATACCCTACCCTTTTTGCGCAAATAGTAAAAGTTTAATTGAATTCAATACTTTCCGTTCCAAACAACCATTTTATGACACCTGAAATATATCACAGATAGGTTATTGAGTTTGAAACTCGCAGAGCTACGAGAATATTCGCGGAGGTTGAATGTGCCAAAAAGTTTAACTGGAATCTCGAGGAAGGTAGACGTAAGTTCAGAATGTCGGGTAAAGTGTGGGTACCTTTCGCGACACCTCGAGTGGCCTCGACGTGCAAACTATGTCTTTGTTTCCAAGTGTCTGTTTACTGCAGCGGGGTGTTTATTTGACGACACTTGAAAGAATTTCAACAATACGGCCCGAATAAACATTATTATGATGTTATTTAGGGGCGTTGACTTTGGAAAACGAACATTTTGATAAATCTAATGAAATTTCCCTTGCATTTGTTTTTAAAAACTTTTAATGCGACCATCATTTACTATACTAAAAGTATTAAAAAAAAAAAAGTATTCGTAGAAATATTTAAAAAAAGGAAATAGGGTACTAACTTCTGGAGCGTGTATCGCAAAAATTAGGTTCATGCACCTAACTCATTATAGTCGCTCTGGCCGGCAGTTGTGCAGCACGTATGGCTATCACTAAATCTCTAATATATAAAAATCTCGTGTCACAGTGTTTGTTATCGAGCTTCTCCGAAACGGGTTGCCTGATTCTTATGAATTTTTTGTGTGTAATTGGTACGCCTGGTCGTAAAGTATTTTACACCTTACCACCCATTTTTTATAGCTATTTATATATAAGTATTTTTGTATGAACAAATATTCAAATAATTTAACCGTCGATTATTGACGTGAATTAATTTAAATGAAGTGTCGTGTCACTTTGACATTTCAATATGGCAGAACAACGTTTCCCAGGTCAGTTAGTATTTATTAAAATTAACCAGGTAAAAAATTTTTTTCTGTGCTTTCTTTAAATGAAGAACTACCTCGTGTACAATGAAAAACTGGGTGTGCTGCCTGTAGTTCTTTCTAGGGTAGTTTAACATGATCTTAGAGCGTAGGGTACGGCTTCCTATCTTCTTTTTTACATAATATCATTGGGTAGAAGGGTATAAAAGTATACTTACAATGCAGAGCACATAGCCTCTGACCCAAAAATATTGCCCGTCTTACACGCTTATTCTCCCCTATACAGAGGCTTCAATTTCGCCGCGAAATTTAGTACCTACAAAACAGCTTACGCAGCTATACCCTGTATTAAGGACACTTTCTATCATCACAGTCAATTGTGAGCTTGTCGGCCTAAAAACGTGATATCACAAAGAGTGACGGTGTGGGGCGAGAGAGCGCGGGCGGAGCGAGGTCGCGCGACCACCGAGGACCCTTGGCTTTGTTCCACTGGCAACAATGCCTCTGAGGGCCCACTTGTGCGCACTTGTATCGGATGCAAGCGATGTTTCGTTCGTGTGGATTAGGGTTTGGAGACAGGGCCGCACTTACACTTTTCGCTTGTGTTTAAGGTTTCCGGTCTTTTCAGAAAAACATTGTGAGGTCTATAGTCTTGCTCGATTCGATCGCTCAGAGTGCTGGAAGCCACATGCACCATCATTTTTTTAATTTTTTTTAAATTTGCTAATGTATCCCTAACGTAATCAGGGGTGTGTTGTTGTTTTTATTCTGAGACATGAAACATTTGATATAGGTAACATTAACTAATGGTGCATGTGAACAAAAATTCAAATTATGCATCGTTTAAACAGATTTAAACATGAAATGCGAAATGGTTTAGGGCCTACCCACAAATGTAGCACAACGGGGATGTCTTATTAATTCTCAATTTCTGTTAGACTTACTGGTGTGTCTAGATAACTATTATTTAAGAATAAAGTAAGCGAGCTTATAAAATTACGCAACGTGCCCCAAAAATACTGTAAGGGTTACAGACATGGTGGACTTACAGGATTGGAATAGAATACTTAAACAATGTGTCTCCCCCTTAATAGAGACGATAATATTAGGTGCTATTGGACACATTCTCAATTACAGTTTCAGTTAAAACCGAGTTGATTTTTGGTCTAAAGCTAAATTGTAATTTTAATGTGAGGCCGATAATGCGATCCACACATATTAATAACAAAAAAAGATTGGAGTAGTATAAAATGTAGGTGACATCTGACGGTTCGATCATCTTGACTGGCCGGATGGCGCAGTTGGTAGTACTTTGCCTTCTGAGGCGCTGGTCCCGGGTTCGATTCCCAGACAGGTCTAACATTTGTGTGTATGAACATGTCTATTTGACCTGTGTCTGGCTGTGTATATGTATATAAGTATATATATATATATCAGTCATCAGGTTAACATAGTACAGGCTCTGCCTAGTTTGGGACCTAAAGACCTTGTGTGAATGTTAATAAAAAAAATCTTATCAATTTTACCCAACAGAAGCGTTTATAAATGGCTAATTTAAGTCTAACCGTATTAATTTTTAGGAAGCTTAATTTATAATCGGGTATTAAAATTTATTTGCGTTACAAAAATTTCGCGAAATTGGTACAATTTTTTCTTAGTTTGCTAGAGTTTGACAAAACTATTCTTGATACGTCCCCGTTCGTTAAGAGTAGTAATTATATGATATTTATGCGAGCTGCCCCTCCCTTCTTGTCTCGAGCACCCCCAAGAAGCGGCGATACGGGTGACAAAAGTTATGAGCCAGCACAATAAAACCACTAAGAGTTTTTACGACAACGATCATTTTTGTATAAAAAACAGGTCACTAAAGAAATAATCTTTACGATAAATAAAAACACACGACATGAGATTTCGTACTTATTCAGATAAGATACCTAACTTAAAATAAATACCAAGGCGACTGATCTTCTCTCGGCGTTTTACCAGACAACACACCAAACTTGTTAATGTTATGTGTATACAAATTTGCATCCAAATCGTTAGAGTCGTTTCCGAGATTAGCTTAGAGTTATAAACAAGAATAGCTCGGTTTGATAGCTCCTATTTGATACCCCAAAACAGACTAACAGTCTTAAAACAATTTTCAAGAAAAAAATGTATACCGGCTACTTGTTACCTATGCTTAACTGTATGTGTATGTACTTATACTGAATTTGTTGGTTATTTGACGATTTGTTTGACAGTGCAAGCTGCGGATAGGTAAGGTTTAGGACTCACGGTTTTCCGGCTTCTCTTGGACACTGATGTTTCACTGCACTTTGAAAGTTTTATGTATATTTATTGCGAGCGCGTATAATGGCGGCCGCCGGCGCAACTTGAGTTTTTTGTTGTATAGAAACTGATGGCGGAGTTCTGTCACTGTCCGCTGTAGCGGCGTGGCGCGGTAGTCGCGCATGCGCAGTGCTTGGTGTTGCCGCGCCAAATATGAATAGAAATTGGTACTGGGATGGGATTAGGAAAGGGAAGCTTGAACAGAATTATAGTTGAATTTCCATAGTAGTCTGTATTTCCATATTCTTAACCCTACATGCAGCCTTAATGTTAATTGGCGGTTAGTGGCAGCGAAACTATCGATTATTAAAAAAATGTAAATTAAGATCGCACACGTAAACTCCGCTACGCGCGCTCCACCTGTTGTAGTATTCTATTTTTTCGAAGTGATGTCTCTGAAACGCATTTTTGCGGAAGAGTTTCAATTTGTTAAGTACATAAAATAGATGTATGTAACATATACGTTGTAGATTATTATCTACTCGTATCAAAAAGGTTTTTAAGTTAAACGCGAAGCGAGGCGCACACTTGAACCCTGCGTAAGTACAAGTCCAGCTAAATGCCGGAAGACGTGAGGGCCTTTCGCATTGTTACAGCAACAATGCAAAGGAAATGCCTCTCCACTTCTTCGAATATATATATTCTGAAAAGCGGCTTTCACCTATCGATAGGACACGTGCTATTAACGCCACGTCAGCTTTTCTGGGAATTGAGGACGTACTCGTATACAAATCCTATTTAATTTACTATATACTAGAAATTGTATACTTACACACTCGTTGTACCTGTAGGGCTGTATGATTAATATTGCCATTTACAAAAGCTATTAAACAATAATACTGGCACATATTTGGTTCAACGTTGAAGTGCCATGCTGATTGGCATTGCAATTCTACGGAACAATTATTTTAGCATTCTAAGTAGTCTGCCATCTATTAGCGGGATATTATATAAAAATAAGCTGGCAGCTGATACTGCTAGTGAAATGTTATTTTAGTACTATAATTGCTTTGTCGTATTTTATCGTAGTAGAGGCAACTGTAATCACGTGTTCATATTATGTACATATAGTTTCCTTGAATTAATTGATGTACTGCCTAAAAGTGATTTGAAAGATCACTGTATTTTTAACCGACTTCAAAAAAAGGAGGAGGTTCTCAATTTTTCTATATATGTTGCATATTGCATATCGCATGTTGCATATTGTTTGCATAATATTTATATTTATTTTTTATTTTTGTTACCTCAGAACTTTCGACTAGGTGATTCGATTTTGATGATTTTTTATTTATTCGAAAACTTCTCACGTTGTTTTAATATAATTTCAAATCGGTCAATTGCCTACTAATATTTATGACTTTTGAACTTATCTTTTGGACCTGCACCGTGAGTAGCCAAACTCAATCAATCAACCAATCTTTATTATTACTTAACATGTATACATACTTAAAATAATGTATATTACCTACATAGTAGTAGGTATATACATACATAGGATACATCAAGTTTATTTGTGCTCTAGCTTTCACGGTAGCATACCCTGAGTCTGTGAGGGATAGCTCACTTCGTAATTGTTCTTTTTTATATTTGACGTGGCGACTTGTATTTGTACATGCATATATTACGAGTTCGTGTTTTGTGGCTAGTATATGTAAGTTAGTGCTTAAGGTTTTTTAGTGTAAGTAATAAGTACGTTTGATCGAATACAACGAATAAAAATAAAATTATAAATAAAACAAAATAAAATGTAAAAATAACAGAAGAGTTCAAATATTTGAACTCTTGAATGCTCCCTGCATTCGGCTGCTAGGGGGACTTGAACCAACGACTACAGAATACCGTCCTGTTTATTATATTTGAACTTAAGTTCCGCCTAGCATGTTGTTACTGCGATATACAATAAAAACTCTTATAATAGAAGAGATTTTGGCCGCTGGGTATGCTTGATAGATATATATATATAGCGTAAGCAGCCAATTTACATTTGTTATAGTCAGTCGGCAAATAAATAAATGAACGAAAGTTATGAACACATATAATGACAAACACTTAACAGTCAAACGTAAACAAAACAAACACAGATGACAGAATAACGTTCACAAGCGAGTCGCGCGTTAGCGGGCAAAAACTATGACAACGGGCGTACGCTTCTATTCGGCGATAGATACAGACTGGTGAGGGGGGCGCTGACGGATCGATGCGCGCGCGCATCGCCTGTGCAGCGCCACGGATTGACGATTATTATTATTACACACGACTCATTCATTTACATAATATTAAAGTACATAAACTTAAATAAGGATATTAGTGTTTTAGAAAATATATATGTGAATGGGGAAATATGCATTAGAATAGTATGTATATTGTATAATAGATTAAATACAAATAAATACACAAATATGCAAATCAAGTGGGAGATGCCCACATTATCATAAATTAGTTCTAAGAAATGTATCTGTGCTTGTCTGGTCTCATGACAATTCTTTTATCTTTTATCATGCGATTGGATAAATATTTAGTACCATTCTTCTCTCAGCTACGTGCGTCCACTGCTGGACGTATGCCTCCCCAGATAAGGGGGATTTTCCAATACTCGCCACTCTTGGCAAGCGGGTTGGCGAGCGCTGTATGACTTCCAACCCTCAGAAGGCGCTGCTGCCCACCTTCTGGTAAGTGATCCCTTAGCCGACTCTTACGGCACTCACGCCACGGGAAGAGATGGGGGAGTACTATTCTAGGCGGTACCACCACGGCCTACATACCCTTAGTACCATTAAGTATATTTAATTTATTATTAAGTTGTTGGTGTATACATATACACCAACCAAATATGGACGTAAATAAATAAAACATTTATACTAATTTGCTAACATTTCAATACAAATCCGCAAATCCCATCTGCGATACTCAGTAATATCTACCATGCCCGACCATGCACATATCGGACATGCCCGAAACCTAGGCAAAATACTTCAGCAATAAACTTGAGTAAAGCCGGTTAGCCGGACAATACATATGTATATATATGAATAATAATGAGGCAAACACACCAAAATTTCCAATCGAAAATGGATTTAAAATATTTATTCAAGATTATTCGACAGAAAGACACAAGACAAGAAGTTTGAAAGACTCAAAATTGTCTATTTAGCAAATGGTCGTGCCTTAAATGTATTATATGTCATTATACACAATTCCAGAAACTTTATAAGTTAACTGTACAATAACAGAAGTGTCTATATATTATTATATTCTCTGAAATATTATATTGTTTGGAACAGTAAAGTTCCTATTTCAGACTAAAACGCAACTCTACTAACTTAATGAAATGTAAGTTTGGTTGACCACGTATAGGTCACGTCGTGAGCAATCGTGCTAGACCAAGCCTTTATTGGCACAATGCACAATTGCCATCGTGTTCAAAGAAAATAAACGAACTTCCAAGGTTTTCCACACATTATGAAATTCACTTCGGACATGCATTTTGTTAAAAGGTGTTCAATGTCATGTAGAAGATGGACTGTGCGCAATTGTGTTAAACCTAACCTGTATCTCTCACGGCATTGGCTTTGGAAAACTTTTGGGAATATGTATTGTATCATTTAAACACTTCACACGCATAGAATACTGAGTACATACAAATAGCTGCTTGGATCAAATAGAAAGACATACAATTTTAAAATTCGAATTTTTGTTACTGGTTCTATAATCAAAATAGTTGTGATAAGTGTCAAGATAGAAACTCACACGAGAACTCCTAACTTGAACGATTTTCTATAAATAATCCGTTGTGTATATAATGCTACGTAGACAGAACCGCATAGAATTGATCATGATTCCTGTGATTATTTACAACTAGCTGCACGCATTGACTACGATTTTTCCCGCGACCTCAGTAAAATCAAGGGAACTATTTCTTTTCGGAATAAAAAGTAGCCTATGTATATCCAGGGTTTATACCCTGGATATACATAGGCTACTTTTTATTAATGTATATTATGCAGTATCTCAAGGTCACGATTTGATTTCGATTTGATTCATTCATTTGATCAAAATTATAATTTGGAGATTGATTCGCTGAGTCGTACTAGCGTCAATGGTAAATATTAGATAAATAATTATCAGTAAATGATTATTTCATTGCAACAGAGAAATTAAATCAAAAAACGATGTGCCTACCTCAACGATTTTTTCACACAGGGCAGAAAACATATAAATGCTATTTTATTAAACAATCATGACAATAATTTTCTACTTTTAAGTTTTTGTTGTCACAAAGAAACAATTTATTGCAAAACCTAACAAACCTACCAATTTTTCAACCCGTTATTCGTAAATAGTGGGTAGGCAATAGAGTTTTTTTAAACTATGTACATATTTCCTACTTAGTTTAAAAAAATCTCAATACACTGTCCACTATATAACACATTTCGGGGAGTGCGCTCTGGAGTTGCATAATTTGATTCCACCATCCCCATTCCATCTGACTTCATTGACTGGCCGATTGGCGCAGTTGGTAGCACTCTGCCTTCTGAGCCGCTGGTCCCGGGTTCGATTCCCGGACAGGTCAAACATTTGTGTGCATGAACATGTCTGTTTGACCTGTGTCTGGGTGTGTATATGTATATAAGTATATATATCAGTCATCAGGTTACCATAGCACAGGCTCTGCCTAGTTTGGGACCTGAAGACCTTGTTTGAATGTTAATAAATAAATAAAAATAAAAAATAAAAACAACTAAGGACGACCAGACGGACGGTAATGCGACATAAATACACGGTAGACGCTCCAACTTGTCGCACGAAGCGTTTTCCTTCCACATTCATAGTGTGTACAGCTGACGAATGGAAATCATTGCCTAAATCTGTATTTCCGCAAAAATACAACCTGGGTATCTTTAAGTCACAAGAGAAAAGGTATCTGCTAGGCAGGCGTGCTCCATTGTAGACCACATAATCACTTAACATCAGGTGAGATAGTAGTCAAATGCCTGCCTATTCACAATAAAAGTAAAATCAGGGTACGCTTTTTCATAAATATTAGTAATGTAATAAGGTAAATTAAAGTAATGTAATAAATAATATTTAATGTAACGAATGTATAAAACACGAGACTTACTCACGTAATAAGTAAGAGTGTTCCGACTATAGTCTGACTTAGACTTTAGTTATATAGGATGAATCTATAGTCGGAACACTCTGACTTATTACGTGAGTAATTCCCGTGTTTAACACATTCATAATCTGTCAAAGCGACGTGGCTTTGAAGTTATAATAACAAAATATGCAACACACAGGATAATTAAAATTACAATCGACTGTGTAGGATTAGTAGGTATTAAATACATACCTGTTAAGTAACCAGTATAGGTTGTTCGTACTAAATTCGAGCATATTAATTATTTATTTACTGTAAATATTCTACCATAATTTAACTATACTATTTATTAATACAAAATTATGTACATAGTTGTCGTATTTATTTGATCAATTAAATTGCTGAAATTATTTATTAATGTATTTTAATTTTTTACACTTAAACCCCCGCACCAGGATTTCCTGTGTCGCGGGACACACACAATCACAGCACAGGAACATCCAAGACCCGGAACAATCACCTACACGCATCGCATACATGTTTGCCCCTGCCTGGATTCAAACCCAGGGTCCACGGGTCCAGAAGTCACGCCACTGACGACTGAGCCACGGCGACCGTTAAATGAACGGTCAGCAACACAATTGTACGTATATATTTACATTTTCTTGGCTATTACGTTTGTTTTTGTGTAAATTTAACTTGTTACAAAGATTACGTACACAAAAGATTTCTAAAGATCATTCCTGAGAAAAAATGGAATAGAAGAAACTTTGTCTAATAAAACTTTTTTCAATTTTAAATGTAAGTAGGTGGGCCCTATTCGTTTGTTACAAACTTTTTTGGAGAACAAAAGAATAGAACGTCTTATTCAGCAAGTTGGGAGGGTTCTAAGTGGAAAGTGTACTGTCGCAAAGAAAAGGGTCTTGCCGTTTTTGTTTTGATATTGGGAGAGTAAGATTAATGAAATGGGACATGGTTACAAGCCTAATGCAGTGCAATGCACAACAAGATGGCGACTTGGCTTTTTGCTTAAAAAAACACCAATAATGAGTTATTAATACGAATCTGTGGTTTTGGTAGGCATGGTAAACTGGCAACTCTATATAGTAGAGAACTATGACAAAAACTGTGAATGCCAAAAAAATAACATTGAAATTATCTTCACAAAAGCTTGCCAGGATTCCTAAGGATAACCAATCAAACAAAAGTCAAGCGTTTGTTTCGTTTCTGTCTGTTGCTACCTTATTATAATATAAAGGACTGATGAAAGTTATTATCTCAATACACTATATACAATACATACAGTATGTATATATACATACAATATATACAGCTGAAACGTTACTTATCGTACGCTATACTATTTTTTTATTTGAGTTTGTATGCAACGTTTGTTAGATTGTTATTTATTACTAGTTTCGTGCTGGTACCGGCCTAGAATTGTACTCCCCCATCTCTTCCCGCGGATGCCGTACGAGTCGGCTAAGGAACCACGTACCAGAAGTAGGCCTTCTGAGGATCGGAAATCATTCTGCAGTCACCAACCCGCCTGCCAAGCGTGGCGATTATTGGCAAATTCCCACCTATATGGAAGATGCATATGTCCAGCTGCGTGGACATCCAATGGCCGAAATGACTAGTGATCGCTCATTGGTCGAAATTCAACCATAATTATGTACTCGTTTGTTTATTGTTAAAGTCTGTGGTCAAATTAAGAATAGACTTATATTGTTTGTCTTTAATCCTATATACATGGTAGTGGGTGTAATGTTTTTTATTGATTTAATATATTTTTTATGCGTAATTATAAAAAATATATAACTCCTTCTGTTAAACAGACCAGACCTGTGTCTGGGTGTGTATATGTATATAAGTATATATCAGTCATCAGGTTACCATAGTACAGGCTCTGTCTAGTTTGGGACCTGAAGACCTTGTGTGTAAGAAAAAAAAAAAAAAAAAACTTTAAGTGTGGGAAATTTCATACTCTTCCGTCCGCGCAATTTTTCGCTTCACGAATTAATATTATGATGATAATGATGGTGATGATGATTATGATGAAACTATGTTATATTATTACTGGCTGCGCCTTGCGGTAATACCCACGCGCGCGGTAAAATCGTATGTGCATGGTATTGACGATTTTTGCGTCTGCTCGTTATCCCACGGGATCAGTTAATATTTTGGGATATGCCTATGCGTTATTTTAGGGTATGAGCTTTATTCAGGTTCATCATGCAAATTCGTTAAGCCGCTTCAGCGTGAAAGAGTAACAAACATACAAACGACAGACGATAGATAAACTTTCGCCTTTATAGTGTGATAAATACTTTTTAGATGGAGTATATATTATTAACAAAATATTTATAACTACTTTTTCTATGATTTATCATTCTAGGTCTAGCGTGGTAACATCTTCGACTACATCGTCACTGACCAACAAGTGAGATAGTGGTCAAACGCTAGATCTATACAGTATAAAAGAGTATAAAGTATTAAAATAGTATAATAAAAGTAGTAAAAAAAATAGTATAATAAAATAGTATAAATATTAAAATAGTAGTAAAAAAACGATTCGCAGGTATACCATTTCAATAAGACGGGAGCTTCATGTGTCTTAACTCAGGGGCTGTTAATTATTACTCAATGGCGTTTTCTAGGTTTCTTTCTTCCTTCTTTGATTTCACAAAAGAATTGTTTTTTTAAGGCAGATATTAGACAAAGGAAACAATCTATATATTTTCGCCTGCGAGGTTTTTGGTATGGTATTTTATTTTATATGTAAATGTTACAACTAAACATTCACTAACACTACACTATAGCATATATGGCAAATAAATTATCACAATTTAGAAACATGCATTAGATGCTTATCTTTTGTTTTAGGAAATTTTGTAATAATGCTCTTGTAATCCAATACCTATAAGTGGCTAGAGATAGTTTTATCTATCATAATAATTGAAGTGCTTCCGCAACGAATCTTATCGCACGGGTGCGAGTATTCACATCCTTGCACTAAGATTCCCTATTCGATACCTGAGAACAAACAATTATACTCAACACATAAATATTTGCCCCAACTGGGATTCAAACCTAGGGCCGCTGATATAGCAGCCAGTGTCACTGACAATTGAGCTACAACGGTCAACAAATTATTAACAGTAACAATATATCATTTGTGCACAGTCAGGTATAAAACTGAAATTAACGTCACATTAATCTTCACTAGTCGTTTAGTGTATCTAAAGCTCATGTTATACATAAAATAATGTGAGCAGAAAATCAAATCTAAATCAAGCAGAAAAAAGGGATGAATTCTAAAGCAAAGGAATTCACGAGTCTCACAAGCGCATCTACCTAATCCGTGCTAAAGTTCTGTGCTTTTTACTCAACAGTACTATCGTACCTCGCTTTCTCTTCCAACTATGTCCCTGTAACTGCAATAAGTGTCGCAAAACTTTCGCAAAACATCCTTTACTTCACGTTAGACATGTTTGGTTTTTAGATTCCACTTGGCTGAGCCGTAGTGTACTCATATACTTTCAGACAGTGCATAAAGTCAGAAATGTAATAGAATAGTCAAGCTAAAAGTCACTAAAAATAAAAAAGGCGTTAATCTATTCGCTGTAAGTAGTTTTATCCGAAAAACATTATCTAGAAAGACCGTCAGTCACCGACATATCCCAGTGGATTACCGAGTTGAAATGGCAGTGGGCAGGACACGTATGACGTAAAACTCATAAGCGATGCCTTCGAAACGCTCTCGAGTCGAGACCACAGACTCACGAACTCGAAAGCGCAGCGTAGGATGGCTACCGGCACGAAAGAGAATGATTTAATTGACGAACGGGTTTATAAATTATGACGGAGGTCCAACAGTGTTGGATGATAATGAAGATGACATAACTGTGTGGAGATTAAATGTCTTGAAGTCAGAAAATTCGCGTAACTTAAGGCACTGTAAATATATATACATTGTGTCTGAGTTCCCCTATCCCGTTCCTTAGTTATTGGTCAGTGTCTAACTCAATCGCGAATTTGATTCGATATTGTTGTTTACTTTTATAGTTGGGATACTCGCATAGCCAGAGGTACTCGTAAAGTGAATTGATATCTAGAACTTAGAGTAGGTGTGACTCAATTCTTTTTATTTCTTTAGGTACAGCTCAATTGTACGAATCTTTCTTTAATACAGTAATTCGCAGGCATGTCGAACAGATATTTAATTTATAGTATGTATTTGCATTTTCTGAAATTAGTCTGAAGTAAAGTGATGCTGAAAATAATGTTTGGGTTTCAATGAAAACGTCTGAATAATTAAGAAATTGATGACAAGTGTCATGATGAGCAACAAAATATATATTTGAAGTTATCTAATTCTCTTCTATTAATATGACATATAAATGTTCTTGTTCCATAATGTTACACTGAAAGTTCTCATTCGAATCGTAAAACCAAAACTCGTACATACAATTTTCCGAGTGATTCGTCTCTATAAAACATTCAACTCGAGTTTCTAAACACTGTAGTGTTACTTGAGCGAACAAGTGGTAGGAATACGAAACCGAGCTGACAGACACCGGAATAACTTAATTCCGAGGGAGAGCACTTTATAAAGAATGAGTCTTAGAGCACAATTGTCTGTTCGGATGTGCAGACGCCGTGAAAATCTGTAAAATAATACCCCGGCACTAGTTAAGCCGGTCCCTAGCTGACGATACAATAAAATAAGCACTACTTAGGGAATAAACTACAAATTACGAGAGAGCGAGCTCAGTTTAAAATAATTAAGATTCTTTGTCCGGTCAGATGGCAAGTCTGCACATTGTACTGTAGAAGTTACGCTCTTTGGAATGTGATTTGTTTATACAAGATCGCGCAAAATTAATCACCCTACCGAAAGAGGTTATAACATTTGCAAATGGCATCGTACTTTCAGGTGCTAAGAATAAACCTTTCAAGTTTATTAGACACGTGGGACTTGCAACAAAAAAAGCTGAAAGCACTCAGAATTGTCTATTTAGCAAATGGTCAGGCCATAGCGTGCGCTGCGCAACACGAAAGCGGTGTTGAAACTGGCACTAGCGGTGACCCATTCAATATATGACCGAGCAAAGCGGTGCTCAACCTGGTTGATTGGTTAAGATCGCAGGGATAAACCCCGATCCAAGCGCTTCAGCCTAGAGATTACTAAAGAATGATTTAGGTCTCTGTTAGTGAATTTCCTATTCGAGATCGGGTCATGTATGAGATAAATCACTACATCTAGAGTCCATAGTTTTTTACTTTTTAAACGGAACAAACAAAAGAACCACAGGATGTTAAGTGGTAACCTTTGCCTATAGACGAGATATAATTCATAAAAAACTGCACTACGCCCGTCACTCTGAGACATAAAGTTGGCAAGTCCTGAATCCCTGTACTTTCACCGGAAAATATACCCTTCAAACCGGAACACAGTAATACAAAAACTACTGCCTGGCAGTAGAATAGATATGGTGGCAGTACTTCTCTGGGTGAACTTTGACACAGAGTACTACTACTCTTATAAGCTAGTTATTAGATACAATATTATTAAATTACACTACACACAATAACATTAAGTACTTAAAAAGAAAGGAATACATGGTCCATTAAATTTACGTGGAAGTACCTACTATAATAGTCATTATAATCATCACCATGATGACAATGATGCCTGCTATCTTTAGTTGAGAAGTGAACTGTTGTAAAGGAGAAAATTGAGGAGATATTAACTGTCATAATGGCATAATTTCATAGTGTCAGGAATCATCTTGACATCTATTCAAAACTGTAATTTAAGCTGCAATTTAAAGGTATCTAAATAGGTACCTTCTCACTCTTTATTTTAAATAACTGTTCTTTGCCCACGTTGTTGTCACATTCCTTGTCTTTGTTCCTAATTTTGATTGTGACAATGAAAATAGTTTTGGACAGTTTGAAATATTTACGTACAAAATAATTAATAAGTTGGCTTATTTATCATTTATTTAGGGTTAATAGTTTCTACGATTTTTTAATACTTACAGGTCATCAAAACTATATAATATATTAAATAGCTCAAATTGTGAGCTTTAGATAGATAGATATCATTTAATTGTACAAGTAAAACTTAAAATAATATTTATGTAAAGCTTTAGTGATGAAACTATTAATTTTGAACTCCTACTTAGGCCGTCTTGCACCAACCAAATTATCCGATATTTTCTCCTGATCTCCGTTCAAATTATGATTTTTGCCTGTGAATTGGTCATGTAATCTGAGATTTATAAGGAAATTTCTAACAATTTGGATGGCGCAAGTGATCCTTTGTAGAATCGAAATTGTCTGTTGTTGTTTCATCGCTAAATAAGTGTTATGAAAATTAATATTTAGCTAATTCCATTTAAACTGCAATAATAATAAATTAGCAAGTTATTATAAAAGCTATGGAAGCTTAGATTATTATTACCATACAAAATACCAATACAAAATAATGTGTTTAAATATAGCGTTGATATCAAGGAAATCAATGGGGGTGGAAAATGGCACAGTATTGCAGACACCAGTGATACCCTACCCTTTTTGCGCAAATAGTAAAAGTTTAATTGAATTCAATACTTTCCGTTCCAAACAACCATTTTATGACACCTGAAATATATCACAGATAGGTTATTGAGTTTGAAACTCGCAGAGCTACGAGAATATTCGCGGAGGTTGAATGTGCCAAAAAGTTTAACTGGAATCTCGAGGAAGGTAGACGTAAGTTCAGAATGTCGGGTAAAGTGTGGGTACCTTTCGCGACACCTCGAGTGGCCTCGACGTGCAAACTATGTCTTTGTTTCCAAGTGTCTGTTTACTGCAGCGGGGTGTTTATTTGACGACACTTGAAAGAATTTCAACAATACGGCCCGAATAAACATTATTATGATGTTATTTAGGGGCGTTGACTTTGGAAAACGAACATTTTGATAAATCTAATGAAATTTCCCTTGCATTTGTTTTTAAAAACTTTTAATGCGACCATCATTTACTATACTAAAAGTATTAAAAAAAAAAAAGTATTCGTAGAAATATTTAAAAAAAGGAAATAGGGTACTAACTTCTGGAGCGTGTATCGCAAAAATTAGGTTCATGCACCTAACTCATTATAGTCGCTCTGGCCGGCAGTTGTGCAGCACGTATGGCTATCACTAAATCTCTAATATATAAAAATCTCGTGTCACAGTGTTTGTTATCGAGCTTCTCCGAAACGGGTTGCCTGATTCTTATGAATTTTTTGTGTGTAATTGGTACGCCTGGTCGTAAAGTATTTTACACCTTACCACCCATTTTTTATAGCTATTTATATATAAGTATTTTTGTATGAACAAATATTCAAATAATTTAACCGTCGATTATTGACGTGAATTAATTTAAATGAAGTGTCGTGTCACTTTGACATTTCAATATGGCAGAACAACGTTTCCCAGGTCAGTTAGTATTTATTAAAATTAACCAGGTAAAAAATTTTTTTCTGTGCTTTCTTTAAATGAAGAACTACCTCGTGTACAATGAAAAACTGGGTGTGCTGCCTGTAGTTCTTTCTAGGGTAGTTTAACATGATCTTAGAGCGTAGGGTACGGCTTCCTATCTTCTTTTTTACATAATATCATTGGGTAGAAGGGTATAAAAGTATACTTACAATGCAGAGCACATAGCCTCTGACCCAAAAATATTGCCCGTCTTACACGCTTATTCTCCCCTATACAGAGGCTTCAATTTCGCCGCGAAATTTAGTACCTACAAAACAGCTTACGCAGCTATACCCTGTATTAAGGACACTTTCTATCATCACAGTCAATTGTGAGCTTGTCGGCCTAAAAACGTGATATCACAAAGAGTGACGGTGTGGGGCGAGAGAGCGCGGGCGGAGCGAGGTCGCGCGACCACCGAGGACCCTTGGCTTTGTTCCACTGGCAACAATGCCTCTGAGGGCCCACTTGTGCGCACTTGTATCGGATGCAAGCGATGTTTCGTTCGTGTGGATTAGGGTTTGGAGACAGGGCCGCACTTACACTTTTCGCTTGTGTTTAAGGTTTCCGGTCTTTTCAGAAAAACATTGTGAGGTCTATAGTCTTGCTCGATTCGATCGCTCAGAGTGCTGGAAGCCACATGCACCATCATTTTTTTAATTTTTTTTAAATTTGCTAATGTATCCCTAACGTAATCAGGGGTGTGTTGTTGTTTTTATTCTGAGACATGAAACATTTGATATAGGTAACATTAACTAATGGTGCATGTGAACAAAAATTCAAATTATGCATCGTTTAAACAGATTTAAACATGAAATGCGAAATGGTTTAGGGCCTACCCACAAATGTAGCACAACGGGGATGTCTTATTAATTCTCAATTTCTGTTAGACTTACTGGTGTGTCTAGATAACTATTATTTAAGAATAAAGTAAGCGAGCTTATAAAATTACGCAACGTGCCCCAAAAATACTGTAAGGGTTACAGACATGGTGGACTTACAGGATTGGAATAGAATACTTAAACAATGTGTCTCCCCCTTAATAGAGACGATAATATTAGGTGCTATTGGACACATTCTCAATTACAGTTTCAGTTAAAACCGAGTTGATTTTTGGTCTAAAGCTAAATTGTAATTTTAATGTGAGGCCGATAATGCGATCCACACATATTAATAACAAAAAAAGATTGGAGTAGTATAAAATGTAGGTGACATCTGACGGTTCGATCATCTTGACTGGCCGGATGGCGCAGTTGGTAGTACTTTGCCTTCTGAGGCGCTGGTCCCGGGTTCGATTCCCAGACAGGTCTAACATTTGTGTGTATGAACATGTCTATTTGACCTGTGTCTGGCTGTGTATATGTATATAAGTATATATATATATATCAGTCATCAGGTTAACATAGTACAGGCTCTGCCTAGTTTGGGACCTAAAGACCTTGTGTGAATGTTAATAAAAAAAATCTTATCAATTTTACCCAACAGAAGCGTTTATAAATGGCTAATTTAAGTCTAACCGTATTAATTTTTAGGAAGCTTAATTTATAATCGGGTATTAAAATTTATTTGCGTTACAAAAATTTCGCGAAATTGGTACAATTTTTTCTTAGTTTGCTAGAGTTTGACAAAACTATTCTTGATACGTCCCCGTTCGTTAAGAGTAGTAATTATATGATATTTATGCGAGCTGCCCCTCCCTTCTTGTCTCGAGCACCCCCAAGAAGCGGCGATACGGGTGACAAAAGTTATGAGCCAGCACAATAAAACCACTAAGAGTTTTTACGACAACGATCATTTTTGTATAAAAAACAGGTCACTAAAGAAATAATCTTTACGATAAATAAAAACACACGACATGAGATTTCGTACTTATTCAGATAAGATACCTAACTTAAAATAAATACCAAGGCGACTGATCTTCTCTCGGCGTTTTACCAGACAACACACCAAACTTGTTAATGTTATGTGTATACAAATTTGCATCCAAATCGTTAGAGTCGTTTCCGAGATTAGCTTAGAGTTATAAACAAGAATAGCTCGGTTTGATAGCTCCTATTTGATACCCCAAAACAGACTAACAGTCTTAAAACAATTTTCAAGAAAAAAATGTATACCGGCTACTTGTTACCTATGCTTAACTGTATGTGTATGTACTTATACTGAATTTGTTGGTTATTTGACGATTTGTTTGACAGTGCAAGCTGCGGATAGGTAAGGTTTAGGACTCACGGTTTTCCGGCTTCTCTTGGACACTGATGTTTCACTGCACTTTGAAAGTTTTATGTATATTTATTGCGAGCGCGTATAATGGCGGCCGCCGGCGCAACTTGAGTTTTTTGTTGTATAGAAACTGATGGCGGAGTTCTGTCACTGTCCGCTGTAGCGGCGTGGCGCGGTAGTCGCGCATGCGCAGTGCTTGGTGTTGCCGCGCCAAATATGAATAGAAATTGGTACTGGGATGGGATTAGGAAAGGGAAGCTTGAACAGAATTATAGTTGAATTTCCATAGTAGTCTGTATTTCCATATTCTTAACCCTACATGCAGCCTTAATGTTAATTGGCGGTTAGTGGCAGCGAAACTATCGATTATTAAAAAAATGTAAATTAAGATCGCACACGTAAACTCCGCTACGCGCGCTCCACCTGTTGTAGTATTCTATTTTTTCGAAGTGATGTCTCTGAAACGCATTTTTGCGGAAGAGTTTCAATTTGTTAAGTACATAAAATAGATGTATGTAACATATACGTTGTAGATTATTATCTACTCGTATCAAAAAGGTTTTTAAGTTAAACGCGAAGCGAGGCGCACACTTGAACCCTGCGTAAGTACAAGTCCAGCTAAATGCCGGAAGACGTGAGGGCCTTTCGCATTGTTACAGCAACAATGCAAAGGAAATGCCTCTCCACTTCTTCGAATATATATATTCTGAAAAGCGGCTTTCACCTATCGATAGGACACGTGCTATTAACGCCACGTCAGCTTTTCTGGGAATTGAGGACGTACTCGTATACAAATCCTATTTAATTTACTATATACTAGAAATTGTATACTTACACACTCGTTGTACCTGTAGGGCTGTATGATTAATATTGCCATTTACAAAAGCTATTAAACAATAATACTGGCACATATTTGGTTCAACGTTGAAGTGCCATGCTGATTGGCATTGCAATTCTACGGAACAATTATTTTAGCATTCTAAGTAGTCTGCCATCTATTAGCGGGATATTATATAAAAATAAGCTGGCAGCTGATACTGCTAGTGAAATGTTATTTTAGTACTATAATTGCTTTGTCGTATTTTATCGTAGTAGAGGCAACTGTAATCACGTGTTCATATTATGTACATATAGTTTCCTTGAATTAATTGATGTACTGCCTAAAAGTGATTTGAAAGATCACTGTATTTTTAACCGACTTCAAAAAAAGGAGGAGGTTCTCAATTTTTCTATATATGTTGCATATTGCATATCGCATGTTGCATATTGTTTGCATAATATTTATATTTATTTTTTATTTTTGTTACCTCAGAACTTTCGACTAGGTGATTCGATTTTGATGATTTTTTATTTATTCGAAAACTTCTCACGTTGTTTTAATATAATTTCAAATCGGTCAATTGCCTACTAATATTTATGACTTTTGAACTTATCTTTTGGACCTGCACCGTGAGTAGCCAAACTCAATCAATCAACCAATCTTTATTATTACTTAACATGTATACATACTTAAAATAATGTATATTACCTACATAGTAGTAGGTATATACATACATAGGATACATCAAGTTTATTTGTGCTCTAGCTTTCACGGTAGCATACCCTGAGTCTGTGAGGGATAGCTCACTTCGTAATTGTTCTTTTTTATATTTGACGTGGCGACTTGTATTTGTACATGCATATATTACGAGTTCGTGTTTTGTGGCTAGTATATGTAAGTTAGTGCTTAAGGTTTTTTAGTGTAAGTAATAAGTACGTTTGATCGAATACAACGAATAAAAATAAAATTATAAATAAAACAAAATAAAATGTAAAAATAACAGAAGAGTTCAAATATTTGAACTCTTGAATGCTCCCTGCATTCGGCTGCTAGGGGGACTTGAACCAACGACTACAGAATACCGTCCTGTTTATTATATTTGAACTTAAGTTCCGCCTAGCATGTTGTTACTGCGATATACAATAAAAACTCTTATAATAGAAGAGATTTTGGCCGCTGGGTATGCTTGATAGATATATATATATAGCGTAAGCAGCCAATTTACATTTGTTATAGTCAGTCGGCAAATAAATAAATGAACGAAAGTTATGAACACATATAATGACAAACACTTAACAGTCAAACGTAAACAAAACAAACACAGATGACAGAATAACGTTCACAAGCGAGTCGCGCGTTAGCGGGCAAAAACTATGACAACGGGCGTACGCTTCTATTCGGCGATAGATACAGACTGGTGAGGGGGGCGCTGACGGATCGATGCGCGCGCGCATCGCCTGTGCAGCGCCACGGATTGACGATTATTATTATTACACACGACTCATTCATTTACATAATATTAAAGTACATAAACTTAAATAAGGATATTAGTGTTTTAGAAAATATATATGTGAATGGGGAAATATGCATTAGAATAGTATGTATATTGTATAATAGATTAAATACAAATAAATACACAAATATGCAAATCAAGTGGGAGATGCCCACATTATCATAAATTAGTTCTAAGAAATGTATCTGTGCTTGTCTGGTCTCATGACAATTCTTTTATCTTTTATCATGCGATTGGATAAATATTTAGTACCATTCTTCTCTCAGCTACGTGCGTCCACTGCTGGACGTATGCCTCCCCAGATAAGGGGGATTTTCCAATACTCGCCACTCTTGGCAAGCGGGTTGGCGAGCGCTGTATGACTTCCAACCCTCAGAAGGCGCTGCTGCCCACCTTCTGGTAAGTGATCCCTTAGCCGACTCTTACGGCACTCACGCCACGGGAAGAGATGGGGGAGTACTATTCTAGGCGGTACCACCACGGCCTACATACCCTTAGTACCATTAAGTATATTTAATTTATTATTAAGTTGTTGGTGTATACATATACACCAACCAAATATGGACGTAAATAAATAAAACATTTATACTAATTTGCTAACATTTCAATACAAATCCGCAAATCCCATCTGCGATACTCAGTAATATCTACCATGCCCGACCATGCACATATCGGACATGCCCGAAACCTAGGCAAAATACTTCAGCAATAAACTTGAGTAAAGCCGGTTAGCCGGACAATACATATGTATATATATGAATAATAATGAGGCAAACACACCAAAATTTCCAATCGAAAATGGATTTAAAATATTTATTCAAGATTATTCGACAGAAAGACACAAGACAAGAAGTTTGAAAGACTCAAAATTGTCTATTTAGCAAATGGTCGTGCCTTAAATGTATTATATGTCATTATACACAATTCCAGAAACTTTATAAGTTAACTGTACAATAACAGAAGTGTCTATATATTATTATATTCTCTGAAATATTATATTGTTTGGAACAGTAAAGTTCCTATTTCAGACTAAAACGCAACTCTACTAACTTAATGAAATGTAAGTTTGGTTGACCACGTATAGGTCACGTCGTGAGCAATCGTGCTAGACCAAGCCTTTATTGGCACAATGCACAATTGCCATCGTGTTCAAAGAAAATAAACGAACTTCCAAGGTTTTCCACACATTATGAAATTCACTTCGGACATGCATTTTGTTAAAAGGTGTTCAATGTCATGTAGAAGATGGACTGTGCGCAATTGTGTTAAACCTAACCTGTATCTCTCACGGCATTGGCTTTGGAAAACTTTTGGGAATATGTATTGTATCATTTAAACACTTCACACGCATAGAATACTGAGTACATACAAATAGCTGCTTGGATCAAATAGAAAGACATACAATTTTAAAATTCGAATTTTTGTTACTGGTTCTATAATCAAAATAGTTGTGATAAGTGTCAAGATAGAAACTCACACGAGAACTCCTAACTTGAACGATTTTCTATAAATAATCCGTTGTGTATATAATGCTACGTAGACAGAACCGCATAGAATTGATCATGATTCCTGTGATTATTTACAACTAGCTGCACGCATTGACTACGATTTTTCCCGCGACCTCAGTAAAATCAAGGGAACTATTTCTTTTCGGAATAAAAAGTAGCCTATGTATATCCAGGGTTTATACCCTGGATATACATAGGCTACTTTTTATTAATGTATATTATGCAATCTTTATTCCAAATTTCAATCTTCATGCAAATTCGTCAATCCCTTTCAGCTTGAAAGAGTAACAAACATACAAACGACACTCCAACTTTTGCATTTATAATATTAACGTGATTAAATAATAACTCTTCATTCATTTAGCAATATTATTACTATTCTTTTCATATTTTATTTTTGATAACCGGAATTTACTAAATTTACAATGTATGTTATATCATATAGTTTATAAAAATTGCACTTTTAGAGATCGTGTTCTACTTTGGTAGTTTGAACAGTGATTATATTCATATTAATTCATTGGAAAATCATGACCATATATTTATTAAAATTTCGTTCATCCTTATTTGTTGACTTGACTTTAATGAACTATGACTTTAGGAAAATGATTTTAAGAATATTGTTATCCTATAACATAAATAATATCCTAAATTAGATCAGTATACGCCCATAAATTGGGTATCTCCTCATTCCAAAATTAATTCATCATGTACCGTACTGTCTTTGTCCTAAATAGAAATATGATCAATCTGAAAATAAGTACATTTAAGTGTACCGCTGTTTATAACCGGCAGCACTAAGAGCAAAAAGATCATTCCTTTAAAGTTCTTTATTTAAAGGGACTGTAGCACTAAAGTGCGGTTTAATTGCACGGTAGAACTTTCACAGCACCAGTTCAATTTGTAGGTACCTACTCGATGAATTTAGATTCGATTTCTCTCAATTCTTCTTGGCTGCGCTCACAGGATTTGTGCAATTTTCACATCGTCTATTTCTATGTATAAGTGAAATTGTCAAGTCCCAGCATAGTACAAGAACGTTTCACGATTAGTGCGTTACTACGATGTACATACTAATAGTAACTTTACATGAAATGAAAAAAAAAGTTTTATGAGCATTTCGGCGGGTGGCGGTTTTTTGCATACAGAAAGAAAGGCGAGCGAATGAGCTTTAGTGACTTTCGGAATAGAAAATCTTTCGACATTTCATTAATATGCACTAGAGAAAAATAAGACTTATGTATCGTTATATCTACCGGTTTGGTCTCAATCATTCACAGCCTTAATTATTTTTAAATATTTATCAATAAGCAACGTTTATTATTCTACCTGCGCCCCGTGGATTACGGTTTCCCAGTACCTCGGTTATATGTATATATTTTTTTTTCAAAAACAAGAAAAAAATATAGTAGGATATTTTCCGAATTTTATTGGAATCTATGGTCTATAGACGAGATAATAATCTATAGACGTAACAAACACACAGAATATTTTTTAAACAGAATTTCTTATACGATCTATTATGAATGGTAGAGCATTATAGTTGATTCAAACAACCTTTTGGTGTGTATTTTATTAATTAAACAATATTTTAACATATATTTAGTAAAAATTTATTAATACTTTCTGACATGAGAACGTTAATGCTCATAAATTGCAAAAGAAAGTTCGTCATGAGTTTGGCCATAGTATCGATGACAGTAAAACTGAACACAAGTGTACAAAAGTTTTGATGGCAATTGAAGAAAATTCCGAATATCCCGCTAATTCATCCGCTTAGTCCCATGACAACGACCAACCTCATACCAGCTCAATAAAACTTTGTACTGTCTATGATTTTGGAAACATTTGCAGGATGAGTTTCAATAAAATTCTTAATTTATTCACTCACGGACGAATTCCTCCACTTTATCGACGTAACCTTTACTGCTCGGGTGAAAAAGAATTTTTGTAGTTAATTTTTAGTACTTTGTATGAGATCTCAATGAACTGCAATTAATAATTTCCCATTGTACCTAAGATAGCCTTCATTTTTTATGGTCGGCATACTTTCTTAACTATAGTGCTTAAACACTATAATAAAAAGTTGTATATTAGTATGCATATTTATTTCTTTTCAACCCCGTATCTAATTATTTTACACTGTTTTTACGGGTATAACGTAGTACTTACGCGTAGTCGATATCGGTGCGTTAATCGTAACGTAATCGCACCCAGTGCGAGACGGGACGTTACGACTACGCGTAAGACTACGCGTAAGTACCACGTTATACCCGTAAAAACAGTGTAAAGTAACCCCGTATCTGTCATAATATTTAATGCTAAGTGTATGGTGGGTAGAAGTAAGGAGAACTATCTGTGTATGAAAAGTGTCCGTAGAAATGCGTTAAATTATAGTGTGGCGCTACAATTGCATCAGGATAAATTTTAAAAACAAATTGTTTTGGACTATGTTACAAATAGTTGAAGGTTTGTATACAGTACTTACTACTTTAGTCAACTAAAACAAATTTAAAAAAAATGGAACCAAAGAAAAAAGTGTTGCAACACTCAAAAGTGTGAAATAACTTCTTGAAGTCGGTACCATTAGGGTTCAAAAGTAACTATTATGAAAATATTGTGAGCATGGTATCGACTTTGACATTTTTTTTCACACTTTTGAGTTATAAAGTCGGTTCCATTTTTTGGTATTTTTTTTTCATTACTTTTCAATGACTTTCGCTACTCACGGGTATGTTCACCGATTTCTCCACCCGCAACTATAGTGTCATCGACGTATGCGTATCACTTTTAATATGTTATTGCAGTGTAACTCAAAAACAGCTTGGCTGATTTTAATGAAATTAAAATTTGACCATACGAGAAGCAACAGCTTTCAAATAAAAAAAATAACGATCAAAATCGGTTCACCCAGTAGATAGTTCTTAGGTAACAAACATTAAAAAGAAAAGAAAAAGAAAGAATAAAAGACATACGGGTCGAATTGAGAACCTCCTCCTTTTTTTGAAGTCGTTTAAAAATTACATATTTTTTAACACAGCACACTTTAATCCGTCTCAAACTGCTACACCCATGCCATACACTGTTGCTACTCTAACGCCATTCTAGAAGCTTGCACTTGGATACTTTTTAAACTTTTCACCCATAAAAGATCTCCTCTCTCCTCCTTACCTTTATCCTGCATAGCTAAATGGATGCACGGAATGTAATTTTAACCTCTATTATGTAGTCAAATAAAGAAATAATAAGTTTCGTTATCTCACGTATCCATCGCCTTCCACGACGTCACTTCTGATTATCGGATGATAAGTGTCTAAAGCCTTTGTATTAGAAAAATACTGATAAAATTATTTTTCCTACTACAAAATACATTTACTTACTTACGGTTTTCATTTTTGTCAAAAGATAGACGATCTTGTATCCGAAATGGACTTTTTCAGCACAAAGAAAAATATTTTACCTGTTTATATTTTGGATGTCAGTGGGAGTGCGAGGGTAGTACCAGGGGAGGTGGGGTGAGGACGAGATAAGAATCAAATAGATGTTGTTTCACTGCACGCTCCTCCATCGCACATGTGCACGCGGTGACAACTGGCCCGCATATCTTGACACTTGCTGAGATATGCCTCTTCTGCACAGAGATTCTACTATGAATTTATGACTAAGGTACTCGTAGTGGACTAGACGATTTTTTCACTTTGTTATATGATGATTATTAGAATAATTTGGAAGCAGGTTTGAAAGTGTTTGGATGACTAGTAACCGTCTGCGATTTTATTCACGGAAATACGAAACATAGGCACTGTGTTGGATACAGTTAAGTAAAGTTAAGTTGTAAAGTTACAAAAAAATTTCCTCATTTTTTAAGAATATCGTATGTAACTTTTTTGCAATGAACAATTTATTGATTTATTTATTTTTTAAAGGCATTTAAAACGTTGTCATTTTATAATTTCGCATTGAATATTTTTATTATTAAATATTTGAGATATTTAAAAAAAAAAATTATGCTTCATCACAGTAACAACATGCTAGGCGGAACTTACGTATATATTTTGAAGAAAATAATTTGGCTTGTGGGATTTGAACCCATGACTACAGAATACCGTTCCGTCGCTTTGCTATTTAAGCAGTGAATCACTTCACTAGCGGTCCATATTTATTCATTTATTAATTTTAATTAGCATCATATTTACAAATATAGGAAAACAGCAACTATAACATATGATCAGACTACATACTATTGAACACTATTTCAGTACTAGTTATAATATATTGTTCAAAGTGCAAATAAAATCACAATTTATTTTTATTCAATATCATTATATTGCTTTGACTACTCATAATACTGGACCCATGGTACATAGCAGATTCTGCACAAAAACAGGTTGTTGCATTTAGGTAAGAAGAAATATATACACATGCTTGGGTCAACCCACAGTTGAAAAAATAAATAAAAAAACATGAAATTACACAAAATTAAAATTGCAGTTATAATTTTATTAGTAATATTTACATTTACATTTTGAAGTCCTAGTCTTGGATTCCTAAAATAATTTGAAAAGGATTAATAATAATAAACACGTTTATTTCCGAGAAAACATAACAGTATTACTTAGATTGACTTGTTTTTCTGATAATAATAATAATAATAATTTCTGATAACCGGAACTTTTGGAAGTTATAAACAAAAACTACTAATGCTCAATATGGCCTTACGCAACTTCCATGTTTTTCATCCTTCGATGCCATACATCACGCCAGTGTGCCAGATATCACAGCCTTGTGAAGAAGAATGACTTGGATAAGATGCAAACTGTGCTCGTTGCGAAATTTGCCTCTGCGATCTCAATGATCACTGGTTTGCGCAACGTTCTCTGTCAACCACCTTTGATGTGTATTTTTTGCAACAGGGCATTTCCGTTCTTATGAGGCACGTTGAACCGCTAGCTTTTTGAGACCGAAAAATTTGACATTACTGGCCTATCCCTGTATAAAAATAACAATTTACTAATATTAACGCTTTGGTGTAAACTGTAATGTTATTAATCATTATGCGAATACATTGAATATAAGTATATTTATATCAGTCATCAGGTTACCATAGTACAGGCTCTGCCTAGTTTGGGACCTGAAGACCTTGTGTGAATGTTAAAAAATAAATAAATAAAAATAAATTGAATTGGAATTAAAATTAAGGCCAATGCTGCACTCTCTGAGATGTCAGTTGACATTCATTAAGCCAAAGCTATCATTGTATCGCTTCAATACACAATTATGTATGTACAAAACAAATTTAATCAAGAGCCGAAAAGTGTTAAAATTGTTCAGTCGCACTATACTTTTCACCTGAAGTATGTTTCGACTGACATAACGTTCATGAAACGTATTTTAGCAGAGCGATAAGAAAATGACACAAAGAAAACAAACTACAGGTTCACTTCGGCCGAAAATTTGGGAAAGTGAGTCGGGAGAGGGTGCTGGGGGGGCGGACACAGGAGATAGCGCTACTGTCAAACTTATTGGAACGATGTCAAAGATCGCACGTAACGGATACCTATCTACTTCTCTCTCACTATTCTTTCCCTCATCATCGCTATGACCAATGATATTATATGTTTATATGGGGTAGATGTCGTACAAGCGCGCGGAAACTGAAGCGGCAAAATTAAGTCAATTGTAGTAATTTTCTTTGCGACGCGTATTTCAAGCGCAAGTCTAAACATATAGCTATCCTTTTCTATATTATTTGTACCGTATTATCTGTCGCAGTAAGCATGTTTATGTCGTAAAGGAACAAAATCTGAGCACCGAGCAGTATGAATATATGTCATCTTTAGTAAAACAGCATTGGCTATGACTAACACTGGATATATATTGAAAATAATAATTACTGGATAAATATTTTCAGTTACCAAGTTTTTATTAAAACGCCCCAATTATAACTTAATGCGTTTCAATTACGCGATAGGGTTTTCTTAAACTTTAAACCTTTTAATTAAACGTCTGGTGGAAGCTATTGAATAGTGCTTAATTGATAAATTTTGCAAAATAATAAGCGTCGAAATTAATTTTGAACGATCCATTAGAAGTAACGAAGATATCGCCTACAATATTCGAAAATCAAAGAGATTTCCAACGTTGGCAGATTTAAAATATTTCGGAATCGAAAGATTCGTTCCATTGAAAAGCTGTTCGAACCTCGTCCGTTCAAAGCCTTTGTCCAGCGTAAGGCTGTTAAAGAAAGAGCTATAATAGGGCAGACATTTGTAAGATTGCCTCCACTCGTAACCGGGTCGATATATCGCAGGCATTGTATATTCAGGGGCCTATTTCAGGTTTGAAATGTTAGAGCACGGACACGCGATGCGACAGCAAACTCGATTGACGTATTATCGTTTTGTCTCAGAATAGTCTTCGTGGAAACGATTTCAATAGCCCCCGACCCATTTAATTTAACAGACAATGTATACAGAGTGCAGAGCGGCGATTTGTCAAGGGAATGAATCTCGACAAAGGGCGTATTCATTTGAATAGCAACTTGTTGTACGAGACCGTTTTAATTTCATAAGTCGTTTATCATAATCAAGGATAGCGGAGGGGGGCAGCAGACCCATGTCAGTGTCTGAGGAAACGTCACATACCTGCTCGGACAATGCGGACATTCTGTGGCTCGTATTTGATTTGACGTGCTTTGATTACTACGGAACTATGATTTTCAATGTGTTCAATTCAGATAGTTATCGACGTATACTTGTATGAAACTGGTACTTGTTTCTGTGAGATCCAAAAGCATACAGCTATTATTTAATATAGTAGTTTTAAGAATTTCAATTTTGGCATATCTTAAAGACTAATGATAAAAGGCAAAGAGGCAAAGAGGGTCGGGTATATACAATTTACAGAATCTTGAATTTACGAAATAAGTATAGTCTGGTCGGAGAGTAATTTTCCAGTGTTTACCACGTGAGTCCTAGTCGGTTTGTTACATTACGAAATAAGTATATTTGTAAAAATAATATTTAGAGCATTAAATAACACAATATAAAAATACAATACACACTAAATAAAATAGTACAATATATATAAAGTGATTAAATACACTTACACTAGTAATTTTTACTATTTTTAGTAAAACCGAACTTTATCATCGAGAATAGAGTCCTCATAATGTTACAGATTTAATTCGGGACTTGATGACTAAGCCAGGATTAATAAAAAGCTTATGTACGGAAAAGCTGCAACATAAATATCAAAATACAGCGTCAGCATTCTATTGTTTTAATTTTAAACTGTTCTAAGAAACGTATGCTCCGCTTAATCATGTTAAGGATTAGGAATCTTTTCGCACCCTCTTATACGAATTTATATTAGTTATAGGAGCATGGGAAATAATATTAATTGAATTTTTTAAACACAATAAATCTATTGTTTGACCACTATCTCACTGGATAGTCAGTAAAGATGTAGTCGAAAATGTTATTAGGCTAGATCTAGAATCTTTACTGGGTCTCAAGGACTGCTGCCTATGTAAACTCAAAAATGTATACGGTCTCATGAAAAATGTACAGGTACATTTTTCATGAGACCGTATTCATTTTTCATAGCGATTACTAGAAATAAATTCGAAGTCATGGGAAATTATGCTCCGTAATCTTCTAGTATTGAAATCAACACCCCGCTTGTGGGACGTCTTTCACGACATATAGTTTAAACATAGTTTATGTTTCTGACATATAGATATATTATGTAATATCGTATCGTACGTTCGTGATCGTATAACTATACGATCACGAACGTTACGTTACCTCGTACATTTTACCAGAATTTTTAATATTTCTGCCTAATTTTCTAAATTTATCGTAGTATTTATAATTTATTGTAAGTACCGTCAACAAAAGCATACAAAATTTAGAAAAAAATATCTTTTAAATTTGTAATCGTTCTTATGTCGTTCTTAAGTTATAACTTGACCATGAGAAATATGGAGCTAGATGATGATTGTATGGGTTATAAATGTATGTCAGTAATACGCATTTGCCTTAATTCTGTTAATCTCTTAAAGTAGATATTAACATAATATATATTCTGACATGGACCTATTTCATCTTCAAAATGAAATAGGTCGTATTCAATCAACGCTAAAATTCAATTAAAATTCTGTTATTCACTTAAACTAGTTTAAAATGATCTTCAAAATGAAATAGGTCAGTAAACGCTAAAATTCAAATTCATATAAATCCATTTAACGCTATGTCTAAAATATTAGGCGAGTTTTATTCAATAGTTGGCCAATCATTACGGGTAGTTTTAGTGGACACCAAATAAGTGGCCAATTATTCTACCTACAACTACCCACAATTTTAATAAAAAGCTGTAATTTGGGTGTTGTTATTGATAAGTGTCATACTAATGTAGACTTTATCAGAACTATATAAGAACTTATCTTATTTTTCAGAAATTTGGTTCAGTTTTGTTGACAATAGAATCTCTGCCACAATCATCAAAATAAAGATCATGGATTTACTAATATTATTTTCTCTATCAACTTTAAATTACATGCATTGAACAAGATGCATTTGATCACCTGTTTCATAAGCAACGGACCTTCTGAAATGATTTTCTTTTGAGCGTCGTTCATAATTTTACTCCAAGTATCTACGTTTATATAAAGCAACATAAAATATTTTACCGTAAAGTAGGCACCCCATTCGATTGGGTGATTATTCTCCCCGCCAAGATCCAGCGGTGAATTTACGCTTAGAGATAGCGCCTACGGTGAAAATAGATTATCTGCCGTACCGTGTAAGGTGTAACCTCTTTACGCCTAATAGATAGGTGCGCGGGAAAAACGGTTATCTGCATTACATATAGCGTTTTAATGTCACAATAAAGATAATTCTAATATCAAATGAGGTGACATATACTATTACATTTTTATTTACGGAAAGGTTGAGGAAGAATATTTATCTTCACTGGTTTGTTATTTTTGGTAATGAAGTACATTAATGTAAACTCTAACTTTCACGGCTGGCGTTGCATGTTGTATGTATTGCTTTCGGGCTGTTTGGCCGTGGTCTATGTGAAACTTGTGTTCCAAACGTTTCGTCGATCACTGCCGTCGGCGTCTTCTCTGATACTGAAGTTAGTATCAGAGAAGACGCCGCGAAGGAGAGTTCTACGCTCTTGTCGCCGCTCGGACCTGAACCACTGAAGATGTCGACCGCAGTGATCGACGAAACGTCTGGAACACAAGTTTCACATAGACCACGGCCAAACAGCCCGAAAGCAATACATACAACAAGAAGTACATTAAGTTTGTATTTATTCTTAAAACTATATTTAGACTTTAGGGGTCGTAAGGGTGGGGGAAGTGAATTCCAGCATTTAGTTGCGGAAAACATAAAACTTCCACAAAATGCAACAGTGCGGTGTGGAGTGGTGTACAGAAGATAAGATGATGCTCGCGTCGTATATCTATTATGATATCTGGCCCAAACAAATTTTGAAAAGAGATAATTTGGCTATTGAAATTGAACGATGTTAAAAATTAGAGCGGTGAGATAAATATCTCTGCTATTTTAAATATTGTGGCGGTTTAAAATAAGATAGATATGGCTTCGAGGTGGTATAGGAAAACAAAAGCCGCAAAAGGCGTTTTGAACTCTATAGATGAGACGTGCGCTTTTAGCAAGAATACGGAGACCGTAGACGATATCAACATTAGTGAATAGGTACCTTCTTGGCTTGTGTCTCCATCTTAGACCGCGTCGACACTTAAAATCAGGTGAGACAGTGGCAAACACAAACTTATAATATAAAAAAAAATCGAAAGAAAGTTGCATGACCTATAGCGAAAATAAAGTATGAAACAACCATTTATTGGCCATTGGCTGGCCGGCTGGCGCAGTTGGTATCACTCTGCCTTCTGAGCCGCTGGTTCCGGGTTCGATTCCCGGACAGGTCAAACATTTGTGTGTATGAACATGTCTGTTTGACCTGTGTCTGGGTGTGTATATGTATATAAGTATATATAAGTATGTATATAAGTATATATCAGTCATCAGGTTACCATAGTACAGGCTCTGCCTAGTTTGGGACCTGAAGACCATGTGTGAATGTTGTCCCATATTATTAAAAAAAAAAAAAAATAATAATTTAAGTAGACTCGACTCGTTAAGCGAGGACTGCTACACGACTTTTTTCCATCGTCGGTTTAAATTATTCTTCGTTCGTTTGCGTAACTTCCTTTTACTATCAGTATAATTTGATTGAATTGGCAAGTAATTGGAGACAATTTCCCCATTAAAGCATGTGCATAAAGATTGGCCAATAATTCGGTTCCGTGAAGTCGTTATATCCTGTAAACACGTTTAAAATTCATGTAAAGTTTCGCTCACAGAATAGCGGGTGAAATTCCGAAATGTTGAACAATAATTTGTTCCTGCACGATCAAGAAGCTTGTTTACCTATTTGTAAACTTGTTGAGGGCCTACAGTTTCTAGTGAACAAAATGTAATACAAAATATCTTAATTGACATTTATATTATATTAAATTCGTTGAGTCTTAAGGTTCCTGAACTAGAATAACTGTGTTTCAAGTGCCAGTGACTTCTGCCATACACAAGAAATCGTTATCTTATGTCTATAGAAAATATTATATATGATTATATTTTTAAGATTGATTATTAGAGTATTAAATATATAAACTGTACACGCAAATATTCATTTATGAATGGGGCGTTGTTGTGTTGTATCATGTGTGTGTGTGTTTGTGTGTGTGTGTGAGAGAGTGTGCGCGTGTAAGTGATTGCGTTAGCCTGTTGAGATAGCTTACAACTTTTGCAATACCCTCGTAATCAAATTTACAGTTATCAACTTTTTTCATCACACTAAAAACGTCTAAATATGAATACTGAAACATTCTTTAAATCTGCCAGAGAGCACAGTTTATGGAAAACTTTTTATGCAGATAAGACTTTATTTTGAAGACGTCGGCACTAAGCAGAACCTAAACTTGACTTAAAAATTAATTAAGATGATTCGTATAATTTGAATAAATGTACTCTCTAATGACAACCATTAGAGAGTAAATGTTTCAAATAATGATTAGCAATTCTGAAGGTTAATAACAATCATGTACGTGTGGTTTAAGAGAGGAATTATTCCTTTATCTTGGGTTTAGAATATCCATCGAAGGTTAATAACTATAATAATGTATGAAAATATTCTAGTCGGTCGCTGTGGTTCAGTGGTCAGTGATATGACTTCCATGTCTCAGGGACCCTGGGTTCGAATCCCGGCAGGGGTAAATATTTTTGCGATGAGTGCAGGTTTTTGTCCCGGATCTTGGATGTTTGTGTGCTGTGATTGTTTATATCCATGCCTCCCGTGATACAGGGAATTGTAGTGCGAGGATTTAAGTGAGATAAGTAAATCAAATAACATTATTAACTGAATGATCGCAAATATTACGATAGATTAAATGGTGCCAAGGATGGCAGGCAATACATCAGTTCATAGATTGTACAAAATAACGAGCTAGCTATTTTAACTTTATTAAGGTTGCTGTCGAACGAACAAAGATTCGTGGGAATCCTGTAACTAAATTGTACCATCTGCATTTCGTCGTGTTGCCGAATTGAACGGCTTTAACAAAACTTTAATTTATGCTTTTGTATTTTAATATCTTCTTTTATATTTATTATTAGAAAAAAGAGGGTTGTATATTAAAACTTCAATCATCCAACCGTGCGAAGCCGGGTCGAACCGCTAGTTGCATACATTTATAAAATGGGCATAGCAAAAGATGGCACACAGAATCTGTTTCTTACTTAATTTCAACTACGTTTTGGTTGAAATTATTTGGGCGTTCCCGTATTATTATAAATTACTATTATCCATAGATTTTTGAGGGTTAGATTCTCATCTTCAGGTGAATTTACGCTGCTAAATCACGGCGACCACTAATGTAGCAGCGTAAACTCACCTGAAGATGGGCATCGGACATGCCCGAAACCTAGGTCAAAATTTCGACTATAAACTTGACTAAAGCCGGACAATACATATGTGTATAATAATGTGTCAAACTCACGAGAATTTCCAATAAAAACATATAAGGAAAATCTTTGGCACAGCTATTTTACAATTTTAATTCTATCTTATATATATTTATACATAGTTATAAATTGCTAGTAAACCAAATACTAAACGATCAAAGAAGTGTGATCGCTTAGTACTTGACTATGATGCTTATTATATTCCGCATCGATCGTGTTTTGTTTAACTACCTATTGATTGATTTTATATATTAAACCTAGAATAATGTTAAGGTATAAACAAAGTCCTTGCGTCTGTCGCTCACCTTCGACAAAGAACACGTGACGCGTTCCTACCTGTTACCCGGTAATGGAACATACGTTGAATGTAGTCAGGATTTAAGAGGGGCATATTTTCGTGTGTTTTGGTAACAGTCTTTCAAAGTTAAAGGTGGTTAACTAGGCGGATGTACCTGAGCGTACCCTCCCGGGGGTCTAAAGGGGGCCCGAGGTCCTAAATTATTTTTCACCCTCCTACCCCCAACCCTGTTTTTATCGAGAATTTAGTATTTTTTTCTGAACAATATCAAGTAATTTACTCGTCGATCCATTTAAGCAGATACAGGCATGTAAGAGCATATGTGATTTGCTAGACTATTTACCTCGCGTTACCTACAACGAGACCAGTTGTATTGTTTGGGAATATCGCGCCAAGGGCCGATATCCCCCGTTTCCACACAATACGTCCACTATATAGAAACTTACGCTACCCAACTTCAGTTATTGGTAGCTTACGATTCGGTAACTTGTGTGCTGGTAACGGGAATCTGGTAGTTTGCAGTTGCACACTTAGTTCGATTCTAATACCTACTGTTGCAAAAGTTTAGAATGTCGCCTGGAACTATAACTCTGAGTAAAAGCGATTTGTGTTGCATTTGAACTCGTTAGCAAGAAGCTAAATAATGAATATAACTCACTTCGTATTTCTTTCTACCATAGACAGGAAATTCTTGAAACAGTTGACTTATTGAGCTTTTGATGGACTTAATGAAACTTGCATTTAATTAGAAATGCATCTATTTATTATAATGAAACTGAGTTCGTTTTGACGAAAGTTTTTGCAAAGAAATACACGTATTGTATGTATTCATCATCTCAGCCATAGGATGTCCACTGCTGGACACATGCCTCCCCCATATAGGGAGGATTTGCCAATACTCGCCACGCTTGGCAGACGGTTTGGCGAGCGCAGTATGATTTCCGATCCTCAGAAGGCGCTGCTGCCCACCTTCCTAATAATTTAAATTCCTAATTAATATGTATTATGTATTCATAAAACTAACAATTTAAGTATAATTAAAAAAGTTTAATAAACAATAAAGATTTTTGATTATGTGACGTGATAAATACGACCAAACACTACATATATACATTCACGCCTCTTTTCCGTAGGGGTAGGCAGAGACCACAGCGCTCCAAATGCTACGATCCCGATACACTTGTTTCGCTTCATCAACGCTCATCAGACCTTTCATACAAGAGCGTCTCTTGGCCTGGCCCTTTCTTAGAACTTCTTCAATCTGATTTCGGAACGTTCTCCTAGACCTTCCTCTTCCATCACTACCATTCACTTACTTCACTTCACCCAATCAATAACCTAAAAAAATGTTCAACGATAAATCTATCTTTTTAACCACTCAACCATTATTTGTGTCGTTTCTAAGCCTTAATTGTAATGTTTCTTTAAATATATTAAACTAGGCTACAAATAACTCTTTATTATGATCCTATATACGTTCTTTCATAATCGACTATGCGCTAGAATGGAGTTCACATTGCCTAAGTGTGTGTTTGTCTTACTTTCATGTTTCTGTTATTTAGTTAGTGTCATATATATATACTATTATATAGGACGGCCATGGACAAGGTGGCTAGACGACCTAAGATCACAGGAAATGGCTGGATGCGGGCCGCTTCCAACTGGTCTTTGTGGAAATCAATGGGGGAGGCCTATCTCCAGTAGTGGACGTCCTATGGCTGAGATTATGATTGAATGCGTTGCGTGAAACTCGTTTAACATATTTGCGTCAATAATTTATGTATATTTAGAAGGTTTCGTTGTATCGTTTAATGTTTTTTTATATTTTATTTTTATTATTTCTTTATTAAAATAAAACACTAATAACTAATTACAATACTACAGCTACTACGATAACATTTGAGCAATCAATCAACTAAATAAAATTTAATTTTTTTGATGATTTAATTGAGAATACTCTGTATGCACATCACTTGCAGTAAGGTGCTAAATCAAATTTACAGGGATAATTCTATTATGCGCCATTGTGTAATGTTATTATTCAAGTATGTTATAGCTCGGTTTATATCTCTAAAAGCGATTCAATAAGGCTTACTTTACGAACAAGTGTGTTGAATAAAATTTACACAAATTTGCTAAAAGCATAAAAACATTGTGTAATTTTTTTTGTTTATATATTATTTTAATATTTCATATTACTTGTTTTTTATCAATACGGGGAGTAATAAAACCTTAAATCTCACAAGTAGCACAAGTAATACAACTAAGAACAATACCGAATTCACACCGCGCTGCCTACAGGCGTAGACAACAAATCTCTATTAAGACCAAGAGCAAAGAAAGGCGTGCGTCGCGTAGCAAAACTGGAAATGCTTTAATTGCTCCTGTTTATCGTACCTATTACTCTTTGGTAGGGCTTAAATAGCGCTCGTACGTCACGGCCACCATGTAATTATTTCACGTGAAACACTCCGAACGCTCGAAAAACGTTAGGGCATCTTTGGAACGAGACCTATTAAGGTTGGGCCTCACTAAGTGATTAGTTTTACAGTAAATCAAAATTTCCCGCTAAAAGAGACTTATCTCTTCTCTCTAGAAACTAAAAACAAATCTTGATCATCCAATATCTAAAATGTACTATAAGCACTGATGGGATTCGCCATAGAAGTCGTTACATGTCGATGCTATATACATATTAGAAGTTATGTTGTAGTTGATGTCTTACGGTTAGAAAGATTGTTCACACAAACAATTCATAGCGCATCTACCTGTCAAATGTATAAATAGGTGTGAACTTAGCCGCGCCGCGCCCCTCCACGCAGGCTCACTCCGGCCCGAAACGCCGAGCAGAAAAACACTCCAATTTTATAGATAATATCTTTATAATAATAATAATATCAAAGAAAGTAGATGTGTGTTCATTGTATACACGAACATCCTCAACAAAGATGATGTTGATATTGCTTATAAAATAAACAGATTATTAATGTCCTGTATATTTGATAAATGAAAAATAATTAAGATCAAACGTGTAATATGATTTATCAGCTAGTAGACATTTTTTATGAAACATTTCGTTTTCAATCTTCCATTACTAAGTACACTATTTTGTTTTAATATTCTTGCACCAAGTGAGTCTTATAACGCCTGCTACGAATATTATAGTTGCTTCAGTCAAGCGACTACACAAAGCTTTTTTTGTTTTGATCTAGTTTTATTTAAACATATAAATGTACATGGTTTTACTCGCGTGGTGATGAAAAACGGTGATGATTGTGACGATGAAAATAAGCCTATCTGTTAATCCAGGGTATAAGCTATCTCCATAACAAATTAATCCAAATCCATGTGGCCGTTCTGGCGTGATTGAGTAACAAACATCCATCCGTCCATCCGTCCAAACTTTCACATTTCTAATATTAGTTGGATAAAACAAAGTACTAACATTACCAAAATATGTATGTTAGTAGGTTGTATAAAAAAAAGTAAAGCATACCTAATTGCATCATTGTTCTAATGCATCTGTTTTGAGCTTTCAAAAGCCCAAAAGTGAATCTTTATCACCGAGTGCCACTAATTCTATGATGTTATAATGCTCGTAGCTTTCTCAGTTTTTTTTCCATTATAAATATAGTATGTATCAAGGCGCGAAACTGCATAAAAATAAGGACAAGTGAGGTATTCAGGTGTACTCTCTACCTTATTCTATAGAATGGTTTAATTTGTCTATCGCCCACCTTCATTAAGGCATACGCTTACTTGGGATCGACGTTGGGTATTCATTTACACAGAGAGTTTGAATAGTTAAGTTATAAAGAATCTATACAGCTTAAGAATTTAGGAGATACAGGTTATCATAAAAAAACCTTAAAAATCTATGTAAGCATTAGCTGTTCTGACGTTGCGGTCACCAGCAACAGGTATTTTTAGTGCTTACGAGTATTAGGACGCGCCTAACTAATTCGAAAAACTAACTAGTTCTAAATATCACAACAAAGTATACTTTGGCAATTGTTATTGAGAGCCAGTTGATATTCTAGGTCAAGCGTGATTCCACCTTCAATCAAAAAGTCAGATAGTAAACAATCGCTAACGAAACTAAGTCAAACATATGATTTCCCCATCTTATCCGGGTCATAGACAGCAACTAGGAGAATTTGGAAACCTTATATAGACTATATTGGTGTGACAGCATGGGTTTGGGTATAGCTCACTAACATCCCAAAGGTTAGCGTTAGACAACAATAACTAAAGTCAAAACACTAGCAATAATCAATCACATACTGAACCAATCTAATCATCATGGTCATTCATCATGGAAGGCAGTTCCAATTCAAATTATCGTTCAGGTGGCGCGACGAATAAAAATAAGAATAATATTATTATAAAAGGAGTCTATATACTTACACGTATCTGTAAACAGTAGACTAATCATCATCAACATCATCTCACCCATAGGACTTCCTCAGCTGGACATATGCCTCCCTCATTGGTCTCTACAATGACCGTTAGGAAACAGCCTGCGTCCCGCACTTTCCTGTGATCTAATTCAGGTCGTCTGTTCACCTGGTCGGTGGCTGTCCTATGCTGCGCTTGCCAGTCAGTGGTCTCCTTCTGAGATCCTTTTGACCTTTACGGCCATCGGTTCTTCGAGCTATGTGCGTTGCTCACTGCTACTTCAAATTGCTAATCCACTGGGCTATGTGGCTATGTATCTCCTCATTTCTGATTCGATCACGTAGAGAAACCCCGAGCATAGCCCTATAGCTAGTTGTGATCCTGCTCCGGCCTATAGTCAGAGAGCAGGTATCAGTTCGCACGTAAACAGACACTGTTTGAAGACTATTTTTCTCATATAAAAATAACATAGCCTATCCATGGCTATGTCATTTTTATATGAGAAAAATAGTCAATGCGATATTGTAACATGTATGACGGTATGTACGTATATTATACTATATATCTACTAAATCTATTGCGTGAACGGCAAAACACAAGATACTTTCTTGATATACCCTGATATGTATAAACACATTATACAGCGAACTCTTTACTTCTTAACAGTCGATACTCGTTGGCCTTTATTGCAAAACTTTTGCGAGCATTCCTCTTTTATTACGCCAATTTTGTACGTAAGCCTATCCTGCGAGGGATGGCTCGCGATCTTTATTATTTAGATTTCGATCGTTGGTGGAGGCCGTGGAGCTAAGAAATAATGAAGTGACGAAAAAAAGACATAAATGAGTTCATTCTAATAGAAACACGCAATGGTCAGTGACGATGTGGTCAAAGATGTTATCTCGCTAGATTTAAAATGCTCACCGGCTCTCAAGGACTGCTGCCTGAACACACTATGTGTTTGGTGACAGTTTTTCAAACTTGAGGGTGGTAGCTAACCAGGCGTGTATTCGAAAGTAACCTACCATGTATATCATACTTTGTGGCTTTTCATTTTTCTCATTACAGGTACGTCTTTTATACCAAAAGTTGCACCGGCTGGTCCTGCGTTTGGACCCTCCCGTAATAAAAAAAAGGATTAGTTTTGTGCATAAAATATACACCCTACAGTAAAAAAAGTACCGTTTTTGCATTAAATGTATCCCCGGTTATGCCGTTTCTCTTCCTCTCTGCGAAGTGATCTTCGAACAGGGTGGACCAATCAGACGTTATCAAATTCCCAACTTGATGGTAGGGAACTATATTTATTCTATTTAGTATATTCTGTATAGCTATGTTGGTAGAACTAAAATTCAAATAAATAATAATCACATGCATCGCGCAGTGTGGCTGCGCAGTTGTTATAGAGAGCTCTTATCACTCTACGTTTATTTAGATATAAAGTACAAAATTATATCGGGATGGAAATGCCACATCTACATTTAGCACATCCAAAATAGGGGGTCTACTCGTGAGGCAACCCCTATAGCGGACTTAAGCGATAGACGAGCACGGCTGAGTCAATGCCTGTCTGTGTCAACATATGAATATGTAATCCTAAGTGTAGTTACGCACGCATTCGAATGGAAATTCACTGCGTTTTCTGATCACAAATCGAAATAAACCTATGATTCTACCATAGAATACCAACTGATAATGATGATTATACATTTTCTTAAGTATGTATCACATTAAAAGTAAGCAATTCTAATATTTGAAACAATTTATATGTCTTCGTTATCTTAAATTCGATATCAATTTTCGTAGAATATTAGTATTTAAGAATATTGATTTAGGAACTACATAGTTTCAACCGATCGTATTTGTCTGCCAAACGAGCTTTCTCCTTTAGTATTCCCGAGTAGCTACAATAAGGGATTTTTCAAACGTAGAGTTAACAGAGTCTTCGACGGTATTACAGATATCCATAGGCGACGGCGAACGCTTACCATCAGGCGGCCCATCTTCTTGTTTGCCACCTCTTCAATGAATTGAGCAGATAGTCAAAGACAACGTCATTTATTTACACGAACGTGGGTATATAAAAGTTGTTGAAATTAATGAATGCTCTCCACATTCCACCACAATGGTTCGCAAAATACAAATATATTTGAAATATAATTCCTATTGTATTATTCTATTATTCTTATATAATTCTCAATTATGAAATAGTAATTTAATCGTAATCAACTTAGGCAAACGAATTTATAGTGGCAAACCATAACATACCCATGGCAAATAATCAATGTTTTTCTGCTCGATATCATGCCAATTTAAGTGAGATCGACACATGGTTGTAAGTATCGTGTGTTAAATTATATAGTTGAAACTACGGCTAAACTTACGTATATTACTCAGTAGGTATCCCGACTGGTTTCCTGACTTTCTAAATCACTTTTTCATAGAGAGCACGCGTTCTCGACCGCCACTCAACTAAATAATCGTAACGTAGTTTTAACTAAACAAGGTCGGCGAATGGGTTTTTCTTCACCATGTTCTATTATCTGTCATTTCAGCAATAATTATCTTCTTCGGCGCAGATCATACAGACTCATAGCCTTCTTCTTCTCCTATATTTCTTTATGAAAATATAGAATAAATCAATTTAACTAAGTATGTTTGACAGGTACATTTGTGCCTGTACGGTCGCTTCGCCCAAACCGTCTGAAATATTCTATTCTAACACATGATGCGTGCGTACAAATACGGTTAACAATGCAAATTTATTCTAGCAGTGGATAAACGGTCCATCATGAGCCACTTGCGGTAATTATGTGAGCGCAGCGCTTGGTATTAAGTACATAATGGCTTGTAATATTAGGCATTATGAGGAAATGTAGCTTAGCCAATTATCCAAAGTTAAGTCAAGATAGAGGAAACAAATTGTGTAAATATTTCCACATCATTGCGATGCAAAGATTTATATTATCAAATTTGTACAACAACATACATACATATATATGTATATTCACGCCTTGTCCCGTGGGGTAGGCATCGACTAAAGCCTTCCAAATTTTTCGCTTCATCCACGCTCTTTAGACCTGTCATACAAATCGTCATACAAGCGTCGGATTAAAGTGCTCTTGACCCAAGGTCAAGGACCATCCTTTATCTTGAGCTTATATCTTGCGGCCTTGTACAACAACTACTCACGGAAAGCAGGACTCGAACGATGATGACAACTAATTTTATTATACGAATAGTGGGTACGTTACTACAAAACATTTATTTTATTGTTTTTTCATCTTTAAACTCTCGCAGAAACCATTTATCTAAAATTCACTATAATTCTTCAAAATGAAATAGTTCGTATTATATTTATACTAAAGTTCAAATTCGTATCATTCCATGCAACGGTATATCTAATATTAGACGAATTTTATTTAATTGCTGGTCAATTGCGGGTAGTTTTAGTTGGTACCAATAAGAGGCGACTTATTTTACCCAAAACTATCCGCAATTTTAATAAAAGCATTTAATTTTAGTGTTCCTATTGATAAGTACAATTAAGTACACTATACTGATTTGGAGTATATCGTAATCACATAAGAAATTGTCTTACTTATCTTATTTTCTATAATTTTAGTTTTAGTTTAGTTGAATAAGATAATCACTACCTACTATAGAATAGTGATAACTATTGCGAGTGATCAAATTTTACACGATGTCAATTTCTGTTGCTGTGTTGGAAATAAAAGACAGCCAATGCCTACATTAACGAACGATGTAAGTCAGAGTTGCAGTTAGCTAATTAGCCAATATTAAAATGCCACTCGTTTTTTATGCATACTACTTTCGAGCGCTTTCAAGCTCTGAAAATAATGAGTGCAAGTCAATTATTATTAATTAGTAATATGAAAAGATCAAATCTATCAGAGCGCTAACGAGAACTGAATAATGCCTTTCTGAAGAACCTCATTATTACTGTACTAACGAGCCTTTACTGTTCAAGGCAGAATACAGCAAAAGATTTCGCGTCCAAATGTGACGCAATAAAAGAAACTCAAAAATAAACCGCTGAGAATATTTCACGTCCTCGTATATTTTGTGTAGCGGTGAAAACGAGGCCGATCTGGAACACTCAAAATTTCTTGAGTGAGCACTTGACCAAGAGTTGAAGATTCCATTTCACAAGCCTCGGCTGGCTCTGATATATTTACACACATTTCATAATAAAAATGTCTATTCCGCAATACGAAGTTGGATTCACGATGAAACTTGTTATTTTAATGGATTTTAATTTGTAAATGTAGTGGTGAGTTTGTGAAGTTATTTGCTTATTATGAGATAGAAAACTGCAGTGGGAAAATACGACTGCATTACACTTTATGGTAACATCTATCTATATGATCTCGCCAATGTTGCCAACTATTCCAACACATCTGTAGCTAAAGCAGCCCCGAAAAGTTGCTAGATTACCAGATTTTAATCCAATAATAGCTATAAATAGGTAAAGGGAAATAACACGAAATATTGAAGCAATTAGAATTCCTTTTTAACAATTAGACACACAAACTTAATCCTACCTAATGCGTCAATAATAGTCAGCTTGTTTATTTATTGTCTATCACGCCCTAACTACTGTACCTTTAAAAACGTAGTTGATGCGAGTAAAGCCACGAGGCACAGTTTTAGTCTGAGAAGCTTTTTAATTTTTACCGCGATTATTATTATTCAATTGAGCGATATACATACATATCGATCGACACACTAAGATATTTATCTTCTTTGATGTGACCAAACATTAATTTTTTAACATTTTGAAGCGATAATAGCTCAGCGGTGGTAGCGTCGGCTATCGAACTGACGGATGCTGGTTCGATTTCTACCAACGGCTTGAGCTTCCAGTGAAAGTGACACTGTTATCAAATCCCAGCATGGTAGTAGGGTACTTAGGAGTACCCGCCTGTCTAGCTACCACCTCAAGTTTGAACAACTGTTACCAAACACATAGTGTGTTCAGGCAGCAGTCCTTGAGAGCCAGTGAGCATTCTAGGTCTAGCATGATGATCAAGTGAGAAAGTGGTCAAACACTAGATGTATACAATATAAAAAACAAGAAAATTAAAATATTGCGTATTTTTTTAATTTACCTTGAAACTGCGCGCGTTTCTGTAAAGCCACGCAATGAGAGTATTATCAACTGATATCGTAGTTGGAAAAACATTTGCATTTTAGCATTTATAAACTTATTGTACTGATTTACGTGCAGTCCGTTCCGGTCGGCTTTAACCTTTCCGAGAGCCGCATCATAAACAGTTTAGTACCGGTTATGGAGCTCAAATTACCAAGAATGAAAGCACACGGCCCTCCCTCATTGTCTGCCCTTTATGAGCGGTTTGAGTGTATAAAGGAATACAACGAAATAGCCCATAATTCGAATAACATTTCTGTGACCTATAAAAAGTTGGTGAGTGGCAAAATTGTTTTTGCACGACCTATATATATGTATCTACGTATAGAGCGACTACACATTTTGCGTTGTAAGTAACTTTTCTATCTTTTGTTGGGCGAAGGGTAGGGCATTCTAGTGTCTTTCTGCCTGTTACAAACTTTTGTAGGGGCTTAAAGGAAGGTCGCGATGGATCTTTATCTAAAAGTCTGTGCCGGAGGTTTACATACATTATTCTTCTTTTACATATCGGAATTTAAATGGAGACCTTATTTACATAGGACTGTTGGATTGAGAGTTCTTTACGAATCTACTATACATGTAAGCGTAAAGAAATTCAAAGAATGGGAAAGCGATATACGGACTGTTAAATACCGGAAAGTTATATTTACGTACATACCTACTATATATAATGATAAATAAAACTCCTATAAATCGTTGTAAATAAAAAAAAATAATTCCCAAATATCCGCGGGTAAAATAATCTCACCATTAG